>CM036905.1:106949112-107614390 GCA_020800305.1 Porphyrio hochstetteri | reverse complement strand
TGCTTGGCATGAGTCCCTGTCATAAAGAATGTGAATAACTAAAACACCAGAGCTGTAGGCAGGATGGGGAATAAATCATCTGAGTCAGAGGATAGCAAATGCCACCAAGAGCCTGGTGCTGGTTTTTGCAGTGAGGTGGGTAATCAGATGCAAGCAAAGCATGTACTGGGCATTGTATGTCATAGATGAACCAGAAGGCAAAGAGAAACGAGGACTGAGGGAGTCTGTGCAAAGAGATCTCACACAGAAGGAGGAGGAGTGAGGTGAAAGGAGGAAGGGGTAGGAAAGTCTGTTGGAAAAACGAGGGCAAGGCACAAAATACACAAAGGCAGTGTCACATGGCTCCATTGTCTGAAGGAACAGAGACCTTTGGTGCTGCCAGCCACAAACACTAAATGTGAATGATGCCAGGTTATGTTTGTGTGTATATGGGAGGGGAGTAGCTGAAGGTGTGGGATTCTTGTTGGCTTGGAGGCCATGCTGCTCTATCAAGTATGAACAGAAGATGCTTCTCAGCAAGACCCTGACTTCTCAGACTTGGGAATATTACAATAAATTAACAATTAAAAATACAGTTAGTAACTCCATGGGAGGATCGAAATAAGCTCTTTTTTTCTTTTCTTTTTTTTTTTTTTAAGGAGAGAACTATGAAGATTCACACCTACAGAGAAGAAACACTCAGACCAAATCTGCAAACAAGCCACAGCTTCCACCTGGAGAATTTTTTCCTTCATCCTGTCTTAGTCCATCAGTTTATATGCATCTGTGCATACTGCCTGCTCTGAAGACCACATACATCCATATCTTCAGGCATCAATCCAAACAGCTGAGAATGACCAGGATTTCTTTACAAGCCTTAGCCAACACATGAACCCGTTCACCACCATTCTTGTCATGGACTCCATCCTTTCCTCACCCTCCCCTGGCATCCCAGGTAAGGAACTTGCAGAGATTGGAATCAACCTTCAGAAGCTGAAAAACCAGTAAAAGCTGTGCAGGATTTTGAGCAGGATGAGCCTGCTCAACGTCATTCTGCCATCAGTCCAGTCCTCTTCTTCCTCTTTAGTTCAGGTGAATAAAGCTGGGTTTTTCTGGTTGCATTGTGGCACGCTCGGTGCTTCTGCATAGATCCACCATTGCCCAGATCATCTGTCCATCACAGCTTTTATTTTTGAAAAATCGTAATGTACCACAGGAGGGAAAGGCTTAGGGAGCAGAAGACAAATTAGAGGAACCCAAACTTAATTGGCTTAAAGTGCTGTTTATGCAGTAGGTCAATGGTATCATTTGCAACTGGTTGGAGCTGTTGATAGTGTATTCAAAGTAGTCTTCAGTTCCTCTTCTCCTGAAAAATTCTGCAGTGTTTATTTTGAGTGCAGTGCTATAATCCCTCCACATTTAGATGTAGCAGAAATGAAGAGACCTCTGGGTCTGACCAGAGGAGGAAGATTCTATTTGAAAGTACCTGCTTCTATGGTCATAAAGTTTTATACAGGCCATATTTCAAATCATACCTGTATGCAGAAGGCCTTGCTAGTCTTTAGAACATCCCATAGCTGGCTGTTTCACCCATTTGCAGAGCTACTTGAGTTTCAGAAACAACCTGAGCAAGAGACCGTATGTAGGTGCACAGCTTGCCATGAAGGCTGCCATGACTGAAGAGTTGTTGGAGGCGGTGTGGCCAAGCAAGGACAGAGGCTATGTGCCTGCACTGTCCCTTCTCCCTCCCCCTCCCACCCCATCTCTCCTCTCTGCTGTTGCAGTTGGCAGGAATTTGCAGTTTGTGGGACGTAAGCATCAAACCAAGTCTTTTCTATTGCTGCCTAACTTTGCCAGACATCTATTCTCTTTAGATTTAGGTATTATTTAGGGATCTCCTGGAGAGAGTCCAGCGGAGGCTACAAAGATGATTAAAGGTCTGGAGCATCTCCCCTACAAGGAAAGACTAAAAGAACTGGTGCTGTTCAGCCTGGAGAAAAGAAGACTGAGAGGGGGACCTAATTAATGTTTATAAATCTCTTAAGTATGGGATGCAGGGGGAATTGGCCAACCCCTTTTCAGTGGTCTGTGGGGACAGGACAAGGGGCAATGGCTGCAAATTGGAGCACAGGAAGTTCCGCACCAACATGCAGAAGAACTTTTACACAGTGAGGGTGACAGAGCCCTGGGACAGGCTGCCCAGGGGGGTGTGGAGTCTCCATCTCTGGAGATATTCAAGACCCATCTGGGTGCCTCCCTGTGCGGTCTGTCCTAGGGAGCCTGCTTTGGCGGGGGTGTTGGACTCGATGATCTCTGGAGGTCCCTTCCAACCCCTACAAGTCTGTGATTCTGTGACTATTGTAGCTCTCAGCAACATACACTCACGCACACACAAATAATTAAAAAAAAGAAGCAGACCACTTCCATACACAGTTGCCATGGTCTGTCCATGTCCTTGAGCATCATGAAAAAAGTTACTGAGGACTAATTTCCTTATGGAAATTTCTGAGAGGTCAGGTTCTCCAAGGCAGTCACCATCCCACTGAAGCAGTTGAGTAGCTGCTCCACAGCAATTTTCCTTTCCGAAGGCAGAGTCAAGCAGAGAAGCCCCTCTGTGTTGCAGGGACTGGTTCTCCTTCAAGCTGTTCACCCTCATAGCTGCCTCTTTCTCTCTTTACCCCAGTATCCTAGCATGGGACTACTTAGCTACAGACCTTGATCGTTTCCCCTTCCCAAACATACAGTCTTGAACAAGAAAAAAAAATTCACTTCCACTTCTTTTTAATTAGTATTTTGGTAGGTATACAAAACAGAATCCAGGGAGCTGGCAAGTGCCAGGATCCAAACCAGTACACCTTAGGAGGAGGCTTCGCTTTAAAACACTCTATACAGGAGCATATTTCACAAGACACAGGTAACTACTGAGGCGTTTGCTAGGGCAGACACCAGGTCAGTTTGGGCCAAAGTAAACAGCTGCTATTGAACTGAGTGAGAGCTGCAACTGCTGATGCCAGGCCCGGATTTGGTTCAGTTAGAGCCCTGCTTGCATTTTTCACAAGAGCTACTCGTTGCCATTATTTTCCTGTTGTTCTACCTGACCTGGGGATGTGGAAGGGGAAGTACACCAGGGATGTGACCACGTACATGAAGGTTGCTGTGGCAAGAAGCACCGTGATCTAGGAGCGTGGAGCAGCTACTTTTGAGCAGCCAACTACAGCACCGAGCCCCTCAGATTCTTCACGAATTCTAGCCTGTAGATGTGTGAATCTTTGTGTGAAGTAGGTAACAGCTTTCCGAAGGAGTCGCGAGTTAGCAAGCGGCACTCTCCCTGGACTGTCACTTCTGAAGGTAGGAGCACATGCAGTAGTTTCATCAGTGACCAGAGGTAGGCTTGAGTATAGGCAGCACATTGGCAAGGAGTGAGCTGGCCTTTTATTGGGCCTGACTAGCAACAGACTTTTTATCTGAGACGTGCCTTTACTGCTGACACGCTTCGACTCATAGAGAGTCAGTCTTATTCTAAGGCAAGGGGTGACAGGGACCAGGAAGAGAAGTTGAAGGATAAAACATATTAGAGAGGTCGTCAGTCTTCTCCCTTGGAGCACCCATCTTTATTGGTCACAGGAGTTACATTTTGCTCACATAGCCCTTGCTGGAGCCTTTATCATTATGATTTTACACTCAACCTAGTCTTAAAAGATTTTTTTTCTGTAGCAAGTGCATATGAACATTTTCTTTTCTGATACCATCACAGAACAAATCAGATCACCTTTTATCTTACGCTGCAAGGATTTCTTTCACAGCGAAATAATGATTGTGCCTCAGCCAGGAGGCATTAAGGCTGCAGAACAAGGGGCAAAGAGGGGACAAGAGGATTCTTTCCTGGTGTCGTCAGGTCTGTGTGTCAAGTTTTTGGAGAGGCAAAAGTATATATGGGAGAGGTAGTGGGAAAACTTCAAATCCTCCAGGAGACAAACGAATGCAGTTTCACACGGTGCTTCAAGACAGTGCTGAGGACACCAGGCCTTCAGTCATCAATTCTGCTCCAGTAGAACATGGTACCAAGGAGGACGCAGAACTGAAATGACAAGACTACTAAGTTTCTCTGCTCCACATTTCCTTCTCCCCACCTCTCCCCTAGCCCCATTTAGTCCCACTGGCAGGAGAGAACACTTATTAAGAATTTATGTTGAAGACCCCCTCAGGCAGAGGAAGCTGAAAGCTTTTTGTCTGCACAGAAGCTTCACAGTGGAGAAAGAAGATACATGCAACCATAACTACTGGACTGGATCACTCAGCTCACTGGGGATTATCTGTCGTGAAGCTGCTGCACGCTGAGTACTTAAAGCACTCATACAAAGTTTTAGAACTAGAAGCTGAATTACTTGCTGTGATGACTGTTTAGATGATCTAACAGTCTTCACAAACAATCTGCTATGTTGTGTTGCTGAGATGGCAGCAGGCCCCAGCAGAATGGAAGGCCACCCAGTGCCTCACCTGTGGAAGCCACAGTGGAGGGGGACTTTTAAAATGTAACCTGGGCTACAAGCAGATTGCTGATGAATGAATAGCTATAATCTACTGACATTTTAAATGCTTCAGTCTTGTCATCCACCCCCACCCAGCTGGGTGTGGAATAGCAAGTAAAGAGAAGAGGAAATAAAGGCCGATGTTAAGTACTCACAGTCCAGCAGAGGATGGCAAAACCAAACCAGGCAACACCCCAGGCATGCGTGTTCAGTGGCCCAGAAATAGCGTCATAACAACCCTGTAAGACAACTGTGAATGAATCAACGCCAACTTTGGGCTTGTACCTCCAGGCAACAAGCTTATCCACCTCTGAGGGAGACTGAGGTGACATACTCTTCTCCCACTGCGATTTGGGTAACTCACTGGGTCTCGAGAAGACAAGCCAGTGCTACATTGTAGTAGACCCATCTCAGACATTTCAAGGACAACTTCCCCTGCCATCTACTTGCCAAGTATACATATGCAACAAAACACTGTCAACACAGAGTTGACCTCCAGAATCAAGAAGCTGCAGGCAAATTGGCAAATTTGGAAGTTTGAATGGCTTCTAGAAATGCTTGTTAGCACAGAAGTTGGTGTTCATGACCCAGAAATCTGTTTGAATAGGACAAAGATGGTCCACTGAAAAGTTCTAGCTTGAAGAGGAGAATTGCTGACTTGCTCACTCATGTTGTACACACTCATTTTTGAGCACAGTTTGATTGAGCTCCTATCCTTCTACATGTTGGAAATGTCACTTCTTACTGGTAGCATTGGAAGAGTTTTCTCAATAGCTCACTCTCTATCAGGAAAGCCTTTATCACAACCTATCCTGTGTTCAGCAACATGGCCAGGACCCTACAGGCATCGTTTCTCCTCCAGAAAGCTTTTCAACACCTGTAGCTTACAGTGGAGAAAGAAGGAAGGCTATTCACTGTTCCCTTCCAGCAAGGTGCTTTTGACCAACATATGTTAACTGGAAGGAGCAGAGAGGATCTTACGTTGCTGTTGTAGTAGCCGGGGACTCCCAGCTTGCAGCCATCAAGGTTGACGGGAGACCCTTGGGCATCCATGACACAGCAATTGTGTGGCCAAGGGAAGTCGGCATCGTTGTGCGTGACACGGAAGGCAGATGTGTACTCCTGCCAGTCAGAGGGGCCCCGCACCCCACAGCACTGATTCTGTGGGGAGAGAGAAAGGAATGGTCTTTATGGTCCCAGGCCACAGCCCTGCACGCAGCTGGACCCTGCATACGGCTGGTTAGGCATTAACTACAGATTTATGGGAGAGATTTTTGGAATGCATGCCTTTGACAGTCTGCCATCTGATAAATGAGCAAAACAGGGAGTGTGGCAGGACTTTCTCTAAGGTTCAAGGCAGATGCCATCATTTTTATTACTGAGCAGCCCCAAAGAGGACTTGAAATTCCTGGGCTGCAGAATATTTAGTAATTAGTAAGAGTTTTCAGTGCTGTTATTACCTGAAGCATGAGCTTATTCCATGTCTTTGTGACCCCTTCAGTCATCCATTTGTCATTGTTATTGTCTGTATCTGACTTGTTATATCTCTCCAGCATTTGCTTCAGGAAGAGATTCGGAGTGAGCTACAGGAAAAAAAAAACAGAAAGAAGAAAATAAAAGAGAAGAATGCAGGAACTGTGTAGGAACTATGTAAATAAGGGGCCACGTAAAGCAAATACAGGGTTATTTGGGGTGGGTTTGTTTGCTTGTTTCGGTGTCCTGCTGGAGAACAGGAATGCTGCTTCTCCCCCAGTTTTACATACAGGAGAATAAAGAGCAGGATTTGAGGGGCAGGAGAAGCAAAGTCATAGATCTTGAGCAGAACTCTTAAGCAGGGTCTAACAGATGTCAGATCACAGGAGATGTGCAGAAGCTATGGCTTAGTTGTGATATGTTGCTTGGAACCAAAGCACTGCAAGTCGTTTCCGTCCCTACTGATACATCCAATAACCCATGTAATCTTTCCCTCACTAGTAACACTGCCCGAGGCAGTGCTGGAGATCTGTCTTCTGCATGTATGAAGGATTAATCAGTCTGTAGCTGAAAGGCCAAACACTGTATTGTTGATTCAGCTTCCCCACGCCATTGTGTCCTTAACTACAAGGCTGTACACATATTAAAGTGTTAAAAATAACAAAACTGGGTTAAAAAGAACAAAGTTGTTTCCTTGATTAGAATAATGATTTCAGAGGCTTCTCTTGTCGGGTCTTACTCTAACCCAGCAGTAGTCCTTTGGGTTTACACTGTGCCACCACACAGGCCATTTACTACACTGTGCCCTAAAACTGCAACCTTTCCCAGCACGGTTGCAAGAATATATGGGGAACAAAATACTCACAAAGTCTTGGTGAGTTGCTGCTGTGATGCAGGAAGCCATTTCAAATGCATAAGTGATGAGCATCAGAATAATATACTGTGGGAGACAGACAGCAGAGTTAGCTCTTGGAGATAACAATTAAGCATTTTTTTTTTTTTCCAAGATGAAGCCTGAAATCCTGCTCAAGGCAAAGGAGGCCAGGCTATCCCAGTCACCTCGGTCCCCTCCATGCCTCTGAACATTCATGTATCCCTTCCATGCACCTGTTTCATTTTGCAATCTGCTTTCTTGAAGGTGTGTGACTGGAATTGTTCTCCATTTCACAGACAAGATTTCATCAGAAACTCATGGCAATAATATCACCCTGCTTCTATGGAAAATACTTTGTCTGATATGCCCAAGAATAACATTTGCTTTTTTCTTTTTTGCATCTCATTGGCAACTTGTGCTTGTGCCATGTCTCCTCCTTCCACTTCCACTTGCAAGGTGTAAGCTTCTCCACAAAAAGGTGTTCACTCCTAGCAGGAGAGCTTGTACTTTGGGTGAAGTTGGTGCAGAAGGTGAAATTTAGGATGTTGTTCAGATCCCCCTGGTATTGCACCATCATATTTCCTCAGCACTCCTACTTTGTGAGCAAAGGTCCATCATGAAAACAGATGCTGAGGACCTTCTCTCAGTCTGTTTCACCGTTTCTCTTCCCTTCTCAGCACAATTGCTTTTACCTTTCCCATATTCCCTTCAGAGTCTTGTGTGTTTACTTCTCCCACATTGTACAATGTTCTTCTCAGATTCAAGGCATTTGTTTCCTTCTAGCCCCAACTTCTGCCCCTTGTACCCTCTCTTATCTCCTATACCACAGCTCCGGGTTTCAGCCAAGACACCTACATTCAGAGTTAAGGGAATTCTCTTCCCTCAGCTGTTTGCTGACAAATTCCCTGGCACAAGAGTTCAGCTCTCTAAGTGTCTCTCCTTTAAAACAGACACCCTGCCATCCCACGTTAATCTGAGAGGTTTTGTCTCTGCCATTCATTAATGCAAGCACCAATTAAGTTTTGCAACTGCCAGTCTAAAGGAGTAAGTAAGAAATTGTACAGAGAGTTGTTCACATTTTAACATTGTCTTTGGCTTATCCAAAGCTTTCTGTCCCCACCCTTGTAATTTCTGCCTGCCTGCTGATGTCTAATGTTCTCAATTGCACCCATATTTGGTATACTAACACACACTAATGCCTTGTACAGAAGTCATTCCTTATCAGCTCCTAAACTGAATGGTATATGACAGCTGAAAGGCAGCAAGGGGTGGGGAGAAAGAAGGATTTGAACAACAACCAAGCTACATCTGATTGCACAAGTGCTTCTGCATTGCTTCAGGGCAAGCGAAGGATCAGGGCAGTCAGCTTGTGGCTATCACCATTAATTCCCTCAACCTGGTCTGGGTGCTTCTCATGCACATGTCCCAACACGATTCACCTTGTGGGACACCACAGCCATGATCAAAAATGCTTTTTGGCTCCTTATCACTAATAAGAGCTGTCTTTGCTCAGTGGGCCATCACCAAGGTGAGCAGGGAAACTGAGGCAGCATTTTTTTTTTCAGTTGGGCTGCAATAGATAGGCAAACTTTGCTACACTTACCACCATCAGCAAGGTCCTGTTGGACTTGATGACTCCAACAATCCCAAGAATGGACAGAGCAAAGAGTGCGAAACCAACAAAGATGCCAATCCAGGCAGCAGCGTAGATGTCGTCGTTTTCAGTGGCTTCCAGCAGAGGGTAGAGACCATGGGGATCAGACACAAAGAAGATGCATTCAGCTGTCAGGGCGATGCCACACATCTGAGAAGCGCAAGTTTGGGAAATCCGTCAGGTCGAGCTTCCCCAAAGAAAAGGCAGACACAGGAGAAGATGGAGGCTGCTTTCCTTTCATTCAGCTTCCTGCCAAAGAGGAGCTACTCAACTGCTCCTCTGCCCAACTCTACAATCTCTTGTACTGTGCATTCACAAAACCCATCCAGCCTAGGCCTGAGAGGTCAGGCCTGGAACTTGGGGATATTAAGAAAGAATTAAGAGAAGCTTTCCCATCACTGTATGGAGGGATGTGGCTGCAAAGGTGTTGGTCAGCAGTAAGGGCTCTTCCCCTAGAATTCATGTTGGTCTTGTGGATCAGCCCTCCTGTCCCTTGCTGTCCCCTCCCCACCCAAATGATCAGCTAGTGCAGCTCTCCTTTACCTCTCCTCTCACACTTTACTGGTCTGTTTCTGTGTGGACTTCACACGTGAAGAGGGATTTCATGGCTGGGAACTGCTGTTTTAAGAATGTCGTACTGGAAGGAAGACCGCACCTATACCTGTCCCAATTCACTTACCCCAATGATCACATTTCCAAAGACTAATAGACCCTGCAAGATGCGTATACCATCGTTAATTTTTGCCATCTTCAGTTCTTCATGCAACCTGGGATAAACGAGACAGTCTTTCAGTTAGACGAGTACAATAACCTTCACTCAGAAATAGAAATTACCCCTGAGGAGGAGGACAGGGAGAACCTGCCTGCCTGTGTGTACACCTTCTGCCCCTTGTTTCATAGTATTTTCAGAGGAGAAAATTCCTCAGGTGGGACCTAGTAACTCAAACTCTCATTGATGCTTGAGCTACAGAAGATTGTGACCACTCTGGGGGCAGCCAGTGTCTTTGGATCCACTTTTAGTAGGATTTTCATTATCACAACAGCACCCATGCAAACTTCAGCTCACGGTGTTGTATTTCCACCTGTCTAGTAACACCAGATGCACCCGGATGGACAGGGGACAAGTTCAGTGATCTCACCTTGCACCTCTTCCAAAGGAGCCATCTTTACCCCAAGGTATGCTATCCACCTCACTGGCTGTTTCATTTTGACTAGTGCTACCACGGGACCAAGCTGGGAACCACAGTGCTTTAGCTGCATTCCACACAGGTACCTACGGCACGTGGCTTGGCAGCACCTTGCTAAAGGCAGCCCCATCTCACACCCATGCCAGGAACTGGAGCTGGGCCCCCCATTCCCAGTCAGGTGCGAGGGAGGGAGGGAGGGAGCAGCTTGGGCTGCAGCTGGTTCATGGGAGCCAGGCCAAGTAGCATTCCCAACAAATTCCTGAGAGTGCTATATCCTGCAGGCTGGGGCCAGACGCCCCACGTTGAATTCATCTCCTTCCAGAGAGAGCAGCATAAAGGCACTAGTCAGAGGTGTGAGACCTCTTGGAGAAATGAGCCCAGATGCCAGTGCCAACGAAGCCTTGCTTCCAAAGGGACAGAGTGTGTGTGTGCATGGGGAGGGGGAGAAAAAACCCCCATCCCCGAGACAGCTGCATTTGCTGAGCAGTTGAGAAAATTTAAGCTGTGAAAGGAAGGCTGAAGTGGGCCCAACTTGAGCAGACAACAGGAAAAGCAGCTTGAAAACCCCTCTTGTGCCAGAGTACCTGCACTAGTTCCTTCTCTTGCTGGGGTTACTGGCTCTGGGATTCTTCAAAGAAGCTGTTGGAAAATAAGAGAAGACACAGCTATCAGTGAAGGCAAGTTTCTTGAGGAACAGATCATCTTGGGACCTCTCTAACAATGCCACCTTCAGCCTCCTCAGCAGCTGCCCTTTTAGGGTAGGCAGGACTTCTAACAGTCACAGATTTTGGAAAACCAGAATTTCCTGTCACCCTTTCCAGAGTGGTTTGAGGGTTTGGCAGGGAGAAATCACCATTATACCAGCAGCAGAGCACTGTCCTGGTTCTGGCCAGGCCAGGGTTAGTCTCCCCAATCAGCCAACACAGGTGAGCTGAGTCAGCCCAGGTGAGCTGAGTTAGCTGGAGCTGTTTTCCACACCACCTGACACCACTTGCCCATAAAAGAAGCTGGTTGGGGAAGGGTGGGGGCTGCTTTTTTGCCTCTAAGACAGTTGGAGTGTGGCTGGGACATCCGGTTGGTTGGCCCTTACAGTTGGGCAGCCCTCTGTAATCCTTGGGTCAATAAGGTACTCTGTGTTAGCACTGGGTGTGAGTGTAACTAGCCATTATTGTTCTGTATTCACTTGGATATTTGGCAATAAACTGTCCTTATCCCAACCCACAGAGGCTCTGCCTGTTTCTCCTCTGGGAGTGAGCGAGTGGCTTGGTGGGCATCTGGCCTCTAGCCAGGGCCAAACCACCACAAGCACATAAGTATTTTCACATCACAGTGTGAGTGGGCATGGCCATTGTTTCCAAGGTAAGAAGCTGTTTTTATTCCCAGGCTGGTGTTTGGAGGCCAGCCCAATACACCTGAAGCTGTGTGGCTCTGTACTTGAAAATGGCAGGCTCATGAGTTCAACCTGAAGTTCTACCCCTACCGAACTTGCTGAGCAACCAGCACTCCCAGGGGCCACGAAACTCCATCGTGGGTCAAATCTGGGTCCAAGAAATGTTTGGCCACATGTGGTCTAAAATACAACACTGCAGTCTGCCAAACTTGAGACAGACACTGGTACTCTGCTCATTTGAAAACTGTAGAGACCACTGCCTGGCTCGCGGAACTTCATGTTGCAAACTCCAGAGATATTAGAAAAGCCTTTAATTATTGCCAGCTCAGAGACATCACAAGTCAGAAAGCAGTCCAGAAAGCAAGGAAAGCTCCTCTGCTCAAGTGCAGGCACGCGAGCTCCGGCTACTGCATGGAAAAACAGGTCTGCTTCAGCTGCCATGTAGATAGCAGGGTTCAGTGCACTGCGTGGCTAGCATGAGAGATGACACCAAGTGTGATTGACAAAGTCACAACCCTTCCTTAACATGACATGAACCTGTTTCTCCCTCCCTTTCTTTCCTATAGACCTTTCCTGCAGTGTCGCAACACCACTCACACCTTGTACATGGGCTGTCCACCCAGCTCATGTCCTTGCCTTCCCATATTTCTTCCTTCCTCCTGGCAGGCAGGATCTGGCTCGCTGTTACCTCTCCTTGGGCAGGTATTACTGCAGGCATGCCAGCCCAAGAAAGCAAGCCTCTTCTCCTGGGGCAAACCCATCTCTTAGGCTACTATACCTGAGAGGACATGGTCACCTCCACATGGAAATCAGCTGGAGGGTGGCAAGCCTCTAGGAAACCTGAGGCTCTCCAGTACTTTGACACCACTGGAATTGCAGGGCAGGGGGAAGAAGAGAGACTAGGAATAAGAAAAGGGAAAGAAAAGCCTTTACTGTAGACCTAAAAATTAATACTATAATGATGTTGCCATTATTAATATGAATTCTCCCTCTGCCTCAAAGTGATGAGGGAGTCAGTTTCTTGGTGCTCACTTCATTCCCCTGTACCACATGCAACAGCCCCTCATCTAGCCCCTTCTCTGCCGTCAAGGGTCTAGTAAGTAGCACCATGACAGGGACACTGGGGTGGTGGTGCTTCTAGGCCATGACAACACCTGGGCAGCTGGAAAACTGACCCTCCAGCATGGCCCAGAGGAGCAGCTGTGGGAGGCCTGGGGTTTTCCACCTGCTGTCGGGTTCTCACGCCCATGAGGTTACGCTGTGCTAAGCAAGAGCAGCCAGCACAGCACTTGACGCAGGTGCATGACCAGGGAGGGAGGCATGAGGCAAACCTTGGCCGGCCTGCCTGAGGCAAGCTGCACGCAGGTATGACTCACCGCCATGCGTGGGGTGTGACACCACTTGGCAGTTCCCCTCCCAGACCCCAGGGAGACAGGTGCCAGCAGCTCCCGCCTGCGGACACAAATCGGTTTGGAGGTAGAAAAGCCGCCTTTGCGGGCTGGTTAAGATTAGTTTTAATGACCCAAATACAGTTTCCTGGTTCTTCAGGGGACCCCCCTGAGGAAAATGGAGCTTCAGCTGCAATCATTATCCAAAATCTTTGCAAAAGGAGGTGGCCAGGTCCTGGGATTAAGCCTTGAGGTTGCAGAGACCTGGTGTTCCTCAGCATATTCCAGGCACTTTGTAATTCAGCTGTGACCCACCTAGGTCCCATATATTCAATTATCACTACCACAGACTTTGCTCCATGCTCCAAGCAGCTTTGGAAAGGTGTCTCTTGCTCCCATTTTACCTCAAAAACCTACATCCCTCCTGAAGCACATCATTCTTCCTGTTTTTTATGCCTTGGTCACAATGCAGACTGCAACTTCACCCTTCTTCTCTCTGTTCACACCCCCAAAACACTACTGACATTCATGGGGGTCTAGCTGAGATTGTGAGAGCCCAGGAGCAGTGGTATCCCTGCCTTCCCATGTTTTCCCACAAGTTGCTACTGCTTGTAGCTACTTCCATGCCTTTGGAGCTTTCTTGACTTCTCCTCCCTTTCTGTACTTGTAGTGGTCCTGTGAGACCTGTAGCATGATTCTGGGAGCTGAAAAAAGAAGCTCCTTTCTGCAGAGGCTGGCTTCTGCCCTTGTATTTTAGATGACAACCCCATATAGGTTTTCAAAGGAAGTCCTGCTTGGAGCAGTTCCTGGATTTGAGCGGGATTCAGTCTCCATTGTGCATCCTTCACACACATAGGGCTGGTTGGTCTTTTGAAGCCTCCACACCCTCTTTCTATAGATTGGGATAGGGTTTCAGTAACTTCATGGATGAATGCCCCTGCTTAGCCTAGTCCTACTCCCTAAAAAAGCCAATGGGTAAGAATTAGTTTGGCATTGCCCCACACAGAAGTGGCTCGCATTTTAATTGCCTTGCATTTTGTGCCAGTTTTCATGGAGGAGTCGTGGCACTGTGATCAAGGGATGTCCAAAAATCATCCCTGTGAGCATCATTTGTTTCTGTACCCTGCTCTTGGATGTCTCTCAATGTGATGGCAGGACTTACAGGGGCTCCACCTCACCCCTTGCTACCCCATTTTTGCTTCGGCATCCTTGTGCAGGGCGTTGCATTCTCAACCTCTGGCACTGAGAATACCAACGGAGGCAGAGACCAGGGATGCATTTGTTTTATTACTCATGGGCTCTGCATGCCTTGGCTGAAGGGCTCCACGCTGCTCAAGCACAACTAAGCAAACCCAGATGTTCAACGGCAGAAACCTGGTCCTTGCCCATTCCCCCCTCTGGTGCAGAAGCCTGAGCACCACACCTCCTGCCCCTCACATCCGCCTGTCCCTGGCTGGAGAGCATGTCTCTACAGGCAGGAGTGAGATAAACATACTATAAACACACTTTTTTCTTTTTTTGTTTGTTTTTAAATTTGGTTTAGCAGACTATTTAGCTCCGATGTGACTTAAAAAGAAGGTAGCTTCCAAAGGCTTAGGGACATCTTCGGAGTTATACACATTTTAAGAGGATGTAATTAAATACATTATCGATGAATCGCCTGGAAAAATGCTTTACAAGTGTCAATTCATCATTCATTTACTTATGACTTTCCCTATCACTCCACCTGCCCCGAAAGGCGGCTGCCTCACAGCTTGTACGCCCTGAGTCAAACACGCTCAGAAGAAAGAGCCAGCCAGTTATTTTCTGCTACCAGAGGAGGGAAAAAAAAACTAAAGCAAAACCAAAGCTCAACATCAAGCAGGGGTCAGAGACTAATTAAGCTTCCCTTTGAGAGAGATCGCTATGAAATGAAACCAGTGTGAACAGTGGAGTGGCTGGTAAATCATCATCAAGCATAATTACCTCAGAAATAGAGCTGGGAGGTAGGTTTTTCCTCTCTCCCTCACCGGTTCAGCACAGCCAAAACAAGAGTTGGATTTGGGTTTGGTTTTTTTCCCCCTGTTTTCACAAGTGAGGAGGAATAGCAGGTTTCATCTTTCTCAGCAACACTTTACTTTTTTTTTTTTTTACACTCAGATATATTTGCAACAGATTTAATTTTCCTGTTCCCTCCTCCCCAGTCTTTAGGAGGAAAATATGAAGCAAATTAAAGCAGCCATAGAGAAGATACAGCCTGAAGTAAGAAAAACAAAATATTTAATAATCTGCTGCAGGTACCAGACTCCCACAGACTAAACGCAGCCCAGGGGACTGAAATAAAAAACACTGAACATAAAAGCTTCCTGTTCTCCCAACAGTCACTTAGTGCTCAACGTGCCTCAATCAGAGGAGGAGGATGACCAAAGCAAGGTACTCACCCCTCTCTTCGTGTGATGCTTCCCAGCAGAAACCCTGACCCACCTGCAAAGCCGAAAAATAACCCAACCCCTTTCCTCCCACCTCCGCTGGGCTTTAAAGAGCCCAGGTAGCTTGAGGAAAGTGGTGTATGATTGGTAGGGTGCCCATCACATGAGGAAAACTTTTTTTTTCTAGCCAAACCTGTTCCCCGGTCCTCCTGGGACTGGAGGGTGTCTCTTAGATCGTATCGGAATGCCGTTGTGCCGAAAACACAAAGCTTTAAAGAATTTCAGTTATTATGCTCTCGAAAGGGTGGATGAATGACTCACTAATAAGAGATACTTGAACTTTAAAGAGGATGGGCAAGTTGGAAGGACATAAATACAAATATTAGCATTGCCGGACTGCTGCTTTAACACAGGTACAAGAAAAATGTACTGACTAGAAAAAGAGAGTAAATGAATTTTAATATTTTCATTTAATTACGTTGCATGGGGAAAATCCAGTGGTTTGGGTTGGATCCGTTTTTGTTTTATTTAGCTTGGGATTTTTTTTGGAAACAGAAGGGTAGGCATTGGCTACTCTGCCAGATACTGTGGATTACATGAAAAGTGGACAGACTATTACATTTCCTTGGGCCTCTTGGATTTTTAACACATTCAGCCCTACTAAGACTGAGCAATGTCAAGCAGAGACATATATATTAATTGGCCCGTGATGAACTGAGAGGGGCTGAGGCTAAGAAGCGCAGCAGAAAAGGAATGTCTCTCACCTTCCTCTCCCTTACCCATTCCACTACAAGCTTGCCAAAAGTCATGATTCCTGTTATTGGAGCCTTGAGCAAGTCTCTGGCAAAAGCGGGGGTGCTTGGTGTTCCTCATCTGCTGGTGCAAAACCCAGCCAAATGAATAACGGGTTTGGGAAGGGTGATGGGAGCTTCGTGGCTTTTAAAGCCTTTCACAAGTCAAAAGACACATTAAGAGAAAAAACCCCAATTATATATATGTATCTCCTTGGTAGCCATCCTTGCAAATATCTTGTGGGAAATTAGGAAGAATTGCAGTACCTCTGGGGTCCAGGAAGGCAGGCTTCCGTCACCGCTGCGGGACATTGAGAACAGCTGGCGGGGGGGGATAAGCCAGCATGTCACAGCCTGGCGTGACGTGGGGCAGTGGTTAGGCACAAGCCCTGTTGTAGCAGCAGGAGAAAGAAGATGAGGAAAGAGGAGAGATGTAGAGGAAGCTGGTAGTGAAGTCCATGGTCTAGCCAGTTACCAGCTCTAAGAGGGGGTGTTTGGAGAGAGCCCTGGTGCAGCTGAGCTCTTGCTGCTCCATAGCCATGTCCAGGGACCTGCAAAAGGGTGTTAGCCTGAGTCCTTGTTTTGGCTGGAAGAATGGGTAAAACTAGGGAGTACGGTGTTCAATGCTGAGCTGCCATCACCATTTGGCTGCTAACAGCCTGTGATTTATCTGAGTACAACTAACTTCTGGTGATATCCAGAGATAAATTTGGTATCAGGAGGAAAGAGTTGAGATGGGGTTGTTGTTTGCACTTCTTTTTTTTGGGGGGGGGTGGTGGTGGTGGTGTGTTATTAAGGGCAGACCATGAGTCTGCATGACTCTGTGTGCAGAGCAGAGGGTCAGAGACCTTGCCTGAGCAAGTGAATGCAGTGGGTTGACAAACCCTGTGGTGGGCAGGCCAGGTGCCACCATGGGTACTTCCATTGGGATGCCCACAGCTGCTTTGGTCTCCCCTGTAGGTCTGCATCTGTGCTGGGATACTTCTGATGAGAATGTGCCAGCACTTCTACACAGCCAGATATTTGTGCAAGCTCTTGCACTTGTGAACGCTACGGGCTCAGGAGTGCACACACCTCCTGACAGAGCCACACGTGTGCACACGTGTGTATGCGCACGTACAGGCCCGCACATGCCTGTGCTTCCCTCACATGTATGCAGGTACAGTGTGCACCTGTGTGCACACCTCTGCCACATCCGGGTTAAAGGCAAAGCGCTGGCTGGGGAGTGAAGACACGCTGTGGTTTGGGGTCTCATCTGGAGACACAGTCATATGCTGAGGCCACAGCCTGGCCCATTTTCAGATGGTGGTGGAAAATGAAATGTCTCAGGAGATCTGTCACTTGCTCTGTGGGTGATGGGGCAATGTGAGAACACTCCTGTCACTGCGTGTGCTGTGGCTTTTCAAAACTGGCATGGGAGGGATGCTGGAGGACGCCCAAAGAGAGAATAAAGATGCTGAAAAGGGCCTATTAGATGCCGCAGGTAATTCCAGTGGGATGGCCTTGATCCTAACTTCTGAGAATACTCTTTCATATCTCTGCATCCTTTGAATTTCCTTTCTTCATAGCATGGAATTAGGGATTTAAGACAGAGACCATGTGAGGGAGGAATTAGGGAGGGAGAGAGGGAGAAAGCACACAAAGAGGAAAAGGAGGTTATGGCAGCATCTCAGGAGTCATTTTTGCAACCACCTCATTCCAGCATCATGCAGGAACCACTGCCATCCCTGAACAGGTGGCACCTAACTGCATTTGCCTGGGAAGATCAGATCTCATGGCTAAGGTAGAGAACTCAGGAAACCCCACATCCCTGGCAGTGTGGCTGCAGTGTTGCCCGAGCCCACACACAGGTTCAGCTTGACATGTGCTGTTTGTTCCAGGGAGGGGGGCTTTTATGATGACCAACCCCGCAGCACACAGCAGCAGTGCCTGGCACCACTGGGAGTGAGGCCAAGGAGGGAACTCAAGGATCTCTGGAGGTCCCTTCCAACCCCTACAATTCCGTGAATCCCTGCCACAGCATACTGCACAGGCACTGCTTGGGAGCTGGGGGCCTCAACCTTTACCAGCAGAATCCCCACTTCACTGGCTGTCTCAGCAACCTTTCCCTGAGGGCACCGCTGCCAGCACCCCCAGCCCCAATTCCTGCCACTTGGCTTTGCTCCTGCATTCCCAGGAGGGCTGCGAACAGCTGCTTCCCAGTCCCCAGTTTGACCTTCCTTCCCTTGGTCAGATTTTGGGTTTAAGGCTCGTGCCTGCCGCCCAAGCCCTCCACGTGCCATCAGCTCCTCCTTGGAGGATAACAGAATTCCTCACGGATGCCTCCGCTCCCATCTCAGTGCATCCACGCCGGGGGCAAGGATGCAGACCATGGGGGACAGATGTCAGCTGCACCCCTCGGGTTTGCAACTGGCCTGGCCTCTTGCCAGCCTTGCCTCCTGCCTTCCCAGACAGGTTGTGGCCTTTGCTACAGCTGCCGCCCTCTTTCTGCAATATTTTTGTCCCTTTTTGCCACTTCCATACCCCTCAGCCTCAAGAGAGAGGAACGGCAATGGGGTGTGGAGAATAAATAAGTGAACACCACCAAGGGAGATCAGGAGAGAGCGGCTCTGTCCCTGAAATTGTTTACCAAACAGTGCTGAGTGTGGGGAGACAAATGGCATACCGTTAGCAGCAACCACGGGCTAATTATAGTGGGATAGGATAAACCACCCCGGTCACTGGGCTAGCCACTCCAGCTAAGCCTGCAAACATATAGGCTGAAAAGCAGAACTGTATGTATATATTTAGTATGAAGTGGAATGCAGTAAGTAACTTCCTTCTAAAACCTCATGTACCTTGGTGAAGAGTGTTACAGAAAGCCCAGATACAGGCATCTTTGTGACGCTGGTAATCCCAGTATTTTGCATTTGGCAATGCATAATCCACCCATGAATATGGCATTGCCCTCTTCATTCCTAAGATGAGGGCTATAAAGCAAACTCTCAGGGACTGGGGTTTCTTAGTATTTTGGGGAAGGAGAGGGATACACCGTATTTTTCTAATTTTGTAAGGTAGTTCTACTCATCAGCTTATAACCATGGCTGTATTTTGGTGGTGTTAAGACTTGCAGTTTTGGGTACCTGCATAAAGTTCAAACTACTGGAATCATGTGATTGCGTGAAAATCTGTACTTCCAGCCTTTCAGAAGAGACTGTTTCTTCTCCTTCTGACAAGGGAGCAAGCAAAAAGGAGAAACAGCTTGAAGGAAACTGGTCTGCCTGGTAAAGAACTGGGTTCAGGCAGGGAACTGCTTCCCCAGGGAGTTTTAGTGCTCATAGCGAAATCTGCACATGTGGGTAAAGGCAACAGCAAATTAAATCTTGGTACCCCACTGCTAACAATTAAGCCAGCTGCTGTGGTGCCCTTACTCAGTGGTCTTAATGCAAAAGCTTAGAGAAATAGATCGTGTTTATAAAGGCTGATCTCTATTGCTTGCTACTGCTGTTCATAAAGAAGACCCTCAGGGTGCCTTCTTGTACAGATTGAGAGAGATTTAGGTTCTAAATCTCCCCCTAAGGATGTCTCTCTTACTCTTCTGACTATGAAGGAAACTCGTAGGAGAGCCTCATGACAGGCCTGAGGCTAATTTCTGCCGAGGAAAACCCAGACCAAAATATCTGCATCTTAGAGCAACCGATCTCACGTAGGTCTTTCAGCAACCTACGGGTCACATTCTGTACATGCAGAGACTGGAAAATAAAACAAGCTCAGAGGAGCCTGGGGAAGCGCTGAGGTCAAGCCCTGCCCTGGCTCCCCTCCCACTGGTCAGAGTTTCTCCTGGCAGGCAAGGGGAGCCAAGCCCTGCAAGAGAGGCGCTCCCTAGCCAACACCCTTGATGGCTGTGCTGAATTTGGCTGGGACAGAGTTAATTTTTTTTCATAGTAGCTAGTGTGGGGCTATGCTTTGGGTTTGTGCTGAAATCAGTGATGTTTTTGTCACTGCTGAGCAGTGCTCACACAGAGCCAAGGCCTTTTCTGCTCCTCACAACACCTCATGAGCAAGTGGGCTGAGCGCACACAAGGACTTAAGAGGGGACATGGTTGGGACACCTGACACCAAATAACCAAAGGGAGATTCCATACCATGTGATGGAATCATGGTATGATTCCATACTATGTGATTCCATACCACATGATTGCCTATGCTCAGTATATAAAGCTGAGGGAAGGAGAAGGAAAGGGGGGATGTTCACAGTGATGGCATCTGTCTTCCCAAGTCACTGTTACACATGATGGAGCCCTGCTTTCCTGGGAATGGCTGAACACTTGCCTGTTCATAGGAAGTGCGGAATGGATTCCTTGCTTTCCTGTGCTTGTGTGCACAGCTCTGCTTTACCTGTTAAACTGTCTTTATCTCAGCCCACGAGTTTTCTCACTTTCACTCTTCTGATTCTCCCCTGATTCCACTGGGTGGGTGGGGGGGGCAAGCGAGCAGCTGCGTGGGGCTTAGCTGCCAGTTGGGGTTAAACCACAACAATGGTGTAAAAGGGTCAGTAAATGGGACATGGTTTTCTCTTGAATCTCATCTTCAGACGAAGGCAGGCCAGTTCCCTCTGCAGAAGAGCATGTGTGCAGGGAGGCTGGAAATCTCACTGTACCTGAGCAGATTGCCTGGGACCTTGCAAAATACATAGCAGGAGAAAAGACTTTTGAGGAAACAGAAATGTTCTGCCTTTGTTTTAGAGAGCTCTTTTAAATGGATGACAATGTCCAGGGAAGGTGTCCTGGTTCTGTCCAAGCCAGAGCCAACCTTCCCAAGCAGAGTGAGTGAGTGGCATGTGGTGCTGAGCCACTGTTTGGGGCTGAACCACTGTGGAAGGTCTGCTAGAAAGTGTCTCCATATTGCTCTTGGTTGTGAATTTGAGGGCTTTCTGGCCTCTGAAAGGCCACATATGTCAATGTTGATGTATCTGTCAGGATGTGGTCCCAGATCCTGAATGGCTTTGGCACTGTGCTGGTCCTTTGGTGCTGGTGGTTCAGTTGGATTTCATCTAACAGACTGGGAACAAACTATTGTCTGGACCCAGTGGCTGCATTGCTCTTGTTGATGGCTAAAAACCTCTCCTCCAAAGTGCCCTGGGTCAGTCATGACCCACGACACGGTAGAAAGCGGAGATCTTGTTTGGGGACCTTTGCTGCTTGTTTGCAAGGAGCCAGAGAAATTCGTTCATGTCAGTTCCTCCAGCTCAGTAGTGAAGGGTGTTTGGGGGATACCTCGTTCCTCCCAAATCCACCCTGCTTGCCTCCTCTGCATTAGCGGCCTCCGATCTGCGAGGCTGTAGCGCGCTGGCAGCGGAGCACTGCCACCTATACACCGCTGCCTGTCAGTATCCAGCTTCCAACACGCTTGCTTAAAAGCGTGTGTCTGACTCACCTCAGCATCTCCCCCCGCCGCCCTGCCGGGGGGCTGCAGCACCCAGGAGGAAGAGGGAGGCCACTCACGTTAAAGCTGCATCACAAGAGCCTCGGCAGCAGGAAGAGAGGGGGGTGGCGGAGGGGTGTTGGCTGGTGCCATGCTGGGGAGAGCTGGGATGGAAACAAATAGCACGCATGCCTTAGGCGAGTTTACAGCACTCCTGGGGTGACAGCCTGTGCTTTGGCAAGGGTGCGGCTGATGCCTCACGTGGACTCGTTGCTTCGACAAAACTGTAGGCATTGTCCAGTGCTCTTCCTCTGAAACTCTCTCTCAGTTTCAGTAACTAACCAGAAACTTCCCTGAGAGGTCTGCGGCAGGCGGACCCTGGCACCCACCGGGGGTTTGGCCCAGTCAGTCCTGTACCCAGCTGTACCTGGGCTTTAGTTTCCGGAGAGCGAAGGGTGGAGAGGTGCTTTGGGACACCCAGCCCTTTTACGAGGAACTTTTCTCTAACTTGTAGCGTGGACACAAACTGTTGTGCCGGTCTCCCTGCCTCTCCATACCCGTCAGCGAAGGCTCCGCCGGTCTGTGCTGCCCTCTCATGGGCGCAAAGGTTTAAGTTTAATCATTCTTTTTCTTCGAGAAAACCTCCTGTGTTTTTAAACACACGATTTCCGAAAAGCCAGGGAGGTTTATGAACAACTTGTAAGAGGCCTCTGGAAGGTAACTGTGCAAAGTAATTCTGTCTATAGTTGTGCTGGACCCTGCCTGGCTCTTACCTTTCCACGGAGCTTTGCTCTTCATTTGGAAAGGTTTAGACATCTAATAGGGCAAAAAGTAGGGAGGCCTTGCTCCCAGCAACAGGCTGAGCTTGTCCCGTATGCACTCCTATCTGCCATATCAAACATCTGTCAGCACTGTGGCGTCATGCCGGGGTCAAGGAGCGTCTCAAGCTCTGCTATGCTACCAAGGATTCAAACAGCAGGGCCCAAAGCTGGGTTCTCCAGCGGGCAGTAAGTGCTCTCAGTACTGTGGGGTTTCAGTGAACCGGCCACGCTGCCCTTCCCTGAATCTCCTTGCAAGGGGGCAGGAAATTATGCTAGACCCCAGGGGATGCTTAAACAATAGCGGGGTTGGGCAGGCATTGCTCTGCTCTTAAAAAGGGCTCCTGTGGTGTTCCTGGTGTTTAAATGGCTTTGAATCACTGTTAGACGACTTCGACTCTCTGACCACTTGCCTGCATTTAATATAGCCTACTCCCTAATGTCTACTCATCTGTCCAAACACCAAAAGCCCCTCAAAGTGGCAACTGTTTTTCTCCAGGGGCTGGTATGGCATGCATTTTTCCCACTGACGAATGTGCTATTCTATATCTTTATTCACCTGTTTGCTGTTTTATGCTAGAAAATAAGCTGAAGGATGGGAAGGAGAGAGGACAGAGGTCACATCCTGTTCTTACAAACTCCCTAACCCTAATGTGGAACCTGCCTCCTAGCTCATGAGAGAATTTTTTAGTGTTGGGCCAAGACAGACATTTGCCTTAAAGGCTTCTAAGTCCATAGCAGAGTTTTCACAGCCCATGTAAACTGGGTGTTGCATTCCCTTAGCTACACTACCTACCTTTTTAGTTTGCCAACTGCACTAGAGGGCTCTGCACTTTGGTAAGTCTGGCTGTGTGTAGCCCTGTGCTCCTCCATCTCATGCCACTTTAATAAGTGACAGTGAACAAGAGGCTAATTTTTGTCACGGTTTAGCCCCAGCCAGCAGCTGAGCACCATGCACTCTCTCGCGCTTCCCCCTGCCACGGCAAGGAGGGGAGAGGGGAAAAGGGGGGAAGGGAAGACAAAGCCAAACCCTGTGGGTTGGGATAAGGACAGTTTACAGGGACAGCAAAGGGAGGGAGAAATAACAAAATAACAGGACTTACAGCAAAATACACAAAACTGGTGTTGCACAATGCAGTTTTTCACGGCTCAGCTGTCCTGAAGCCAGACCATCAGTTTGGGTCACCTGTCCTGGCTGTGTCCCCTCCCAGCTTCCTGGGTATTCCCCCCTTCCCACCTTCTCGTTAGCAGGGCAGTATGAAGCTGCAAAGTCCTTGACTGCTTGGCAACAACTAAAACATCCGTGTGTTACCAGCACTGCTCTCATCCTCCCTCCCAAGCACAGCACTACACTAGCTACTAGAAATTAACTCTATCCTAGCCCAACCCAGGGCAATTTTGGATCACACAAAATATCAGGAGAGTCCATCTCCTAGTTTGTTTCTTCCCTGGTATGATTCCACTGCAGTTCATGAAGTAACACCAGCCGTTTCTCTTATTTTCTGCACTGGAAGATATAAAGTTTAACCCAGAATCCTGGGTGAATATGCTATGGGGATGGCTTTTCCTTGTGCCTAAAGGCAGTGAGGTCTGTGACAAAGGAGAGTGAGGCCTTCCCATCTGTGGGCTGCATGAGGAATGACAGGATAACCTTGAAGGAAAAAGGAAGAGCCACTCTGTTCATTCAAACCAGGCATTTCTTATACAGACCAGTGGCCATAGTGTCTGCAATCAGTTTCCAGTCTTGAAATTATGTAGAAATCTCTTGGGATTGCTTTGCCTGACTTCAGCTGTTCTGCAGTGACATTCCAGCCCACCACCTTTCCCCAGGAGAAGATGGCAAGCGACTGTTCATCCAACCCATGTCACCTCAAAGTTTTCCTTTTCATTTGTGTATAATGAGGTGTGGTCACAAACTTTTGGTGATGCTCCTACATCAGTATTGTCCATGCTCTGGCAGGAGGGTTGGACTACGTGATCTCCAGAGGTGCCTTCCAACCCCTACCCTTCTGTGATTCTGTGAAGGCAGTCCCAAAAAAGGAATGCAGCTGTGGATATTGATGCCTGACCTTAAGGAAATGTTTCTTCTTCTGCGTTTCACCTGGGTGAAAGAATGGTCAAGAGAAGCTTTACCTGTGAAACAGCCTGAAGGCCTGTCAGACAGGGTTTGATCCATTTTCCCTGGTATATTCCCATGTTCTCCCATCTTCAGCTTGAGCTCTTTCTTGACCTTAGCTCTTTGTCGGGCCTTACCCATGGGTTAATGTCTTTCATTTCAGACATGTCAGCCCTGAATAGTTGCTGCTGCCTACTTCAAGTATCCCACGATTGCGAAACTTTGAAATCAGTGGCATTAAACTAGCTTAAAATTGGTTATGTAGCAATGATTCATACCCAGTGAGTCACAATGAAATGTCTTATGCTATAAGGAGCTGGCCATTGAAGAGCTTTCCTGCCGGTGCCCTCTGCCTAACTAAGCATAGCAGAGTCTGTGTGAACTTTTCAGAGGACCTTTAATCAGCAGTTAAACTTTTATTTTTTAATTGCTTAGAGGCAGCATGTGGGCAACTTTAGTATTGCTTGGGGCATCTGAGTCACTTTAAGTTCCATACAGAGATGGCAGAAAAAGAAACGGATGTTTTGATCCAAGACGCCTGCCTATTAAGTGCACCTTCAACTGGATGACGTGCTTCTGTGCCAGTCCATGGATCAACAAGAAAATCTCATCTGTGAAAATACTGCACTTACTCAGTGCCCGCTCGAACCATGGAGGAAACACCCTCGGGGAACTACAGACGATGTTCAACCTCCCCACCTTCCACTCGGTGACCTACCCCTATCCATTAGAAGCACAGGGCAATAGGCAGGTGTGGGTAAAAAAACAAAACACCCCTTTAAAAAGAATGCACTTCAGTGCACAGACATCTCCCTCATGGAGGGGAGAAAGAACAAACAACAGATGTTAGTCACGTTGCTTAGCACACTACTGGAGGGCATTCAAATATACTGTGACTGGTGTGCTATAAGGACTTATATGGAATAGTTTCACTTACAGGCAATGAACCGTTAGTTCCTTCAGAGGACCCAAGGCAAGAAATGTAATGACAGTTTAATGTCATATTGATGAATATCCACTTAGGAAGGAGAAACTTGGATCCAATGTTTTGGGAGAGAGATTATGGAAAAGGGACAATCACTCTGGAATTAAGTCTGCCAAGTGTTTCCATTTAAAATCTCACTTTTCTCCTTCACCACAGAAAAACCTTCAGACACACAAACAGCGGTGGTGCATTTGTGAGATAGAATTCTTTAGAGCTAAGGTGTATTTTTCAGCAAAACTCTGAGGCAAACAAAAGCAGACAGCTGTGTGGCACTAGCTTAAACACAACAATCTGCACACCTTCTGGAAGATGCTTTTTATGTTTTCATAAAACTAAGTTCAAAATACAATCCAATCATCTGAGAGGCTTGAGGAGAAGGAAGTGACATCTCTCCTCAGCTCATGGTAAGTACCCCAAGATTTATAGTCAAAGCCCTTGCTCAGAGCTGACTGACTCCCCCTAAGTGTGTGAAAGCTGAAGGCTTGTCCTTGGCCCACCGCCTTTCACAGTCTCTTGCCATCTACACTTGCCTCCTTCATTCCTATACAACTGCTGCTCCTCAAAGGAGAGGGACCCGGGTCCTAAGAAACAGAGAAGACAGCTGCTGTGTTACGTGCACTGGGGCTACCCCACACAGTGACTTTGTTAGTATGAGATAAGGTGGTCACGTCACCAAAGGACAATTTTGGTCCTGAGACTGCTGGGTAGGGCCTCTGTTGCAAAACTTTTGTCGTCTGTAAGATTATAGCTCACCTCAACTTACCTGAAGGAGAAACTGAGGACCTTTCCTCATGTAACTTCCTTAATGCTGACGTGAAGTTGAGGGCATGTGCTTACAGTCCAGGAACGTATTACCAGGCAAACGTTTTTCATAAGTAAAAGAGAACAAGAAAATGCAGGAAATTCACAGCTAAGGCTGTACCCAAAAGCACCCTAATCCTGTTCTACCACAAAATTCGAAGACAGGCCAATTTTTCCATCTCTTTGGGAAAAAAAACCCATGCTGACAAGTGACCATAGAGATGCAGAGGCTTTAGCTGCCATTTTCATCTTCCATGCATTTCCTGTTTCACAGAGGTGCATTAGCACTTCTCTTTCATTCACAGGGCACCTATGCACAGGGCTGCTTGCACATTCTCTATCACAGATATATTGGGCTGAGAAACAACCAGTCTGCCTGTTTCATTAAGTGTCCAGTTCTTCCACCTGCTGAGGATGAAGTACGGCTTTAAAAAGCATCTTGCTGCTTCAGTGGGACCTACATCTAGATCAAACCTCTTATAAAACCCACAAAGATTTTACCTGAATCTCAAGCCATCTCTGGGCTCACAGTAACCTTGAAAACCTTGAAAACCTTCCTGCCCTGTGAATGACAGGGCTGCTCACCTGCCTTTAACCTGGAAATGCATGAGTTAGCTGGTATTTTTTGAGTACCTTAGACAGAAAGGCAACTCTTCTCAGGCCCAAGCTCTGCTGTGGCGTACCACACAACCTAATCATCAGACTTTAAGCTGAAAATAGATAGTTGGAAGATAAGTTTCTATGGTGCTTTCTTCATAGCCATAGAGACAGTCATTTGGGAATATGCTTCAACCTGTCATGAAATAAAAGCACTTGTCTAAAAAAAGAGAAAAGTCTGTAGTGACAAAAAACTTTCTGGCATCTACTGCACACAGCCACTAAATGAAGCCAACATAACAGCATGTTCTGATGCACGTTTTCAATAATCTTCAGAGGCAAGAGACAAGAAAAACAAAGTTTCTTTACAGGGTGGAAACAGACAGTTGGATAATACGACAATTAGGACTGTAAGTGTTTTGAGAGTCAAAAGCAGTTCAAGTGACACGTTTGCAAAGCATACCTTGAGTCTGAATGTCCTGGGTACAGTGCTTGGTTTTGGTTTGCTTGGTTTTATTCACCTCCCACATTCCGGAGTAACGATGCCTTCTGAAGCCACAGAAGCTTCTGCAACTGTTGCTTTTCTGTTCTGGTTATCAAAATATACACTGTACGTGCAATGATACAATCAGGGAAATCCCAAAAAGCAGAGTGGTGGGGACCCAACAGAGGTTGTTAAGGGTCAGACAGCTGCATCCAGTGTGCAGAAGAGGCAGACAAGACTGCTTCTTGCATCAGGGGAGCTCTGGGGGCAGTGGGGAAGCCACAGGCCAAGCCTCTCAAAGATATTAGGTAGGCAGTGGCACTTCTGCATAGCTGGAGGTGGTAAGCCACAAGCGCAGCGTGAAAAAAGGACTGTGGGCTGTCCAGGGGTGCTTTTTAATTCTGCTGGCTTTTGTGTTTGTGTTGTGTGAGCTCTGAGGTTTCTCTGCGTGGAAAAGCAGAGTGGAGGAGTGGCCTAAATGTGGGATTTAAGCATTTCTCTGCACAGACCGCAGCAGATCTGCCCCTTCCCAGCTGTGCCATAGGTGCATGCAGGTCCATGCACAATTTAAGATTTGAGTTTGTGCATCCAAACCAATATTTGGTTGCAGGATTTAAACCCAAGGGGAAGCATGGGCACACAGAGCAGAAAAACCAGGAAACAGAGATGGAAGCAGACCTGTTTGAGTTACTGCCAATGACTATGAAAGCATGGTGCTGTGAAGGTCCCAAGCAATTCCACAATAGCAAGGTCAGTAGGGGTCTAAAGGAGTGCACAGGACCTCTTCCAGAAACTCCTCTGCGTCTTCATTCTCCTCCAATATTCCCTTCATTGCTGCCTGCCTGGCATTTATCATAGACTGCACCTGGCCAAAAGGAAAAGGAAAAGGGTTGTTTGGGAGCTTGTTCCCTTACCACTGGTGCCCAGGATTGACCTTGCCATTCCTCTGCAGGTTCTGCATTCAGTACAGCATGAATCCAGCAGTAGATCACAAAGGTGGTACCTCCCCTGACTGACTAGAGGGCAGTGAAGGAAAAGATTATCCTTCTCTGTCTGTTCTCTTTCCTCTGATCTCCCTTCCCAAAGGAGCTCCCCACACTTCTTATAACTCACTCCCAAATTATCACCTCACTCCACTGAGTTTGAGGTTCCTGTGTTTTAATACCCTGCAGCATCAGCGTGGGCAGGGAAAGTGTTCCTTCCTAGTGATCGATAGAGGGAGCTGGAGAAATGACACAGAAGAACCCTATCTCTGCCTCTAAGCTTCTGTCACCTCTCAGGTAACAGTCCTCCAGGGCACATATACCCCTTCCTCTCCCCACACCCAGCTCTTCCACACCCCCACCCTCCCATACCTCCCACCTTTCTTCTTTTAGAGCACATGTGGTCCCTTGCACCCCAGACACTCTGCTCCTGCCCCATGCTTCTCCTTGCAAGTGAGCAGACACACAGTGAAAGAAACAGTCATGGGCTGACCACGTTTCTAGTGTGCACAGCAAAGCTGGCTTTCTGCTGTGGCCCAAACAGACAGTCCCCACTGAGCCCCAGCAAGACACAATACCTCCAGCAACATGAACTGCAAGGGGTCATCAGGCTTGTGGTACACCAGTTTTTCTGTGATCTCCTGAGGCAGAGAGAGACAGAAAGAAAGAAGTATTGATCCTTGGGCATATGGTTGGCTGCACTTTCTGTTCCAACACTAGATGCATTTAAAAAGCAAGCCTCTCGTTCAATCTTCAAAGAAGATCAAGGGTCCTTTTCTACTGTTTTTCTTAAGTTTATGCTTAAGAAAGCATAGGACAAGGAGGCATCTGGGAAAGGGATAATTCTATTCAAGCTAACTTGAACAAACTTCTCAAGCAAGCCTCTGGAGGGGAAAAGGAAAGAGAAATTTCACCTGAAATATCTGCATGATATTGTGTTTCTCCATGTACTTAATGGAGACTTCAAAGGGGTCTTCATATACCATTGGCTGCTCTGATGTTTCACATGTCTCTGTTGGCTTGACTGCAGTTGCCGATGACTGAGCCGCAGGTGTTTCACCTCCAGCCTGTGTGGAGTCAGACCCATACATCCTGGCTTTGAAACCTGGCTGTTCACCCACAGGTGATCCAATCTTATCTGAATTTCCCCTGAATGCAAGAAATTCAACAACAGGTAGCTGGTCCTCTGAACCTGGTGGTTTCTCAACAACCAAACGACCTGCAGACACTGGCAATTCCACTATAGATAGCTTGTCTGCAAATACTGATGCTTTAACCCCAGGTAAGTCATCCAGTGATGGTGAGAATTCAACTATAGGTATCTGGTCGTCAGATGGCTCAGCTGCCAGTGGTACGCTACATTCATTCAGTTCAGATGCTGAATGAGCACTGGGCTCTTGCTAAAATATTTAACAAATAAAGAATGAAAAATGTTTTAAACATGTAGCCCCACAGACCAGGTACATCACATTACTGCATCCTTCTGTAAACATACTGGCCCCTCTTAAGCCAAGTACTAAGAGGCTTGAGTAACCACCCACTTTACCCATGAGCCCCAGAACTCCATTTAAGCTCAGGCCTGAGCCTTCAGACCAGCTCTGAGCTATGCAGTGTGTGCATCTATGCCTGGTGCTTGCTTATGGACTGTTTTTTGTTAGGGAGGCTCTAAGCTTAGATTGTATCATCCCCGGGGCAAAGGAGGCAGGAGCTGAGGCAGCTGCTTGCTAGTTTGGGGGTTACCAATTGCAGCTGCGTTGCCTGAAGCAGGGGGCAGAGGGTGCACAACCCGCGTCCTTTCCTGTAATTGGGAAGAGAGGTGTCATGCCCAGGGACAGCAGGGTACGGGGCTGAGGGGGAAGGGCAGCGGTAGGCCGCAGGGGTCGGGGGCGCTGGGGGGCGCAGGAGGCCGGGACAGGGTGCCTGGGGACAGCCAGAGAGGGTGTAGGGGCAACCCTCGGGGCTGTGTGTGAGCGGGGTAAGGGGTCTCCGGGTCCGGCGCCGCCACCGCCCGCCCTCACCAGGCCCTGGCTCTCCATGGCACCGCAGGCTCGCCCTTTGCCTTCCACAGCTCCGGCCTCTTCTGCCGCTCGTCGCTCGCCGTAGGCGGGAGGGGAGGTGGAAGACGCCGGAGCGGTTGCCAAGGAAACCGCTGCCCTTTTTCCGAGTGGGCGGTGCCGCCGGGGTCACGTGGCAGCGAGGGCAGCGCGGCCGGGCGGGAGTGGCGCTGGCGGCTGCCCCCTTCCCTACAGTATTCGCCCGTGCAGCTCCGGGTGCCTGGGGCCTGGTGGCAACAAGGGGTCTCTTGGCAAAGGGAAGGGCGTGTGGGGTGCCCGCTGCCCAGCCTGCCGCCAGCTTCTCATTTTGCCGGGGGTTGAGGTGCTTCACTGTGAATCCCGGTGCCTTCGGCCTCACCGCCCGCCTACAGAGCATGCACGGGAGCCCGGGGCAGCCACTGGGGCTTCTTGGCGCTGTGAGGGAGTACTATGGAAGGGAGGCGGCCTGTAGAAGGGCAGAGGCAGGCTTTACGCAGAGGGTCAGGTGGAAAAGGCCGTGGCAGATGGGTGGTGAAGAAGCAGGGAAGCAAGAGCTGGGGTAGCAGGGTGGTGTGAGAAGTACTGCCTCCACAGCTCTACAGAGCTCCTGACCGTGTGCTGTGCGATGAATATTGTCAGAAAAAGCAAATAAGCAGATTGCCAGTTTCCCCCCAAAAGAGGAGATGAAAGGAATAAAGATAAAAGCTGTGCTGGGTTACCACAGTAACCAGCTTATGAAATGCTCTGGTTCGTGCTCCAGTGTGACAAGAGCTGGGATTGAAACACGAGTGAAACTGCCATGGGGTTGGGGGGCTCTGTGTGTGTGTGTGTGAGAGAGAGCGAGCGAGCTACAGGACTTCAAAACCTGTGCTACACTAACATACCATTTCAATTCAGAGCAGCTCAGTTTGTGTGTGTTTCTGAGGTTACGCTGTTGACCTTTTAAGAGAGACAGCTTCCCACTGCTCTAGTGCTAGCCTCGTGACACCACTGTCCACACTGACCACTTAGATCATCTTGCACTGGAGCACTGCCGTCTGCATGCATGGGATGACAGGTAATTGCTCAACTCCTTTGAGGCTATCCTGCCTCCTCCCGCTTTTCCATGTGACTGCAATGGTCCCAGACATGGCTGGATTTTTGAGTGTGGGGTTTTGTTGGGTTTTTTTCTGGGCTCACTTGGTGAGATCTTGAAGGATGCTGGGTAACACCAGTAAAATTGTTGAAAGGTCTTGGGCTAATTATCCCTTCCTCACATGATGAAAGAAGGTACAGTATACTGCCCTTTACTTGGGATTCTCAGTCTTTAATTTGTGGATCCTGACATAATCCCTCTAGGAGCTGTGGACCAATGGAGCAACCTTAAGTTTGTAGGTTTGTCTTGTACGCCCCTTAGAAATACTGTTTGTTCTGCAGTGATCTGTGCACCTTTAAACTCACATTTGCGACCCTTGTTGTTGTGAAGAAGATTTTGCTTGGTGAGATGTTGCTGCCAGTATGGAAATGACGATGACAACTTCTGGAAACAGATGATGAACGGTTGATGTGTGACTTAGGAGATCTTTCCTGCCCTGCAGCTAGGTATTTCTGCGCAGCTGTAGTGCTCCTATGGCTTGCGAGGGTCAGAAAAGAAAGCTGTAAATGGTTACATCTCACTTCTGGGGGGCGGTGTTTGCTCCAGTCACTGCAGTTACAGTTTTAACTGGAGTAGGCATCTGCGTTCAGTTGTGTGTGTATGGATAGTTGTGTGTTGAGCCATCTCAGTGCTGTTTTCTCCACCAGCATGACTCCCTGCAGAACTTCTCCCATGGGTTTCTTCTCTCCATCCTTTACTGGACAGGACTAAGCAGTTCTCAGCAGCCTGCTGGCTTCAAATGGCATCCTGCTGTGGGTAAATCTCCAGCCCCATGTCTTCCTTTCATCTGTGCCTCATTGGTAAACAGCAGATCTCTCCATTTCCCACCCCACTGCCTACTGCAGGGATCTGGCTGCTGGGGCTGGAAAGCTAGGATTTTGCACAGGGAAGTAAGATGAATGACTCCATTAAATAAACATCACTGCTCTGTTTATTCTTTCAAAAGAACAGATTACAAAAAAGCAAAAGATGCATTTTAAATGCATTAAAAATTCTGGGCAAAATAATGTCTTAAATACAATGCTCATGTAACATAAATCACATGGCTTTTTTCTATCAAGGCACATGGAAAGCAAAAACGTATTATTATATCATTATTTATATGGTACCATATGCTAAGTCTGGAACTTAAAGACTTTGAAATAAATAAGAAAACACCAGCTGCAGATCAGCAACGCGCTCCTTTATTGGGAGTCACTATGTGACTGTGGCTATCATTCCTGCTGTTAAGTTAAAACTTAAATAAATTGTCAGAGAAATAAGATAGCCATTAGAGATTCAGTGTCTGTCTCCTGGGGACACTTTTTCTAACAGCTGTAACAAAGATCTGCTGCTGGTTTTGTCCTATCTGTGTAGTAACTCATTGCATTTGTCCCTGCAGTATCACACAGTTGTTCAGTAGAGATGGTTGAGCTGTTCACTATAAATAATGTTGGTTAACAATGCATCCCCTTTTGGGTTAATAAATTACACTCAAATCACTCCTGAACCTCTTTGATTGGTTTCTTGCAAGTCTGCAGTGAAGAGTTAGAACAAATCACTTGCCACAGTCTGTTCACTTTGAATATTTCTTCTTATTTTATTGAGCTGTAAATATGTAGAGAGAATAGCCAAATACTGAAAATGCCCGTCTCAAACTCCTGTCACCTCATCCCGTACTTGAGAATCATAACGGGCTGCACGAGAGGAAACACATCAGAAAATTAAACAGCACTGTTTAAAGGGGAAGAGAGCCCTGGTCAACATTAGGCTGTGGAATTTGTCCCTCTCGTCTGTGCTGGGGCTGCTGCCTCATCTCTGCCTCGCTCCCAAGTTGAGTGAGGTTGCTGGCCTGAGCAGCGAGCTCACCGGCTACGTGATCCACAAGGCTGCTGTGCAAGGCCGCAGCCTTGTGCTTCCCTGAACGCTGTGGCTCTGAGGCTCTGGAAGCTGAGGTTTTGCACAGTTGCAGCCAGGCATAGTGAAAGCCTTCCTGAGGTCTGGAGAGCAGAAAGGAGCTTTGTGGCACGGAGCGATGATCAAAAAAACAGGCCGTGAGGAAGAGGTTGAAGTCCTTGGGGAGACATCTCTGTTCATCCATGTGCCGACCCGGGACTCTGGGTGGGTTGTGAGGTTGCCACCCATTTGTTGGTTCCTTACCCATGCGGTGAGGTAATTGCTCTGCTCTCCATCCAGAGGGGCTTTGAGAAAATAACTGCATTACAGGCTGGGGGGAGGGCAGGTGTAAGTGAAACAGAGCCCTGTGGAGAAGGCTGGCTCCTGCATGAGGTAGAGCAAGCTGAGATGCGAGGGGCAGAGAGGCAGGCTTGCACCCAGACTGCTCCTGCACCAGCAGCCTCTGATGTGGGCCCACTCCTGAGAGCGACCTTTAAGAAGAGACAGAGCCCGCGTCCCTGTGAGTATTTGTGTGGAGAAGCCAAGCCGGGGCAAGCTGGCAAATGCAGATTTTGCCCCCGATACGGCCTCTTGCTAGGGCTCTGCCCGCATTTCCCAGCAGAGAGCAGCAAAGCCTCGTAGCTGCTCGCAGGGTCTCCGAGTGCATCCTCCAAGACCTTCTTGCAGCGCTCGCCTCCAGAAAACACAGCAGTAAACCTTCCCTGAGCTCGCAGGTTCATGTCAGACCCGTCAAGAGCATTGGTGTGGGCAAACAGAAGACACATGCTTGCACCCCCAAAGATCCAGTGGTTTCCTGAAAACCAAGGTGTTTGTGGAAATCAGAGAGAGTTTTCTTGAGGGGATGCTCTCCAGGTTGCCTTTGTGCGCAGTGCGAAAAGGGAGTGCCTCAAATAGAGCTTCGGAAAGTGGGGAATTACCTGTAGCAAATTAAGCAAACCTCTTCTACAGGTGACTGTCATGAACTAGGTAACCCTCTGAGGTGTCCTTCAGTCCCATCTTTTGTACTGCAGGAAAGAAACGTGCTGTTAGCTTCTCTGTTTGGAATTACTTGCCTTGGGAACCTGTTTAGCCTACTTTAGATTTAACCCCTTTTATTAAAGTTTCAGCTGCCTCTTGTTCCCTCACTTTATAATGTTATCACAAGTGTTACTAGTGATAAAGGTGAATGAAAAATGTGAGATACTGCTTCTTTGCCAAGGTGTTAAAGCTGATTAATCTGTGTCTAATTTAGACAACATTCTCCAGAAAAACAAGGCTTTGTCCCCTGTTTAGAAACTTACCTGCTGTTCTCTGGGAGTTTAAATGAGCCAAATTTGGGGTTATACTGGAAGCTCCTCAGTGGTATTAACTGGGGCAGCTTCAGTCATTCCTTAATTCCTGAAACTATTTGTTTTATTGATTCCCTCGGGAAGTAACCACAGACCTTCTGGGTGGCCCAGTCCTTGTGAGGGAGAAGGCTTCAGTTTGGTCTCACCATCGTGTGGCATGAGAGGGAGGGGATGCTGCCTTCTGACTGAAGTGAACCTTCATCACATCCTCTCCCCATCAGCTGCAAAATCCCTGAAGGGAGGAAGAAGAGTCCTGGCGTGATGTCACCACCTGAGGGAGTGGTGCCTACGGAGGATGCTGGGGATAAGGACAGCGGCGGGGTAGCGGGAAGGCACAGCGTTGCCTCTTCACCCCACCCCAAGAACGCTGCCTTATCGCTGTGCTGCCCATCTGTTGCCATGGGACTGGGAGGCAGGACAGGATTTTGGACGGCAAATGTATCACGCAGTGTCAGTAAGATGCAGGATAAGCCTGCCTGTAGGTCCCTCTTGAATAGGCTGTAAATCCACAGGCGACTGTGAGTGGCCTTCTGCATTCCTCAAAGCCTTGTGGCTGGACTGCCCCCTCAGTCCTCTCTTCCCCCCCACCCCCTCATTTGGCCGGTATGCCAAGCTAATTTAAAATGTGATGCAAACCACCTCAGCCCTGGGGTCACTGAGCTGGTCTCCACAGCCTCCTGCCACTCACCCCAGGTTGAATCTGTCCTTCTTTATTGATGCAAATGATGCTTCGTCCCTGAATCGTAGCGGTACATGGGAAAGGTGCAATTAGCTGCTGCAAGGAGCCGGGCCCGTCTGCCTTGCCTTGTTTAACAGAGGCTTTAATTAAAGACCCCCTGATGCTAGAAAGCCAGATTAATTATTCATCTGAAAACATTTACATAGAGTCCCCCGTTTCCCTTCTTCAATAAATTATCAACTTCACGTCTCCATAATTCATTGAAATGACTAAAAATACATTGTCTCAGCCTCCATCACCTCCCTCCTCACTCTAGATTTGTCTGATCCAACTGTGATGGGTTCAGTATCTTAATGTGAAGGTCTCCTACAGCTCTTAAATAAAAAGGGGTGATGTACGAAAAGAGGGAGAGGGAAAGTTTTGTCATGCAGATAGCAGTGATTTTTGTCTTTTTCTTTCCCACAAAGCTGGCACAATCCTGAGGTTTGAAGAAACTTATCAACTATTTCCAATGAGGAAAATTCCACTGAGGGGAGGAAAAAAGATGTTTCCATGAGCAAAAGAAGCCTGGATCTAGACAATTTTTATGCTCAGCTGCAAATACATGTGTGACCCAGAGCCTAGCAGGTAATCTTCCTGGGTCACCTGCATACCCCACCTGTAGATCAGGCCAATGTTTCCCTATCTTCCTGATAGAGGGATGCTGCTTTAGTAATTATAAGCTGTTCTGATATAGCTGTTTTAAAGAGGAAAAATGCAGGCAAGCTTAGGCAGAGGGAGAAGTTCTGCAGCAATTCACAACAAAGATGTCACTGCAGGCACAACTGAGGGAAAATTCACTGCAAATAGTTTTCTCCAACACATTTCACTTTGTGATAAAGTGAACTGTCACATGAGAGAGGAGAAAAAGCAGTCCTCTGAGGGCTTGTTTACATGGGGAGTTAAGACAAATTAGTGTGAGGTGTGAGTTAATGCACAGAAGTTGCAGTGCATTAAACCTCTGTGAGGGTGCTCTGATACAAAAAGGAAAATGGCCTCAGTTCACTATGTTGGCAATTAAACAAAAGCAAAGAAAGGTCACTTTATCCCCAGGCATCCGTGCAGGGCTTAACATGCTTTAATTCATGTGTATTCATTTCACATCTTTGGTTAATTTACCTTAAATTTCATGAATGTCCTAACCTGCAGGGTTTGTTCTGCCTGACTCTGAGTAACTACTGTTCTCTGCAGAACCAGAGTTCTGGTGCCTACAGAAATCAGGTTTCGTGGGAGCAGAGGGAGTCAGTGTCTCAGAAGGGGTAATCTTCTAAGATGGTGGGTGGAAGGGGGCAGGGTGGACACTGGCAAGTTTCTTGGTATGTCATCAAGGACAGCATTAGAGAATGAACCAGGAAAAGAGGGCACTGAGTCCAGAGGATTTGCCCACTGACCTTTGAAGACATGGACTCAGTGTTTTCAGAAGGAAATGAGGAGGTTTCTATGTTTGCACCTGAGCACATATGGGATCTGGGTCTAAGACTAAAAAGGGGGTTGAGCTGATGGCAAAGGGGGTGACACATTTATCCCAAGCATTGCTCTGTTAACTTGTCTTTTTTTCCCTTCCATTGCCCTTGCTGCAGCTTTAGGTGGGCTGTCTTGGCTCAGCAGTGAGTAACATGGTGACAAAACCTTTGTCTAGCCATGAGCATGTGCCTAAATGTTGGGTACTGTTCTGCTGGAGCTGAGAGACTAGAGGCTCTTTGCACCTCTAATTCCTGGATGACAATCCACTGAGGCCTTTTTAAATATGAAGATGCTAGCTCTTGAGTCAAGCTTTTTCTCACAAGTTGCTGGAGGCTGTGATGGCATAGGAGGGAAGTACACCCATATACTGCCCTTCACCAAAGATGTGTTTAAGATGTGGTGGCTGGTAAGTTAAGAAAGATCAACACAGTATTCCCTGTAGAATTAATGTAATGGGGAGAAATGTGTGTGTGGACATCTGTTATACACACATTGGAATACACAGGAGCAATATCTTTGGCACAGAGGACAGAGAGGGAGAAGTGGAATTGTCAGCTGGAGGAGATGCTGGCTCTTCAGAGGCTGACTTTTTGGAAATGGGTCACTGTTTGGAAGGTCTTTGTGGAGTAGTACACTCCAGTTCAGCTCTTGCATTAGGAGTATATTTTAGCTTGGTGTGCTGTTGGTGTGCTGGGAGTAACCTCTTCCTACTGATCTTTTCTTTCAAGACTGGAGGTACCTTTTGATAGGATCTGATGGACAAGAACACCAGTAGAGGTAATTCTGCTACTCAGGATATTTCTAGAGGATGCTAGGTAGCACTGAACGTGGAGCTTTCTAGCATTCCAATGGAGTCAGCTCCTTAGGATTACATTTACTGAGATATAAATACCATCTATTGCTTACCAATTAAATTATAGTTCAGACTATGTTATTAAGGGATCTGAATTAACATTCTTCTGGATGTAAGAGAAACACATCTTTGCAGGCATTAGTAAAAAGCTCTCACCCTTCTCTTCCATCTAAGCAAATTGGATTAAATTTTTCCACGGTGAAGTTTTTTAGCACTTTGTACTGTGGAGACCCCTTAAAATGTGTCTGGGCTGTGGCTTCCATCAAGATGTACGTAAGGATCAGTCTTTAGATATCTCACTCGCGGTCCAGTGTTTACTGTTAAATTTGTATTGGCCTTAATATGCTTTGAAGTAATAATCAGAGCTGGGTCTTCTGGGGGATAGGACAATATGTAATTGGCTTAAACAGAAGGAAGATATGGTTAGACATTAAGAAGCCTTTACTAATGGAACAGTGATAAAGCACAGGAATAAATGGCTCAGGGCCTTCTGCCTGTAGAGAAGTTTAGATGAACACACTGAAATGATCTTGTCCTCTCCCAGAAGAAAAGCAGGGATTGTTCTTTGTGGTTTCTTTCAACTTTTATTTTCTATGATTCTGCATATGCCTGCAAAGTTTTTTTTTTCTTGCTAGAAGTGGCAATAGCAGCATTTTCATTGCCACTGCACTGTCATTGAAAACCCTACCCCATCAGTGCCCCAAAGGAAGCACAGGCTGAAATAACAGAATGCCAATGAAAGCATCCTTTCTTTCCAAGCTGGCAGGAGCAAGCCATTTTGGAAAGTGATGTACATCTCCCATAACCCATGCTCCAGCTTCCTTGGTTGAGCCAAATTGTCTTCCCGACTTGTCAAACAGGGGAAGTGTTACCACTGTAATTAGAAACATTAAAGCAATCAAAATGAGCATACAAGCGTAATTAAGGCACTATTGGTTTATGTCCCCTGCAGGCATTCTTTTAGAATAAATGACTTTTTGGTTTAATTTAAGCCTCTTCCAAAAGATCACTAAAACAAAGGGGAGGGGGGAGGAAGAATTTCTATCCATATATTTGCCAGTAAAACTACTTAGTTTTCGGTCTCATAACCTAGTTTGCACTGGTAAAATTTCCCCACACTGACAAAATCTAATGCTGAATGAAGAGTGTAGCTTTAAAAGAATAATTTGGATCTGGACAACAAGAATCACAGAGGAGCAAGGCAGAATTCCCTAGCTCTGGATCAAGCATTTCATAAAAGAGGAATGAGCCCTGCTGTGCCAGTGTTGGACATGATGTTATGAAAGTTACTTTTTTCCATGTGAAGGGAAGGTACACAGATAATTGAGAAGGCTGGAAGAATGCTTTCCAAGCTGGATGGGTGGAAAAAGGGGAGACGAAGATCAGGACATCTAGTGAGTACTGGGGAGTCCCAGTACTTCTCCCCCTCTGTAAGACTGCAGTAGAATTACACTGTGGGAGAGGTTGAACCCGACTTGTAATGCTCACTGAGTTGAGCCTTGTTCAGCTCAACTCTCTGAGGCTGGGCTGTCTGCAGAAAGCAGCCACAGCCTTTCTGCTTTGGGAAAGATGGGCTCAGCACCGTGTGTGCAGGACAGTATGGGCGGTGACAGAGGACACTTGCCACCCATTAGGAAAGTGATGCTTCCTGCTCCTCGTTCTTCCAGAGGAATACTTTTGCTTGCAAGCCATGTCATTGTCGTGGTCAATTAAGCCCAAGAAAAGATGCTTAGAGTAACCTGTGGGTGAAGGCAGGGTTGCCACACAGTGCAAAGAATGAGTATATTCATGCACCAGATGCCTTCATATCTTCTAACCTGGCTGTCTTCACCTTGCAGGAAGGTTGAATGACTGGAGAAACAGCAGATGGACTTTATTTGAGGTTGGTGTTAACCTCCTCACCAGTGGGATGTCATGGTGTCTGCTGAGTATTCCCAGCAGACGTGGGAAGATGCCTCAAATTTGATCATCTCTGCAGGGATTCGAGGCTGCAGTATCTTCTCAGAAATGTCTTCCTCCTGTTTTATTTAACTTAGGTTCTTTGATTTATCCTGTGACAGGATCCCACATAAATAATCTGACTGGTATAGGTGAGAAACATACAGAGCCAGCTAATTGTGGTGCAGATGGGAGGACTTGGCCGCTTCCTTTGAGGACTTGCCTTTTTTTTTAGCAGGGTTAACAAGGTCCCCACTTAGCATTGTACCATCACTGATCCACCTGAGGTTATCTGAGACATAGCTGCTTGCCCATAAGCCAAAAGAATAATGGCTCCACAGTTGGCATGTCCCACTGCTGGGGCCCTGACTTACTCTAAACCATGGAGATAGATAACAGAGACTGACCCTGTGTTTCCATTGTAGTTCTTCACAATAAAAATGACTTGTGATACGAGTCAGTGGGTGTACCCTTCCTCCACAAAACTGACTCAGCAAGAGGTTTGGAGATGCAGGGATAACTTTTTGGCTCGGATATGAGCATAGCCATGAAGGTGAGAACTGTGGACATCACAACTACCTTTGCACTCTCTAGCTCTGGCTAGGATCTGCAGCTTTAGAGTGGCTGGAGCGAGTGGCCCCCTTGTCCCAAAGTCCTGTCCTATTAGTGAGGCTGCTCCTTCTTCCAGTTGCCCGGCTTAGGGCTGTTGCAGTTTCTGGCCAGGGAAGGAAGCACAGGAGAACCCCTATGCTGGGGGATCTCCTGCAGTGCCCCTGTAGAAAGGCACAAACACCACTCCTGTACCTCACTACTTCTATTTTTGTTCCCTGTCCCCATTGACACTTGCTACAGCTGATGTGCCATCTGTACAGAACAGACTGATGGCTCTTTCCCTCGCCCCACACCTTCTGCGGAAGTGAGGGGCTGGCGACTGGCTGTGACAGACGTGCAGCAGGACAAGGTGAACATCACAGGAAGCACCAAGAAAATCAGTCCAAACCCCTGCTCCATATGGGGAAGCGCAGTTCCAGCTGTTTGGCCTTCGGAGTAAGCTGGTTCTGAAGCTGCTGGTGCCCTGGTTTTAATGCTAGGCGAGCACAGGCCCATCAGAGCTGGGGAATAGGGGGAAAGCAGCGGGGGTAGCAGCACCACGCTGGCACAAGGAATCTTGTGATGCTATTGCTCCTCATGATTATGCTGTTAACAGCCAAGCAGGGTGGAGTTTAATGAGCAAAGGTAGATGAGAAAAGGAAAACAACTGAGACAAATGATGTTTAAATGTGATGGCTCATTAAACAAAAGCTCTCTGAAGCTCTCTGCTATGTTTCTTTCCTTGGTAGCAACAAAAGGGACAATGGCCATAAGTAAGAGGCAACCCACTGACATCAGGAAGGATTTATAGGGAAGCAACACAATTTAGCAGCTCTGGCTCCAATGAGCAGAGATATTTTGCATCAAATAACAGAAGTGAAGGGTTTTGCAATGTTTTTGCATGAGGCAGAGAGCTCATCAGTCCAAATCCTAGGACTTCTCACTGCTTGAATATTGAAGACCAGTCCTGCTTGCCTGCATATTTGAACTCCTGGTGTGTCCAGCAGATGTTTTGGAACACAGAAGTCAGTGCAGCACGGTCCGTGGGTCTCATACTAATGCACCAACTATCCTGTCTGGCCTAGGTTACAGATTCAGGGCTTTGATCTTGTCCAGAGCCTGTTGTTCTTACAGAGTGTAGGTCTTAACAGACTTTGAGAAGTTACCCCAATCCACCTCCCTCCAAAGGGCAGGAGCAGCTACACTTGTGTCCTTCCTGCCAGCTGTATAACCTGTGCCTAGACCAGTAGAGGTTCTGCACCCCCAAACCAAGCAACTATTCCAGTGTTTCATTGTCATTATCCACCTTGTTGGTATATTGTGCTATTCAGCTGGGTTATGGAGTACAGATTATTTCCTCCCTCTTTGGTGATGCCTTAGTATTGATTTTGTAATAGACTGCCTTTCAGCTTTCCAACAACATGCTAGAAAAGATCTCCATAATGTTCATCTGTCTTACAAGGCAAATGGCTACTCTGCATTTGTATAAATCATGAAGTTGGGTGTGATCTTCTGCCTGGAAAAAAAAAAAGATGCAATCTATCATACTGAAGTTTCTATTGTGTTATTTATGAGAATGGTAAAGGCAATATTTTTCAGACATAAAATATCTCATCCCCCAGGAGCTCCCACCAGTAAGCTGCTGAGCTGAGAAGTTGGACCTGCAGTCCAGCAAGAGTGGCGGGACAGGGCCCTGGACTTCTTTGCCGATTCAGAATTTGTTAGGAATGAGAACGTCTGTGTGCATGACTGCTCCCAATGTTAGGACATCTTGGACAGCAAGAGAATAATATCTTTACTGCTCTTTTCTTGTTTTCTGCATGGGCAACCCAGCCTTATCAGAAATTACATTGTCAAAGACTGGGGAATTTAGCCACTTGGATGCTCCAGAAAGCATGCTGCTAGGTCACTCGGTAAGCAAAAATCTTAGGAGCCCATGCAGAGATGCCAGATTTGAGCACCCTACTCTTTGGCCTTTTTTGAAGGTCTGGCACCAGGGGACTAAGACAGATTCTAGGATTTCCACTGAAATGGTGGCACACAGTAGGAGCAGTGCAGGCCCTTTTGTTGGCTGTGTTCTGTGCATTGGCTGCACTGACATCGTAAACCAGAGTAAAATAAATAACTTTGTTCTGTCTGCTGAAACAGAAGGTCCTCTGTCTCCCAAACATCATTTGATCCAGGAGGGCTTGGACTGACTTGAAGGCAGCTTTCATAAACACCTCCTCTGTTCCACGTGAAGAGCTTGCACCACTGGAACTGCCTATTCACAAACCTTATGGAAAGAGAGCCCACGAAATGCAGCATCCATATGGAAAGTGCTTATTGGTTAAGAGATGGCAACTCTGTGGACAGGAGAAATGCTACTGAGTCAATTTATCTACAGCAGGAGTTCCAACATCCAGTTCTTCCTTCCATGCCACTGTATCTCCTGTTTAGTGGATGTCAAAATGTTGCAGTTGAGTAACATCTCTTTTTGTGCATACAAATCAATGATCTGATTGATTGCCCTAAGACTGATTTTTGTTCAAAATTGCTGAAGCTCCATTACCTAGATGACATGAGTCAGAGAAATTAAAGTCTCACTGATTATCATGTTATAAAGGAACCTGAGTCTGCAAAAGAATAGCCTACGCATTTGGTATCAGGGCACACTGTGTTCTCTATTGACACTCTGAAGGCAGATGCCTCATATTAGAGCAACCTACAAGAAAAACGTGACACAATGGTAAGGCAAGGTCAGCTGGACATACAGTGACTGATACGTGTTTCACCTTGGCCTCTGGCAAGGAGTGAATTTCCAGAACTTCTTACTGATGGCAGGATTTAGCTCCAACTCCATCGCTTAAGTGTGGGAGTGTGGAAAGCTCTGACACTGGAGTCAGCGGAGATCCTGTCAACGCAGGTGAGGTAGTTTGGAGAGCTACACTGCTCCTCCTGAAGCAGACACAGTTGGTTGGCTGAATGTCTCTCCAGACTCTGCAGCCTGCGTTGACTCCATTTCTGTTGACTGTAAGCAGGCATTTGGCCCCTAGATCACATAGAGATACCTGCAGTCCAGACACCTACACCTCATGCTGACCATATGTGCACACAGTTTAACTCACTCCTGAGCTGCAAACCTTACCTTGCTGTGTGCACCTTGTCTGTCAGTAACAATAGCAAGCTCCTGTAAAATGTGGTTTCCAAAGAGTAATCTCCAATTCCCTGGGGATATCATCTGAGTATTTAAGACATTTAGGACTAGTCCTTCCACTTTACACCATGAGGATGTGGAAACCATCTGGAAACTGAGTCCTGAGCTGAAATGTCTTCTGAACGGTGCATTTGCAAAACATTCAGTCCCAGAAATCAATAATATGTAAATATGTATTTCTCTCAAACCTTTCACCCATCTTGCCTATCTTATAAATGATGACAACTCCTGGGTTTGCTTTGATGGATTTCCTAGAACTTTCTTAATACTTTCCAGGTGGCCTCTCTCCAGTTTCACATCTACTGATGACCACATTTTCTTCCTGTATCTACTGAAAGCAGTAACTACTGTATCAGTTCCAAAACACCTCCCCATGGACAGACCCAGAGGGCTTGTGATGACAAACCACAGTCTGATGCTCGTTCATGTTATGCTGACATGTTAACCCACCGAGGATGACCAGAACAAATGGGACCTGATTGTCTTCATAAATTTCCTAAAGTGCCTGGTGGGAGGCAGAACGTGCTCTTGCCAACAACCTCTGAGGCTGCAGTACAAAAATAACCTAAAGCATTTAAAAAGCAACAAGAGGGGAAGGATGCATTTTATGTCAATTCAGTCAAAAAGTCCTCAGAATTAGTTGCCTGAAGTGTTTGGGAAAGCTGACAGAGTATAATAGCGCAGAGACTATTTTCTTCCTTCTCAGCAAAGACAGCATTAATCGTCTGGGCTTAATATAGCCTTCCACATGCCAACTGGGTGCAAAATTATGGCTGGTATTAGAAAACCACTTACCATGTGGACAGGCTTAAAGTGCAATAAGCTGTGGGATGTGGATGCAGATGGAGTATGCCTAAGGACGTAGAGTGACCTTGAGAATTGTGTGCCGTGTCTCTGGAGACATAGTGCCTCTTCATTATGGACCCTGACAGAGATGGAGCTCTTCATCAGTGGCAGGGAAAGGAAGGATTTGGATTTGGAGTCAGGCTTGAATATTGTGATCCAGGTATATCTAGAGATGTCTGAGCACGAGAGATTTACTGGAATGGCCGTATACACCAGTATAATATCTGTATGCATAACACATAGACCAGTATACATCAGGATTGTGCCAGGGAGAGAATCCACAGCTGTTTGCAAAAATGTCATGTATAGGAAAGACCCACAGACCTGCAAGCATCCTCCATCCTCTTCTGCACCCAGCCTTGTTTGAACTTGGTGTGCCTTCTGCCAAATAACTATGCTTGTTTTGATAGAGGACAGATATATGGCTGGGTATCTCATCTGAGATTTTGTCTTCCTGCTTGAAGAATGTGGAGTATGATAAATAAGGTCAAACCCTTTAACACCCTGTTTTGCAACATCTGTACACCACAGCTTAGAGATTGTTGTTCTATATTACTACCTCATAAAGTGGGCTTGATCTTTCAATGCTTATGTAATGCTTTTCTTTCTGTACATGAATCGTGTCTCAATCCTGTTTTTCTTCCAGTAGATTTCCTCAAACATTATTAATAAAGTGCTCTTGACTAATAAGTTGCAGGTTTTGCAGTGAATTCTTTGTTGTCCTGTCTGTAGTTGGCCTCCTTGGTTATGCAGTGATCTCTCTCTCTGATCTCTGATGAGTGGATTAATTTTAAGAGCATGATGATAAATGTACTGTTGGTGAAGTCTTTTGGACAAATGTAAATCTTTGCTAAAATTAGAAGGCATTCAGCCTAGCATTTTCCTGGTTATCCAGATACTGACATACAACGACATCACGCAGAGTAAGTCAAGCAGAAGCTGATTTCACGGATCAGGATTTTTGATAATCAACGAACACTGGTATTTAGGTAATTATGTCTGTACAGAATGTTGTGACATGTCTATTCTACATGTATTGCCAGTTATCAAGACAGCTTCCTTTTATGACTAATATATACCTTTCCTGCTTTAAAACATTATGACAATTGTGGGAATTCCTCATATTACTGAGCCACACGCTGCCTTGGTCAAAGTGACAGGGCTCAACTTGTGTGAATTAATGCTGAACTGGGAGTGCAGAGGAGACTACCCATGGCTCCTTGTCAGACTACTGGAAGGACAAAAGGTTTGGCAGCAGGGCTGGAATTGAGGGAAGTGACTAAAAAGAAGTAGAGGTGAGAACATCAACAACACACATTTGTAATGGTCATCTTCTTCTGTGACCAAATATTGCAAGATCACTGAATGCCCTTTCTCCTGTTTCGACCTGTGTTTCTGAAGCTGCCTCTGCACTGACTGTCACCAAGACCTGCTAAACTGAGTCTGATCCAAGTCTTACCTTCTAGCTGGGAAGGGGGTCCCAAGGCAGTGGCTGGATACTGTGCCACCGTTTGGCTATTGCAGCTATTGGGAGGTATGAGCATCCTTTACACACATCCTTTGCACATGTCTTGTGTTGTCATCACTGGTTGTGTTGGATTTTAGTTACACTGAGGATTTGCTCTCCTTCCCTGCCTGAAACTGGGGAGCATAGCTGTCCTTCTAACAGCTAGGCTACTGTTTGGGTTGTGAATGGAGGGCCAGTCCTGTCTCTGGAGCATAGATATGCATAGAGCTCTGACCCACTCACTGCAAATCTTCCAACAAGCTCTGTCCCATGTTCAGATTTGGGAAGAAGTGACCTTAATTGCCTGCTAGACCTCTGATGCACACCTTGCAAAAACTACTGGAGTCTATCTGAATGGCTAAACAACAAGATGCAAAGTGCTTCCTGTCAGACTAGAGTGTTGTAGCCATACTGGTGTTCATCTGAACCCCGCCAGTTCAAGGGTCCTCACTGTGCTCCTTCCACTGGAAGATTCCTCACCATTCCTGCTTCCTTCTCCCTTTTCCCCTCCTCATGCCAGGAAGGGCTCCTTGGCTTTTAGGTGGGGGCAGATCATGGCAGATGTGTGTTCTCCTTTGAGACTTGTCCACTGTTTGGCTTAATTAATCCTGACACGTTGCAGTTGCTGCAACGGAAGAAATGTCAAGAGGAATTAGACCAGCTGGTAGCATGAATGCCAGGGCAGCCAGGACTGTGCGGTGCCTCACTTTCCTGGGCACGTTCTATGTGCTTTCCTGAGAGAGACAGTGGGGAACTGGATGGCTGTGAGTTGAAGATGCTGACCTATGTCACCCTCTCTTGAAGCAGTCCCCTTGCACCTGAATCCACTGAGAGGACAGTGAGGAACCATTCCCCAAACAAGCCCAGTGGGAGATCTAGTCAGCAGCAACTGGTGTGGCTGGGCTTTTGTGAGAGCTAGGAGAGCCCTGGGATTCAGCTTGGCATAGGGTCCCGGTCCCCTGAAGCATAAGGCTGTGAGGAGTGCTGGGGCTTAGTTGAGCTCCTCAAGGAGGAGAGAAGCACTGCTGAGTTGCTTCTTTATCTTCTTTTATTCTATCTATGAGAACCTTCAGCTGTTTCTCACCACTTCCTTCTCCTTTGTATCTATTGCCTTGAATGATTTCATACAGCAATCAATATTGCTGGGTTTGTCAGCAGCTTTCATGCCTTTTTTTTGTTTTGTTTTTTAAAGCAAACAACCTTCATATTTTGATGTTCCGTGAGACCATTGCATATGAGCTCTGGCCTTTCTGCAGTGATCTGATTTAAAAAAAATATGAGAAGCTGGTGTAATAATACACAGTGCAGCTGCACAGTGCAGATGCATTGTAAATACATATTTCCCCCTACATGTACATCTCCTCCTCTGTGCTCTCCTGCGGGACATGCAGCTTGTAAGTCTGCAGATGCCATGAGCCTGGAATAGAATTTCACTTACAGAGAACTGGCTCTGACACTTAAATATTGCCCAGAGTTCAGGAGCGTATTTTGTGCTGTGGCATCTGGGGGCTGCAAGCAAGCAACATTTCTCTTCTGCTTGATGCATTGGCAAAAAAGTCTCTTTGTTCTACCCCAGTCAGGAACCTACTTGCCAAGTGGATGTTACTCATATTTAAATAGTGAGAACAAGACCTTGCCATGTCATGGAACCTCTGGCTTGCTGAACTCAGAAGTAAGTTTGGCTTCTAGTAGTACAGAAAGAATATATTTCTCCTGTTTTGAACCTACAGACTGCATGTTCTGTTGCAGGTGTTGGAGGTCTGGCTGCTGCTGTCTGTGCTTCTCACAGTGCAGGGGTGCTTCTCTGGGATGCCTCAAGGGAGAGGACCATGAGTTGCATTGCAGCAAGATACAGAGGAGAGACCAGGCACTCAGAGAGGAGCGTAGAGAAGAGGAAAAAGAAGGATGGTTTTGAGAGGGCCATGCCACTCCATGGGGAATGAAGGCCTGTCTTCAGCAGAGGTGCTGGCTTTGGAAGCTGTGATGGCAGTAGCTATGATGGCAGTAGCTGTGATGGTAATAGCTGCCCTGTCAGACCTCTTTTGCACTGCCCCAGCAAGCTCCAGGCCCTGGGGCTGCTCAGGGGCCAGTCCATGCACAGGGTTACCCAGGGCAAGAAATTATAGGCGGCGGCATGACAGTTGTGCTCTCTTGCCACTGTACCTATCTGTGCAGAGGAAAGCTGAGCTATTGCTGGCTGGTGATGACCCCTCTGCAGTGATCAGTGTGTCCTGATTTTTCTGTGTCTGCCAAAGGGTCAGCTCACCCCTGAGAGAGCAGTCCCATGGTCTTGTGCATCCCTATCCTACCCTTTCTTCCTCAAAATATCACAGCATCACTTATTCTCCCTCTGTTATGATCAAGGCAAATAGAAATGCTCTGTTGTGCTATAGAAGACCTGGTTTGTGGGGACAGGTCCTTGTCTCTGACTTTGGGTTTGATCTGAACCTTACGGCACACATCTAGGATTTAAGAGGAAATGGGGGCTGTGGGAAACATGGCTCAGATACCAGTCCCTGATCCCACATCCATTAATTTCTCTCAGCACTCTCTTCCAGAGGTGCTTCTCTGCTAGGCTGATGGCATCAGGCTGCACAAAACACTTCTTGTGATCTGCCTGTCCTCTGGGTGATGTGTTTCCAATGAATTAATAGGAGACCTGCACCTGGTAGGTATCACTGCTTCATCCTTGTAAGGGCAGAGAGAGCAAGCTGAGGTACATCTGCTCTTTCACGGGCATGGATGAATCTGAGAGAAGGCACCTCTCCATTGCCTGAGGCCATTCTCACTCACCACCCTGCCCTGAGTTAATTAAAGCAGCACAATCTCCCCTCTGAGTTCTCTTATGTCAGTATAAAAGTTGCTTACAGCTGCTTTTTAATTCATAGTTTCCTTACAGACTGTATTTGGATCATCATAAGCTGTTTCCAATCCTACAGAGTGCAAGTGAATGTGGGGGACCTTCAGCTAAATGCATGTAACACCAGCACAGTTTTATGGGTGGGCAAGCTCCAAGCAATGTGACTAAAGGCATGTGAATATTCACAGCCATTAAAGTCAAAATAAACACAGTTTGGATGGGCTAATAGATTCAAACAGTGAATGCTGTAGCAGGAACTGCCATCAGTGTCTGAAAGCAAAGAAAGACAAAGTTCATCAAAAAAAAAATTACCGTATTCACTCTGTATTATTCACCCAACCACAGCTTCTTCTTAGGGAGACCAAGCTGGTAATAGTTGGAACTGGGGAAGGCAAAGCAAAAGGTGTGAGAAAAATGGCAACAGAAACCAAGCCTTTTTTCATGTTTCATCTATTGGTGCTAAACTATTCAATGCATCTTCTCAGGGTAGGTAGGACGTGAAGCCCTCAGGCAGGAACAATGTCATACAATAATACCTCTCAGACTCTTCATGTTGGCTCTGAAAGATGGTCCAAGGATGGTTTGTCACTGTTGTACCACAGGACCTCCTCGAAGGAAGGAGAGATGCACCTCCCATTCACTATTGGACTGCAAGGTAGTAGGAATAGAAGGCCTAGCACCAGCTGGGTTGAGAGAGATGGCCTACTGGTGGTTCTCCTGTCGTTATACCCATGCTCTTGAATAAACCTCCAGAAGTTAGCTATCATTAGTGTCTCAACAAATTACAATAAGGTTTTGGGACCAGCTCCTCTGGGTGCTTTAGTAGACCTGAACCTTATTAGACATCTTCCAGAAAGTCAGCAGAGTCTTTGCACATTTGCTTCAATGTTATTAATTTACAAGGGTTACTCAATTAAGAGAGTCCACTAACTTGTAAAACTTTACTTATTTACACTGTTTCTTGGAGAGGGATTTTCTCAAAGCATGATGATGATAAGCTTAGGCATTACAAATCCTCTTGCTGCTTTTGTCAACAGGCAGCCTGAGAGCATTAATCAGAGGCGCATGCTTCCTGGCAGCGGCTTCACCCCAGTTCCCCACCTCTGGCCACGGCACTCCAATGCCTTTGTCCCAAGCCTGCACGCCACTATTAGCCTTTCTCAGGGCTGGAAACCCCATTTGAAAGGCAGCAGCAAATTGGGATGTTCTCATGACCCCCTTTTTTGAGCAGCAGGCAAGACTGTCTTTATGTCAAATGCGAAGCACTCTCCCTAAAGTGTGGATTTCAGCTCAAGGCAGCTTCCCCACACCATACATCTCTGCTGCGTGATGCTGGGCAAGATGTGGGGTACGCTCAGGCTTCAAAGCGTGCTCCCATTGATCACTTTCCAGCCAAGTGAAAAATTCCTCTTCAAATTATTCCTGCAGAGAAGGGAAATGGAACACAGGGTGAGGAGGACTTGGGAGTGTGGTGTCCTCCAAGCCCTCAAGACTGTCTTGATCACCTTGAGGGGTGTCCCAAATGCTCCTTGTTTGTCTAGGAGCCTCCAAGTGATTTCAGTCCAAGCCAGTTACACGGCACTCTGTTATTCACACTGCAAATGTGGTAGGTAAATGCTGCTGATCTGTAACTCCTGGGAGGTGCTGGTACACATTAATGGTATGAGGAACTTGGCGAAATTTCTGCCCTGCCCCTGCCTGGGGTGTTATTTATCCCTGTGTCATTGCTGGAAGTGAGATTTAACAAAGGAGAGGTTCCTGCTAGTTACTGAGGTTTTGCTCTGGGAACCTGGTGAATCCTCATCTCCTTGGTGTGCAGATGCTGGTGCATGAAGCGTGAAGTTTGAACCCCGCTGAAAGGCTGGGACAAGTCCTTCCTCCATGATGGAAACACTGAGATGGCACTGAGGAAGGTGAACCCATCTACTAGGTGGTTTGGGCAAGAAAGTCACTATGTTGGGCAGTGAGAAATAAGGGTAGTAATCTGGCTGCCAGAACAGGCAGGTCCTAGAGACACAGAGGGTTTGACACAGGTTGTGTAGAAGCAAATTATTGCTCCTTCTGACCCTTTGCCCAGCGCCTGCCTGGCTGGCTACTCAGACTTCTTTGTGTGCTACTCAGAGCATTATTCTGTATATTAACATTTGCCACCTTTAAAAGCTTCAGGGAGATGATAACCCATTGTCTTCTTACACGGAAAATGCCAGTAATGAAATTGTATGCAGTGGATTCTCCCTTCACTAAGGACGCCAGGGGTTTGCGAACCTGTCATACCTAACTGCTGGTGGCCTTTGCTGCCTTCAGGGGGGTTTGCTTCTTGAAGCAAATTGATTTCCCCTCAGAGTCAACATGAAAGCAAAGTTTTCCATCCCTGACTGTTCTACAGGTGCCTGTGCAAGATCTAATGTACGTGTTACTCTGCATACAAGGATGTTGCTAGGAAACTTGTGAGGGCTAAATGAGGAAACATTGTTAATAGAGTCAAGCAACAGGGCCTCTAACGTCTTCCTTTGCAGTCTTGCCCATGGTCATTATTACGTAAACAGGGCCAGCTGTGTAGTTGGGTTGGGCCATCTCCTGGTGTCAGTAGGACTGCTTAAATGGTGGGGGAGGAGGGCAGAAATAACATTTGCTTTTGTTCATGTGGAGTTTTGGTGTTGCTTTGTCCTCCCAGGTCAGCTTCATTGCACTACCTGCTTTTGGAAAGAGTAGGTAAGTTGGTGAGCACTCTGCTCTGCTGTGTTTCACAGTACCTGTTTGGCACTCACTGGTAACCGGTGTGAACCAGCCTGTTGTAGGCCTGCCTGAGGCCTGAGTTGGAACAGCGCTTTCCCAGTCAGCCTGAAAATGTTTTGTTGTGTTTAAAGCACTGAGGGAGGTGACTTTTTGCTGCTACCTTTGTCAGTCTCTAGAGGACCTCTTAAAGTTTAATTCAGCTCAGAGGCTATTGTGAAAGAGAGGCTTTCCTCCCAGTCTTTGTGTCTTGTTAGAGCCCAAAGGATGCAAAGGGAGCAGGGACTGCTAATATCTTATATTTGGAAGAGGCTTGGGTTGCCTTTGAGCGTACTTTGTGTGTGATGTTCCCCGGTGAAGGCCTCTTGCCTTGTCCTCCTAAAGGCTTATTATTCCTGTAACAAGCATTGCTCTTCCTGCCCTACTGACCACAAGAAGGAACCCTTTTTGCTTGTTGCAAAGGCTTAGGGAGTGCTGAGCTTGCCCTCTTTTGGAGAAACGTTAAATTTTATATGTTATGTACTTTATACCTGCTGTAGAAGCTAGGGCTGGCAACCCTGGTTTGTTCCCAGGTGGGGGTATGATATTCTGCTACTTTAGCTTCTAAATTCTTCAGTACATACTACTTCCCTTCATGTCATTGCTTGTTGGTTGTTTTTTTAAATAATTGGTTAAAAAAAAAATCCAAAGCCACACCACCAAATTAAGTAAACTGCATCAGAAAAGGCTGTCTCTGGGTATAACCATTTGCTCTCTCAGTCAAGAGGGACCTGCAGGTGCCTGCTATCAGCTGAAGAGGGGAAGTCTTTGCTGTAGTGTGATGTGTGGATGAGAGCAAGTTATGTGCTAGATAAGCTTTTTTTCTGGGAGGGGGTGTTGGAGGAGTGGGTGGGTGGGAGTGGTGTGGTGGGGATGGAGTTGTTCCTCATGTGCACTGAAGTATAACAACTTTATGTGGCTCAACCCGAAGGAGCCTTGATAACCTCTTTAGCCCACTGCTGTTTCAAAAAACAGCCCACTGGAATAATTTAGTGATCTGAAAATGTTTGTTAGAAGAATTTTCTCTGTGGCTCCCTAGTGTTCAGATTGAGATTTTTAAAAAATATATAGTCTTGAAGGCTTTGCATGCCTAACAGATTGATTTTATTTTTTCCTCCCCTCCCCCCATCTCTTAGCTGATCTAATAAAAAGTAATTCTTTTCCCTACAAACCTCATCTGAGATACAGCCTAAAGCCTTCACAACTACAACAATACTACTACTGTGAACAAAGTTGCCTCCACTTCAACAAATCCAACTGTGCAGAACTGAATGGGAATTAGCTGTGCAACTATTTAAAAATGACTCAAATGCATTTCTATGCACAAAAAGTCATAGCATTAAAATCTCAAGTCTTTTCAAGACACGTGTCCCCTTTGTGCAGCTGGGAATTGCCCTTCCCTAATAGCACGAAGCTCCCATTTCTATCCCTTCATGACCATCAGACATTAAAGTTGAGAGGGTTTTTGTTGTACAGGGTTTTTATGCCTAGGAAAGCATTGCTCGCCCAAGGCTGAATCTGAATCTTGTCTGTCCTGAGTGGGGATAGTTTGGGGAGAAATGCCTTTGAAACTGGTGGGTTATTTGTAACACTAGAATACATCTCAGATGGATTAATGGGTAGAGTACAGCTGAGCTGGTGAAAGGTACATGATTAATTCAGTTTTGACAGGACTGTATAATTTATAGGCTGGATCACACCTCCAATTAGGCCTATCACATTCTTTATTTCTATAGCTGTAGAGCCTAGGAAAGCCATAGCTGAATGTCAGCCATGGAGTGTGTGGTGCTGTACAAACTGAAATAAAGGCACAATGTGAGAGAGAGACTGCATACCTGAAAAATACTGAGACCATTTTGGAAGGCAGTGCTGCTCACTAGCAGAGTATGAGACTACTGAAGCTTCCCATTTTCTGTCTTCGTAGCAATTCCTTCACGGAGGCAAAGCTTGGCTCCATGGAGAAATAAGCCAGGGTAGGCTATCTAAAGGAGTAGAAGAAAAATTGCAAGGGTGGCTGTCCAGTGATGTTCATTATGGGTGCCTGGGTCACCACAGGGTGAAATTGTAACACGGGGCTATAGATGGGAAGAGGAATTTGCCTGTTAAAGGAAGTGTGCCTCATTATAGGCGTGATCAAGATGGTGAAGAAAGCTGGCAGGGCTAGAGCTCCTGGTTCCTGTAAGGGCATTAGCTGCCTTTGCTGTGGTCCCATCTCTCAGCACCAAGCAGGCTTGAACTGAGCTGCTGCCCCTTTACAGTGGGGTGGAAAGACTCCCCGCCAAATGATTGTGAAGGAGATGTCAGTCAACCCCCCTAGCTGCTGTCGCTGCACTGAAGACCTTGCTGCCATGCCTCTACCTATAGGATATGCAAGGCTGTTGTAGGAGCTCTGCTGTGTGCCTCTGTGTCATGCCTCCAGGCCACTGTTCTTTGCACAGTTTGTGTTCCCCTTGCTAGTGATTTAGGAAGTATCACTGCATAAATCATTATGCAGGGAAATAACTTAGCATCTCTGCCAGGTGTCTGTTTTCCTGTAGTCTTCCCCAGTACTTCAGACTGGATTGGTAATGAGCAGAGAGCTATATTTGTGTGGAAGTGTGATGCCAGCTCCTTAAGGGATTCATTTATTGGGCTGCAGGCCAAGGCATATTCTGGCCCTTGATTGCATGTTGCACCTTGCACTTAGTTAATCCAGTGGGTAAGGTTTTAAATTTTCAGTCAGCACAAATGCATTGTGGCACAGTCCTCTGACTTTCTTACTAGCAATATGTGAGTAATGAGGAATGGTGCTAAGGAGGAAAGAATCAACAGTGGTGTTTATCTGAGGAGGGTCAAGATCTGCTCTGTTGCTCTGGGCTCCTTCTGGTACAGGTAAGATAAGTATTGTTGGACTTGATGATCTGGTTGGACTTGATGATCTTAAAGGTCTTTTCCAACCTTGTTATTCTGTGATTCTGTGATTGTGCTCCTGTCTCTTCACAGCATCAAGGTCCATTTATGGGACACTTCTGAAAAAAATCTGGTCTGTTGCTGCTTGCCTTTGCCTTCCTAGACAAAGCCAGCTGCTTTGTTCCCTTTTGGGAGAAGGATTCATCCTTGGAGATGACACCTCCTGGAAACCATTATAGAACATAGTATCCCTGGTAACTGGAGCTGATATTTCTATACTCAGAAGAAATCTGTGCCATGTTAAACTAAGAGTTGGATGGGTGGGGGAAGATAACTTCAAAAAAGCTGCTCTAAGCCCAGAGGTAGGATCATGAGTCCATGTGAGGTGTCCAAATGTACAAGTGTAAGCCCAGTCCTAAATTCTGCAGTACCTGCATCATCTTTCAAACAGTGATATGTCCAGGAAAGTCACTTCTATCATCTCACCTGTCCTACATGCATTTAAATTATTACTGGAGTGATACCTCTCTGAGGAAAACTAAGATGGATATCAAGCCCTGTATGAGTGCAAGCTTGCTATGATTCTCTACTGATTAAATTGAATTGAGTACTGTTGTGGTCATGTAAGGGCTTTGATTCACTACCACATGTGAAAACAAGGAGAAACTAAGGGAGCTGGGCTTCTTCAGCCTGGTGCATGTCAGGGGAACAAACACTGTTCTAGTGCATACGTGGAGGCCATCAAGAAGATAAGACTTTACTGAGGATAAATGATCACTGCAATAGGTAGCTCAGAGGTTGTGGACACAGTTCTCCAAAACCTCCAAGGACACAGAATGATCAAAGCCACGAGCAACCTAGTCTGATTTGAATGCTGACCCTGCTGAAACTGTTAATTTGCTTTTCTTAGTAAGAAATTATTTTTTAAATTTTTTGTTCAACTTAGTTGCCTTATAGGCAACATTTTTAATTTAGACCTTTAATAATAATAAAAAAATCTTTCAAAGTCTTTCTGTATTTGAGAAGCACTAGGACTGGAATCTCTCCACAAAAGATGTAGTGTGAAGAAAAACACTTCTGGTAAAAATTCAGTTGATAATCTTGGACCTGGTTGTCCAAACCATGACACTGGCCAATGATCAGTTTTTGATGTGTCTAGACAGAGTGAATAATGCTGGGGGTGGTAGCTAGGACTTCTCAGAATTATTTCATATACATATGCCAGTTGCACCCAAGGGCCCACTGGTAATGAAGCCCCTGATAGATTGGTCCAGCACATCCCTTTGAAGAACACGGAGATAAAGAAAAAAGCGAATTTATTATTAAGGACTTAATTTAGCTAAGTTAAGTTGAATCTGTGCTACCAAACTGAGAACTACAATTGATTTCCTAGAAGGCTGATCCTCCATAGTTCTCCAGATGGGTTTAAAGGACCACATTCCACCAGCACAACATGCTCACTCTGGCCCACCTACACCCAACTTCTACTACCTCACATCTTTTTGGAAGCTTGATGTTTTCAAAAGGACAGGCTCAGTGGAGGTCCCGTTCTCTCTGCTCCTCACACTGATACTGTATAGAGAAATGCAGGTATGGTGTGATATCAGAGGATGCAGTGCAGAGGAGAACAGGCATGGGGTGATGACAAAAAAGGTGTAGGATACCACTGTATGCTCCAGGTCTATAAACATCTCATCAGTGATTAGATAAAGGCATGCAGACACAAGCTGGGCAAAACCAGCATTAAAGATGAAAGAAGAGCAAAATCCAATATATGTGAAAGTTTCCTGTATGTTGTAAGTCTGGATGCAGTGTGGTCTTGCAGACCAAGGAAAGAGGAGTAAGGTGTAAAATATTGCTAGAAAATGTATAAACCCAGCTCCACATGGACCTCAGATGGAGCAGGAAGAATACATGAGAATTGTGCTCCTGCATATGAAGAGGGAGATGAGATGTTTGTGGGGAAGTGTGTAAAACAATTTCAACTCTATTATCACTTAGACTTTTTCCATATATTTTTTTTTTCCTCTAATTTGATCTAAGCTGTCATGGTTTAACCCAGCAGGCAGCTAAAACAACCACAGAGTCATTCAATTACCACCCAGTGGGATGGGGAAGAGAATCAAAAATTTTTTTAAAAGAAAGGTAAAACTCATGGGTTGAGATAAGGACAGAACAGGAAGACAGTGATGGTAATAAACAAAACCAAGTGATGAACAGCACAATTTCTCACTACCAAAAGTTGATGCTCTGCAAGACTCTGAGCCCATCACTCCAGTTATATATGGAGCATAACATCATATGTTATAGAATATACCTTTGGCCAGTCAGGGTCAGCTGTCCTGGCTGTGTTCCCTGCCAGCTTCTTGGATGCTCCCCACCTTCTCATTGGCAGGGCAGTCAGAGAGGCTGAAGAGTCCTTGACTTCTTGACAATAACTAAAAACATGAGTGTGTTGTCAACAGTATCCTCGTCCTAAATCCAAACCACAGGACTATCTTTTACTACTTTCTTCTGCGAAGAAGAAAAGAAATGCTATCCCTGCCAGAACTAGGAAATATTTCTTTGATTAGACTGTTAACTTCAGTTACACTGATGGTAAATTCTTGGTTTTGCATAAAAAGTCTGTTTCCGTATTGTCCATAGCAAGAATTTGAGGACAGTGGTGGCACCCAGTAGGTAAGTGATAGCCATGAAAAAAAAAGACAAAAAAAACTGACAAGAAGAATTAGTAACTTCCTCAGGCTCAGCTTTGTGCCTTCTGGCATGAGACATTCTCCTGCCATCCCAACTCTCAGTACTGTATGAGACCAAGCTTCTCTGGAGAAACCACAAAGTGAGAGATACCACAGGGTGCTTGCAGACTGCGAGTCAGGTGGCACAAGGGGATATAGGTGAGATGCATTTTTCCTCGAAGGGTTGAGGCAAGCAGACATTACAACCTCTGCTAGTTGTCATCTCCTCAACTCAGGGCTCTACTTGCTGCATCTTTTTTCCTTTCTTTTCATGTGAGAGTGGCCCTGTTAAGATTCCTGTGGGCTGACTTCTGTCTATGCTCAGGCTTGACTGTGCTGCAGCAACAGCTACAAAACCCAGAAATGTGGTTTTTTTTTTTATTTCCCAGCATGATCCATTCTGTCCAAGACCGTTTTTTGCTAAGATAAGCAAAAAGTAAGGCAACTGGTGTCATAGGTTTTGTACTGCTGAGTGAGGCACCTTGCTGAGACTGCTGCTCTCATTTCTCATACTGTAACTGTATTGTTGTTGAAAGCATTCATTGCCATTCACCTTTAGGAGTTTAATTTGCATAATCATTTTTCTTGCAGGGCTTCAGAATTGGCTGATCTGGACTCTCCACTTCAAAATATCTTAACTGTGCTTTTCAATATGCACACAATGCTGCGAGAGAGAACAAAACGATCTTGTTGTGTTACCATAGAGACATTCAGGGTCTAAGAAGGGTTCTTGCTTGAAATCAGACTGTTAAAGGGACAAGGGGCTGTTAAAATTTGATGAAGGGTTTAATTCTTGACCAGGCACCGGTATAAATCAGTGTCATCAGGGTGAAGTGAACTGGCAGTCCCAATGTAGTGCTTTACAGACAGCACTCTTCAGTCCAACTGCCCCAAAGGGGCTGTCATCTTGGTACATTCAGAGGGGGAAAAAAAAAAAGGAAGAAGGAAAAAAAAAGGGTGGAGAGAGGGGGGAAAAGGTCCAGGAAATTCACTTGAAAATGCTAAACCACTTTACGCTTTTCCTTCATTTTCCCCCCTTCTTTTGATTTGAGTGCTAATTAAGAGGCTTTCCTTTGCACTTAGACAACTCAACTTTGCTTTTTAAGCATACATTTTTTAAGCACCACTAAATGAAGGCAGGAGTGAGGGAAGGTGCAGGGCTGACAACTCTGTGCCTGAGGCTGGAGTCCCCATGTTTGCAGTTAAAGGCAAATAGAAGGACTATAGTCACATTTCTCTGTAGACCTGGAGAAAACATGACTGGGACTGAGATGACACTACCTTCTCAGCCTGTTGAGTTTTTAGTGTTGGTGCTGTGATTGCCACCTCTAGAGTTTTGTGCAATGGAAGGAGAAGCAAGACCTTTCCTATATACATAAAGGGGAGCAAAAATTGGTTGGGAGTAGACTTAGCCTTCTGGCAGCTAATGTTGTCTTTGCCTGGGACTATCAGTGGGCTATCAGTGTGAGCATCAAAAGGGTGCAAATGCTACTTGCCAAACTATTTAAAAGCACTAGTGCAAAATGGAGAGAGATGCTGCACTCTGCCCTATTGATGTGGACTCTGGAATTATATTATTTGATTGATGTGGACTCTGGAATTATCCCTAAAAGGGCATTTGAAGGAGTGTTGGTAAACATGCTTCAAAAATTCACCTTTTGTTGCTGAGTGACTGTGGTGGGAGTCAGAAATATGCCTGGTGTTAAACATGGAGCTATTGCTCTCCTCCCCAACAGCAGCTGCTGGTTCAAGCTCTTAGGACCTCCTGCCTTTGGAGTCTGGTGAAGAGACTTTAATCCTCCCTGATGTCCTGAAGTCAGCCCTGATGACTTCTTTATCTTAAATCCTGGCCCTGATGAATTGACTTGATGACTGTTTTGTTATGCAGTAAGCAAGGTGAGATCTTTTAAAAAGACAGTTTAGCTCTTTGCTATGCAACAAACCCTTTCTGGCCCAGGCTAATGTGAATTATGCACACCTTGCCCTGCATAGGAAACCACAGTGGCCCATGGCTAACGCTAAGCAACAGCAGGTGAAGCTGTCAGGAGAAGCTTGGAAGCTCCAGTTCCTGTCAGCAGCAGTTTACAGGGTGGTTCAGACTCCTGCCAGAACAGGTGAAAGGAAGATGAGCTGGCCTGGGCTCATGGCAGCAGCCCAGCAGTACAGCAAAAGCTGACGTGAGGAGAGGTTTGAGTCTGAAGTGGAGCGCGGGCAACTACAAACGTTAACCAGCAGGTTGTGCCAAGGTGCAAGTTTACGTTTTTTTCTTATATTGCTTTATTCTGACGCTGCTTCTAAACAGATAACTTTGTTGCTATGTGGCTACCTAGACTGGGACCTTGGATGTAGTTGACTCCCTGTGTTGGAGGATGAAGTCTGAAGATGCTGCATACTTATCCCATGAATGCAGGGATGAATCACATAGTCTCCAAAATGCAGCTGCTTTGGTGTGGTAGCAATACTTAATAATCGCATTTTATAGGTGGAAACCTTGCTCAAACTGACATTTAGGCCACTAATATATAGCCACACACACACACACTGCATGAGCTGCCTATCTAGTCTATGGATACCTTGCACTGTGGCTACCAAAGATCTGAGCTTTCTCCTGCCTTAATGCAGCAGAGATGCTTTACCTCGCTGTAGAATAACAGCCAACTTTGTAGCTCCCCGTGCCCAGCAAGCCTCCTGAGTTGGGAGCAGCTGTGAGGGTGCTACAGAGATACCTACGTTGCTTTATGGGTTCAGGAAAGCGTGTGTTTGCTGAATGTGGAAGTCTCTGCCCTGTGCTCTCCAGGCTGTTCCATGTTTCCCTGGGGGTTTCACCATTACCTGGGATATCTCTGACCTTTCTAGATAACTTGCAGAAGTAACTTTTAATGCAGCAGGTTCTTTAATACAGGCACTGTTAGCAACACCAAGATTAACCAAAGTGGCCGTATGTCTGCTGGCACAAGCTTTTTGGTCTTGTTTTCCTCTTTATTTGTTTTTAGTCCTCATAGGAAAAAGCGAGTCAGTGGCCAGGAAACATTATGTATGGGTGCTAGTTGCCAAGGAACATCGAGCAGTTAAGCAATGCGGGAATCTGCAATATCTCTTCTTATACCAGTGAATGTAATAAGGAAAAAACAGATGGGTTTTCAGGCACAGAAGCCCTTCCCTGGGTCAATGTGACCAAAAGCGTGTTGGTATTTTTCAGCTACATCAGCTGGCCTGGTAAAAGTTATTGCTTCTCTGTAGAAGTTACTGCACCTCACTTATCTTTAGATCATCACAGCCACAGTAACGCTGCCACTAAACAAGATTCTTGCAGACCCATTTTGTATCACAACTGCAGGAATGTGTCCACAAGAGTCCTAACTTTAGTGTATTTCTTCTCAATTTTGTCATCTATTTATTTTCTGTCACAGCTGTGTGTAATAAATTCTTTCAGCAGTTCTGGAAAAAAAATGGGAGAGTGATTGATTTCAATTTTCAGAGCTTTATGGGGTGTGCTACTTAGAAGACTTGTCATTACCACCATTTGCTGGTGTTTAGTGGAAGATTTAATTCACCTAGCATAATGATTTGGGGAAATCTGTCTATGTACAATTTAGAGAGTTATTATGTAAATGGTGGCACTATGAAATGCTTTTATGTGGATGCAGCATCCACCCTTTGCTAACAGGGGTGGTGGCATGTGTCCAACGGGCTACAAGAGACACTTGTTAACAACAGCCAGAGCAGTGTGTCCAAAGAAAAGGTTTAGTGGAAGCCTTGGGGAGCCAGCTGTTCCCAAGATATCTGTGTGGACCATGTTTGGGGGAGCAGAGTGAGAAAGAGATGGAGGATTTCAAATTGTTGAATTAAAAAGCTTTGGTTTTGTAGATGTACACTGAAACGTCTGTGGGAGTGTCTCTGGGCAGGAGGAGGGGGTAGGATTTTGTAGGTGGTGAGGTTCGTTGTTACTGCAGGAGCAGCCAAGGAAAACTCAGAAGATGTAGGAAAGGTGGAGAGACCAGACAAGGTTATGGATTAGCTCCAAGAATGCTGAGATGTATCAGGGCAGAAGGGGGGGAGGATGCAGAAATGCATTTATTCCCTGTGTAAATACTGAGGAAGACAGCACCTTGCAGTGTGCACAGCAAAGTTATGCTGCAGGTATTATATGCCTGGGATGAAGAAACCAAACCAGCATGTGAAAAGGTCCAGGGGAAGGAAGTGGTGTCTTGGGCCGGCTCCTGGGTGCTTGTGATGCTTGGCTGTGAGGCTCCTTTCCCATAAAATGGGGGCAGGCAGAGAGATGCTGCTTGAGGTGTGGGTCAAAGTGGCCTTGGAGAAAGAAGCAACACTGTGGCCTACTTGAGGGCTGAGAAGTTTGGAAGTACCCCTAATCCACCCAGGTTTCCATGGACACACCTGCTCCTGCCATCTGGCATTGAAGGAGTGTGGAAATGTGTCTGTTGTTCCAGGGTTGGTTTTGCCAGTCCTGCTGCATGGCTGACGTGCAAGCACAGGTCACTGCTGTGGCAGGAGTGAGGTTATCCCCACCAGTGTGGGGGAGCGCTTGCCCCAAAAGCCTGCGATGGTAAAGCATGTATCGGGCTCATGGTGCCGGTGTCGGGCTGTGCCTGACTCCAAACAGAGAGTGGGTGAGAGTGAACTAGTAAATCCCCACCTCTCCCAGACCTGAGGCTCCTGCTAATTCCAGCATGTGGGGTTTTGAAAGCACAAACTTTTGTACTTGAGACAGTATCCCCACATAACCGTTCCTGTGGCCAGGAGAATGAAGTACATCTGGGACAGTTGAGTTGATAGGAGTATCATTGTTTCTTCTTCCAGATAGTGACGTGTTTTGTATATGTGGGTGTTCAGCAACATAAATCTAGGAGCTTGTTTTAATTTTTTTTTATTGAAAAGGTATAGAGATAGTTAATTAGCTATATCTCCAAAGGGCTGTCATATTTCTTCTCAGATAGGATTAAAACAGTTCAATCTGCAAACTCTATTTCTTCTGTCAAAAGGAGATAACCAATTCCACAGACTGAAGTTATTAATGATCAACTGAGTAAATTTTATCCATCTCTTTATATCTTGGAAGGACACTGAAGCTGATTTTGATCAATTTATAAGCAATGTCACCTTCAATAAATTCCCATCTGGCAATAGATAACCTAGTAACAAGCTGGGAGATGGCGAAGGTGATGTAAGACTTGGCATCTATTGCAGCTCTTGAACCCAACTGCATCCCCACTGGTTTTTTTAGAGCCATGTTAAGTGGGGGGGAGCATATAATCCTGGAAAAAAGCCTTCTTTTCAAATTTGATTCAGAAAAATGTTCTTCCCTGAGACATGAGAATTGCATTACTTATCATAATTCTTTCAAAAGGAAAAGCAGGTGGGAGTGGTTTAATTTTTCTGTCCTTGCCCAGCCTAGTATGTAAAGTCTTGGCAAATGCCTTGGACATTCAGTTTGCGGATCTCGTATCTGTTCTTGTGAGCAATGTAACACGACTGAGCCCTGGAGTGGTCACTGCCAGCATCTGATGCTTGGGATTTTGCGAACATATCTCCTCTGTCCATGACGTGCTACTCCATCAGTGCCAAGGAAGAGGTATAGACACTCACTGGTGGGAAAATAGACTGCTGGAGCAGCAGATATATGTGTGCTTGTAGCTCTACCATCCAACCAGCTGGAGTATGCTGCACTTGCTGAATAAATGGCTGGTGTGAGCCTAATATTTTGGGGAAGGCTCAAGGGCAGCTCAAGTAGAAATTCAGAGTTCCAGGAACAATATCTCCTCGTCCACGTCCTTTCTGTACAAGCTGCAAGCTATTTTTGGAAGTGGTGGTAAGGTGGAGAGGGAGCCAGGGTGAGAGGACTGGCTGGCGCATCTGTAGATTATTATTCCCTGTGGCTGCTCCATCCTTCTGGAGCAGGGCCACAGATTGTTCTTTGAATTGCTGCAAGAAGCAGCTAAAGTCACTTGCTGTGTCACTGTGTTAGGCAGGCATGACATAGTATCTGCTGTGGTAACCCGATCCTAAAGGTGATGAAAAGATTCCCTGCTCCCACCAGCTTGGGTCAGAGGGGAGTCACCTGGGTCTGTTCTGGGTAGAAACGCTTTCCCTGACCACAAGGCCCCTGATGCACTTTGGGCTCGCTGTGTTCTTCAGGAAGCACATTAATTCAGCCACAGTGCGGGGCGAAGTGAACTCTGCTGTTTACTTGCCAGCTGATGCACAGCGGGGTGCGAGGAACAGTCCGAGCTGGGATGGCATGTGCCAAATGCAGTGTGTCCTTATCCTAATACCTGTGCTGATTTCCATTCGGTCAAGAGAGCTTCGGGATCTTGGCAGATGAGGAAAGCAGTGCGGCAGTCCTGAGGCCAATATGCAGTTTTGCTTGTTTTCACTTGATTTGTCTTTGCAGCTTTCCATCCCTGGAAGGTAGCTGAAGGAGTAAGGGTAGTGGTGAGCCACTGTGCCCAACGTGCTCTCTGCTCTTGACTTTGGTGGAGGAGGTTGTGCTTGGCAGGAAACATTTGTGGGCTGTCATGGTAGTTAGGAACATGGACACAGCCACTGCACATACCCACAAGGATGGGGGGGGTTCTCCCAGAGCTGCTGCTGAATAAGAACATCATGTTCCTCTACCCTCTTCTCTAGACAAAAAACCCCATACAGCAGATCAGCTGAGGGGAAGAGAAGTGCTCTGAGGGACCCTGAGACAACTTCAGTCCCCACATTGCCAGAGAATGCGGGAAACAGCTGGGCTGTGGCTGTCCCTTCAGTGCTCCTCTGAAGTGTTATGCTTCAGCTGCCTGAGCCCTTGCCAAGAGCTGGCTCCGTAACGGAGCAAAACTCTCTCTCAGCCCGCCGGCCCATGGCAGGGCTGCAGCAGAGGGTGTTTTGCAAGGGTGCTACCCCTGTGAGGCTGTCCCAGTTGTCCCGTTTGATGCCTGAGGACATGCAGCAAGCACCTGACAGACCTGGAAAGAGACTAGGGCTACATCCTCTGAGTCCCTTGAGGTGCCTTTTCACTCTAGTGTACCACCACTTGCTGAACAAAATCTCAGCCCGTGTGGGAATCAGTGGGAGTTTTGCTGCCTGATAAGGTCATCAGCCATTGAGACTCATAAGTAGAGTGTCCTTCCTGGGACCAAGAAAATCAGCACACCTGAACTGCTAGGGTGACATTTTTACCTAGTCCTCTGGTAAAAGGTGCCAGAGCTAGATGGTGGGCACGGCATGTCTCAGCCGAAGCTGGTTAGGTGGCAGCCGGTTTGCCATGTGCTGTTTCCACAGGCACCAACTTACCTTCTTCCTGTTGCTCAGTCATTTCTTCTCTGCTACCCTGGGTGCTTCTTTGCCACCTTCACTCCCAGGTGTGGCTTTCCCCTTTTCAATGGGAGTGTGCCCACATAAAGGGTCAATGTAGCTTCTGAGGCAATGGAGGAGGCAGAAATTTGGGGGGTTGGACCTGATGATCTCTCGAGGTCCCTTCCAACCCCTGTGATTCTGTGAAACCTGACAGGTGCTGAGCAGTAGGGCAGGCTGGGCATGGGGGTGTTCCCAGGGCCTCTTGCTGGGAAGGAGGTAGGGAGATGCTTCATAAGGTGGATTGGCTGCCTGCAGGAGGCAAAGGTTGTGTGGTTGTGCTTTGGTGGGAAGGAAACTTTGGGTAGGGGGAATGAAGCAATTGTTAGAGGTTTTCCTGTGCCGAATTGCTTATTATCACAAAAAACTAATGTGATCAGACTTGGACAGGGAGCTGGGCATGTGGAAGGAGTCAATTTCTGCAAGCCCTCTGCTTTGATCCCTTTCCTGGGTGACAGCCCCAAATTGGTAATGGACTCCTTTCCTCCATTCCCACCCTCTTACTTGCATGCTTGGTGTGTAGTAGTGTGCTGGATTTAGGTTGATTGATTTTCTGTGTAGCCTGAAGGACTGCAATTACTTATGCTCATGACCCTAAATGACACAACTTCTTGGTGACTCTTGGGACCCTCTGATACTACATGACACAACTTGGGCAACTGCCTTACTCCCTTCACAGGTATCTTGGTCTGATTTTTTTAGGGGTGCCAAACACTTACGTCTCCCACACTCTTGAATAGCATGACTATTATGGGTAGCTCGTACCTGTAAACAACAAGCCAGTGATGTTTATACCGTGTGCTGCAGCAGTTCCACGTCCCAAATCATCTGCTGTGCGCTGCCACTCTTCTTCCATGCTGCTGTAGGCAGGTCCTGGAAATAAGAAGCCCCCACGCTGCCGCTGTGGGGGTGCAATCTCCAGCCCGTGCTGGACCGCGGCTCCTCGCCCTGGCCCGCGTAGCAACCCTACGGATGCGGCGGGGCTGGGGGGGGACACCCCGATTTGTGGGTGGGCCGCTTGGAGAAGGAAGGTGATGGGATGCGCCGCCGGGACGGGACGAGCGGTACCGTGCGGGGGGTGACAGCCGCAGCCCGGCGGGTTGCGGGGGCGGCTCGGGGCCGCCAGGCTGCGCTCTCGGGCCGGCCGCCGCGCCTGCCGCCCTTCCCGGGCGACGGGGGCTTGGGGCACGGCGGAGCCTCGCCGCGAGCGGGCGGTCCCGGGACGGCGGCACCACCACCACCGGCGGCGGCACCTGCGGCTGCGGGGAAAGGCAGGGCTCGGCGGCCCGCTCTGCGCCCCTCGCCCGGCCCGGCATGACGCGGCGGCGCCCCGGCGGCGGCGGGAGGTGGGTGCCGGTAGCCCTGGCCGCGCTCCTGGCCCTGCGAGGTGAGTTGCTGGCGCGGGTGGAGCGGGGCGCGGTACCCGCGGACGGGGCATCGCCCTGGCGCCGGGGATGGGGGTGGGAGGAGGTTGCCCCTCTCCCCCGCGCTCTCTCTCTCCCGCCCCATCCCCGGCCGCAGGGCGATGCCCCGTCCGCCAAGGCGGTGGGGAAGTTTTTGGTTGCGGTCCCGCCGGTGATGCTCGGAAATGCGGCGGCGGGTGAGCGCTTTTGCAGGCTGGCGTGGGGAAGGAGTGCTGGTCTGCTCGGTTCCTTCTGCTGCCTCCCCTGCACCATCCTTCTTACAATTATTACATTATATTATTTTTTTTTCTTACGGTGCTGTAAAACTTGCTTTAAACTGCACTTTACGTCATGCTCAGCTATCTGGGCCTAGCCCCTTCCCAAGCTCAACTGGGTGGGAAACTCGGGTGCATCGTTCAGGCCCTGAGGCAGCAGGGAACTTTCTGCAGAGAGGGGGACGGGCTGCCCGGAGCCCTCTGTTTCCCTGGGGGCTCTTTCCCGGCCTCCTCTGCTGCCTCCTCCCTGGCGCCTGACAGGCTCTCTCTGCTCTAAGCTAACTGCGTACCCCTGGGGACACCCAAACCACTCCATCACCTCCCCTTCCCAGAAGCCCTTCCAAAATCAGGTGCATGCCCCAGTCCTCTCCAGGTGGAGAGGGAACGAATCGCGTGTGGCGGATGCTACTCACATCGCTCGGTGCGTTGCTGGAGAGCACCGGGAGGAGATGCGCAAAGGGCATCAGAAGCAACTACAGAGTGCAAAACGCTCTGACTCATCTGTTGATCAGGTGGCAGCGCCTTCTTTCGAGTAATGCCAAACTCGAGAGAGGGCCTGCTCCGTTATGCTTTGCCAAGGTCTACAAGGTAATCTGCTTCAGGTCTGCTCACTTGCGTGGAGTTCTGCTGAGCACCTTGCGGAGGTCTGCTCAGCCGTGAGCAGCGCACAGCTCCCCTGAGCGAGCTGGGCACCGCTGCTGGCCACCCCTGCTGCCGGGGAGCTGGGGAACCTGCTGCGAGTGGTGCCTGAGGGAGCGGGAGGAGGGTAAGAAATGATGGGGTCTCCCACAAGGATACCAGAGATGTCTCAGCAAGGTCTGGATGAAACTGCCTCGCAGTCTGGACCTGGGTGGAGTCTGCTGCTTGGGTGAGCTGTGCCTGGAGCTTGCCGCCCTGCGAGGTGCAGCAGGCCGTTGCCCTCTGCCTGCTGAGAAACAAGTCTGAGGGTGGGCAAGATGAGCTCTTTACAAGTGACTCAGCCCCAAAGGCACCCTGACTGCCATCCCCCAAATAAACATTTGGGAGTTTGAGTTGCATGTATTAACTGGAAACTGCACCTGCTGACTTGAGATGAATTATGGGGGGGGGAAAAGTTTATTAGCATTTAACTGAAGGAAAAAACATCTCAGCAGTTTTCACACTTCATGACATCTAGTTAATCTTTGTACTTTTCCTGGTTTAGAAAGTGAGTTCGGTGACTTTCAGGTTCTCAGTGCCACACTTTTTTGTCTGCAGACATTGCAAAAGTGTCAACTGTCTAGAAAGTTACTGTGCCTACTGCAGTTAGAGGCGAGTGATGAGGCCTTTCTGTTGATGTAGTATCCCTGCAGAAACACAGAGCAGTAACCAGATTTAAGGCTGAAATTAAAGGGGCGTTTCATTATCTCTAGGCAAAAAGACTGACTCAATATCTGATTTTCTTTCTTTGGTTGAGGGCACATGGGGACAATGGGAATGGACAACTAGGCACAGAAACACATCTTTCTAGAAAGTATTCATCTGCAACTGTGCAATGTTTTGTTTTTTTTTTTTCCTTGCACTTTCCTTTAAGGCTTAAAGATTACCTGAATGCCTCAGTCTCAAGCTTGGTTTTTTTCTTAGGAAAAAGTCCTTAGAAGACAGTAGTGGGTGAAAACAGCTGTTGTACAGTTACTTCTGTGTTATGCAGAATGGCCATGTTTTTGGTGCTTCCTGAAAAGAAAACCCTGATAAGGTATATGGAACAGGCATACACTTGTGAAAGCTGAAATAAAATTGGGGGAGTTTTTTCTAAACAACATTTGCAAAAGATCAGTAAAGTACATTTCTGCTCGTGGTTGCCAAGTCTGGTTAGAAGAGTGTAGGGTTTGGGTTTTTTTTTTTCCTTTTAGAGGCTTTAGATTGGTTTAGAGGGGAGAGGGGAAAAAACCAGTGGAGTCATATGTAAAGTGGTACCTAAATGAAAGGTGAAAAGTTTAAAAGATCAGAAGCTGTAAGAGTGTAATAATCAGAAGAAATACTTAATGTCAAACAAATGAGAAGTGGTGGGGAAAGAAAAGGTCCCTGGAGGTCACACTTTATGCCTGTGATAAAATACAGTCAGGTTTTGTAGTGAAATGTCAATCAAGTATTATAGTCCCATTTTCTTACGGGGTTTTTTGCAATTTGTAGAATAGCAATGATTCTTTTTAACTGGAGCTAGATGAGTGTTTCTCTGGGCCTGTAATACGTGTGTTTTGTACTCCTGGGGCAGGGACAGTGTCTATGTTTTCCCCTCTAAAGCATTATGAGCATAATAACTTTTGCAGAAATAATATTTTTCAGGCTCCCTAGAGAAGTTTAGGGAAAGATAGGAGGGAATCCTGTTTAGAGCTTTGAAACCAAACCTGTGATTGCAAACCAATCCTGCTATGTAGCCAGAAATAGCGTGCTGCAAATCATCAGATGTGTTAGAAATCACACATTGGGTACAGCTAAACCACGGAACCGGCTCTTTCTTTCCTTCTTCTTTCTTTAATTTAACCGGCATGGTGCTTGGATCCTGTGACATGGTATGGCAACAGGTGAGATGCCAGTGTGTCACAGCCTGTTGCAGCTGGATCTTGCAAGATCGGGGTAGGGGGGTGCATGCGTACCCCTGGCAGTAGCACATGCACGCAGCAGCAGGTCTACAAACTTTTCCAGTCCTCACCTCAAGACCTGGCGTGTCCCTCCTGGCAGCTGAGGTTATCGCAGCTGAAGCTGAGCATTTAAGTCTGGCCTTGCTGCAGCACCCTTGTGCCAGTCCCTGTATCCTCCTCAGCCCTGGCAGGAGAAGACCGTGGCAGTGCCTTGATCTTCTGTGCTTATGCTTTTTGCCTTTTCTTATTTTTTTATTTTTGGGAACAGATTGCCGTTTGTGTCAAGCTGTGTGGTTTTGTGACGTGTAGATAAATCATTTTGCTCATGACCTGACCTTGGTCCCCAGCGGTAGGCACAGATGCATGAACTACTTCTCGTGTCTCTAAAGTAAGCATCCTTCCCTTATGCTGGAAACAGATTCTTTATCTCTCTTTTTTTTTTTTTTTTTTCCCCAGTATTGCCTAAAACCCAATTTTCTTCTGTAAGGTACCCTTCTCCCTGGGATCTCAAAGTGTCTTGAGAACAGCTATATTTAGCTGCTCAGTAGTAATATGGATATACAAAGTATGGTGTAAACAACTCATTAAGAAACTTAGAAATCACTTTTTCCTGCCTTCACTGGGGAGATGAGTTTCTATTATTACACCAACAGTACAGATGGAGGAAAGTGAAGCACAGAGAGGCCTTGTGACCCAGTGAAGGTCAGTAGATGCTGATAGTAGCCCTGAGTGTCTTGGTCCAAACTGTAACCACGGGAAAATGTTTAAATTTATGCAGCAGGTTAAGCAATACTGTAATGGTATTCTTCAGGGATGTTCACCACTAAATTGTGGTGAGTCATCTATATTTAGCAGGATGCTACTATCATTGTGCTTTTTAAGTAAAGTGCTTTTAACACAGTTTATTTCAAGGGGAAGTGCATGCACTGAATATATGTTCTTTGTAGTTTTCTCCTTGTAGAGCATTAATGCTGCCTTCCCTTTTGTAAATGTTCAGAGAGAAATTTAGCTCCTGGTTGTTTGACAGACAGTAGTGCAACAAAGACGGTTCCCTGGCTAATACTACCTTGTGTTTGCACAGTCATTTATGAACATTAACTAATTTAGAATCTCCAAACTTACTTTCTGAGGGCAGTCAGTTTGATTTACAGCATGGAAAACTGAAGCATAGAGAGATGAGATGAAATGATTTGCTTGCTGGCAGGTAGGGACATCTGTCCAGCTTCTCCTTTAGAGAAGTCACAATTACAGGGCTCCTAGTCAAATGCCACCCTGTTTCTCTTCCTCACAAATGTTTCACGCCTGATGCACCAGGGAGAAAGCACAATCTTATTAATTGTGCACAGTGAACTGCTGCTTTGTTTGGGTTTTCCTTCCTTTTGGAGATTTGGAGGTCACTTGTGTGTGTGGTGGCTTCTGCTTTCTTTTTTTTTTTTCCATTGCTTAAGCTGGGCCCAGGACTAGTATTCTGTTTCATCAGCAGTGAGGAGTTTCAGCTTCATTCTCAATGGAAATGCTTTGATGGTTTTGAAAGGCAGTTTCTGAGAGGATTTCCTTCTTAGGTCAACTGATATTGTGTTTCTTTGTGGAACTCTATTCTAGAACACGTGAAAAATACCGAAAGCAAAATGTTGGTTTTATGTGAAAGGTCAGAACCTTTCATCCTGAAGGTGCCTGGGTTGGATGTTTCTCTTTCTGACACTTTTTCCCCATTTTAATTCTGAAGCAGTTGTGGTTTTCCAAAACATCTCATGTTTGTTACGGCTTGGTTTAGTAGGAAGTATCTACAGTAAAAGCATCAGTGGTTGCTATTTTATTTTTTTATTTCTACAGGACACTTAAAAAATAACAGGAAAACCAACTTGAAGCAACTCTTGCTATCTGTGCATGGTCTCTGTCTGTCATTTTTTCTACCTCAACACACATACACATTGCCTGCATCCCTTCCTCACTCACCCTGCTGTAGAACACTTTTTGCACCAAAAGAAGCAGACTATGGGGTGCAAACTAAGCTGTGTTTCTATTTAAGAAACACAGCCTGCTTTTTAGTCCTTGTTTCCCCTTCTGGAGCAGCTGCTGGAGGAATTGGAAGAGCCACAGACCTCCTCCTGGCAGCACAGCAGTACTTGTGGGTCTGCATACCTGCATGGGGTTAATTTCAAGTGTGCTATCAGTATTTGATTGATCAGATTGCTTACTTAGGGATATAAATGTGTGCCCCCCTCTTCCCCCCAGACATCATCATGAGTCAACTTGGCTCTGAGAATATGAGCTAGATTGTGTTTCACAAGCATCAGCAGGAGAAAGCCAGTGTCTGAACACCACTCAGTTACATCTGTGCTCTCGTTTTACTCAAGATGTAGAAGGCAGGAATGTCATTTCAGGGCGTGGAGGGGACGTACAGACACCCGCCGCTCACAAGGTGGGGTGAGTATCTGCAGGAGCCTGTCCCAGCAGCATGGGGCTGGGTCAGACTGCTGGACCGTGGGTCTGTAGGAACAAGGCCAAGTGCTGGGTGCTTCGGCAGGAGGTGTGGAAAGCAACACAGTGAGCGCTGGGGACCAGGCGTTCAGTAAAGAGGGTCTGATGCCATGCCAGTGCTATGGGTTGCTCTAGGAGAAGGTTGGTGTACATACTGCTCTGGGCATCAAAGCCTACTCAAGCCAGCTTTCTTTTAATTCAGAGGCTGTCCACACCTTTGCCATCAGAAGTGCCAAGTCCTATGTATTCCTCTTACCAGCGCAGAGTGAATAGTATGTCTGTCCCCTCTCCTATCCTCAGGGAAGCTCCCCCGCCACACTTGAAAAGCAACAGACATAAAACTCCACTTGCCAGGAGCAAGGTAGAGCTGGGGTGACTGAGCCCCCTCTTGCAGCCTCTTCAGCTATTGGGGGTGTGTGTGTGTGGAGGGGAGGTTGTGTGCAGTCCTGCTGGGCACCCAGACCTCAGCCTCCCACGCGACATGGGCTGGGTATGGGTGAGCTGTGTCAAGGCTCAGCTCTTCCCCTGCTCGGCGTACAACTGGCATCTGCCAGGAGCAACCGGGTTGGTATACCCTCTCTGCGTGCCCAGTGGGGAGATTACTTCCTAATCCTCGTTAATTAGAAGTTGGCTAGTGCCTGGAAGTATGAGGGTGTAGTGCTGCTGTGTTGGGTTTTTTCCTTTTCTTCTTTCTTTTCTTTCTACCTGACATATCTGTGGATGTTCCTAGTATCCTTATAAATGCACAGGCCTCCGATTTCTGCTGAGCTCCTGGCTTTACAATAACATGGGCTAATCAGTCTTGGTAGTTAATTATGGGCTGTGTTTAGAATAAGCAGAAAAAGTAAAAAAAAAAAAAAAAGAAAAGGAAAGCCTCAATAGATTCCTTATGTCTGGTCATGTTTCCTGCTCTTCAGTGCTATTGAACAACCTTTTGTCTTTTTCTTACAAAGCCAAACCCTAACCAGAAGCACCTGGTTCACTTCACACCTATTTGATTTCTTTCTGTCTAGCTTCTTTCCAGGGGAAATTGTCCCAGTTTTAACTGTGCTTGACTGGTAAGATTTACTATGACCAGTAAGAGTTACCAGCTGGTGAGTGATGAAACCTTTGGGTGCTTTCTGCATTTTCAGGTGTGCCATCCAGAAGTGACCACAGCAATTCCAGCTGTGGGTGCACTGTCAGTGCTCACAGTGGCGTTCTAATACTTTTAGCAGCATCCTTTTCAGCCTCTGCCTTTAGACTTCCTAACAGCTTGCTTCTTTGACCACCATTGTATGATGAACAGATGTTTTCATTGAGCCGTGATACCAAGATATTTTCCTCAAGTGATTACATTTTAATTAGAGCCCCATGGTATAGGAGTAGTTCAGATTATTCTTTCAAGTTCTTACTACTGTCCGTTTGGTAATGTTGAATTTCATCTTGCATTATGCTGCCCACTTGCCGAGCTTTGTCAGATCCCTTGGAAGTCTCTCTCAATCTTCTTTTGTCCCAGCCAGCCCAAATCACTTTGCCAGCTCCCTCTCTCTCTTCCAGATATTAAGGAATAGATTAAACCACCCTAGAGCTGGTATGAAACCTGAGGGTAATCCTTTGTAATCGGGGCCAGAGCAAGGGCCGGGCGAGAGGGGCTCCTCTGCCTCTGAGCTTGGGCGCTGGGTGGTGGGACAGCAGCTCCAGGCTTGGCCTGAAGCTGGGTGGCATGAACTGTGCAGGAATGAAGGCAAGGGGTGTGGGGTGCGTGTATGTGCCTCCCACCCCAAAAAAGCAGGTGATGGGGCTGGCTTGGAACTGGCGTCCTGCCCAGAATGGTTTAGCAGGCACGCTTTGAAGTGACTGAAAAAACTAATGACTTAGTCCCGTCCTTTTCCTTCCAAATTTGAGTGGATTGAAGTGGCACAAGTTCCTCTGAGCAGAGACCAAGCTTGTTTGTCTGCCAGTGTGTACTTCTAGGGGCTTAGGAAATGTGACCGGTTTAACTGATCCTTTGCAGGTTTGCCTGTACCTTCTCTGAAGGAAAGCATTGCTAACTTTGAGAAACACCTGAATTAGCAAGAGCTTGTGTGCCTCTCCTAGCAGCACAGCCACTTGAGAAATGGCTATTCTCCTACTGTCCAGCAGTTTTCAACCTGTCCTTTGAATATACTGAAATGACTGTTTTTTGACTTTTGCAAATTGGCCTTCAGTTTTGTTCTTGGCCCCCCTAGCTACCATCTTCTGAGGCAACTGTTTAGACTGAGTGACTTCATGTCCCTTTTGTCTGAGCACACAATGTGCTTTCTTGCTTCTCAGCAGGGCTTTTTTTTCGGATCAGGGGCACGGAGTACCTTTCCAGTGACCCTGCTGAGATTGCTTCAATGAGCCACCACTGCAGAGTGTGACAACTTTACTTACCCTGCTTTTGGAGTTAGTGTTTTGACCGCTTTCCTTGTAGCTGTTTCTTCTGAGGTGTAAGAGGTGTGATGCAGAGTTCTGGTGCTGTTTCTCTTACAGGGATGTTAAATTTGATTAGGTAGCAGTCACTCTGGGACTCTGGTTGCTCTTTGCATCCATTGCAGCTTCTGAGCGCCCTGGGACTGGCTGTTCTGAGTTCAACCCACCCTCCTTCAGACGCTGGGGAATTGTGACCTGCTGTGACACTTACCTGATTCCTGCACATGTTGTTGAAGTCACTGGTTTTTTGCTGTTTTCTTTGACTTTGTTGTTCCTTTGGTTTCCATCCACGATGTGCAGTAGATACTCCCTCCCTAATCAGGCGTCCTTGCTAAGTCTAGGCTGCTGTAGTGAGATTTGGGCTGTAGTTAACTCTTCTCCCTCTTCAGCCTTGGCTGTCCAGATGGGACCTGTGCATTACTCACTGAGCGGGTTGTCCCTGCCCTTTTGCCCCTGCTGACTTTTTAGGTGGGGTGTTACTCTGCAATGAATTCTGCAGCTGCTGGACCACAGACAATGAGTTGTGTTGGACACTTTACCATTGATTAGTATGGCAACCTCATCCCTTTCCTGCACAGTATAAAGTGGTTGTTGCATCATGTGGTAGGGAACAATTCACTGCAGGCTTCAGAATCAAACCCTAAGTGCTCCTTGGAGCCTTTTGTTCCAGCTCCTCACCCGACCACAGCACCAATCTGTGTTCCCTTATTGGCATCAGCCATGTGATAGGAAATATTTTTGGGTTTTTTTTAAGGGATATCTCAAAGCCAGTCCTGCTTCTTGGATAAAAGGTCCCTGGCTACTCCTGCAGGGAATGCTCTGGGTCCTCCTGGCTCCTGGGCATTGCTTACTCAGCTGCCTCTCACCACCTATGCCAATGAGGGAGTTCTGAAGCTCACTGTGACACCCAGCGGGGAAGACCTAGGTGACACACCCTGTTTTAGGAGAGACCTCGGAGAGAAGGTGCTGGAGGGCTTCTATGGGGTGCTGCTGGGTTTGTGGCCACTGGCCTGCTTCCGTAGCTAAGCATGTGTTTGAACTTTGCTGTCAGCATTGATGTCTGAACTCTGTAGAGCTGCTAGGCTGTGAGCCTGCTTGCCTTTCTGGCTGTGTGTTGGGAGCTCGTGGCTCAGAGAGGTTGAGAGGACCTTGGCTACTTGGCAGAGGGACAGAATAGCCTCAGTCTGCCTGCAGAATAATCGTGATGTCCTTGGCTTACCAAGGGCAGTCCTTCCTTTGCCCCTGAAACAGCTGGTGTGCCCTGGGCCCCTATTACGGGACTCATCCGCAATCAGTGCCTGCCTCCCCTGCGCTGGAGATGCCGTGGAGGCAGAGTGCAGGCTGGTGTTTCGCAGCTGCATGGAGCTGCAGCAAGGCTGCATTTTGCTTGTTCTTTGGGGAATTCTCCATGTCAGTTAGTTCTTCAGTAGCTTTTTTGCATTCTCATCTGCTCTTGCTGCACTCACCCCTCTTCCCAGTGGCTGCTTTTCTTTTTTTAATTTTTATATTTTTAAGACTGTATTTCTGCTGCCACATCGACGGCAGTTGTCTGATTATGCACAGAGTAAATACAGTGCAGGCAGGCTTCCCTCACCCATCGTGGTTCCCATCCTCCAGCCTTCTTGTGCTCCCCCCCCCTCCTCCTTTCACCCTCCCTGGAACCTCCAGCCCTGAGCCAGGGGGCTGAAATAGAGGGGTCCGCTGCAGGTGAAGTGGGGGAGCTGAGGCATCCCACTGCAGCCAACGGCTTGTGTAGCATCCTAATTGCAAACAGCCCTTCCAGCATCAGCAGTTTGCGGGAGTAATTGACAGGAGGTGCTGGCGAGGTGCTGAGTCAGAGCGAGGTGTGCTTGCCAAGTCACTGCAGCAGAAGGAGCCCGCTCGCCTTGTGTGGAGGGAAGCCAATGGACAGTGGGTTTCCTAGCTGCCTTTTGGGCCTCTTTCTTTCCTTTCTCTGAGGCTGCAATTTAGCAGCAGTGATGCTATGTAAGTGAGAGAGAAACCTGGGAGATAGGGAAACCTTTTATCCTTTTTCTTTTTTTTTCCTCCTGAGCATTTGAATTTAGGAGTTGCAGGATCTGCCCACCTGCTGCCACTGGGTCTCTGTGCTGCCATTTCCATGCTCTGATCCAAGTAGAAGAGGTATAAAACACATGTTGGGGGTCAGGGACAAGTGAGTGGCCCTAGTGACGATCGATGTCTCCTGGGTGAGGTAAAGGAGCATATGGCACCCTCAACTGGGCATGGGGGATAGTTTAGCAAGCCAAAAAAGCTGCAAAATAAAATAGCTGAAAAAGGGTTTAGCCTTGCCCTTTCTGAGGGTTGCTTCTGCTGCAGTGCCCTACTGTCTGTTTAGGTGTTTGAAATGAGTTGTTTGACATGCAGGAAGAGATGTGCATGTCCTACAAAAATCTGGCACCTGATGGACCTCCAGGTCAGGCTCGTGAGAGCTTTGCCCTTTACTCCTGAATGTCTTGAGTGTGGCTGGCATCAGTGTTAATACCACAGCTGAATCTGCCTCAGGGATCTGGATCCTTTCCTCTTCCTTGCTCCAGGGTGACTCGAGACATCTTTGTCTTTCTCCTCCCTGGTAGCACAGGGTACCATTTTCCTGCCTTGGACAAAAGTCGGCAATTGTTCACACAGTTTTCTAAATCTGTGTGTGTCTGATGCATGCTGCCTTTGTAGGAAGGCTATATTTTTTGCTTTGAATAACCGCTTTGTAGAAGGAAATGAGGAGCATGGAGGAGGCCCGCATATTTTTCAGAACCTTTCATATTTATGCTGCGATCTACCCACATTTTAAAAGCTAATCTTCATATAATCTTACTCTCTAACAACTAAAGTAACAGCCATGTTATGTAGATCATCATACAGCTGATGGGGGGTGAAAAAAATTTGAAGCCCAGAGATGGGAAGTGCTTTGCCCAGGGTCACACACAATGATTTCTGTGGCGAAATGGGTTGGAGCCTGCATCTCCTGACTGTCAGCCCATGCCTTCTCCATGGGAGTGTGCTGCTTGTCTGCTGATTTAGTCAGTGATCTGCTGAATACTTTCCCTCCTGAGTTTTCATGGCAGTGGCTCCTGGATGGCTATTGATTTTGAGTCTTTAAAGAAAACCTGCAGTGACTAAACTTAACGTGCATCTCTGCTCAGCCTTGCCTTGGCCACTGTCACAAGGACAGTCATGCATGGGGGCCCCCGGGGAAGTGGCCCTGAGGTACTGGGGATGGGATTGTGTGTGCCCCCAGCTTGCCTCTTCCTGTTGATGTCGTGGAAGCTGAAATCAAAACTCAGTAGTCTTGGTGACTGTCAAGCAGGTATTCTTTATTGCAGCACTGGATGCACAGGGGATCACTCCTCCAAATGTGCATGCCAAAAGAGCTAATTGCACAGCTTATATGTTGGTTCTACATACATATTCAGGATATTTCTAAGAAATGATTAACATATTCATTACTTTTCTGGGAACTTATATCGTAGGTTTCCATCCTTTCCCGCATGCGTACTACAGACTTTAGGTGGTCTTCAAGGACCCTGGTGGTCGTTTACTTCATCCCCTCATCTTCATCACCGTGCCCTTGTGAACTATAGCCCTTATTTTCCTCTTAGTTTGCCAGGGGACTGGTCTTGGGTCCTATTGCATCCTTGAGGCCCCCTGACCTCAGAAATAAGTTCATCTTAATAGATTTACAATGTGCTGATGTATACAATGCCATTGCTATCTTATCTAGTGCTGCTTGCTTGAGGATTTTGGATAGTAGATTTTCTACTATGCTAATTCTAGCTATTGTTTTGCTATACTGGGTCCAGCCATCTGTGGCTTGAGGACATTTTGGAGAAAGCTTTGCACCCCCTGGTTTCTGCTGCGAGATCAGCCAGGGACAGCTTAGTGCTCAGGCCTGGTCTGGAGGCCCAGGATGGGCTGCTGCATGACTGGCCTGCCTTTGCGTTATCTTTCTCAGGGAGCTTTGCCGTGGGTGGTGGAGATGTGCTGGAGCGGGTCTGGTTCTCCTGCATTTTGAAGGATTGTCTCTGTTGATCAAGGGAACCTTAGAGTTTCCATTTGGCCAAATGCAACCCTTTCTTCTTATCCGTGCTCTACCTGCGCGCTGGCTTCACTCTGGAAATAGAAAAAAAATAGACTGTTGTCTGTTACAATTGGGATTTCATAGGTTACCTGTGGGAATTACGTGCTCAATTCCCTCGGGTTCCTTTTAAAAGGCCTAGCTGACATGAATTTATGTTGAAAATAAGCAAGGAGAGGAAGCAGTCCTGTCAGCAGTGCCATTGCTGTTCTTCCCGTGCTTGGTGTAGCAACTGCTGTGGCAAAGCTTATTGGTGTCTGTGGGTCAGGAGCTGGGACTGGAATCTCCAAGAGGTCTCTGATGTGAGTGGACTCTACATCCTTGCCTCCTCCAACTCTGTACTGAAGGTCTTTTAAAGCACTTGTAAGTACTATGGAAACACGAGCATGTAGTATCACTGTGCATAGCTACTCTGTGCTGTGCTGGGGCTCAGTAAATGCACCTGACATCCACTGGGCCAAGGGCTAAGCGTGCTATGTATTAGTTCAGGATGATGAAGCTCTGCAAATCCAACTCTTCTTTCATTTCCTAGGAGTAAAAACGTGTATGGATGATGAGGTGTAGCATTTAATTGCAGCCCGTTGTCAACAGCAGGGATAGCATTCACTATGGAGACAACTGGGAGATTATTTTGACAACTGTAAGAACCTTTTTTCACTCTCTTCATAACCAAATAACCACGGTTTGCATCAGTTTTCCAGAAACAGAGAAGTTCATGACAATGTTCATAATAAATTAAAAGTAAAGAAATATGGTATGAAAAAATACCCTGACTGCTGAGAGATGAAATAAGTAATGGAGTATGGCTGTCAGTTAGAACAAGTCCAGACACAAGCTAGATGCAAAAGCTGTCTTCATCCTTGGTCAGGAGTGAGAACCCTTTCTGGGATTTTGATTTTGGTTTTTCATGGCTAAAAAGCTTTGCATGCTTTGTTTCTTTCTGGAATTTCTTCCTCTGGCCATAGAGCCAGGGCGCAGCTGGCAGCTTGTCTCGCAGCTGCAGGAGGGGAAAAGTGACTCAGGTGGGGATGCTGCTCACCCTGTGATCTGGTGCAGAACTGGTGGGTGAGTGGGTCCTGGAGAGCCACTGCTGTCCCCCTGCCTGTGATCTTCTCTTAGCTTCCCCTTACCCCTTAGCTTCCTGATGCCTGCTGCATCCCTCACCATCACAAAAATACTTGTTTATGAGTCTTGATGGACATCCAAAAATACCAACTCCCCACTGTAACTCTGTGTGAAATGGACCCGAATTGTGGAGGTCTCATGAAATTAACCAAATGCATTAAAAAGCCCACAAAATATTTAAAAAAAAAAAAATCCATTTGCTTTGGTTTTGTTCAGAAAACAACTTGAAGTCTTCTCTCAGTTTTGAAAAGTTATTCAGCCTTAGAGCTCAAAATCAAATCATGGTCTAAAATCAGATCGGGTCTCCTTAGCTGAGCTTTTAAAATAAAAACGTATTACGCTCAAAGTACATTAGAGACAAAAGGCTGTCTTAATGCAATAATATAACTGGACAGTCAAAATAAAGCAGCACTGGGAAATGCATAAGTTAATGATGCCTTGTTATGTATCCTGTATCTTTTATGGCATGAATTTTATAGTCTAAGTGGTAGTAAGATTAGAGGTAGGTGAATAATTTATAGCAAATAATTTATTTAATGAATTCCTCTTCCATTTCTATTTGCAAATTGTTTGTGAACATCCTGTGGTTTCTTTGCATTTTACTTATTTGAAATTACTTACTGAATAGCTTCTACAAATAATATTTGACATACCGCATGCTTATGAGCAGGTTTTTTTTTTTCCTCTTTCCTTTGGAAGGGAGCAGTATTTCAGCTCCAGGCTTGGTTCCTGGGCACTGCTACAGAGCAAAAGTTCACACCATAGTATTTCACTCTCCTGACAGCTTAAAGTAATTGTTAGAATGGAGCCGTTTCTGAAAGATGTCAGGAATTGGCTGTTACGTTTTAATAATTATCAGATTATTTATGTGGGTAGGCAAGTTCAAATTTCACTCCTGCCAGCATGTGCTAAATTTGCTTAAAACGTGTTCCTTCCTTGTACATTCACGTCAGTAAATTAGAATAGCTGCAGAAATGAACAGAGAGATGCCAGGTCCGCAGTCAGCAGAGCGCTGTGCATATGCTTGACTTCAGGCGCATTCTTCAGTGGAGGCATAAGTGGTGGAGTGGCGGATGGTGAACTTCAGCATATGTTTAAGTGGTTTGCTGAATTAGGACCCAAAACATAGAACAAAGCAAGTTTATCTTTTCTGAGAGTGAACATATGAGGGGGTTTTGTTTCCTCATCTGCAGTTATGGGGTAGTGCCGCTTTCAGATGGCGGGGGGGAGGCGATGATATAAATATTACACGAGCCTGTGGTATTTCTGATTCCATCAAATACAAGACAGTCCATCTGATGTTGCCCACGCTTGTCATTCTGAGCTTTTTTTCCCCATAAATATTGGGGGAAATAACATGATGAACTGGAAAAAACCCAACCAAACAAAACCCCCACCCAACAACAACAAAAAAAAACCAAACACAAACCAACCCAGCCATTAGTTTTACTTGCTATTTTATTTATATCTCAATCTTTCAAGATTTCTCAGATTTCAGAATATTTTCCATGTGCCCTTATTGGCTTGTGTGCCTTTAAAAATAAAGTTAATTCAGAAATATTAAATAATGCTTTACAAAAGTCACCTTCACAGAAAGGAGAACTTTTTCTGGGTCTGTGAGGAGTAGGTATGAGTTACTTTAGCATTTTAAAGGTCTGTCTTGACAATAGTTGGGAAAAGTCTATGTTTTTGTCCATCTTATGGAGGCTAGACAGTATGGAAAGCAGCTTCTGAAGTTATGTGATGTACCTTTTGGCTCAAGATAGGTGGTGGTTTGTTGGCCTGCCTGGAAGGCGCAATTACAGAATTGGTTTTGTGAGTTTGTGAACTAGTGGAACTTCATCTCATTTCCATTCGTGCCTTCAGGCTAACCTGCGTGGAGTCTCTTATGTCTCGTAGAGGGTTGAGTGTAGCTTGGTCTTTCCTCCTAGCAGTGATTCTCACCTGTACCTGCCTGTCTAATTTTACTAACCTGATGGAACAGAAGCAATGGCTTTGAGGCCAGTACTCCTCTGGCAGATGAGGGATGGGTGCAGGGGCTTCGTGTCCCAGGGAAATAACTGTGTGTGGGCCGTGATGCCTGTAGACACATATTGAGTGAAGTAGCTAGCAGAAGACCACAGACAGCTCAGACCAGTGTGTCTGGGAAGAGAAAAAGCCAGCTCTGGGTGGTGGATTGTGTGGAAGGCAGCCACAGGCAGTGACTTTTGGGTGAGGAAGACTGACTGTTCCTGCTTGACTTCCAAGAGCTAAAATGACCTCCTTGGAGCAGACTCAGAGGAGGAAGGTGATATTTCTTGTGCCACAGTGGTCAGAAATGCATCCATGCCACAGTCTGTACCACAGCCCAGACTGGATGCATCACAAGGACAAGCCTGCAAAATGTGGTCATCAGTGTCCATCGACTACTTGTATGCACGCAACATACGTGAGATGAGGGCTTTTTTCCAAAGGGAAGTTTTTGGACCCCTGGACACATTTATTTCCCCTTAGGTAGTGGCCTAGATATTGATGTTGCACACATGGAAACCAGTGGGGCAGTTTCAGCTCTGTGTGGTTAGGAAGGTAAGGGAGCATTTGTTGGGCAGAAGGAAGGAGTGCTGGAGTTAGACTAGCTGTGTGTGGGGCAGGGAGGACTGGGGAGTCCCTGGTCTGATGTTTCCCCATCTCTATTCCTATTTATCAATCTGTGCTCCTCGTTCACCTGTCCTCTTCTGTGTCGTGTCGTGTGATTCCAGCTCCAGGGCTGGAGAGGACCCTGCAAGGAGAAGCTGGTGGTGGAATTCTGCATTTTGCCCTGCCAGCCTTCTCTTTGTAGGGCTTTCAGCACGTTAATCGCATAAAACTTATCCGTGCTTACTGCTCATCCCTGGCACCTTTAATGACCCCGCTGTGAAATTAAAAAGCAATCACCTATACCAAATAAGATAAACAGCAAATGGTCCCAACAGCCTGCCACGTGTCCTTACACGCTACAGGGATGCCTTCAGCAGTGAAGTAAGTAGCACCATTAGGTTTACAGGGCAACGATGCCGTATCCTGCAAGGGCTGTGGGCACTCGCCTTCATGACAGGAGCTGCATCAAGAGACTGCCTGAGGCAACTGCGTCCTTGTTATTTTGGTCAGCTCAGGAAGGTGGGAGATCAAAGGCCACTTCCGAATTTAGCTTGGGCTCGCTTTCATAAAGCCTGGGGATGAAAATGGCAGAACAGGTTAGTTGGAAGAGAGGTGTGGCTGTGTCTGCATGCAGTGGCTGGTGCCACTGAGGATGAGTGGGCGTCGCACAGCAATTCAGCTTTATGCAGGGAGATGTCCCAAAAGGGGGATGTGACAGAGGGGAGGCTGCCCAACTAAAACTGGCTTATTGCAGAGGTCTGAGATGTATCTTGTCTTCTGCCTTTTCTGCATTGATCCTTCTTCAGTGTTATAAAGATAGATCTGTTAACAGTAGCAATAAAATAATTATACAATTAACTGTTTTATGCTCTTTTGGGAAAGACCCTGATTGTGCCAACTGGTCCTGCAGTGACTCCTGTGGGATGGTGCAGAGTTTCAGACCTAAATGTCTGTGGTCATGCATCAAGCTCTCTGTGTGTCTGTGTCAGTCAGCCAGGACAAGTCGAAACAGGCAAAAAGGAAAGAAAATAGTCAAATTTCCGCATCCACAGCAGCTGGAGTGAACGTCAAACAGATGGGCTCTTCCACCCCGATTATCCTAACCTCCTAAATATAGAAATATGGGCGCTTTTTTTTTCCTCTTCTCTCTCTTTTCTTTTTTTTTTTTTATAAATTTAAATTACCCGAGGGGGTGGTGTTAGCTCATGCTAGGGCAGTGCTAACGAGTGCAAATAGAAGTCATCTGCTGACAGAGTTGGATCACGGCTTCTGCTCATGGCTCTTCTCCACCCCCCCTCCCCTTCCCACACACACATTTTCCATCAGAAGTAGGGGGACTGACAGAAGCAGAAGCTGCCCTCTCTGGGGGTGGGGGGTACATATGTGTCCATGAGCAGGTTTTTCTTTCAAATCCTGCCCATGGTTATACAGGCATGCAGAGTAAGTACCAAAGAAACTGAGTAAGAATTGCATGTTGTCGCCACCTCCTGCAGACGGTTTGGTAAGTAGATGGGGCAGCAGTGCTTCAAGTCAGTGGAGAAATTCACAGCTATTTTGGTTATCCTTGCACAAGCACACTAATAGGTGTGGGATAGGAAGCTGTGGGATCTGCTTTTATCTTGTCCCTACTCTGCTCTTTTATGCAGCACGCAGAGAGATCGAAGGGATGACTGCGAGCGGCTGACTGAACACCCTCATCCTTTTTGTCCCTCAGTGGTTGACACCAGTAAAGCAGCAGAAAAGCAGTGTTTTGTGTTATTTTTGGACTGCTTTTGCTGTAACAAGGATTTGAGAAACTCTGCTGATTTTTTTTTTTTTTTTTTTTTTCTTTCCTGATGGAGAATCACAGTGTCGCGCCAGTGCCGTGTTTTCTGTTCATCCTCTAGATTCCTTTTCTTCTGCTTTTCCTTGTCCTGGGACTGAATTCAATACCTGTTCTTAGGCTTTTGTTCCCTGACCAGCCATGGGAGCAGGAGGCAAGGAGAGGCTGAAGGAGGTGCTGCCTGGAGAACATGGTAGAGGAATGTGGAGTGAATGTGAGGCCGCATCTCTCATCCTTGCCCCGTTACTTGCACCCCAATGGGTGCACATACCTGGGCCTTGTTCTCCCCACCTCTAGGAAGCAAATGGCAGGGCTTTGTTTCTGGAGGTACTGGCAGGGAAAGCCATTATGTTGGTAGTAAATTACTATTATTGCTGCAACCATGAACCAAGATGTGTAAGGAGGATAAAGGTTTGCAGGAAAACTGCCCTGGCTTGGGGCCCAGCCGAGCAGAGCTGTGATGTTTTTCCCTTGTCATTATGTACAAGGGTGTGCTGTGCGCTCTGCGTGTATCTGCACTAGCATCAGTGCAGATATACAAATAGACTGTGAATAAGACTTCAGAGGCTCTGTGAAGAGATTCTTTATCTTATGGGCTGCTCTCCATGTAAGGGTAGTGCATGGCTTATTAAAGCTCCCAGGGCTCTTTTGCCTGTGTGCTCATGCTCTCCTGCAGAAACCCAAGCAGTTGCAACCTTAAGCCCAGGTGCCAGAGTGCTGTATGTAGTCTTGGCTTCTACAGCACCTGCATCTTCCTTGGAGGTCTCCTACCTGCAGGAGGGGTTGACAACCATTGGAGGAGGCTGTCTGGGGAAGGTGTGGTGGAGTTTCCAGTGTGGAAGAAGGCTTCTAAGAGTAGGTTCAGCCAGCAGCTGGCAGGGTGACAACCATAAGAAATCCTGCCTTGGGGCAGAAGGATGAAGCTGGTGATTTCCTGAGGGCTCCTGCGAAGGGAATTGTTACCTCATGTCTCTGCAGTATGGAGGGCATGCTCTCATTACCCTGAGGTTGTGCAGAGAAGCATTGTCTGGACTGTGAAGCATCCAGGTGCTGTAGATTCTGGGTAGCACAAAGGAAAGCAAAAGGAAGCTCCCCCTGGAAGCAGTGCATGTTTGGCATGGTGGGGGTCTTTCCACTGACAGTAAGCCCTACTGGGGCCATGCTGGTGTTTGCGCCGTGTTCCCGAGCGACTGGGTCAGAAGAGGGCTTTGCAGCCTGGATGCAGTGCCAGACCTGCACTGGCTTCCACCCGTTTTCTTAGGATAAGCTCTCCCAGGATCCAGCGTATGAAGGATCACAGCGGAGAGGCACCTAATTGGCTTTGCAGGAGGGGAGCTTTGGCACGGTTTGCTGGCTCTGATTCACGAGTGGCTGTATCAAACCTGGCTGGCACGACGCGGGGTCGCTCAAGCATCTCGGCGCTGTGCACTTCAGCACTCCTGACGAGCAGCAGCTCAGGGGTGCAGGCACACCCGTGCTGGCTCCACATGCTGCCTGCTTGGCAGGGCTGCCTCCTCGCTCAGGCTTCCAGCCACCCCGCGCCGGATCTGTCTCTCACAGCAGCATCGCCTCATTCATGCTGCACAGATCCAGGGCTCGTTGGCCAGCCGGACCTGCGGTAACCCTGACAGGAGCCACCACTGTATTTCTGCACCAAGGGTGGCGTGGTTAGTCTGCAACCTGGTTAGGTCATCTCTAGGCACAGTGTGAAGGTGTTTTTAGGACTTTAAAAAAAAAAAAATAGAAATACTGGCATCAAGGAGGCTGGATGTGCTGCTTGTGTTTAAGTTGAGTTTTCCACCTCTTCTTGCCTCAGTAAATGGGGTTAAAAATAATCCCCCTGATTACAGTTGCTGTCCCCTGGATAACTCTGGTCATTATTCTCACCCTGTCTTTCCTTTCAGATGCTGAATTATTTTGCCAGGTTTTAAAAAGATGAACTGAACCTTTCCTGTCCCCGGATTCTAGCTCAGACTGACTTTGTATGGAAAGTTTTAGCTACCTCTGACCTATTTCTTAGAATAAGATTGGGGGGAAAAAAAAGGGTCCTTTGTGTTTGAAAAGGAGAATGTTTTGTTCTGGATGTTGCACTGAGGTAAGGAGAAGGCAGGAAGCAGGGACAAATGGGACAGATGGAGACTGGGGCACGCTAGGGGCAAGTCACAGTGATGAGGTCTGATTCCAGATTTTCCAGGTTTCACCCCACTTGAGCCTTCTCTGCTCCTGACTGGACAGTCACAGCTCTCTCAGCCTCTCCACTGGGAGACAGAAGTTGCACAGAGGGATTGAGGCTGGGAGTGGGGCTGTGCTTTGTGAGGGACCCTGTGGCATGATGAGGCTTGGAGGAAGGAGGTGGGATGAGTTTAGAACTGGCTGGGTAAGCAGATCAGCCTCCCATCCCAGGGGAATTAGAAGGATTTGCATGTGAAAGGTGTGGGATGCACCGTAAAAATAAACCCAGAGGGGCTCAGCAATTTTGCCTTCTGGCTGGGATTCAGAAGGTATAATACAAATAAAAGCAATGGTCACACGTTTAGTGTAAAGCCAGTAAAATAGAGGATTCAATGTCCTTGGTTTCTGTCTGTCCTGGACATTGAAAGAAACAGGGATAAATGAAAGTACCTTGTCTTTTTGTTTACTTATTTAAGCATGTGGTCAGCTGTGTTGTAGCAGTGCTGGTGGGGATAGGTGTCTGCTGCTGTTGCTCCTCTGGCAGTACCTGGACTGAATACCTGAGCTGTGTTGGTACTTGGGCGATTTGGTACTTGGTACAGTACTTGTTGGCACTTGGCATGGTTTCCTTATAAACCACCTCAGTGAAGGAGGCTGGTACTCATGCAACAGGGGTTAAAAAAGAGATGGATTGATCTAATAAGGTAATAACTATTAATACTTTTATACTAGGAACAATAAACAACAATGAATTTAAAAGATCTATAGGATTTTAATCTCTGCAGAGTAGATGGCACCTTCTGTCCTTTCCCTATGGGTATGTTACTTCCCTGAAACATCCCCTGTCAGTTCTGTGCTGAGAACTTGCTGGTGTGTTTGTCATTCACTCCCTGTCTGAGGTTTGCTGCTGTCCCATTTAACAAGAGAAGGGTTTTGGTGCAGGGATCATCCAGCAAAACATGTTGTAGGACTTCTGCAGTACATGTGTTTCATCATTGCTCCTGGCAGCATGGGCAGAGTCTGTTTCTTCTTCAGGAAGAGAAATGGGAAGGAAAAGGTGAGAGATGACTCTAGTGTAAAGTAAATGGCTTCAGTTGGTGATGGAAAAATGGGGGGAGGCTGGTGGATGCAACAGGGATAAGCGCTGAAGTTCCCCAGGAGCTGCATGTGGTGGTCAGCGCATGTTTGGTACCCGTGTGGAGGAGTTACCTCTGGGGCCTCTGGCAGCAGGGACTGCCAAAAGCATTGGGTGAGCTCACATGTGCTCTCTGCATGGCTAGTCTCTTCCCCAGCATTGCAGCGTCTGGAGAAGAGCGGCCACCAAATGAGGTGAGGAAGCTGCTTTCCCTGGCAGCTGTCAAAAAGCACTCTTTGGGCCTTAGTGCTCTTTCCTGCTTTTGTTTTTGTTCAGAAGAGTGGAAGATGAGGACACAGTGGCCTCTTGGCTGGGTGTGATGTGTATTTTGTTGTCTAGCCCAGCTTCTTGCAAAGGCGGTCGGTGGGAATCCTGCCAGTTCAGTCAAGCCAGATACACCACAGTTGGGTGTGTAAAGCTCGACTCCTACATTCGTACTGAAGCACGTCAGGAACAGCCACCTCCTCTTCGAAGCGGTGAGCTGCTTTCTTGGGAGGCTGAGGTTTCGTCCCAAAGCAGGTGCTGAAGATGTCTTGCTAAGTGTCTAGTCTTGCTCAAGACTAGACCTGGAGCTCCTAAGGGTTTGGGGATCCTTTCCTTTCTGACCTCAAGGACATGAAAGGATTTGTCTGATTTCATACAGAAATGACTCCCACTTATTGAACCTAGGCCCCTGACCTGCGCTAACTTAGCAAGCTTTTGCACGGAAGCCCTCACTCAGAAGCAAGGCAGACGGTGATGTTTTCCAGGGTTTGAGAAGACAGCAGTTTGTACAGCATGAGGGAGGAACATCAGGAGGAAGACAGAATCACAGAAATACAAGGTTGGAAAAGACCTTTTAAGAGCATCAAGTCCAACCATTCCCATCCTGTGCTAAACCATATCCCTAAGTACCTCATCTACCCTTTTTTAAACACATCCAGGGTCAGTGACTCAAACCCCTGCCTGGGCAGCCTGTTCCAGGCCCTGACAACTCTTTCAGTGAAACATTTTTTCCTACCATCTAATCTGACCCTGCCCTGGCACAGCTTCTTGCCATTCCCCCTTGCTCTATCTCCTGTCATCTGGCTGAAGAGACCATTGCCCACCTCTCTACAACCTCCTTTCAGGTAATTGTAGGCCAGAGTTCCAGGAGCACACTCCTCCTGCCTTGCATGGTGCCTGGGGCTGCAGCATGTCTATTGGAAGTCAGAGGGGAAGCTGATCAAACACAGCGTTGATAACAGAGGCTGGTGTGGTGTCCTCCCTCCCCACTTCCCCATTTTGTAAAAATGGCACTAAGGCCCATGTTGAGACCATCACACTTTGTCAGCTCCAATGAGCTGGCCTCTTGTTGTCATAAATACTCCTTATTGTGTGTAGGGGGAGGCTGTGGGGTTTGGCTGGCCTTGTCTGCCTGCTCTTTGTACAGGCAGGTTGAGTTGCATGAGCGTTTGAGGGATGGCTTGTCATTGCCTGGGCATTCCTGGGAGCAAACAAAAAAATTTCTATTTAGCTTTCCTGATTTCTTGCTCTCAGATTGTGTCAAGACCCAACACCCTGTGATTGAGGTTACCAGTCACACTCTCTCAAATGGAAAGTTGTTTTTTGTTTGTGGGTAGGGTTTTTTTTTTTTATTAAATCATTCACCGAGTGATTGTGAATCATCAGGAAATAATTTTCAAACCAATTGTGAATTTACAGTAGGGTTTTGTTGTTGTTACGTTTTCTTTTTTAACCCAGGTGCTGTGAATGAATCACAGAGAGTAAGAGGGCTAAAACTGGTGCCAGGCATTACCCAGAGAGTAACCGAACCACTTTCTCCTACGAAAATCAATGGCAACAAGAAAGCATCCTGCCCTTCCCTGCCCCCTGCTCTCCAGGTGTTTTAGCTGTGTGTGAGTCACTATTGAAAGTATGAGGGGAGCTGGTGTTGAGAACAACCCACAGATAGGGGCACTTAGTTCCTAGGGATGATAGCCATTGGGAGGGAGGTTTCATTGCTCTACAGAACACGTTCATCTTTCCCAATGTGGAAGTGTAGCTTTTTTTATCAAAGCAATCTCCCTCCCCCCTCGGTGAGCCTTGAAAAGATGTATTTCTGCTGTGTCTCTCTGTGGCACTTTGTGCTTTATCTTAGTGGTTCAGAGAAAGGCTTCCTTACCTACTTGGGGGAGTTTGGAGGCTGCCAGCTGTTTGGGCAGAGGAAGCCTTTCCTGTGCTTTTCCAGTCTTATTTCCAAACATGTTCCTGTTGCCTGTTGGGTAGTTAAGAAACAGAGCAAATGAGAAACACTGGGAGCAGTTACTTTCTAACACAAATGGGGTGCAGGTGGACAGGGGACAGACAGACATACACACGCAGCCCTTTCAGTTGTTAGCAAGCCCGCAGCTCAGTGTATCATTTCTTTCTCTTGTGGCCTGTGATCATGTCCTGCAATAACTGAACTTTGGAGTAAGTCCCAGAGAATTACTCAGAAACTGCCTCTCTTATCCCATTACTAACACTGAAGACAAAAATAGCCCCCCACCCCCAACCTTTTGGTTTTGCTCCTGCCTGAGAAAGGAAGGTGCAAACTAGAAGTCATTTTTAGGCTCTGCCTATTCCCAGTGCCCTGCACAGAGAAAGGGTGCATTGGGAAAGGGTGCCATCACAATCAGGGAAAGAGATGTTTCCCTGCCTGGTCAAACCTGGTCCAGGGTGAAGCCTGGGATGTGCTGAGAGTTCTGGACCTCAGTTGGGCTCTGCAGGGCAGCCGCTGTCTCCCAGGCTGTTGTTGGGTGAGTACCTAGAATTAATTTAGACTGATAGCACCACAGGGTAGCACAAGCACAGCTGTGAAATTAAAGCCACAGGTCGGCTTGTAGAATTTCCCATGATTGAAGTCATAATGTCTCCTCTTAATTAATTTAATTCAGTTTTAATTTACTGAGGGTTTGCCTTGATTTATTCCGTTGCTGAATTGCTCGCTCAGACAGCTTGTGTGAAGAGCCATCACGTCTTCTTCTTGGGGCCTGGAAAGGTGTGTTATCATGTAATGATCCAGTGTGAGTTACTGATGATGCTACCCCCACCCTCTAGCCTTGTTCCAACCAGAGATGATAAAAAAAGTGAGAAGGAAGGGAAGGCTTCACAGGTCTTGCTGTCTGAAGGCAGAGAAACTTCTTAGGGCTTGGTAACAATTTCTGCATGGGGTTATCAGCTCCCTGCTGATGCTTGGCGCGAGTGCACGGGCAGGCAGCCTACCTCCTTGGGGCTGTTACTTCCCCATGCGTAATGCAGGTCACTTGGGTTTGAGATGGGCTTTTGGGATCACAGGCGTGTTAGATGCCCAGCCTTCCTGCATGTGCTTCTCATGAAGCCAGACAGTCAAGGGAGGATGGATTCCCTTTGCTCCCCAGAAGGGCTTTTCTCTCCTCTTCCAGCATCAGCTTGTGCAGCGTGTGCGCTGTGGTGGCCTCCCCCTCCTCCATCCCCTCCCCAGCTATCCTCTCCCCTGTCTGAAGTCTCCCAGTGCCCTTGTTGTCCGGGAGGAGCCAGGGATCCTCCTCCTCCTCCTCCCCCTGGCTGGGTGAAAGGCCCTGATTTCCATTTCAATGGCAGGCTTTCTGCTGAGGCTTCTCCACCGCCCAGGCGGGCGAACAAGGAGCCCACTGTTCTTGGACGGGATGTTCAGCCAGCCCTGAAGTCCCTGCCGCCCTCAATGCAGCTTTTCAGCCCCTTCGCTGCAGCACAGGGCGCCGGGCTGGTGGGGGGCAGGCTCCCGGCCCCGGGCAACATGCCACTCGTTTTAAGCAGCCCCAGCCTGTCCCCACTTAGGGCTTAATGGTTTATCAGACGCTTGGTTTGATTCACAGCTGGTTTTCGTGCGGCGCCGAGGTTATTTAAAAAAAGGGAGGGATGAGTCAAACTGGAGTGGTGGTAGCAAAGGATGGGGGATGAGGTAGGGTCCTTTGCCAACGGCTTGAAAGATGCACGGGTGCAAGCGTGTGTCATGCCCAGGGTTCCTGTCTCATGAGCTTATACCGATGCCTCAGGTCAAAGGCAGACCTGTGCCTCATCCCTGATGTTGGCTTTTTTCTTCTAAAATCCGTATCCTGCCAGGCAGGTAGCTTTCTGTACTGTTGGCATTTGTATCCAGAAATGTAGCTCTGCCTCCACATCCTTAAGGTTTCAGAGTAAAGGCAGGACAGGGGAGCAACATCTAACCTCCTGACTCAGGACTATGGGTAAAAAAGCGAGATGTGGCAAAGTTTCACTTTTTGTCCATATATTTCAAAGGAACATCAGCGATTCAAGCTGTAGCTTTGTTTAAGGATGAAGAAATCCAGTGTGGAAGCCCTCACTGCCATTTGGGGATACTCAGGAGTACAAAGGTTCCCTCCTTACAGTCAGACTTGATGATGTATCAAAGATCTCTTCCAACCTTGTGATTCTGTGACCTCTAAGCCTGGGGAAACCAAACCTCCTACCCCATCTTCACCATGCTGAGTATGTTGCCAAGTAAGACCTCACTGTGAGTCAGCTGTGTTTCAAGCACTGGAGTCTCATAACTGCAGCCAGAGGCAGATGAGGACTGACAGCCTGCTCTCCTAATTTTTTTGGAGTTTGCCCTCCAGATGATGCTGGTGCAGGTATCATGATGGGTTGGTCTCTGCCATGGGGAAGCTTCTGGTGCTGGTTTTGTTTGCGACAGTTGTTTTTCTTCATAGTAGCTAGTATGGGGCTGTGGCTTGGATTTGTGCTGAAAACAGTGTTGATAGCAGAGGTATGTTTTCGTTACTGCTGAGCAGTGCTCACATAGAGCCAAGGCCTTTTCTGCTTTTCATGACACTCCACTAACTAGTGGGCTGGGGCTACATGTGATTTGGGAGGGGACGCAGACAGGACAGCTGACCCAAACTGACCAAAAGGCTATTCCATACCATGTTAACATCATTCTCAGCATATGTAAAGCTAGGGGAGGAAAGAGGAGAAAGGACATTTGGAGTGATGGCATTTGTCTTCCCAAGTAATGGCCATACGTGATGGAGCCCTGCTTTCACAGAGATGGCCAAACATCTTCCTGCCCACCTAAAGTGCTGAGTGAATTCCTTGTGTGCACAGCTCTGCTTTCCTTTTAAATGGTCTTTATCTCAACCCATGAGTTTTCTCACTTTTACTCTTCCGATTTTCTCCCCATGTCACCAGGGGGGCAGTGAGCAAGAGGCTGTGTGGTGCTTAGCTGGGATTAAACCGTGACACTCACCTCCTGGAGAAGGTGTGAGAGAACTTGGCTACTTCTGCTGCTTTCAGCTTCCAGGAGCTCTTGGTGGCATGAAGAGTCTGAACTGAAAAGCCACGAAGGAATTCCTGACACTGTCATGTGCCAGGATGACTTGTAGGTGCTGCTTTTCTGAGCTATTTTCCTTATTTATTTATTTATTTTCCCCTCTGTGGATAGAGGCAAGGAACTCCAGATCTGTGCTCTTCCCTGAATAGTGTCACAGCAATGACATTTAAATTCTGCAGAACAGGCACAGAAGGGGCAGCAGCAGAGCAGGCTTCCCTCTCCACTGATGTAGGAAGAGCCAGCTGGAGCGTGAGGACAGCGATGAGGCCAGGCAGACCTCTGCCAAGGCTGGCAGCAAACAAAGCCCACTAAAACCGGTTGCAGTGTGTTAAATTGCTAGTTCATGGCAGAAGAGAATGAGACACCTTTCTCTCCTGTCAGCATGGCTAAATTGCTGATAAGGAAAGGTAATGCCTCTGGTCACTTCTTAAAGTCTTAATTTAAATGCACCTCTTTGTCTCCTTCTTGGTTTTTCCAATGAGTACTTTCCATTTGTCCTCTGCTGACACCCACTTGTGCGCTGAGCTCTTGCAGTCCTGTTTTTCCCCTTGCTAATGAAGACATTCAAGTGAGCTACACCCATCTGCAGCATGCAGTTGGTGGAGCACGTGCAGCAGTCTGGAGGTCCTGTCTTTTCCCCTTCTCCACTTCCACCCCTGCTCTGGCAACAGGGTAGGACCGGTGACACTGAATCCTGCAAGCGAGATGAAGCTCATTCAGGATGGTGGTAAAGCCTTGAAACAGATTGACAACTGCTTCTCTACTGCCAACAGAAGCACTGGAAATTGAGTACTTCCTATTGCTCAGGCTCTGGAGTGATGTGCCCTGAGTGATGCTCTTTGGTTATCCCAGTGCTCTTGCTGTGGAGCTAGCCCTGTGTGAAGGACAGGCTCTTGTGGTTGCCTGCCTGTGGGTAAAGGGACAGAATGGAGCATAAGAGACAGACCTACAGAGATGTGAAGGCTCCTTGCTGCTGTCATGGCATCCATGGACTTTGTTGGGAATGAGGCACTGAAGCATTCCTGGCACTTGGACATAAGTAATGGGTAGAAACTTTGAGCAAAGTGGTAGCAGCACCTGGGGGAGGCATCAAGTCACCTTCCCAGCATGGTGGCACAACTGCAGGATGATTCCCCCTCCTGGGAGCAATCCCCCAGCTGCCTGTATCAGCACTGGAAATCTCATTGCACCCTCAGCATTCATACCCTAGTGAGAAGGGCTTTCTTTTTGGGATGGAGTCTCCCAATTTGGTCTCAGCCTTGAGGAAGGGATTTCCAGCTGTTGGTTTGTCAGTGTTTGTTGAGTGGGACACAGGGGGGAAATGGCCAGCCTCTTTTCAGTGGTCTGTGGGGACAGGACAAGGGGCAATGGCTGTAAACTGGAGCACAGGAAGTTCTGCACCAACATGTGGAAGAACTTTTTCACAGTGAGGGTGACAGAGCCCTGGGACAGGCTGCCCAGGGGGGTGTGGAGTCTCCTTCTCTGGAGATATTCAAGACCCGTCTGGACGCCTCCCTGTGCGACCTGTCCTAAGGAACCTGCTTTGGCAGCAGGGTTTGACTCGGATGATCTCTGGAGGCCCCTTCCAACCCCTACGATTCTGTGATTGAGTTTCTTGTGTGTGTATGTCTCCACAATGGAGTGGTAGCATCATGCTCTGAGAAGGTGGTGCTGTGGAGTTACAAAGGATGGTGCCTTTATTTTGATCTTTTGGGTTATTTTTAACATAGAAGGCTCAAAATTAAAGTACGTAGAAACTCAGTCACATTTTCTTTGTTAGAAGAGCCCAATGGGCTGAGTCCAATGGGATGAAGTTTAACAAGGCCAAGTGTAGAGTGCTGCACATGGGACATAACAACCCCATGCAGCACTACAGGCTTGGGGGAGACTGGCTGGAGAGCTGTCAGGCAGAGAAGGACCTGGGGGTGTTGGTTGACTGCAGACTGAATATGAGCCAGCAGTGTGCTCAGGCAGCCAAGAAGGCCAATGGCATCTTGGCTTGTATCAAAAACAGTGTGGCCAGTAGGTCTAGGGAGGTGATTGTGCCCCTGTACTCGGCATTGGTGAGGCCACACCTCGAATGCTGTGTCCAGTTCTGGGCTCCTCACCACAAGAAGGACATGGAGGTCCTGGAGCGAGTCCAGAGAAGGGCAACCAGGCTGGTGAAGGGGCTGGAGGGCAAATCCTATGAGGAGCGTCTGAGGGAGCTGGGGCTGTTTAGCCTAGAGAAGAGGAGGCTGAGGGGAGACCTTATCACAGCCTACAATTACCTGAAGGGAGGTTATAGAGAGGTAGGTGATGGTCTCTTCAGTCAGGTGACAGGTGATAGGACAAGGGGGGATGGCATGAAGCTGTGCCAGGGCAGGTTTAGATTGGATGTTAGGAAAAAATTTTTTACTGAAAGAGTTGTCAGGGCCTGGAACAGGCTGCCCAGGGAGGGGGTTGAGTCACCTTCCCTGGATGTGTTCAGAAAAGGGGTAGATGAAGTACTTAGGGATATGGTTTAGTTTAGGATGTGAATGGTTGGACTCGATGATCTTAAAGGTCTTTTCCAACCTTATTATTCTGTGATTCTTGGTCTCTGCCATGAGAAAGAAAAGAGGAGTAGAAACCCAACTTACAAGTAAGTGTTAGTAGCAGCATGTTTCGAGGAAGCTAAGCACCGGGTGCTGTTTGAGGCTACAGGGGCTGGTGCTCTGTTGAGCTCAGCGCCTTGGTGGAGCTCTGATAGCTGACAGCCCCATCCCCATGGATGTGCCCAGGAGAGCTGTGGATGCTCGCAGCCCGGGAGGATCAGACCTCATATTAATGTTACAGACTGAGGAAGCTCAAGGGACCCAGGCAAAAATAAGTTTCAGGGTCCCACTGAAATTCCTGTGGCCATTTTCAGTATGGAAACTAACCAATAGGCTGTTGAAATCTTTGTACTTCTGTGGGGTGTATAAACTCTGCAGGAGGGGACCTTACCAGATAGCTTCTAAATGCTGCACTCCCTCTTACAGAGTTTACACCAGTGAAGCCTGTGGAACTTGTTTAAGCTCAGCAGCTTTGGTTATACATAATGAGTAATATATAGCAGAGCCAATCTTTTTATAGATTTTTTTTTAAATAGTGGAAATTGTAGGGAATTCAGGGCAAGAAAATTACAGATGCTTGTGTTACTGTAACATTAATGTCTCAGATGAATAGGTTTCTAAATTGTGACATTTGGGAAATGTTACTTTGTCTTTATTGTGCTGGAGAAGATTGTATTTTCAGTATGAATATTTTTTGGGTTTGCTTTTTTGTGTGGATGGTTTTTCTCCCCCCAAAAGCTATCTTCCTGGATGTTGGCCATGTAAAACGCTGAGATAACATTACTATAAGAACTTGCAGCATTTCAAGATTAGGAGTGTTTAGCTATGAGACTGATGGTAGTTCGGCTTGTGTTTCAGTTTTATTAACCAATCTGCACACGGTTATCACCTGGATGACTCACAATTTAGTTGAAAGTCAGAAGTCACCCAAAAAACCCAAAACCCAACAGTAGCTCTAAATACTACATAAAATGCTCTGAACACAGCCATAAATACGGTCCTGGAAACAGCTCAGTGTTTTCTCTGACAGCTGCAATCTGCATTCTTATGACTTCAAATTTGCACTTATCCTGCTGGGAAGTGAGCATCCCTTCACTGGCATCTCTATGTAATTCAGCAGGACACTTCCACTAAGAAAAGAAACCTTTCCCAAGAGGAGCAGGCGCTTCAGCTGCACAATGATACTTGGGCAGTTCAGCTCAGGTTATTTATTTTCCTCCCTCTCTTTTTTGTTTTTTATTTTATTTTATTTTTGTGGCTTTTGTATCCTATTTGGATTTTTTTGTTTTGTTTTGGTTTTTTTGGATCACTTATGGACCCATAAAGAAAAAAGGGCCCTGGGAACTGTTTGTTTGCCCTCTCTTTTTCTTTCCTGCCTGACCTACCGTGACTACCATTGTGAGCGGGTGGCAAGGGGAGAACAAACTGCTTATGTTTGTTAGGGTTTTGAGGTTTCGGGAACAGTGTGTCCCCTGTTTTAGGTTCAGATATGTGTGCCTGAGCAGCCTGGGAAGGAGGGGTGTGTTCTCACCAGCACAGCAGGTGTATTTCCCCAGCAAACCTGGGACCCTGGCAGCAGCTGCAGCAGGCTGGCTCCTGGGTCGTGCTGCCTGTCACACCGGAGGGGGGACTGGAAAGCTCTGGTGGACTGGCTGGCACTTCCAAGTATTCATCAGCAAAGTGAATGATTACAGTGGAAGCCGTTTCCCTCCCCACGGCACCTTTCTGCCTCTCTTGCAGAGAGGATGCTGTGGCAGCAGCCATTGCTGCATCTCAGAAAGTCTGTGCCGATAACCTGCAGCAAGTCGCAGAGAAAATGTGGTCTTTCAGCGGGGGTTTAATTAGGCTGTGAGTCACAGCAGCGGAGAGGGCACGCTTACTGTGCCATACGGTGGGCATCACTCAAGCTGGGTGTGAAAGGGCAGGCACCGCAGGGTGTGCAGTGGGGGGACCGAGCCCTCCTGACTTTGCTCCCTGAGATTTGCAAAGGCTGAATAAAGCACGATGTGCCTTGTTTGGGTCTGGTTGCAGGATGCACTGCCAGAACCATGGACGGCCTCCAGAGATGTGACTGCTCTGGCAGAGCATCCTTCTAGAGCGGGATGTGGTTCAGGCAGTGTATGTGTGTGCGTGCGCCTGCTTGTGCTGTGATCCTGCTGTCCTCTTAGGCCAGGCTGTCTTTTAACAGTATGTAAAGAAATGTGGTATTGGAAAGGTTGCTTTGACGCTGGAAGTGGGCTCCACATTGCCCTCTGAGCCAGTGTTGAAGCACTGCTAAAAGATTCATCATCTGTGCTTTAAATTGGCTAGTGGGCAGGGCAGCAGAGATGTTGCAGGGCTGGGGGGGGAGGGGGTGTCATTGGCTGAGCTGGGTCTCAGGAAGTAATTTCCTGCTATTTCCTTCATGTCCTTCAGGAGGACTTAAAATTGGATGACAAGGTAGGAGAGTGATCCTTCCAAAAAATGGCACCCTCAAAGCTGGTAGTGATCAGAAGGAAGAGAGTATGCATGGAACTGGCTAGGCTGGCTTATTCTGTGCCTGAGCTGGAAGCTGGTGAGGGAAATCATATACACATGCACACACAGATACAGGGCTCCACAGTTGTCAGTTACAGTGTAGTAGCACGGCCTCTGTATTGGAAAGGTCTGTGCTAAAGGGGCATCACTTGGGGACAGTTGTGCTTTCAGGGGCTGCGAAAGGGAAAACTATTGATATGTATTGCTGACAGACAAAAGAGGTTGCAGAAGCAGAGCTAACTATGCTGTTTAGGCTTCTTTTTACATTTTTATTTATTAAAATGTTCTAGATGCAGAGGAGCTCTGCTCATTATTTATAAGTGTCGCTACTGCCTTGAAATGGAATCTGCAGGCACTTTGATAAATGTGGTGAAAGCTTGTCTGGTGTCACTGCCACTTCTCTAAAGTGCCTCCTGCATCCTCTGCTGAATTGCTGTTTCATCAGTTTGGACAGCAGCGTTCCTCAGCGAATTGCAGTAAAAGTCTAGTTGCATCATCCCATGCTAATGGAAATGGAGCAGGAGGGAGTGAATGACCATGAAAGTGTCCTGTGAGTGGTAGGCAGGGCTGGGACAGGAGAAAGGAGGCGGTCTCGCTAAGCCCCTCTCGCTCTTCCATCCTGGTGGGTTTGGTGGGATAAAGGCTCCCATTCGCTCTTGCCGTGAGCATGCTTTTATTTTGCCTGGTGCTGGCAACTAGGAATGGCATCGCTGTTTGGATCGCCTGTGCCAGAGAATCACAGAGTCACTAGGTTGGAAAAGACCTTTAAGATCGAGTCCAACTGTTCCCATCCTATGCTAAACCATATCTCAGAGTACCTCATCTACCCTTTTTTAAACACGTCCAGGGAAGGTGACTCAACTCCCTCCCTGTGCAGCCTGTTTCAGGTCCTGACAACTCTTTCAGTGAAAAATTTTTTCCTAACATCTAATCTGACCCTGCCCTGGCACAGCTTTGTGCCATTTTCCCTTGTCCTATCTCTTGTCACCTGGCTGAAGAGACCTTCTCCCACCTCTTTACAACCTCCTTTCAGGTAGTTGTAGGCAGTGATAAGGTCTCCCCTCAGCCTCCTCTTCTCCAGACTAAACAACCCCAGCTCCCTCAGCTGCTCCTCATAGGATTTGCAGAGAACAGAAATTAAATTGTTCCAGCATCAGACCCTCCTTCCCCTCATCCCAGTGCCCGTGGTGGGGACAGATGACCAATGGGCTGTACGTGGGCCTGTCCTGACGGACGAATGCAGGGAGCCTTTAAAGGCCTTAAAGGATGCAACTCCCCTGGGATCAGGGAAGACTGAAGTGCTGACATTGAAAAATCCATGTGACCCAAACGCAAAGGGAGAAAGTTTGCTTAAAACAAACAAACCACACAACAACAGCCAATAAACAAAACGAACAAAGCAACCTCCCAAAACCTTGTCTCCTCCTTTGGACAGAGGGAGTTGCTTTTAGCTAAGCAGGAGCTGTACTTGTGCTGAAGCAGGTGGCTGTCAGGATGATGAGGCGATGGAAAGCTTGTCCTACAAGGGGAGATTAGAAGAGCTTGGACTGTTTAGCCTGAGGAAAATGGTAGGGGGAGTATGAATGTGCTCTCTAAATATGCTCTCAACAGGTAAACTGTGTGATGGGCAGAAGGTTTTTAAGGCTAAGGGAAGGTGCTGGCAAAGGTACAGGCTCCTATAAATCAGTTGTGGGAATCTAGTCTGGGAATTAAAGCAAAATTTTGAACTATTAAGTCAGGGAAGTTTGGGAAGAAACTTCCAAGCAGAGTAACAGGAGCAAACCAACCATACAGTCTTTAAGATGAGTCTCAATCTCTGTGAAGGTGGTTATATGATGGGGACTGGGCTCTGTATGCTGATAGATTCTGTCCTGAGCCACTTCCTATCTGGGGTTTGTACACCCTCAGTAACCATATGCAGGCTTTTTGCGTGGGGTGTGCCTAAATAGAAATCATGTATGAAACTTCCAGTCATTTGCAACTTCATCTCCTCTGGTTTTGGTTTGTTTGGGTTTTTTTTTCCCCAAACGGCTCCTGTCAGAGTGTCCTTTTGACCTGAATATGCCGCAGCAGCACTTCACCCAGTGCCCAGGTTTCCCCTTCCCCCCCTCCTCGAGCCATCTCGTTTCTGTGCAAGCTGTTTCTACCAATGCATAGCTCAGCTCAGCACTTTTGGGGGCTGAAAGCTATTTACCAGCTAAGAGGGTAAGAGTACAAAACTATTTTCAGCACCGTGACCCATCTCGGCCAATTGGATTGTGCCTGACAATCCTATTTGTTGGAGATGGGGTCACGTAACCTGAAATAGTTTCTGCTCTTTGCCTTCGCCTTTGGCTCTGGTGCTTACACAGGGGCTGGGTTGTGGTGCCTGTGCTCTAGTGCCTGACCTCTGGAGGGGAGAAGGGCAGCGTGGGGTTTTGGGCTGAAGCTCCTGCTCCCCACCAGGAGGTTGCCCCTTTCTCCCTGCCGATGCCCTGTGGAGCGGTGTCCCCATGCCATGAGGTGAGGTTGCTCTCTGGCCCCGTGGAGTCAGGCATGGCTGTGTCTAGCTCTGACCTTTATCTCACTGAGCCTCTATCTTTTGGGTCTTTGCCTTGCTGAAGATTGCTGAGGCTTGTGTTGTGGCTGGGCATTGAGGAGCAGCTGCTGGGCAGCATGGAGGAGTGGCGTCAGGCTCCACACGTGGGTTACTGGCCCTCCTGGATCACTTGGGTGCTTGCAAAGCAATTACTGATGCTTTGACCTTGAATCCTGGGTCATCTTGTGCAGGCCCCAGAACTGCAGTGGAAGGAGCTTAAGCATGCAATGTGTGGTGTAGCCATTCTGGGAGCTGACCCTGGATGCATGGCAGCCTCAAGGGTGATCTGGCACACCACAGTGCAACTGAGGAGGGGCAGGGGGCGAGGGCCACGGCTAGGAGCAAGCCTGATGGCGTGGGCCTGCTTGATGGGCTGTAATGCCAGCTGCTTCAGGCACCAGGTTCAGCCTAAACCTGGGCTTGTACCTAGGGTTTGATGGGAGCACTACCTTGTTGTGCCACTGCCACACTTCCACTGTTGCCAGCATTCCCACCTCATAATGGTCGTGTGTACCCTTGGATGAGCAGGAAGGGTCCAGAAGCTAAGTCACATAAAGGAAGGGTCCAGAAGCTAAGTCACATAAAGGAAGGGTCCAGAAGCTAAGTCACATAAAGGAAGGGTCCAGAAGCTAAGTCACATAAAGGAAGGGTCCAGAAGCTAAGTCACATAAAGGAAGGGTCCAGAAGCTAAGTCACATAAAGGAAGGGTCCAGAAGCTAAGTCACATAAAGGAAGGGTCCAGAAGCTAAGTCACATAAAGGAAGGGTCCAGAAGCTAAGTCACATAAAGGAAGGGTCCAGAAGCTAAGTCACATAAAGGAAGGGTCCAGAAGCTAAGTCACATAAAGGAAGGGTCCAGAAGCTAAGTCACATAAAGGAAGGGTCATCAATAATCTTTTATGCAGTTCACTTTAAATGTTTAAAAGTCCTGAAAAATCTATTGCCTATATGAAGCCAAGAATGGGAAGGGCTGTTTAGCCTAAACTATGTGTTTCAGGCAGGATTTTTGGTTCTTGGGTTTTTCTTGGTGCAGGAGCTAAACAGTGCACTTGCAGGATCCATTTTTAAACCTCTTTTACTGGGATGGAAGCACTGTGAAGTTGCACTGTCTGCTTCACCCCTGTAGCTTGGTACCTTCTTGGCCAATGTCAGCCCTACTTGATGGAAGTCTCCAAAATACTGTATTAGCCAGAATTCATAAAAAATTACAGCCAGTTTAAGAAATGAGACCAAATTAATTACCCTACTGAGGGAAAGGAGGTCTGTAATGTGAATTTAGGTAGATCATTAGTCATAAGAAAACCCAAGCCAGTAGGTCACAGGAATCTAGGCTTCAGTCCTGCTACTCAGGGATTCCTTGAGTACTTGGGATGGGGTTGTGTGCGTGTGTGAAGCTTAACATCTCTCTGAGCTTGTACAAGACTACAAAGCAGGAATGTTGCTGAGTTTTGTAGTTGCCAGTTATAGCTCGGCTCAGCTCAGGCACTTTCTTGTCTTGAGCGCTGCAACTTTCAGCCCTTTGATTGACAGAGGATACCCTGCACGCTAAGCTGGGCTCACATGCCTGCCTTCTCTCTCATCAAAGACAGACAACTGTGGGCAAATCCCCCGGGGCAGCCCTGATGGCAATGAGAAATCCTCTGCTCTCCTTTGAGGGGTAAAATGAGATGCTGCCTCTGGCCCCGGCTCAGGTCCTGCAGGTGCTGCTCAGTCCATGCCATGGGTCAGTGCTGCTTCCCATTTGTGCTGGTGCTCAACAAAGCCATCCCATTTATTTCAAGGTATAAAACTTTGCACAGCAGAGACACGTTCTCTGGAGGAGTGGGAGGAACAAGAAGGTTGTCTGAGCATAAGGTGCGGTCTGGTATGAAAAACAACTGCATTTCCTTAGCTAAAGCACAAGCTGGAGTTTGTGCTGTGTCACTAAAGCCAGTGTCAACTCGGGCACGGGCTGCTTGTTGCTATGGGTGCTAGGCTGGACTGAGCCTGAGTCTCAATGCTCTGTGTGGTGAGCTTTTTGTCTGCTTTGTGATGCAGTAAAACAGTCGGCAAGTGTTGTCAGAAACTGGCACATGCAGTACTTTGCACTGCTTTAGCCAGCGCTCTTCATCGCAGGCGGTTGCAGATGCTGAGCTAAGCCTGGCAAGAAACCCAGGAGGTAGGTCAAGCATGCTACAAGCTAGGGCAAGCTGGGGGAGCACGTGTAGGCACACACTCAGGGAGTCACAGAGTGGGCAGAGCAGGGGCAGAACCCTGGTAGTCTCCTCTTAGCAGCATTCAGGCTACTGTCATTCACTGTGTCTTGGGTTGGTTGTTCCAATGCTGCAGCTCCCTCCTCACCTGCCCCTCTGGCCTGTGCAGCAGCAGCAGCTGTGGCCTGGGAATGAAGCACTTTTCCTGCTACACTAATATCCAGGGCTGCAAAATCAGGCTTGGAGGGTTTTCCTCCCACCCCAGGCCAGTATCCTTGTTCCTCTGTGTCTTTGCACAGGGATGGTGTGAGCTGGCCCAGAAATATTCAGACGTGGCACATGATTTATCGTGGGGTTGTTTTTTTTCTTCTTCTGCCTTCTCACAAAGTAAAACCTTTTTCTTGTTTCTTGTGTTGGCAACAGTAGGGGCATTGGATTTGGATCCAGCACGGAGATGAGCAGCCAGCATAAATTCTGGGCAGGTTTTTTGAATAAATAAAATAATACACCCAATTCATCTAACTGTCATTTGCACTAGGTAGCTTGGAAACCAGAGCCTCCATTAGGCAGGAAAGCCTGCACCAACTGAAGATGAAAGGATCCTTTCCAGCCTGAGCGCTGGTATCCCCGGAGGGATTTCCTTCTAGGCTTTCTCAGTTTACCTGGACAATACTCATAACCTTAGCCTTTCTTGCACGTGCTTCGATCTCATGTTTCAGACTGTAGGTCATCTGTAGGGTCAGGAGTGCATGTCTTCCTCTGATCAGCACTGGGGGGGATCTGCTGTAATTTGGTTGGGTTTTTTCTCCCTCCTCTGTACTTTGGGGCATGCTCCACTCTCATAAAAACTTTTGGGCATTTTTTCCCAATAAATTCCTTCTGATGGAGAAGATGCAAGGCAGAAGGTTAATGGAGCATTTCATCTGCCCTCCTGTCCCTGGGCGCTCTGCAGTTACAGCTTTGGGTCTTCTACTGTCAGGGGTGCAGGGCATCGGTAGGTGGATGAAGTTACTACTTGTCGTGGGATCTTTCTGTTTGAAAGTGTCCATTGCCAGACTGCCAGCAGGTTTGGTGACCCTGATGGCCTTGTTCCAGTCTCCCCAGTGACTGGGATGCAATTAAGCTGAGGGCTGGAGGGATGCTTGCAGTCTATAGTGGGGATTGGACAGGGATTGCCACTGTGTTTTCCAGCATCCTGCTCCAGCTGCAGCCTGTGTCCTTGCCACGCTCAGATCTGAGCACTGCTGGGCTCCCCTCTCCTCCTGTTCGAATCTTTTTGTTTACCTCAGTTCTGAATTGCAGCAGTCAAGGTATTAAAAATAAATTTTAAAAAAAAAATCTATCAATAATCTGGGTTTTGAAACAAGCCTCCAGGGTGTTTAATTAAACCCAGTGTGATGCAGGCAGCCAAAAAGCATGCATGGTCGCTCTGTGTGTGTGTGTGCACGGAGCTGGCCGTGGGGGAGCAGCAAGTGTGTACGTGTGGGTGAGAGAGGGAATAAAGGACCCAGTTAAATAGATCCTTTCTTACTCGTGCTCCAGACACAACGTTCTTAAGCGTGTAACTCGCAAGAAAACAACGGTTCCCTTATGAAATACATGGAGAGGCCTGTGCCAGGAAAAGGTCAGCAGCCTGGCTTCGCGTGGCTGGTATGGCTGTGGGATGGGGTGGCAGAGCGTTTTGGAGGAGGAGAGGTGTCCTATCCAAACCTTTCCTGTTGTGGGGGCTGGATTTTCAAGGCAGGATCAAGCTGGAAGGTTGATAACTCCCATCTAGTTTGAAAAAGAGGCAAAAGACAGGCTGGGGAGGCGATGTGCTGGCTGTTGATTTACCTAGGCACTGGCTGCTGGCGGAGAGGAGGGGAAAAGTGGAGTGGAAACAAAGCTCTGAGTTTCAAGTCCTGTCTCATCCCTGGCATCCATAACTTCCATGCTTCTTTCCTTCATGAAAAAAATACTACCTGGATTTCATATAGAATAGATTTTACTTGTTTCCTGAGTTATTTTGGCAGAGAGGAACAGGGAAACCTGTGTCTTCTAGAAGAGACTACTTCAGTGCTCTTAGATGGGCCTTTTCTTTTTAAATTGATTTCTCTTTTGTCATCTTTGCACCTTGTCCAGTTTTTCTGGACAAGTTTGTGCTTTTTATTTGCTGGAAGCATTTGGGTTCTGGTTCCCCTTTGCTGCTGTGCAGAGCCCCTCCTTGCATCCCTTCTTCTGCTACCCTGCTAATGTGATGTATGGGCCCCTGGTGCCCGGCAGCTTTTCCCAGTGAGCAGGCAGGAACCCATGAGGATATTTGCCCCTTCCAGGTGTCTGAGGGTGGAAGCAGGGTTTATACCCCCATAGCTAAGTGCCTGCCAGAGTGCGTCCCACAGCAAGCGGTTTTCCTGCTGCCAGTGGTGTGGGCACGAGTTCTGCAGCTGCGTGCAAAGCCGGTGTCATTCTCACATGCCTGGTGCCCATTTAGAAGCAAGGCACGGGGGAGGAAAGAAGAAGGAAAAAACAAAAAAAAGGCTTTTTGTTTTCCCACTGAAATGGCTTCAACAAGTCACAGGCACCATCTCCGTAAATACAGCCGTTGTGTGCGATGACCAGCTCTTGTGCTCATCCCCACTTGGCCATCAGGCCTGCAGGGGCTCCTCCAAGCCAGGGGTTGTTGAAAGCCAGCAGACATGGTGGTGGGAAACAGGCAAAGGGTGGGAATCCCTGGCAAATAACTGCGGTTGGCAGGGTCGCAGAGCACTGCTGTAGCTGCTGCTGCTGCTGCTCAACTTCATAGCTGCGTGAGGGCAGGGAGCCATTGTGCTTGCAGCACTTGCTGGAATAGAAGGAATACTGCAGAAAGGTGTTACTTAACCATGGTTGCTTTGTAGTCTATTGAAGCCTGCAGTCCTGTGTCTTCCCTGAAAGACAGGGTGTTGAAGAGGATTAGGGTGGAAGGCTCTGTCTACCCTACCCACAGGGGCAGGGTGTAACTTGGCATGAAGGACTTCCAGGGTGCTCTTGCTGTGGGGCCTGGTGCTCTGGGGCCACCTTTCTCTCACCTTCCAGCAGTTTCTCGACTGCCTGAATGTGTGCAGAGCCATTGCATGTGCTGGGCTGTGTTAAACTCCTGGTTCAAACCTTCTGCTGGAGTCGCTGCTCCTTCATGAGGCCATTTTTTTTGTGCCACAGCAGGTCCTGCAGGTTCCCATCATCTCTAACGCTCCTGACAGTGATGACAAGGTGCCCACAGAAGTGTGAATCTAGTTTAAGGAGACTAAGAAGCACATGTCCCCTCAAAAAAAAAAAAAAAGAAAGAAAGCAATCCTTTTAACCTGATTATTATGCTCAGGCTGAGGCATCAGCAAAATGATCAAGCAAGGAAGAGAAACAACTTCTGGCTACTAGATGTTGTGTTCCTATCCAAGCCAAATGCTGAGGGTAACTATTAATGCCTGCACCACAGTGAACATCAATCTTGTAACAAGCTCAGATTATACCCTCTGGAGAATTAACAAGCACCACTGATATCTAAGTAAGTGCTTTTCAGCTGCATGTTGCCAGGAATAAGTCTCAATTCTGGGGGGGCCAGAGTCTTTCCTCAATCTGAGTTTAATTCCCTCCCATCTGCTGTCTGCATTTCCTGATGATCCTCACCCAAGTAGGGCATGGAGTGTATTTTGAGAGGAGTGGGTAGGCTGAAATGTCCTGTGGGGTGGGGGAGGGGAGGGGGAGGATTTCTTCTGTGTGGGGATATCCAGGGTCTGTTGTGGTCTTTGTGTCCCTGCATGTGCAAGGAGGCACTGGCCCAGCCAAGACATCCTTGGAGCCTCTGCAAAGGCAAAGGTGGCTCTGCTGGTAGAACAAAACTGCCTGAGCTGGTGCGGTCTGGAGCATGGGACAAAGGCTGTCTCTTTCCCACCATTGCTGGGAATAATGGGGATAATTATCTCATTATTCCTGTGGCCTCCACAGCTCCCAAAGAAAGAGTAACTGGTGTGCAACAATGCCCTCGCTGTAAATAACGCCCTCAGCACATTCCACTGAAGCAGAAGATGGAGGTATAAAGCATTGTCTGCCCTCAGACCACACTCAGATTCACCACTTGGATTTTGGTCCACTGAGCTTTAGGTGGGTTTTTTTTTTGAAGGAGGGTGGGAGGGGAGGAACTGCGTGGGCTTTTTAGTGTTTTATTTATTAATTAAATCACATGCATGGGTGTAGGTTCAGTTTACAACTGCTTGGAGTTGTGCAAGAAGCCTGTGCCAGTCGTGTCCTGGACATGACTGCAACATCACAGAGTGGCAGGAAGGGGAACCTGTGTCCTGGCTACACCAGTGCAAAATTAGGGGGTGCCACTTAGTCCTCCTGGACCTGTCAAAAAAACATTTCATCTGCAGGCTTCAGAAATGTCCCCCAGATCCTTTTTGGCAGCAGGTAAGAGTAGGGGGTAGGAACAATGGAGGCTTTGCTAAGGTTTGTGCAGCCTGGAGAGAGCAAAGAGCAGAATCAAGTGCTGTGACTTGGGTTCTTTGCTCACTTTGCCTTGTTTTCAGTGTGTCCCATAAAAAGAAAAATACGCTGCCATTAGAAGCAGAGATGTTTCTTTTGTCAGACTTCTGCGTGTTCCACTGATCCATGGTCTGTGGAGGTTACTGCAATGCTGCTGATGACTGGTGCTGTTATCCAGGGGTGTCTAAAATACCCTAAGAATGTTCTTTCTACTTATTATTCACATGAGAAATATCAGGAAGCTTTTTTCCTGGAGGTGATCTGGGCAAGACTGGAAGGGTGGATCGTGAAGTTTCTTCATAGCTGTCTGAAAACTGCATTGGCTTTTAGGAAAGCAGTTTTTTCTCATAGCATTTGTCAGGCAACTGGTTTCAATAAGTATTAACATAAAGCAGAAGGTGAGTTTTCAATAGCTCTTCCAGCTTCCTGGCTCAGGTTTCAGTTCTGTTCCTTGTGATGTTGCTGCTTCATTAGCTCACTGGAGCGTCTTTGGCACAAATTAGGAAGCTGACACCTCATATTTCTAATATGTCTTAAAGACAAGAAAAAAACCCCCAGATGTTAAAAAAAAAAAACCCATCCCTAAATAAATTTTCACCTTAGCACCAGACTATTGCAAACCCATAAAACCACACGCCAAAGCATCCTTCTCTTGCAGCCCCACTGGGCCCAAGGCTGGTGCTAGCTGACACATGATGGCCACCCTTCTCCAGGTGACTGCTGTGCCCTGGCTGGGCTAAGGGCAGGGGCAGAGCGGGCACTCCTGGAGGGCAGTTGAGGAGGTCTACTGGGAGCCGGGGCAGCCCCTGTCACTTTGTCCCGGGCTCTGCTGCTTACTTGTTGCAAAACTTTGGTGCCTCCTTTCCCGGCAGGTAAAGCTGGGAAAGGTGACGGTGCAGGGAGGCAGCGCTCAGATTAATGTGACTTGTGCTCGTGCCTTGGTTGAATGCAAGATATCCTTCTACCTGGCCTGCTCCCAACCCAAAAGCCCTGTGAAGCTGTGCAGAGGAGAGATCTCTCTTCCTTGCAGCCCATCTGCGAACTGTCCTGCCAGCAGCCTCTTCTGTTCCCACACTGAGCCAGCGCTTCGCTGGTATAGCCGAGGCTTACGCTGAGGGTGGAGCTTTCGAAATCTCACCGTAACCTCGGGAAGTACAGGCTGCAGCCAAGCAATAAGACTTCTCTGTCTTTGCAGCACCATCTGTCTCTAACTTTCTGTAATCCTTCAGATGCTGGATTAGAAATTCTCTCTGGCCAGGGCTCGGCTGAATCCAAAGCAGGGTTCCTCCTTTGAGTGAACATGAGGTCTTCCTTGTTCTTCCTCAGGGCCCCGTAGGGTCACCACCTTCCCAGTGTGGGGCATCCCAGAGTGGTAGAGCTGGATTTCTGCTCTGCATCTTGGTATCTTCTTCCCGTGCCATGTTGAGGCGTAGAGGGGATGGCACTTGGGGCAGATGGGGGCTGGTGCAGGGATGGCAGAGCAAATGCTTGTTTCTCCTCTGATCTCAACTTGACAGACAAGATGCTAGATCCTGGTGTTGCATGTGGGAGCAGTTCTGGGCATGCTCTTGCTTGTTATTAATCTGACTCCCTGGAATTGAAGGATAAATTGATCTTTCCTGTGCATTTTTGCAAGACCAAATATTTTGAGGAGGGAGACAAATTGGTTTCTTCCCACGTCTGTTGCCAACATCCATGTTATTGCTGTGATGTGCCTACCATTGTCAGATGTTTCTTTGCAATTTAAAATATCTCCTCCCTTTTCCCAGCACTGCTGGCAGATTTTCCACAGGGGATGCAGAACAGGGCAGCAAGGCATAGTGCAGAGTGGTTGGTGTGCCGTGCTGCCAGTGTCACCCAGTCACCAGTGCAGACTTTGTGCCACCAACTCATGCAGGGCTCTGAGATGCAAGAAGTGATCTTCCCTGCTTTCACCCCACTGCTGGTAATGCCAGTTTTAGCAGGGTGCATGCCAATAGCTTTTCCTTGATGTTTCCTAGTTGTATCTGAAGAGGATTTAGGGACCTGTGGTTTAAATGCCCATCAGTGTCACTAAGGTTATGCTGCTTGCCTACCTGCAGAAGTGCTTCCATCCCAAGGAGCATGGTATGTTCCCCTGGGGTCTCTCAGGCTGGATAAGTCCCCATGTTGGCTGGGATGGTGGGTAAGCAGGTGAGCTGTCTTGGTTGGAGGACCAGGGGAGATGCCGGGTTTCTCATGCCAGGGCCTGAGACAGCAGTATTGCATAAGGGGCTGGTGCTGCTGGTTACAGGCGTTATTTTAGGATGTGTTTTATTAATGTTGAAATGTGAACCAGAAGAGGAAAAGCTCAGTTGTGCAGTACCAGCAGGAATAAGGAGCCATTAAAATGTATCTGGGTGAGCAGAGCTGGGTACGTGGGCACACACAGAGGGAGCAGGTCTCATCAGCGAGGAGCGATCCTTCGGTTGCAGTCATTTTTCTGACAGAAGCTGAACTTTCACTGCTGCTCCCGTGAGGTGCAGCAGGGAAGGGATGAGTGCCTGGAGATTGCCCCTGGGAGGTGAAGCTGTGTGTGGTTTCCTCCGGGAAGCAGCGTTTTCATTTGCGAACCATCCCTCCGTGTGAGTGGAGATGAGGTGCCATTCAGTGTCACGTATCCCCACCTCCCAAAAGAACCTGTGCTACAGAAAGGGAACAGAGGGGAGGGAAGAGGGAAGATGATGAGAAAGGGGATTTATAGGCTCACAGGGCGGTGATGTGGGCAATGCCTACATGATGTATTGCAGGCAGAAGGAGGCTCCCTTGACCTGCCCTCTGAGCTGGAGGATGCAAGCCAGCACTGGTCTGAAAGCTGTGAGGCTGCTTCAGTGCAGCACTCAGTATGAGGTAATGCACCTTGCATCTCAGCATGCTAACCACAGCCATGCAGCTGCACCAGCTCAAAGGATGGTCAGGGTCTGCTTCTGCGTACAGTACACCAGGTAAATGTACCTGTGGCTTCACTGATGGCATCTTGTTTTAACCCCTGCTTTTCCTAAAGTGTATTTCATCAGAGGCGTGTGTTTGAGCAAAGGCTGCTCAGGCTGTCCCCTAAATAGGTAAAATGGCTCTAATGTGCCCCAGTTGGTCCCATCTCCTTCAGATACTGTTATTTAATGTAGCATTGCTTGTTAGTCTCAGCCTGGCAACTTGATAGTTGTGGTTTGATCCTGCGATGAGTTCCCACAGTGATCTCAAATATCACATCATGTCACCATTAGTCTTGAGCTGTGCCTTTAAAAATAGTAATTAGTGCAGAGCTCCCAATTTCTATGTCTTTATAAGGTTGAATATTCCCATACTGTGGGACACCTTTGGTGTCCTAGCGGGTGGTTTGCATAGTGTCAGTGTTTGGGAAGTCACTTGCTGCTTGGAGGATTAAAGTGGATGGATTACTTTGGGATGGGGCAGTTTTGCCCTGAGAAATAATCCCTAAAACGGGTAGTTTGGCTAGTTGTTTCCATGCGCAGCAGTTGTTTGTATGCAGTTTGCCTCATCCTGGGGTTTGCTGTTTCTGTGGAGGAGAGCAGATGAAGGCTTTTCTGCAATTTCAGTGGAAGCCAGGGAGCTCTTGGGCAGGCAGAGTGGTTCCTGGCATCCCCATCTCTCTTCTGAAGAAATGGGAAGACTGCTAACAGAGATGTGAAGTGTCACTGTCTCTTTTTGTCTGAGGGCCAGAAAGCACTTTACGGGCATTTAAGCTTTGCTAAATCCCCCTGCAAGGTGTGGAAGGAGTTCTTTATGATAGAGAAACTGAGACAAAATGTCTTGCCTCCTGCTTGATCCTTTCAGCACAGGAAGACTTGAGGACAGGAGCTGGAACAGCTATTCCTAGCCCTGTGTGCTGACCACAGGGGTCCTCCCTACCCGGCACCTCGTGAGGGACGGAGCCCACACATCAGAGCTCCTGGGAGAGCTTTGTGTCTGCTTTGGTCAGGAGACCTCTTTGTGAATGTTTCTCCTCCTTTTGTGCAATGACACTTTGTGTCTGACCTTTATTTCTCATGGGTGTGTATATCTTTAGCTGTGTCAGGTATGCCAGCCTGGAACATCCATCCGTAAGTGCCTCCTGTTCCCTATCCCTCCCTGCTTTTCAGCCTATGCCAGTGCATTGATAACTTCAACCACACACCAAAAAAAAAAACCCCAAAAAGCAACCCACCTTGTGTGGTCTTGTATTTATATTTTGGTGTCTCTGAGCTTCCATCTCCGGATTGCCTTGCCAGACATGGGTGCAAAGAAATCCCACCTGTGGGGGAAGGGAGCAGGCTGGGAATGCCCAGCCTCACGGGGACATGTCTGGTCCTGCACGTCGTGAATGAGAGCTGCTGCTCCGTGTTCTCTTCCTCTTCCCTGCAGCGAGCTGACCATCTGCTTACCTTAATGGACTAGAGATTAGCCCGGGGGTTAGGTTATCAACATAATTAACCTAGATTTCTCCTCTATGACTGAGGCAATTTTTACTTATTTACTGCTCAGGTGATGTTGTGAAATTCGGGTGGCTCTCTAGGAACTGCAGAAACTGGAGCGAGCAGAGGGGAAGGCTTTCAAAGTCTGAAATTACCCCAAAGCCCCCAAGGCACAGAGATGAGAGACGATGAAGCTTGCACAGGGTCACATATGTTCTCAGCTATGAGAACAGTATTGCAGAGGAGTCTAATATATTATTTATACTGCTGGATCCTTATGTGGAGGGCTTTTCAGCTCTGTCTCTCAAACCAGGCAAGACTCATTAGCTCCATTTTACGGAAATTTGTTCCTGGAACATGTGCATAAAGCTAACAAATTGGAAATATATGGCATCCCTGCATTTCTGCCCAGTGGACGTAGCACTGAAGGCTATCACAGGTCTTCTTGTAGGACACTTCCCAGCCTGGGTACGAGCGGTTCAGTGACAGGCTGTCGCTCAGTACAGTGGTCATGTAACACCCGAATGAAAAGTCATTCTGGCTTGGTATGCCAGAGCGTGAATCTACAACCATGTGTGGGTGGCTTTCAATGTTGCCTTTTCTTAGACAGTAGAAGATTGCATTTGCCACTTCAGAGCATCGTTAGCTGCCTTTCCTGCCCTAGATTCAGTCTGTGTTTGTGGATAGCGCTATTGGATGGGTGCACGGGCAGCCTTCCTTGGCAGGGCCAGTGATGGCAGGGCAGTGCCCCTAGATTCAGAGGGCACCAGCAAACGCCCGCTGAGGCTCTCCCTACCTGTGGTCATGGCATTCAAGCCACGTGTATATTTACTCTGGGCTCAGCTTGCTATGGGTGGACATTGCTTGCCGAGGCTGCGGGTGCGGGAGCACTGTCTGACCCATCCCTGTGGGTACTTCCCATGCCAGGGAACATGCCATGTGGAACTGGAGGGCATCTGGCGTGCCGTCAGGCACTCAAAAGATCATTGTAATTACCGTCCTGAAAGCTCTTAATCCCTCGGTTAAATAAAACCAACAAATGATAGCGGGAGTAGGAAGCTGCAGACTGCTTGAGGACAGAGATGAGTGAACGAACAAATGCCCGAATCCTGCCAGAGACACCTAATCTTGCTAGTGATCAAATTAGCATGCAGCTTTGGTCAGGTCCCACCCAAATCTCAGTGCTCAGCTCCAGACACCTCGCTGTCACAGAGGCAGGGCAAGTTAGGAGGAGTTCAAAGAATAACAGCTATTAGGGTGCTGGAGGGGAGCCGAGGTATGGGGAAAGATTAAAGCAACTAAGTGTGTTTATCATAGATAATTGGTGATTAAGAGGGGAAACCTAACTGTCTTCCTGTTATTTGCAGGGTGTGAACTTCAGGCAGAGGAGGTGCTCAGAAGGGTAGCAGGATGTACATAAGTAGGAGTGATGTGATAAAGCTCAGGGAAAGTAATGTAGGTGGAGTATCAAGCAAAGTTCCCAATAGGCATTTTTTCAGTCTGGCTTACGAGTGACAATGGTGAGACCATCATGTATATACAGACAGGAAGATGCTGGAAGAGAGACCCCATAGTCGTAAATTATCCTGCACGGCCAGGGCTGAGCTGCCTGAGACCACACACGTGTTCTGTCCCCTTCTCCAGATCTTTTTTTATATGAAGAATCAGAGAGCACCAGTGCTTGTGATTTTCAGTGGAGAAGTGTTGCAAACGTTACATTTTCCAGTAACACTTTACCCCACGCTGTCACTGTTAAATCTGTCTGCTGTCAAACTGTAGTTGGGTGTCAGTCCTCCTGTCTCTTTGATAAGGTCTGGGAAGGATTTGGAGGATGTCGGTGGCATCACGCTCCCCTGGACTCTGTGGAAAGCAGCTCTCCTTGGTGAAAAGGGGGTGAATTGTGGTGGTGCTGAGTTGCTTGGAAATCAAAAAGCCTCAGAGTGTGCCTGTGTTGTTTCTGTACGTGCTGCTTGGTTTGCATCGCTGAATCGGTGTGCCCATTGTGCTGCTGGGCTTATGCTCTGCCTTTCCATAAGGATGAAAAATTGCAGATCTCTGCTTTTGGATGGCAGAGCCCCAGTTGTAGGGTAGGGAGGTTCTCCCTTATCTCAGGCAGGAGGGATCTGACTTTTTTTTTTTTGAGGGGTTTGTACAGCTGGTCTGTGTGCTCTGAGGTGTTCAGGAGGTCCATGACCCAGTGTGTCAGTCTGTTGTTGTCCCGCGATTGTGCCCATGCAGAAAAGGCAGCGTCACTCTCCAGACAGGTAGATGAAGTATCTACTTGAGTGCTCCTAGTGATGTCTGTGCTGTTACTAGTTCTTACTAGTTAAAAATACGCCTCGCCACCCCTCCCAATATTAAGCCTGCCTGTACACTGCTGGGGACTGCTTCCGGGATACAGCTGATCCCCTCCATACGCTTACACATCCCTCCCAGCTGCCTGCGTGTTTTCCGTAGGATGTGCAGAGTTTTTGCCAGCAGAAAGCACTGCCTAGAGTGGGTTCCCATTGCAAGCATCTTACCTCATTAATCTTCAAAACTGAATGCGTTTACCAAGTTTACAGCTGCCTGTGGGAACCTAGCTGCAATGCACATAAATTCCTCACTTTGTACCTCATCTGTTCTGTTCTGCTCCTTTCTGCCTTTCTCCCCAAACCTGCATGAAGCACCCCTTCCCCCGCCCCCCAAATATGTTCCTGTTTTGTGTACCAGCTGTCCAAAGGCTGTGCCACCAGGTACTAGCACGGCAAACTCTCTGATGTGGTACCCATGCTCTGCCGCAGCTCTTAACCTGGGGCACCCGCTCCCCATCTTCATCATGCTAACGCAGAGTGACTCGGCTCGAATGCCCCTGCAGGAACCTGCCTGGCCATAAATTGGAGACCTTTACAGCTGAAGGTTTGCCTCTGATATCTTTTTTTAGCTTGCTCGGTATAATTCTCTGCTCCGTGAGTGCTTGCAGACAGCGTTGCAGGTTTTATTTCCAGAGCAGACTGCATTGTAATTAAGAGGCCCCAAAATGAACTCAGCCTAGCAATAACAAAATGTAATAAACCGAGCTCCTAACAAGACTGATAAGAGAGCAGTCAAGCTGCACTCGCCTGGGATGTTTCAGCATCCACACAGACATTTTACTTGACAGAATAATAGCAAGTTTCTTTCAACTGTTACGTTCACCTTCTCTGCTAGAGCCTGACAGCTGCTGTCACCTCAGAAATCACCAGTGAAGCGGTGCATCCGTGACTTTCCAAGGAGGTAATGGCACCGGCTAAGCGACAGAAGCTTTCATCCTGGAAAATTTCCAGGCACCTCTAGAGAGGAAAATCCTGCCACTGACAGACACTGACCATAGAACTGAATAATGCAACCAATGGCAACTGCAGGATCGATCCTCCGTCTCCTTCCCACAGGCAGGCAACTCTCAATAACTGCAGTCTCTGACAGAATGCAGAAAATCAGGGTCTGTAGCGTCATGCTGATGCAGATATCTTAAGTTTCGAGAACCGGTGTCTTCAGGAACTGAAGGCATCTTCTTCTCAAGTACAGTTGTATTGGCTGTTCTGCAATGAGTTCATACTGGCTAAACACCATACTGTTTGCTCACTTGCAGTTACCCTGTTGGGCTGGGAGGCTCCATGTCTCTGCATGATGGCCCACTTCTGGTGCAGCCTGGTTGTAGCTTGCTTCAGGATGTGTGACTGAGCGGCTAGTCCTGGCTCTGGAATTGCTCGATGAAGTTCTTAATCGACTGGCTTGGATAACATTTGGGTGGGTCTCGTTACTGGGTTGTGCCTTTCTCATCTGGTGAGGTCTAGAGAAAAGCAGCTTGCTTGTCATAGCGTCGTGGTCATCATGTGTCTGTGAGAGAAGGCACATGGTTGTCTAAAGAGTGAAGGATCCTGGCACCCCTCAAAAGCCTAATGTCCTTGTCCAGGCAAAGGTCAAGACTCTTCCTTGAATACATTCCAAACCCACAAGATCTTGTGGAACAATGTGAGACAGCAGCTCGTTGGCTGACAGATGGTACAGAACAAGAGACATTCTCCCTCTCTGTGTCCAAGCCCATGTCAACACTGCCAGCCATCGGCTGCTGCCGTTGGTGAGGCGAGTCAGGGTGACTTCATGGTGATGAGGACATGCGTGCCAGCAGGGAGTAACCCTGGTCTCACTCTGCACCTGGGAACACACCTATGCACAGAGGTGGTCTTGCTTTTCCTTCTACCTGCTCCCTGTCAAGGGATGAGGCAAGCCCTTGGCTGGGTCCTTCTTGCAGACAGCTTCAGCCTCAGGGAGCGGGTTGGTGGATGCTGCAAGGGTGGTTGGTGTCATGCTGGAGGGAGGTGGCAGCACTGGCAGGGTGCGTGGCCAAGCAGGAGAGCTGTGTGGCAGGACGAGTGGCTGTCAGTCTCCAGGGATCTCCAGCGGACTTGACAGCTGTGCAAACAGTGCAGGCAAACTTATCCGAGAGGAAGCGACAGTGAGGAAATGGAAATGTCTGGAAGCATACCAGCGCGTGAAGGCTCATCATAATATACCCCCGGGCCCGATCAGGATTACTTTGGTGCAACGATACGTTATTTTTTTCCTCTCAGGGAGGAGAGGCCACCGATCCTCACTGATACTGCTGGGTATGTAACATGTCATGTCGCACAGTTGAAAGAGATGCCGGCCAAGGGAAATACGAGGCCTGCACAGAAGAGTTAACTTGCATGTGCTCTTTCAGGATAGCAGAGGCCTGGCTTTCTGGGGCGACCCTGTTTTAGAGTTCTTGTAATTTTGCAAAAGGAGCGCAAGTCCTTTGGGGGCTTCTGCTGGTTGCCTGCAAAGTCCAGGAAGGAATTTTCCCTACCCCTGCCTCCCGTGTGTATTTGGATTTTGTACTGGGGGGTGTATGCCTTGTATTTTCACCAGGATCAGGTTTGCTTTGGTGTAACAGGGCAGGATGTTGCCCTCTCTTAATACAGCCTGTATGCCACAGAGATGTGGTAGGCAATGTGGTGACTTTCTCTCTCTTCCCCTTCTACCATACTGCCAGAAAAACAGCATCTCATCTTGATTTTCACCTTTGCCTGAAATGGAAAAGGTGGGAGAAAATAGCATACTGGATGGATGTGTGTGTGTGTTGGTGCCACTGCTTAGGTCCTTAGGAAACCTTTGAGGCCAGCAGGCACCCCGGCTGGTGGGCCGTGCCGTGACTGGGGACTGACATTTGCCTGTAGTGGGGTGCAACAACCAAACGCATTTCAGCTTTCTCTTCCTCTGTGTTGTGATCTAAACTCTGGCGAGCGAAAGGCGGTTATGATCGTTTATCATTTGATGAGCTTCAGCTTTGTCTCTGGCAGATACTAATATTGAAAATGCTGTCATTCAAACCCAAGCAGCCTTCATCTGGAGTTAAATTACAGCACTGCTGAAGAGCGACAGATTTGGGAGAGAAAATAATAACAGGTGGGCAGATTATTAAAATACAATGCAGACAATACCTGGAGGGTAAATATAATCAGCTTTGAGATGAAATGAAATCTGAGGCGCGTTTTGAAAGCAGAGAAGCCTGGTATACATGTGCCTTCACAGTGAGGACCCCTGGTTACACAGCTGGAGAGCTGATATCTTCATTTTAGCAACTTGTTTTCCATCATACGGGAGTGCTTCTCGTGCCTGATAACTCACAGGCAGCCTGGATGCATCTTATTTCGCTGTGTTTCACGGGAGGCTTCCTGCGGCATCCCAGAAACGTTTTTGCTGCAAAAGCAAGCGCTTTGAGAGGCATTGTGGCTGCTAGCTGATATCCAGCCCTGGCTTGCATGGCTTGCTGTGGGTCCTGTGGACCACTGCACACCTATGAGCACCAGTGATGCCAGTGTTGCCCACTCCTGATGCCAGAGGAGCAGCCCACAGTTTCTTTTGGTACGGGCAATGTCTCTTTGGCTCGGGTGTGCTTTCTTCTCCATATCGTGAACAGGCTCAGCCTCATTTTCCCATGAAAAAAAATTTCCCAGGGGGCTCCTGCCCCATGCATCATGCAAGCTTTTTGCTCTGTCAGTCCTGTACGCTTTCAGCTGTTTGTTCCACCATACGTTTACTTCAGAAGGCCGTCTGGGGAAGACATATTCACGCCAATAAAATTGATAAACTGCCAGAGAGAGCGAGATACAGTTTTAGTAACTGGCATAACAGTGAATTTGCTGACCTGGCACAGGGAGGGGAAAGGGAAAGGCTGGTGAATTAATTACAGGGCTGAAGCAGTGCTGAGGAGAGCCTGGCTTATGCTGGAAGTGGTTCAGTGGCTTGGCTTGAGATAGGTGTCCAACTGTTGTACACCCGAGGAGAGAGCAAATGCACGAAGTTGAGAGTCGGGGCTATTTGAGGCATGGGCCTGTGGTTGGTGTAAGCTGGTTGAAGACCACACTGCAACCCTCTGCCTATCTGCCTGTGACCTCCCACCACCTCCCCTGGCATTTGAAATTGCACCCCTGAGCTGACTCTTCAGATGGCTGCACAGCCACTGAGGATGACGTGAAGGGAAGCAGTGGGAAAATGTGGGTAAAGTCAGGACATCAGCAAAGCTCAATTACAGTCCATTTTGATTCCTGTTCCCAGCACAAAACCCGGCTGTACTTCTGTCACTGACCTAGGTGAAGGTAGAAGAAGGTCTCCATGCCTCTCCAGAGATTTCAAGTGTACCATGAGTCTAGAAGGAAGAGTGTCCCTTTACTTAAAAATTAGTAATTACTGTAGTGGTGTGATACTGTTACCCATCACATCTACAAATCCTCATCACCGAAGGAAAAAGATGTGAATACATTTTAAATACATGTGGTCTCCTTAGGGATCATCCTATCTGTGATGTATGACTGATAACTTGGCCAGACAAAGGTTATTGCAAGAAATAGACTTGACCTTTTGAGCACATGGCGGAGATTTGCAGCAGCAGAGAGCACTGCGCTTTCTAAACGAATGTGTTAGCGGGCAGTGAAAGCAGAGGAGTGCATCTAATTAAATATGTATGTCAAAGAAAATAGATGGGATAAAAAAGGGTAAACAAATATTAGAGAAGATAAACATATTGTCATAACAGAACTTAGAGCCAGACAGAGTGGGGAGGGCAGGGTCCTACGTGGAACAAAAGCAGCCATTTTGAGAGCTGTGCTTAGCACTGAATTGCAAAGAAATACAAAAATAAAATGCAATTATGACTATACAGCTGGAGGACAAAGCTATTATGATGATGGTGCAGAGCCATTGGTAACTGTATGATGAGAAAATGCAAAAATCTTTCTGCCATCTGGTCAAGTCCCAGTATTTACGTAGTTCTCATTGTTAATGGTCTTTGCATCAAGTAGGTATTTTAAAGCTGCATCCTTAGCAATATTTTAAGGCTGGATCTATAGCAGTAGGACGTATGATCAGACATGCAATCAAATGCACACAAATATCTAAATTTCTCATCGGCTTTTTAAGAGAGCACTCTTCCTGGTAGACAGTTAAAGTACTTTTTTGCTTATCTGCACTTGTCAAAGCTTCAGATACCTCCGAACAAGAGCCTTCCCTGAGCTTGGCTTGCTGGTTTTGCTGTGCCTCCTCTGTAAAATGAACGTAAGTTATGGAGCAAGTATTAGCTTGCTGTTGCTCCATCCAGTCAGACCAGTGGAGGGGCAGGGGGAGGGCAGAGGGGGAGATTAGGGAGCAAGTGGTCACCTGAGCTGGAATTTAGCCATGACACCAGGCTTATCACTTTTAATCTTATAAAAACAATCCAACAAAAACAACCATAGTATCTCTAATGGCTAGAACCGGTCTGGTCCTCATCTTTACCTCTGGCCTGAAAGCCCAGTTCTCCTCCAACACGGTTTACCTGTGGGAGAGGCTGCACTCCCAGCCTGGGCTTGGCCGAGAGAGCAACCTGCTGCAAGCTCACCGGGGGCAGCATTCCATTATTCCCATGAGGGTCTCCTTCCTGTGCTATCAGCTTTTGCCTGTTCAAGCTGGTTGAGTGCAGAAGTGGAGCCAGTGGGAGGCCTGGCTGTATCAGGGCTGATAAGGAGGGGTGGATGCAGCTTTTTTTATGTTTAAGGGGATGATTGCTTTTGGCATCTCTTGGTGCCTCTCTGTTTGGGGACAGATGAAGTGAGATGCGATGTCAGAGAAGAAGAGACCAAGCGTAGTCTGGAGCAATGCAGCTCTGTGAACTTGGAGGTGGGATCACCCTTGCTGCTGTCATTAAGAGCTTTGGGGCAGAGCACAGGAGGATTTCAGTCGCTGCATCTTGGTGTCTCCTGGTGAGCTGCCCAATCACAGAGACGTGATTCCCCGGCGTGGTTCTGACCTCTGTAGGCCCCACTGCAGGTGCGCAGCGGAGGGGTGCTCTAGGCTGTGTAAGCACTTTTGATTCAAAGCGATGGTTGACCAGCTGTAGCAAGCACAGGGGACTCCTTGGCATCAAGCTCTCTGCAGAAAACAATCTCTGGCCACTGTTGGCTCAGTTGTCTGGGGGATGTTGTGGAAGGAGGGTGACTAAAGCCACATGTTTGGTCCACTGAGACCTGTCCTTGGTGTCAGTGGGTGCTGCAGAAACCCTGGTATGTCAGGGGCACAGCCACTCTGAAAGGGTCGCTGCTGTGCTGGCAGCTCTCCTGGCTGTGCGTGGGGGATGCAGGAAGGAGACAAGCTAACAGTTTTAGTTGACAAGGCTGTCTTAATACCTGTGTAGATCTATAGGCAGAGTTGCCTGAGGAAAGATGAAAAATTAATGGGGACATTTCTACCCTGGCTGGCTCTCATGCCGTTTTAATCCTGTTGCCAACATGATGGGCGTTTCTGCCTGAGAAGAAGTGTTGAGTGAAATCCAAATCGTTTGACAAGGAGTAAGAACAGCCACTGTTGAGCCTGGGGCAATAAATCAGTTTGTAAATACCCTTCACTTTCACAAAGGTCTACATGCAGATTTTCTTCTATGGTGGCTTAGGCCAGGGCCTAAGCACCTCCAAAGTGTGGGATGCCTTCAGCAGAAGGCAATCTCTGTTGCAAATGTTGAGGAATGGGGTGGCAGTGGGGAACAGGCATACAGCATAGTGGGGAAGCCTGTTTCAGTCCAGATGATTAAGGCTTGGTCTCTGCATAGCATAGCACCTGTGTAATGGAAGGCATGATTTCTTAAATTGTGGAAGTGTTTTGTCAGTCCCTTTGGTTGAAACATTGAACCTCAGTGTTTTGCTGGTAGGTAGCATGCACAGTGACAGCTAAGGGAAGTATTGCAAGAGCTGTTGGACTTTAGACAGAAGTGTTTAACAATGTGGTAATCTCGAAACCTGGGATAAAATAGAGAATTAGTTACTTCTGGGGAGATGGCAGTGGAATGTACAGGTGCAGGAAAGAGCAGGAATTGGGAAATGAAAGAGCGTTTAAGGTTTGTGCAGGCCGAGTGGTTCACGTTATAAACACCAGCTCCCCAAGGGATCTCTACCTGGGAGATGTGGGGTGGGCAACTGGTGAAATGCACCCCAGGGCCCGGGATGAGAAGGGACACGCTGCTCTCCACACAGTCCTCCAGCAGCCACTGGGTTATCACAGCTCATTCTGTGTAAGCCAGGCAAAAGGACTCATCCTCTTTCCAGAGAGATCAAGCCTGAGATGTAAAAATAGTCCGATTTGGACCGGAGCTTAAACCTAAAGTGATTACATGACTTCTATTAAAGCAAAAAAATGCAAACAAACAAACCAACCCTGTTTTCCTCTGGCGATTACATAACTCACAAATCAGATGAATGGGCAGCCTTCAAAGCCACCACCAGAGGAAAGTGCCTGTACAGCTCAGAACCAGGAGCCGTGTGCTCCAGTGGGACTGGCTCTCTGGTGGATGCTGAGCCTCGGACGTGTGGCTCTAGTCCTGTGCCTGCCTTGCAGCTTGCCTCTCCTGCTTTGCAGTGTGCCTTTTCCCAGTGTCCTTAGGTGGTCTCAACCTCTCCCACGGTATGGTGTTTCTTACTGCACTGTGGTGCTGCAGGGTGCAGAGCTGCTCTGTTGGGCACCAGGGTTTTTGGATGACCACTAGCCAGCTAGTTTTGCCAGTGTGAGGGCAGAGGCATGGGCAGCAGGGAAGGTGTGTATTGTACTGGAAAAGGTATGAACCGCAGCAAAGATTGCATTCTGGGTTCCTGTCTATGCACACAGTAGGTAGTCCTGCAGAGCTGCATGGACAGTTGATCTGAATAGCAGAGCAGGATTTCACCACAAAAAGCATCAGTGAAAACTTGTGTGGATTGGTACCTGCTGGGGTCCTACTATGGATGTTTCCCGTAGGCGAATTTACTTAAGTGAAGCTTAGTCACTCCAAATGGTGGTTTCCCCGAATCAACAGCGTTTGAGAGATGGCTGCATGTTGTGGCTCATGCTCTGGGTGATTTCTCACATGCTGTTGTCCTCGTTGCAGGTCATCAGTCAGTCTCTGACCTGGAAGCTGCTGTTGAGCCTGCTACACCTTTTTGTAAAAGCTGAGGATGAAGGATTCGATCTTTCATCTTTTTGATACATAGCTTGAGGGCTGTCCTGAAATCCTGCTGTAGAACTGCCTTCCACAAGGTGGTCATACTGTAGCAGACCTGAGGGCAAATCTCCAAACTCAGGGTCCTCCTGGCCTTAGACTAGGGGTCTAGTAGGTCCCTGGCCTTGGCATGTGGTCAGGTGGTGGTGGAGGGATTGAATGATTTCCCATCAACTTCTGCTGCCTGCTGCTCTGGAAGTGTTGATGCAGGGGACAGCATGTCAAAATACAGTCTTTAAACCACATGGTCTGGGGAACATGGGCTTCTAGAGGATAATGGATACATTGGGAGTGTGTAGTTAAGGCTTGGAAGCGTCATCTTGCTGGAAATATGGGCAGGACCAGAAGGACCCCTTGCCCCCCAGCTGAGAAGGTAGTGGAGAAGGCAGGGGTTATCTGCAGGGCTGGAAGCCAGTCTTTTTTCTCTTTTTTTTTTTTTTTTTTTTTTTTTTTTTTTTTTTTTTAACCTGGGTGTTTAGCAGGGACTGAGCTCACATGTGTGTGTGCAGGCAGGGTCAACTGCCACTGAAGAGCTGAGGATAACCCTCCACCAAAGGTGCCTGTCTGGACTGAGGGGAGGAGCTCTGGGCTACCCTTAGGCTCCTGAGCTGGAAGTGTTGAAAGAGGGACCTGAGTAGTCCAACATGCAGCCTTCCATGTTGGTGATGGTAAGAGCTCCATGCTTTGTGCTGCTGTCCCTTCAGAGGGCCTCTTTCTTGCTCTCAAGCCTCTTGGGAGTAGTGTCCTTTTGGGCTGTTTGCTTTGCACAAAGGTTGTCAGTGTTGCGCTCCCAAGAGAGGGGTGTGACTGTCCCTGCTCTGGGGAGGGCTCACAGTCAGAACTAGTTAGAAACAGGGGGTTGTGATCCTTTATCAGAGCATTGGGCATCCTGTATCCAACAAAACGGCCAGCGCCTGATACTTTGTAGAACCCCCCTCCAGCCCCACCTGCCTACCTGTCCCAGGATAGACACAGGAGGGAAAAGCTTCAGTCATCTGCCTTGGAGAGAGGTCTTGAAGCAGCCTGAGATACACAATAAATTACTAAGGAATTTCCTCCATACATTTCTGTGCATGCATGTATATGTATGTGTTGATTTATGCATGTCATCTCTTCCTCTTCATCGGCCTGCCTGGCTGGGTCGCTGCCCCAATTTGATGCTGAAGCTGGGTGATTATTCTGTGGTCAGAGTGGGCTGAAGGTGGAAATGATTTTATTTTGAGAAACTCCTTTACCAAGCACAGCACTTCTGCACACCTTTTCTGTAACATGGTTTTTTGTCTCCTCCAGTGAGGTTTAACCATCTCCCATGCAGATGATATCTCCAGACAAGATCTGTTACTATATTCTGCCTTGTGCTCTGTTTTGCCCCTCTTTATCTCCTCTCAGATCAGCTGCCTTGTTCCCTCTTCCGCTCCGATTAGGTCATTACCTGAACCAAATCTCCTCTCTTTAGCACTGCTGCTGTCCTGTATGACCCTAGCTGCTGCCAGGCTTGCAGAATTTCAGCAATGCTAACAACAAATCTCAGCTTCTCTTACTTTCTATTCCACTTCCTTTTAGGCATACCTCACAGTCAGAGCTGGGTGTCTGAGGATGCAGTGGCAGGCTCCGGAGTTTGCTGCAGGTTTTCTGCCACAAGTTGCAAAAGGCATTTGCTGTCACAGAATCATGGAATAACCTGAGTTGGAAGGGACCCATAAAGATTATTGAGTCCAACTCCTGGCTCCACACAGGCCCAGCCAAGTCAGAGTGTGTGACTGAGAGCATCGTCCAGATGCTTCTTGAACTCAGTCAAGCTCAGTGCTGTGACCACTTCCCTGGGGAGCCTGTTCCAGGGCCCAACCACCCTCTCAGTAAAGAACCTCTTCCTCATAGCCAACCTAAACCTGCCCTGTTGCAGCTTCATGCCATTCCCGTGGGTTCTATAGCTGGTCACCAAAGAGAGGAGATTGGTGCCTGCCCCTTCCCTTCCCCTTGTCAGGAAGCCACAGCCTGTGATGAAGTCTCCCCTGAGCTTCCTCTTCTCCAGGCTGAACAAACTGAGGGACTTCAGCCTCTCCTCATAAGACTTCCCCTCCAGACCCTTCTCCATCCTTGTTGCACTCCTCTGGATGTTCTCCAGTATTTTTGTGTCCCTCCTGTACTGTGGTGCCCAAAACTGTATCCAGTACTAGAGGTGAGGCCACACCAGTGCAGTGTGGAGTGGGACAATCACCTCCCTGGACTGGCTGGCTGTACTGTGCTTGATGCACCCCAGGACACAGTTGGTCCTTCTGGGTGCTCTCAGAAGTGTGAGCAGATCAGTTAGTCAGGAGAGGGGTGGTCCCCACCCAAAAATGTAACTGAGGTTAACTCTTTCATCACAGAGCAATAGTAATACCCAGCAACAGTGCGAACAGCCCAGCTCCTAACTGCCTCCAACGTATTGCTCAAGTGTGAAGAGCCATGTTGTGTCATGCTCAGCTGCTGCACCCTCCTGACAGCTCCACTGCTTCAGAGGCTTCTGGTAAAGCCCTTGATAGTTGCAGGGGGAGGAATACAGGAAGGAGCTGAATTAAAGCGCATTTCATAGAAAAGCCATTAATGTAGATACTGCATCTCTGTGTGATTCATGTTGTGTTTAATTTGCTGAAAGCTTGCATATAGATGACATGGCTGCTACCCCTGTCAGCGTGCCAGTGTCCGGATCCCAGTTGCAGCAGAGCACACTGGGTCTGCTCGATCCGGTTTGGCACCTCTAAGACATCAGCCCAGTGAAGCTTTGATGCTGTCTGGGCACAGGGAGGGAAGCCGCTTGTGGAGTGGTGAAATAATAGACATAATCCTGTATCCATTAAACCTGTCTGTGGAAAGGGCTGTGTTTCTCCAAAGTAAGGCAGCGCCAGCAAACCAAGGCGCTCAGTCTTGGCACTAAAATTTCTCGTTCTTGAGGTATTTAAAGAATCCTGCATTATTAATCACGATACCCATAGGTATGGGTTTCTCGAGACAACTTGGTTGCTCCAGCAATCTGTATTGATTGCATTTATTGCCACATTAGCAAAGGTTGTGGGTTTTTTCCTCAATAGCTGTACCCAAAGGTACCCTTCCTTCTGCTGAATGATGTGTGTCTCATTCTTGGTATCCAAGATGCTCTGCACAAGTGGCACCTTGATTGTGCTGCTGCAGGTTGCTGGCAGGCTTTGTCTTTCTCCAGTTACTCTGTGTTTCTTGGTTGCTCTGTTACACATGTAAAAGTGCCTTCTGCTGGGTTAGACCTGCACCGGCTGCTGGGGAGTGGAGAAACTCTATTGCTCTTTGTGTGCATCACACACAAATTATACCTAGTTACCATCTCAGAGCTTTTTTTTCTTTTTCTTTCTTCCTTCTTTCTTCTTTTCTTTTCCCTATTCATGGTCTCATCATGTTTCTGTGTCAGTGGTCCGTCCCATGGTGACACAGAGAGCTGGATGAGGAGGGCTGTGAATGTGGGTGAGTACTGTCTCTTGCTGAGCAGGTGAAACGTGAGATTCTGGTCTAACCATGATGTGACACAGGGTTGCTCCAGGCTGTCCTCACCAGTGGCACCAGTCTTACCCTTTGGGAGCCGTGTCCCAGAAGCGATGGAGACTTTACTGGCCGAGATGAGCCCCTGGGGCAGGTCTGAGCCACCCACCCCATGAGTGGAGCACAGGCAATGCCTGTGCTGGGGGAGCAATGTGAGGGCTGCTGGAAGACTCCTCGCGTGCTTGCCCTGACTCACGTGTTTAGCTCAGCCTGTCTTTGCTATGTCTTTCGAAAATTTTTGGGAAGGGATGAATGAAGCTGTCTGGGTTTGGTGGTGAGGTCTCTCGGCCCTTCCTTCTGCTCAGGGCAGGGGTGAAGTTCATGTATTTTTATCTCCATTTGGGTGCCAAATTCTATGTCTTTATTTGGCTCGCCATCTTCATCCCTCTGCCAGGATGCCTCTGGCCGTACCTGGTTATATCCAGCCCTTAGGCATGTGTGTGGGGATTCTTGGGAGGGTGGTGGCCACCCCCTCCTCCTCCACCTGTCATAAAGATTTGGGGATGGGCTGGGAAGAAGGACTCGGGCAGCAGTTGTGCCTGGTGGACAGAGTTAATCCCCGCAGTCTTGAGTGTCTCCTGTTTTGCTGGCCTGCCTGGTTTCCTGCCTCCAGCCCCTGCCCCAGTGGGGTAGGGTTACCGAAGATGCAGGGGTGTGGGAGCCACGGGGGGAGCGTGTCTATTCTGAGGAGCCGTGTTTGGTTACCCGCGGCATGCCAGAGACGCTTGAGTGTCACTGGCAGGGAGCTGCGCGGTACCGGGGCAGGAGCAGCACCGTGGGCGCAGGAGGGGATGGCCAAGGACCTGCTCGCAGGGCTGTGTGAGAGCTGTGTCTACCCAGACCACTACAGGGATAAAATGTGAAGTAGTGGCACTAAAAGAGCATAAAGCAGTTTACCTTAAATTATTCCTCCTACTGAACTCCCCTGTACCGCCCCTCCCGGGCTGTGAGGGGGAGGATACGTGGGGTTTTTGTGTGGATAGCCATGGTGAAGTGACTTGTCTGAGCATATGGGGGTGTCTGTGGTGCAGGGATGACCAAAACCTCAATCACAGATGGCCTGGCAGATCTGTAACTTATCTCTAGACAGCAATGCATGTTGCAGAGGTTGCTTGTAAATATTAGGTTGTTCTGAACATCTCTACAGGCAATGATCAGGCACCATTCAGATGCAGAGTGCTTTTTGGCATACTTTATAGGCCCCCTGAGATTAAGAAGCTCAGTTTGGAAACAGAGAGACTTGGTGACCTCAGGGATAGGGCATGAGGCAGGGATGTGACAAGCAAGTGAACTCAGTTTGGGCTGCTCTGATTTCTTTGTGCTTGTGGAGAGCATTTGACTGAAGGACATACATGTGCAGCTAACATCACTGAGCAGGGTGTGGGCACGCCTAGAAGGGGCTTGCTTACACTGATTTCCATCTGTACCTATCTGGTACTTGCCCCTCTTTTATAGACCTTTAAAGAAAATGGCATTTTCACCTTCTGACAGAAAAGAGAAAAGCTCTTTAGGGAACCTGGCTGCCTGCAGGCTTCTGTCCTACAACCCCAGCACTCCTGCAACACTGTCTTCTTCCACCAACACTCACAGGATCAAGCACCACAGCAGTTGCAGAGAGTCCTTGTGTCTGCAGGCCCCCCCCCATGCCCTGTCAAGGCTTTCCATTCCACCCACACCCCCCTGGTTGGAAACGCTCAGCTCCTTCCAAAGGTCATCTCTTGTGACCTTTGGAAATACTGTTTACTTTCTCCTTCCTCTTTGCTTGCCTGGGTACCAGGCTGGTAAGTACTTGGCTTTGGGATCCCTGTGTGGTGATTGACTGCCTGGCAGGTGAGGCCGGGCCACTGTCTGTTGAGTTGTTACAACAGTTTGTCACAACACAAATTTACTTATCCCCTCAATGTCACAAAATTTACAGGAACCTAAATCTTGGAGGTGTCTACTGCTTTGTTAAATTTTCTGACCAGCAGGTTTGAAAGCCATGTGGGTGACAAAATACTGATGTACACCCACACAAACTCACGGTGTGATCTCAATGAATGACATAAGTGTTGTATATGTAGACAGCAATCATAGCTTTTTGGCTTTAAAGCAAGTCGACCTCTCTACTTCTTGCATTACCAATCAGGCTTTCTCATTTTCCCTTCTGAATTACCCAGGCAAACTCTCATGGTCTTTTCTAAGCTTCTGTGTGCTGCGTATTTAGTGTGCAGCTACGCTAGGACCAGAATCCCAGGTCTCAGCGCTGCTGTGGTCCTCTAGCTTGGAGAAGACCTCAGGCATCGTGTCTGTACATAGCCATAGTCCCAAAGGGTCCCTGTTTCCCAGGCACACGTACCCTGTGTGTGGACACTCTGAAGTCCGTGGCAAAATATCTGTGCCCACTTGTCTTTGTTCCCTGCTTGGCACTGCATGTGAAATTCCTGTTTGCGAGGGATGCAGGAGAGCCGTATGGGAAAGCATAGCACTGCTTCATGAATAAAAGGGTATTTTCAAAACAACGGGGTTTGTTATAGCTACATGCAGACTTTACACCAGACGGTGATGCCAGCATTCCTAAGAATCAGCAAGCAGAAAGACTATTCACAGGCAGAGTCAGCTGATTAATTTACTCACTGACAGTAATTCTTATGGACAAGCATTCTGGAAAATAGTATTTAGGAAATAAAATCAATAGCCCTTTTTAAGAATTCCAGAGCTGTTAGGGGAGGGAAGCAAAGTTGCTTCATACTTTTCATTATGTGATGCTTGATAAAGCACAGACGAATCATAGTCTCTCAGTTTGAGTGTTTTGGTTTTTTTTTTTCTTCCCTATATTGCTACAGTAACCAGAACTAGTGCCTGCTGTCTTGCAGCTATTACTGATTGTGCTGCTTCAGCTGATTGGTTCAGTTCTTACTACATATTTGCCTGCAATCTATCAAACTTTCTTTTTTTACCCCTCCAGATTGTCACCTGTCCATACCCTCACTACGAGCTTTTTTTTCTGCAGGATGCTTCCCTGGTGTCCCCTGTTCTCTCAAACATCTGTCCTTGTTTTAAAACTTCCCTACTTTCACCCCACATTCATGCTTTTTACCTCTTCATGTTCTTTCCTCCAAGGCCCCCCTCCTCCCAACATAGTTTATTACAGCCTCAGTTGCTAGTTCTGCCTGTAGATATCTCCCTTTGCAGTTTATTTCTGTTTGTGGTGAGTTTTCCTTTTCAGCCTTGATAGAGCTGCTTCCTTGCCCTCCTTTTATTTTTTTCCAAGTCTGTGCTACGGTTTCTTACACCAACTTGTTGTGCCCTGTTTTAGCTTGTTCAAGACCTCCTCAGAACCATCTTTTACTCTTAACGTTACAAAAGACAACGGCTCCCCGGGGTCTCTAAGCACCACCGTACTACCAACCCCATTTTGCCGGGACACGCTCCTGATGCCCTAACCCGGCAATTTCCTTGCTCTGAGCGCGTGGGTTTTTCAAACGATGTGATGGAGAAGCATACTGTAGTCACTTAGCAACCAGAGCTGCCTTTTGAAAGCAAAAAAGAAAAAAAATTACAAAACGAAAACAAGATTTTTTGGTTTCTAGAACCTTAAAATTAACAGTTGCGTGCTCGGGAACTCAATGAAGTGTCGGCAGGGTGGCGGCGCGGAGATGCGCTGCCAGTTCAGTGTGCCCACGCCTGTGCTCCCTGACTTTCTGGCGCTCTCTAGTTAGGGACAGGGCGGTGTGTTTCCCTGCTCCCGATTTTCAGGACTGCCATTGAGTTCCGCTGACGGCCAGCGGGAACTTTTTTTTGGAGCTCGAAAAATCTGGGGGGGAAAAAATCCGGCTGCTTTGCTGCAGGCGAAAACTTTTGCTGCAGCCTGCCTCCGACGCATCCCTGGCTGCGAGGAGCAGTTCCAACTGCCCTTTATTCAACAGCTTCCAGCTTTGTCCCCGGCAAGTTCTGCAATGCAGCTCCGGGTGATCAATGCAAAAAAAAAAAAAAGACCAAACAAACCCCAAACCGAGTCTTTGGCATACGGAAACTAAAAGTGTGGGGACAGCACAAAATAAATTGAATTGCAGGATAAAAGAGCACAGGCAATTCTCCTGATTGCATTATTCAGCCTCGCATTTATTTAATTAAAACCCGGCATCTTCTAATTAAAACGCAGCCCCTGCAGAATTTACCCGCTTGTCGCCTGCGATGGGGTGGATGGGAAGGGGAGCTGGGGGGGAGGCGTCGGTCAGGGCTCGCTGCAGCGGCTACCCGGGGATTTGGGGGGGAACGGCTACGGTACTGGGGTCTGGGGGTGACCCCCTCCTTGGGCGGCGATGCTGAGGAACAGCCGGGGGGACACCCCGCCCGGGGTGATGCCCGTGGCCCTGGTTGGGGGGGGTGTCCGGGACAGTTACCCCGCTTTCAAGGCAGCGCACTGCCCTCTAATGCCGCTCCCTGGTATTGGAGGGGGAAAGCCCTCCCTCCGGAGGGTGCTGGCTGGAGGAAGCCCCGCAGGCACCCTACCGAGGCTTAGGGAAGAAAAAGGACTTTTTCGGTCCTGCCGGGGAATGGTGGGTGGGCAAAAGCAGGGCATTTTCGGGGGAAGGATGCCCCGAGCCCAGTCCTGAGGCCAGACCCTTAGTTTGAGCTCTCCTTCCCCTTGGTGTGCCTGGTGCTGCAGCCTTACAGAGCAGCCGCTGTGGTGCCGTCTGTACCCAGGCGACTTGGGCTTTTCTTTTTGAAAGCAAACTGCTCCTGAAATTCTCTGTGAATGAGCTTCAGGCCAGAAAAGTTGCCCCAGGGCTTTCTTTTTTTGGTTGTTAGGTGAGCTGCTGCGGAGACAACGCTGCCCTTAGTCAGCACTGCCTTGTTTCCTTTCCCTGTGCTTTAGAGAGGCACGTCTGAGCTGGGCATTGCAGATCTATCAGAGATGTCCAAAATTACACCTCAGAAGGGACTTCCGTTGCTTGAGCCTGTATCTGAACAGGGGTAGTAAGATTTGCTCCTCCTGCTCCCTAGAAATGAATGCCTGGGGGTGGATTTGCTTTTGATTTCTTTGCTGGGTGACACTGGGAAGGGGGTTTGGTGGCCCTGACCGTGGCATCACCTTTTTGAGAATTGTATTTCCCGATGGGGACATCACTGCTGCTCTGGAATGGTGGAACCTGCTGTCCCCTCTGCTTTGGCAGAGGGGTTGGACCCGGCGATCTCTGGAGGTCCCTTCCAACCCCTACAACTCTCTGATTCTGTGATGGCCCGTGCATGCCAGGCTGCAGCACGGTAGAGGCTCAGTGCAGCCATGGTGCCAGCAAGCAAGGGCTGGGGGAAGGCTGCTTCATCTCCTGTGTGTGGGGTGACCTCTCTGTGGCCCAGGAAGGAGACTGGTGTGGGGCCAAAAGCTGCTGCCCGATAATGGAGTTCACTGTTTTCCTGACCCGAGGGCAATTGGGTAGGAAGCTTGGCTAGGAATGGCTCATCATAAGACTGTCATCAGTTGGTTTAAGTCGATACCAATTACAAGGTTATTAATTAAAAATATGTGACTGCTGTGAATAATGATTGTAACCCTTTATGTTCCAGGCAGTCGCACTGCATACATCTAGTATGAATTAGAGCTCTCTACATGCACTGACTGGTAAAAGACTGTGCTCCCTTAAATGTCTCTCTTAAGTGTCATAATAGCATCTTTTTAATTCTTAGGACTGATTTTTCTGCAGAATTGGCTTTGCCTTCAGGAATCTTCTCAGTCTTCAGACTCCCTCTTCGTTCATGTCTTGGTGTCTGAGAAAACATTAAAGGTCTTTTAAATGCAGCTCATCATGAAAGGGTCACTGTTCAATCACGCATGGAAACCCGCCTGATGTCATCTCTCATTCCTAAGAAAGTTTTCTGAAGCTCCACTAAATGTTCCCAGGCTTTTATCTGTGGGAAAGAGATACTGGAGTAGTCACCATCCTTTGCTGGCACCAAGATAAGAGCTTGGTGCTCATTTTATTGCATGTGACTTGTCTCCTGGGGTCAGCCTCCCAACTGTCTGGTTGCCATGTCCTGGAGGAAGATGCTTGGGGCTGGCTGGTCCACATGAGGACATGAATGTTTGTTCAAACAATTACTGTGTTAGATCTGCACCTCTGATGGGGTTTCCAGGGTGACCTGGTGGATCCCCTTCCATGTTTGCAGAGGGGCACCATCTGCAGGAGGGAGAGGAGTAGAGGAAGGTGGTGACAGCGTGGACATACACTGTAGTTTGTGTCATGAAGCACGGCTTTAACCTGGCGGTGCCTTATTTCTCATCTGCACCTGAGGCACAGAAGCAAAGAGCTGCCTGGCTTTGGCTTATGGTTCACCAGCCAAACTTAGAGACAGCTCCAAAATGAGCATATCCCAGCCTCTGAACCTGTCTCCTTATATGTGTGAGACAAGGTGGGTAGCCTCAGAGTGCTGATCAACTGTGCCCAGAAAAAGTGTGACTCCCCCCTTGCTGACACACAACTTGATGGAGTTGGGGGCATGAATCCTCCTCGGGGACGCACGTAGCCCTGGCTCCATCACCGCTGGACAGGACAGATGTGAATCCACGTGCATCGGTGACGCAGGCAAACTGGATTTGGCCAGCTGCCGGGGCTTTGAATGCTCATTTTAGGAGAGGGAGGGAGGGACAGAATGAGGGAAGGAGGACAGAAGAGGGGAAGACCTGCCCTCTGCCTGCTCCTGGTGCTGAGGTGCCTAGGGAGGGAGGGGGGGTGTGAGCAGAGGAGGAGCCAGGGCAGGACTGCTGCTTTGCTTGGAGGTCCTTTCCCTGTTTGATGGCAGAGACATGATATTGCAGGGCCAACGCACAGGCACCCGGCTGGAGCTGTGTGTCCTTTCGCTGCATCTAACGGATTTGCATGTGGCTCTGTGTGTGCATCTCGCTTTGTTTTTCTACCCTGTGTTTTTTAGTAATAATCCTCTCCAAGGTTACAGAGATATCATTTGTCAGGCAAGCCGACAGAGCTCTTTCTTACTATGGGATTACATAATAGAACACAGGCTTTATTACCATTTTAGGACGTATTAGCATTGTGGATTATTTCCATAGAGACTGAGCACAGTGGCAGCCTTCACTCCGGGCTCCCTTGTCCTTCCTCCCCTCCTACCTCTTACTTTTTAAAAATAATATTCATTAGGAAACAAACAAGCAGGAAGCATCCTGTGAAACCTGGTCCACGATCGATGGTGTACGTGGAGGACTGACATGAGTGCCAAGAGTGCGTTGCAAGACTGCAGCCAGGAGGAGGGCTTTCAAAAAGGCAATGCAGAGCAGCAAGAAAGTAGCTGTGCCTTCTTTATTCCTGCTTGTCTGTGTGGTACCTTCTTTATTCCTGCTTGTCCGTGTGCCACCTTGAGAGGCCAGGGAGAGCTGCTGCTCCTGCCATGGTCACTCACTGCCTGTGGGATCATGGCATGTCAGGTCTTTGCTTCGTGTTTCAATTTAACAGGCTGTAAAATGTGGGGGGGATGTGGTGTTAATTTATACTGGGGTATCCTGTTGGCCAGAGAAACTCACTAGCCTTTGATTTATTCACAGCAGCTTTTCTGTGACAAAGGCCAATCCCAAAAACAGCTGTCCTGTGCTGTCTGTGCATCTTTTGAGCCAATGGTATAGTAGGAAAGGAGTGTGGAGCATTGCTGTAAATAAATGAAACCACATATTTCTCCCTTGGTAAAGCATCTTGCCATATGTTTAAGTTTTGCGTTTCTGACGTGTACTGTAACCAGGCTCTGTTGGGATCTCCTCCATGGATGGGAGGATCTTTCCCCGTTTCCATCACACCTTGCAGAGAGCAGAGATGTTCTTCCTCAGCAGGTCCAGGGCGTTGCTGAACTGTAAAATCTGGAAATTGGTTTCCTCCTCTTGGCTGTGCCTCTACTACAGCACAAAGTATTGGCATTTCTCATGGCCTGGCAGGCATGGTACAGGAAATTTTTTGGCCTTCCGTGCTGGGGATGTCCATTACATGAAGCGGTTCATCATGGGTCTCACGCTGCATCGTGGAGGGCTGATATTGGAATTGATAGACAGGACTGCCAGGGTAGATGCCAGTTCACTGGTCAGTTAATAGTCTCCAGGTCTGGAAGGGAATCTTTTGTTTCACCTCTTTCCTAGTCTTCTCAATGCTTATAAGTGATCTAGTATTTCTCCTGATGCTGCTCATATGTTACCTGTAACATGGAAGTTGTACTAGATCCTGAATAACTCCCAGCTTAGGGAACACCTGCAATGTTTGCAGTGCAGTCCTATGTCACAACCATCCCCCAGAGCCATTATTACAAGGGAGAAAACAGACAGCTAACTGCACCTGAGAAAGAGCCTGATGCTCTGTTTCCTGAATGCTGTTGTTCAGGCCTGTGTCTTTGGGCCTGAGGGAGCTGCACACCGCCTCTTCCCTACCACTGAAACCCCCAGGCTCCAGGTAGCAAGTATATGCCAGTGGCAAAACAGGCCTCTGCGGAAGAGACGCTTGCTACAGGAAGAGCAAGAGCTAACCAAAATGTCACCAAGGCTCAGTCATTCCTGAGTGACTTGTTGAAGAAAGACAAGGAACTTTGTCTTTCAGAGGTTGTTGGAGGTGGGAGGGAAGGTACTATACCGTTCTGCAACAGCTGCAGTGAGAACTCAGGTGGGTTACTGGTCACCTGAGAAGTTACAGACCAGACAGTTGCAGGAAATCAGGCTTCAGCTACTCTGCTGCTCAAGAAGCTTTTTGTTCCTCTTCCACAGAGTAGGTTTAACCAGAGTGCTGAGAAAGTAGTTGTCCTGTTGTAACCCTGGCGATTGGATGGTTTCTGTGGTTTACCAGCACAATGGATGATCACTAATAGCATCCTTACCTGGGGTGGTAAACTTAAACCTTTACCCATAGGCTAATTGCACCTGGGCTTAGGCATCTTTGCTTCTGTTTCAAAAAAGTAATTATATTTCTTGCTCGTGAATATTCTCTTTGCTGCTCTAGACAAGTGGGACCAAGAGAGGAGGGGAAAAATTTAAAAAAGTGAAGTTCTCATCTTTGTGATGTGCCAGGACTTGCCACCCTTACACTTTCTCCTGGGCTAGTCTCATACAAAGGCCTAAACACCTCCTTCAGAGAGATGCAAGTTACCAGCTAAACACTTGTGTCTGTGGAGGTCTTTGGATCTTTAAAGATTTTTATCTGGATTCCTCACTCAGTCCTAAGATGTTGGTTGGCCAACACAAAGTGCCTTATGATCTTTTCTACAGAGAAGACTGGGTGGGATGTTTTAAAGACCAATCTCAGTCCTCAAGGGAAGATCATTTACAGAAGTCCTCTGTAATCAGAGATGTCTTATCCTAGCCAAAGTGAGCTACTACAGCATTGCCCAGTGTCATTAACCTGTTTGTGGGAAACAGGCTAAGGAAAAGCTATAGAGGCCAGAATAAACATCCATACGTGATAGGTCTTCATAGCTTAATCTAAAGTATCATCAATACATGTCCCTACTACCCACTCTGCTTACTGTTGCTTGTGGAGTTGAAGGGATTCCTGTGAGCCAAAACATGAAGCCGTCACTCGCGGTGGCTGGAAACCTCACCCAGACATCTGACTTTCCTTCAGCTGAAAACAAGACTGAGGAAGAGCTTCCTTCAGTTAAATTTGTTACAGTCCAAAAAGGACTTGTTCTGGGATGTTTCTTGTCAGCTTGCTGAAATCAGTGGGGAATCCCTTAAACAAGAGATCCTAGACACTGCTCTGCAGGGCTCAGGGCACATGCTTTTCTTCCTAGCAGCTACACCAGCATCTGTACGCTACAACACTTTGGCCTGTTTCTTGAAGAATTTGGGTAATTGTGGGTGGACTGCAAGTGTTTGTGCCTTGGGCTGATGACTGAGTGAGCAACTCTGCAGGTCTGTGCAAGCGCGGAGGTTTGATGGCATTTCTCATGCAAACACACACAACGTGTGTTCTTCCAGGGGCCTCTGGGAAGGGCAGACATCTGAACGCTGGACTCTCTGTGGCAATGATTAGTATCTATTTATCACAGCTACTGTGAAAGCGGGGTAGCAGATAAATAAAATGGAAAAGGACCTTCTTTCTACCATATCCAGTTCCAGGAGTGCCTTCACATCATACGTGCTCATTCACGTGGCGCAAATCAATTTATCAATTTTCCTTGATGCTTAGCTGTGTTGCATCTGCAGAACTACAGGGAGATGAGCAGGCATCAGTTCCGTCTCTTGTGGTCCTCAACCTCCCTCCTTGAGCTGAGTTCTGACTGCAGCTGCTGAAGGTGCAGGAAGACATCCATCTCAAACCTTACTACCTCGTGCTTTCCTAAGGCATCTGTGAGCTTCTGTGCAGTGGGAACCCTGCAAAAATGTTTGTCAGTAAAGGAGGGCGACTCCTGAGGGGGTGTTCCTGTGAACCTCTGTGGGTGCCTATCCTACTCAGGAGCCCTGTGCACACAAGCTACTTACTGTGTTGGGAGCCAAAAGTGTAACTTCATTCTTGCTTCTCTGGGTTTCTGTTTGAGAAATTCCTCAGCAAAGTAAGTGTGCATGAGGGCTTGGGATGTATCAGACCTGCTGCACTGATGGCTATTTCCTGTGTGGAAATAGTATGGTAAAGCTGATGTGTCCTAGCTGCAAGCAGCCATGCACAGCATGGGGACAAAATTGTTCTTTTTCATAAGCTGACAGGCTATTCCTGTACAGGGCTGATGAAGGTCTAGAAAGATTATGGTAATAGCTGAATTTCTCTCTTTCTGCTCTCACAGTTTTCTTGGATAAAAAAGGAGAACTCGTTGAAGGTCACCCAGTCACTCAACAGTCCCACAGGCACTGTGTTGGTGTGACCCCCGTGTGGCTCACAATGCACCTTGCAACCTGGGAGAAGCCTTGTCTAATATGAAATTCCTGATCTACTTGCTTTGTGTGGTCCTGTCTTCATCCACAGTGGGAGACCTCTCAGGGACCTTGACAACCAGCTGTGGAGCAATTTTGAACATCTGTTCCAAAGGACTGTGACTGTGTCACCAAACCCGTCACAACTGAATTGGATTGAGACCCCGGTGTTCTTAAAAACTGTCTCTTAGGTACCTGTCCTCACTTAGTGAAGGATTTGAGCACTACATGTGTGGTGTATTTATACTTGCCATACCTCTAGGAGCTGCTTTATTGTCATCGGTGTTTGTGCCTCAGTCTGTAAAATGAAGCTAATTATTCAACTGTGGGCGAATTATATAGTATTTGGTAGTCAGAATTTCCCTCTGTATGGGCTTTTGTCTGTGTTGAAATGCTCTGAACTGTGCCTTGAGTTTGACTACTTGAGTAAGCAGTGTCACTGCTCTTCCAAGTGACTTCCAGGGTCACATGTGTTGCTTGTAGCATAGAAAGGAGAAGCCAGGCCTTCAGTCTCAGAAAAGCTTTCCTCCCTTGCCAGGTACACTGACACCAACATTTTAATTTGTGGTGCTCAGTTCATCTTGCAGCAAGGAGAATAAAACACCCTTTGACTTATAAATTGAGCACATTTAATGGGGAGCGGCACAGGAGGAGTCATTATTAATAATTATTTGCATAACAATAGACTTTGTTCCATAGATCTCGCAACGCTGGGCAAACATGAATTAATTCAACCTTAAACTACCCACATGGGAGGACGCAAAGTATCATTATCCACATGAGCAGTTTCTCTGCATGATTTTACTAATTATAGTATAGCACTTAGGTGTTGTTATATGTGCTATATAAGACGGTAAATAACATTTTACAGAGAGGAACAGAGAGCGTTTCTTACCCAATCTGACTCTCCTTCCAGCACTCACACTTCCAGCAGTGGGGAGAGTTATCCCAGCAGAAGGTGAAGGAAATGAGCTATCAACAGGCAGCATAGCCAGAGCTATAAATCGGTGAAATGCCTGGCCTAAACCCCACAGAAATGGGTCTGTTGAAGAGCTGGATCTAGATAATAACTCAAGTCGCACACCCTCCGCCATTCCAGAACACGTTTTGCCTTTCTCTGTTGCATGGAGGAATCCTACTCCATGTGGCCTCCCCAAAAAGGCTGGGCTGTTACAATACCACTGCCTTAAGATGTTCCCGGGCTGGTCCAATGAGGTATGGGAGCATCTTCTGCTTTACGATGCTCTGAGCATTAGGGAACAAGCTACTGCCTCAAAACCCTGGGGAAAGGGCACTGGAATACTCCCAGCCGCCTGGGAGCTTGTGGGTACTCCTCCTTCCTGGCATCTGAGATTTCCAGCAAGGTCTCTGTCATCCTTTTCCCCCTGCTAAGCTCATGGAAAAGAGCTGGCTCCCGGTGTTCCTGAGGACAGCCCAGCAACTGGGCATGGCGGTGTCTGAAATAAATATAGTTTTGGAGGAGAGTTCATTTCCCCTGAATTAATGCAGCCTGACACAGAGCACAGGAGCATGTGCCATCTGGTCAGATCTGCCTTGATTTTGTGAACAAGGGGGAGGGTAACCGATACTTTTATGAACTGCAGTTGCTGCACAGGCGAAAACAGTAATCCCCTAGGTACTGAAAATGCGAGATGCTAATCTGAAATTAAAATGGGTAAACGTGCACAGGCCCAGTAAGGTTGTGGAGGTCAAAACCTTGCTCTCTAAGGAAATGAACCTTTTTATCTTGAGAAGCCCTGGGCACAGCCGTGTAGTCCATCAATTTAATAGGAGGCAGTGGGGTAGCGTGCTGCTTTTTTATTTCAGAGCCAAGCTCGTTCCCTGTACGTGTGGAGTGTAATGTAATTTCTTTCCTCCATCCCATGACGTATGTGTATTCTCTGCAGCGATTTTACTCCTATATTGCCCATCCATGCCCCCTACCCCACCTTGGGCCCTGTTTCGCCATTGCCTTCCAATGCCACTGTATAAATTTGGGCTGGAGGGTGTCCCTCTCGCTCCTCCTCAGCTAGAGAGCAGGCATCTAATTCTGCTCTTGCCTGTAGTCCTGCCGAGCCTGTAATGAAATGGCCAAATTCCGATGATTTTCCCCAGAAGGGAGTCTGAAGTGGTTCAGCAGTATGTCGTAACGTGAGCTGTGATGGTGGGGAACCTGGAAGAGATCTTCATCTCTTCCTTCGTGCTGCCCATGAGAGCAGGGCTTGCGTGTTTGTGAGCCGTGGGTGAGGATTCTGCACAAGCTGACGGAGAGTTCAAGACAGCCCGTGCGTGTCCCACAGCAATGGCTAGCAAGTCATGGGTGGCCGTGACTTTAGTACAGGATGGGCTCTTAAGGCCAGCCATGCTGGCCTTAATTTAGCAGATAATGGCTGAGTAACCCAGAGACATGCGTAAGGCAGGAACAAAAAGTGTTTGCCTTGTTTCCCTAACAAAATTGCTGTCTGGCTGAGTGCCTTCCAGATTTTTAGCCACTGTCCTGCAGTGCAAAATAGCAATGGGGGCTCTGAAACTTCTCAGCAGATCAGGCAAGGCAGGCCTGCATTGCCACCAAGAGCAAAGGAGCAAAGGGGAGAGCAGGGAGATGGTAAAAAGCTGCCTTTTCATATGTGGCACAGCAGCGGGGGAATTTCTTCTGGTGCTGGGTGAGATGCAGGTAATAAGTAGCAGCCTACTTTTACTTGCCTTTGGTGTGCAGTGTCTGTGCTGCTTGGAGGTAAAACACATGCAGATTCACACGGAATTGTAGGGGTTGGAAGGGACCTCCAGAGATCATTGAGTCCAACCCCCAAAACCGATGATCCTTTCATGCATGCTTGGGGTGAAGCCATTGTGGGCTAATTGAGCGTAACAAAATTGGGGTGCGGGTCTTTGCGTTTCTTCTGGGGGTGTTTGCAGACATGCCTGCCAGAAGCCTCTGGGTGGAAGCCCTGGGAGTGCCTGAGGCATCTGGGAATTCCTTTCCCTGAAATAGAGCCCCACATCTCCCACCTACGAGGGTAATTAATCTGCTGCAATTAGGTCTTCCCTTGCTGCTGTGGGTTCAGCGCTTTGGTGGGCAGCAGTCAAGCACAGGGAGCCAGTGTGCACCCCTTGGTGTTGGGGCAAGTTATTCACAGGGAGGTGAGGGCTGTGGGAAGGACAGAAATCGGGAGGTGTTGTTGGCTGTGCAGTGAGTTCAAGGAGAATATTGCAGGGAAGCTGCATGGGGAGAGGATGTTTCCCTGTGGTGGCTTGGTTTTCCTTTTTCCCTGATGAAAAGCAGGAGCAGTACCTTGATGCATTCCTCCCATTCTCAGATGGAGTAAAGCTTGCCTGGCTTTTTAGGTGGTGGTACATTACAATGCTTGAGTGAAAGATGCTGTAAAAAAGGGTGGAGGTTTGTCTGGCCTGCAAGGCTCAGGAAAAGCGTCAAGGTTTAGGTTTAATTTGTGAGTAGGAGTTTCTGACTCAGGAATTTCCATCAGTTTCATGAGTACTGAGCTCTGATCATCTGTGCAAGGGGCACATTTCTGTAAAGACACTGTATTTGTTCCTCCTCGATCTTTTCTTTTTGGAAGTGAAATATCTCCAAAACCAGGGAACTTTAAATACGTCTTCGCCTTTACCTCTTTTTTTTTCTTTTGCTCCCAACCTTGCTCTTGCTTCTGGACTAGAATGCCTGATAAAATCACGCAAAGGTCTTTTATTTATGTTTGGCTAGGAGCTGACCAGATGCCCCAGCCTGTGAAATAATCACCATCTGTTGATTGTAATTGCAAGGCAAAAGCCAAAAGCCTGGAAGGTTTTTTCAGTGATGTATTCAAAGAACTGCAGCTTGACTTTTCTGAATAAAAACAAAAGCTTCTGCTTTGGGTCAGACCTTTTTTTTCTTTTTTTAATAGTTCCTCACATGCCTGATGCCTATGAATAGCTCTGCTACTCGTTCCCTCCTTATCAGGAACAATTTGATTTTGTGCTTTTTTTGCCTTTTTTTTTTTTTTCCCTTTCATTTCTGTCTGAGAAGGTGGCACCATTGCTGTGCCCTGGGGCATTGCGTCCATCCTCTGCAGCTTGGCACCTCGGTGGGGAAGCACGCTTGTCTGAGGTCCCGTCTGCAGTGAGTTTCTTCTCCCCCTCTTTTTGTCTCTCTGACATCTTGCCGTTCTCACATCAGGCAAAGATGTCTCTGGGGGAGAAGGACAATGGCGAATACTGCAGGTGCAGTGAGAATCAATAATTCATTTAATCATAAATTAATAAATGATGATGCTGCTTGGGGAGAAGGGGAGGAAAAGAAAGAACATTAATAGAGTGGTTTCCAGATCAATTCCATAACTCCAAGAGACCGAAGAAAGGCTCCAGAGGGCCTGAACTTGGTAATTGTCAAGGTCTGTAGGACTCCCTCACTGCCGTCAGTGCTGCTGCTTGGGTTTAATTGAGCGGTACGCCTGTGTGCCCCGTCGCCTGTGGAACTCGGAGGCTGCAGAACTTCGGTATTTGTGGGACGGTGAGCAGAATGCCTCTGGGTGGGGCAAGTGAGCTGTAGAGAAGTTTTTATGCTTGCTGGAAAAAAGCACTGCAGCTCCTGAAGTGTTTCTGCCAGATATTAAGCGTTAAGGCAGGTCTCCGGTCCTAGCCCACAAACATCTGAGCTTGCTTCTCTGGGACCGCGGGGCACAAGTGGGTGACCTGGGAGCACTTAAGGCTGTGCATCTGGCCCTGCCCAAAACACATGGTGGGCAGTTGCACACACACATCTCAGCAGCTTGAGGCTACGGCGTATGAAGGCAGGGCAAGCCAGGATTTAGCCATCAGAAAATGAGGAATGAATATAATAAGGACGTGAAGTCCATTAACCTCCAGAAGACACCTCTTGGGCAGGCAATGCCTATTTATTCCAGTAAGTGGACAAAGACTCCAAAAGCCCCTGTCACAGTGTTCCTTCATCCTGTGGTAACAGGTGTAACGGGTGGCCAAACGTGTCACATGAGTTACCACCAAGCAGAGGTGCTTTCCAGTACTTTCCTGTGTACTCTGTCCTTCCCCGTGCCTGCAGTAGCACAGACCTTTCACAGCAGCTTAGATGAAGGCTCTCGGGTTTGCTGAGCACTGTTACTCATTTTCTCCTTCACTGGCTCTTAAGTAACAGGGATGGACATCTCTTGACTTGAAGGTTGGATTTGTCTCTTTGAAAATACGTAGGACCCTGAGGATGGTTCTCCCAGGATTTAGTGCTCTGTAGGCCTACCTTCAGTTTGGGCTGACTTAAACTCCACCAAGAGATAGGCATGTTCATTTTCATCATTGTCCAGGAGAAGAGGTCAGGTCTGTTTATGCAGCATGGTAGTGCTTAGAGGAATTCAGAAACTGTGCCCTTCTCCCAGCCCTTCATGTGGCCAGCAGGCATCTGGAAACATGACCTCCCTGGAGGCAGGAGGTCTTCATTAGGTATTTGCATGTCACTGTATTAATAATGGTAATGAATAGTGGAATTAGAGCCTTACTATCTTTTTACATAACAACACATGTCCATAATGGACCTAAGATTAGCCAGAGCTGCTGAAACACCAAGCAATGCTGGTTTGCCTCAGCAGTGGTTTGAATTCTGCTCGGGGCTCTGGGCAAAGTGTCTCCTTTTCCTGAAAAGAAGGAACAAATCAGAGCAACCAAGAATGCAGCTGCAGTTTTGGAGCTGAAATCTCAGACAGTGAAAAGACTGTGAGAGAAGGAGAGGACCTCCAAAACGCTCTGGATGCACTTGCAGTACCTGTTTTCTGTGCCTCTTCTTTCCCTTTTGTTGAGTTACTTCTAATTTGCACTGATGAAGAAACAGAACAAGGCCAAATTATTTCCTGATATAAGGTCTATTCTTTTATTTCCTTTTTCTTTCCAGTTTAATCTTGTAACTCCCAGCTATTACCTCTTCCTACTCTGCAGTATTAACATGCATCATGTGTATTTTACAGTTTACGTCCTTGGGGTTGTTCCTTAATAAGTTGTACACATTTAACCCTGCTTAGTCATCTTCATTAATTCTTCCAGGTCTGTTTATTAGTCGTCTATGATTTTTTACTAGCTTGCTGCTCATGTATTGCTGATAGGGGAAACCTGATGGAATGAACAAAATTGCATCCTTGGGCCGCTTGCATCAAAATGGTGCAGAAGCTCTTTCCTCCCTCACTTTTCTGGGAGTGATGGGATGCCCCTCTGTTCACCACTCAAAATTGCAAGAGCCTGTTTGGCTAATATAGCACATCAAGATTTTTTATTTGCTATTTTCTGTAACCTCAAGTCTCAGAGAACAAAACAGCTCCCGTGCTCTCTCCCTCCTGCTGAGTATCCATCTTTTGGATTATTGCTCTCCAAGGACATTACCTGCATTTTTCTATTTTGTTGGGTTCAGCTTGTGGCTTTGATGAGTCTAGATTCAATCATCCTCTGTCCCACTCCTGCTACTCTCTGCTTTAACTTTCGGACCATTGCCCACACACGGTTAATTTTAAGGAGCTCTGTGTTCGTCGAGGGCCTGTTTCTTTGTCTTCCATTATATTTGCAATTTCTCTGCAGGGTGTCAGCTGCAAATTTCATGGACAGTTAGTGTTGGTTTCCTGTGACACTGGTTTAATAAGACCCACATGGATGCAAACCCTTTGGCACGTCATTTGTCATCTCTTAGTCCAATGTAGTGTATTTTCTTTCGGTACCTCTGGCCAGTTTTTTTGATCTGTGGGCTGTTGGTTCTGGTCAAACTGATGCAGTGGGGCGATGCCAAATCCTTCACATTCCTGAAGCTTCAGATCCCTGACTGCCTTTCCTCTGGGTGCTAGTTGTGCATGTGTATTAAAAAGTAAAAGACTTTCACTTGTGTATTGCATGTGATTTTATCTTTTAGATTCTTAATGACTGTTCATATTTGTTTCATTATTTCACCAGGGATAGATATCGACTTGGAATTAAACATTGCCAACTCTGTCCCTTATTGAAAATCTTTATTATGTTTGCTTTTTGGTTGGATTTGTGGATCCTCCCTAGCTCAATGTAAATTGTCATATTATTTGTCACTGGGATAATACGTTTGTCAATGCCTTGCCATAACAAATTAGGCTCCTGATGCTGCATACATTTATGCAGGTGCTTATATATATAGATTGCTTAACGTTCAGCCCTGTATTAATTCTGCTGAAGTGAAAAATACTTTTTAAAAATGTCTCTGTCTTTTCTGGATTAAGTTGTAGGATGTCGTTTGCTTTATTTGGTTTGTGGACATACCATTCTTCAACTTCTTTTTGCTCTGCTTTTTTTAAACTTGCTTTCCCCCCCCTCTGCAGTCCAAACTTCCTCTCTTTATTCTTCTGGCTAAGGACAGATTTAAAAAAGCTGCTCAGCCATTTCTGAACCATTAATTTCATCCTCATCCTCATTTATTAATGAACCTACCTTCTTTCTGGTGCTTCTTCTCCTGATGAATTTGTAAATCCCTTCTTATTCCCTTCAGTGCCTTAGGCAACATAAATTCATTTGCTTTCTCCCCCCTTGCCCTTATCTTTTCCCTACAGCCTTAACTGACTCTGTATATTCTTCTTTAGTCACAATCTCCACTTCCATTTGCAGTACAGGACTTTTCTTGCCATTTTCTTAATGAAAGGGCATCAGTAGGGAAACACCGTGCTGTACAGCACAGTGAGACCTGAAGGGTTTCGTTGTGTGTGGTGGAGCCTTCTCGGGGACAATGTATGTTAGTAGCAATCGCTGTGTGGCAAAGCCAGCGTGTGTAGTTTTAGTGTATCTTTGGCTTAATTTTTAAAGCTCTCACTGTGACTTGAGCAAGGCAAGACCAGCAGCTGAGCCAGGAATTCCTCTACCTGCTGAGTGGTTTCATCCAGCGTGCCAGCTGTTCATTACAAGAGCTACTCTCCTGCCTTGGTAATAGGTATTGAAAAAGCTTCCTTTTTAAGGGAAGTTCTTCTAACCCAAGGGGTGTGTATGTGTGAGTATTTCATCTAGTTGTTGCTGAGGCAAAGGTAAAACACCAGGAGGAAAACTGGACCAAAAAGATGAGAAGCTATAAGCAGGGAGAAGAGGCAAGATATCTTTCTGTCCTTCTAAGCTCCACTTCAAGACAGGTTGGCAATTCTGCCATGCTTGAAGGCAGGCATGGTCTTTGAGTTCCATCAGCATGTTAGGCAGGGAGAAATATCTCATGACTGCTGCTACGCTGTGACTACTATGTCTCTAGCAGAGATGGTAGTCTTCTGCCCTTCTGGAGCAAGGCTGGAGACTGACTGGCAGAAGGGTTGCTTCACAAGGTCTGGAAACAAAATTGGAGGCTAAATTTGGATGCTCATTAGAGAAGACCTATTCAGCCAAGGCTGATCTTGTGACCTGGAAAAAGGCCTGTAACTCAGCTCCTATGAATGGGGCTGTGCCACTAACCAGACCTTGGAGAGGTCTCTCATATGCTCAGTTTCCCCATCCGTAAAGTAGTGACAGTGGGTTCCAGGGGTTTGGCCAACTACTGAACATGAAATGCTCCAAAACTCTGGGTAGACATGTCAGTGTTTCTTTCTCATAGGGAGTCAGCAAGAAGGTTTTGGTGGGGTAGAATGGGAAGAAATGGGTTGTGTTTAATGGTTCCCACTCTCATTCGGGTATGGTCTTACACAGCTTTCTTCCTTTCTTCTTCCATGTGTGAGTGCCATGGAAAGCAGCTATGGATAAGCAATGTGTAATAAGATCATGAGTTCTCATGTGCCTCTGGGACCAGAATAATACCCACCATTGCTTCTTCATCTTCCCACGTCATTCTTGGCATCCTTCTACACTTCCTGAAGGTGGACAAGTCAGGAGTCATGAGAAGTCAAGAGAAGGTGAAAGAAAGGGTGCAAAAGATGTTTAAAAACAGAGGTTACCTCCATAGACCCATACTGCCCCCCTTCTCCTGAGCCCTATAGTGTTGTGCTACATGAGGGCAAGGAGTCTGTCAGACCTCTGGTCAGCATGTTGGATGTTTGTTGTCTTTTTGTTTACATGGGGGACAGAGAAGCTTAGAGAAGAAACCTGGCACAGAGCAGTTGGGATTCAGTTAATCTGCTTAGAAAGACATTAATCAGAGGATCAGATGCTGTCAACAATACTCTTTCCCCCTCACTCTCTTCCCTCTTTCAGTACCTTCCTCATTACTGCTCCCACGGGGTTCTACTCCTCACCCTCCTCCCTGTGTCCCTCCTATCCCCTGCTGTGAAAGTCAGGGAGTAATGAAGGACAAGGAGATTAAACCAAAATTAACAAATAAAATATAAATCCTAGATCTAAATGAAAATTAAAAATGGATCTTCATCTGTTTATTTGTTTCTCTAAAAATAGCCTTGTACCCCAGCCAAACTAAACGTAGCCAGGATTTCCCTGGAAAGTTCTGGGGAAAATAGGCAGGTCCCAAAAGATGAGCAGGAAATAGTGTCTGCCTGCTTCCCCTCTGGCTCCATCTATCTCCCCCCACTTCCACTGGAGCCCGCAGGAGAAGCTCTGGGGCCACACTGCGACATGGCATTCTCACAGTGACTGGAGAAGGGGCTACTCCAAACCTCCAGCCCTCGTTGCCTGCCTGCAGCAGGAACTGTGGGTACTCAGCTTCTGGCCAACACCTCTTGACCAGAGATGGGAATCTGTAGCTGTCAGCAGTCAGAGTTTATTGGGTGCTCTGGTGGAAACTGGAGCCAGGCAGTTCAGTTTCTCTTGTGTGCAGCTGGGAGAACAATGTGCACAAGGACTTTACCTGTATGGGGAGAGTGGCTCTGAAAGAAGGTGTCGCTGTTAGTGGCGTGCTCCTCGGCACCCTGTTGCTTTTCTGCCTGGCCTCTGGTGAACAGGAAAGGAGGCTCAGAGGCAACATCCCATGGCTGCACAGCACTGAGGGTGAGGCTGAGCTCGCCGCTCTCTGAGCTCTGTTGTTGTAGAATAACTGTTGTCAGAGGAGTATTTGTTCTACACTCACTGTCTTCCTCTAACATTTTTGTTTTATTAATTTTTCAAGAAAAGTGCAAGAACAAAAAAGCATTGCAGTGAACAAGATATCAGCACCAACGGGGGGATAAAGAGAGAGGCAGATAGCTAGTGCTATCTCCTCCTAATGCTTGCCTTGTGCACAGGGTGTTTTATATTCCTGGGTTTTGTTCTCAGATGTGCAGCACTCGGTTTCATTCTCTGTATGAAGGTATAATCACAGGCAACGCAGGATATGCGGTGTGGCTTACTTAATTTCAGGGAAAACCTTTAACTTTGGGGATCTCCTGACCTTTTGAGTCAGTGTTTTAACAGCATTACAGTTGCATTAATTTTGGAGATTTTGCAATCCCATGTTAATCCAAATTCCATTGAAGTCAGTACACAGACACCCATTGTCTTAAGCTGGGGTTGGTTCAGGTCATTACTCTTCAAATTGTGATGAGGAGGGGATGGGGATAAAGGGAAGGATTCAGTGGTATATCAGAGCTCAGCTTCTTTATTGTGCTTTCATGGGTGAAGTAAAGGCTATCTAAGAGAGAAACTTAGGTGGGTAAATGTTTTTATGAGAGGATTTATAATTCTTTTTTTTATGTGAGAGAGCAGGAGATGTGAGGGGAATACAAGGGTACTGCCTAAGGCCACAGCATACTTGCCCAAAATGTGATCAAAAGAGTGCTTTGGCCAGAGTTCTCGGCGCATCATCCCTTCCATGGGAAGATGCATCCTTGTGCCAGTTTCCCCTCTCTGCTGGACCACTGCACAGAAGAAACAGTGAGAACCTACCTCTGTTTCTCCTCACTCTGCTTTAAAGGGAGATCCAGAGGAAGCAGTGTTGTTCCCCTGTGTATGCATATACACGAGCAGATGCACCCAGCTATTTGAGAACATGTGGACCCCTTTAATGTTGGTGCACCCCATCTCTGCTTGGCATGCCTCCCGTATTCCTCCAGCCACTGTGGTTCACTGTGACCCAGGTGCCTGGTGTCTAAGTCCAGCTGCCAGGGTGTGCCAAGGTGCCTGCTGGCTGTGCCCTGCAGGTCCTTCACAGGCCTCTTTCCTTACTGAATATGAAGTGCTGATCTCACCACCCATACTACAGCGTTAAAACTTAATGTTCTGGGAGAACAGCTTTGAAAGATCTGTCCTTGAGCACTGACAAGTGGTCATAAGACTTTCCAGAAGGCCATGTCCAGACATTGTGCCAGCAAGGCAGAAATGCTGAGTTAGCAAGTTCACAAACTCCTGCATCTTGGCTTCGTCCCAGCAAGTGGGAGGAGGGCAGCCAATAAACCCCACAGAGATGTGTGCCTTTGACAGCAGCCCCACGTATGAACTGCTGTATTGCTCCTGGCCAGGAGCTGGGGCTCCGATACCTCCTGGATGATGTTATAGCACTGAATCAGTGCATTTAGGGATCCTGTATGCCTGGGCAAAGGAGGGTGCGGTGGCATTGCTGCATCCGTTCTGTTCAGCGTGAGTAAGAGTCAGAAGGAGGATGTGGTACCACAAGTCTTGCTGTGAGCTGCTAGCAGGAAAGTACAAGATGTCCTTTCCAGCTTGGTGTCCCTGCTGGTTTTAGCATGCTAGCTGCGTTAGACCTAGTATAGACACATGTACTAGTGCTATATCTGAGCTTTCCTTCTGCTGAGGACAAATACTTGTGGGTTTAGGGGCTAACCTGTATCTCCAGAATGTTATGTGGAGTTGGTCCAGGTTTTTCCTTCAGTTGTGTGGTTGATGAAAATTGGCTATTTTAATCAAAGACTGTTTTTCACAGTTTCCATTGTGTTCTTGTCTTCATTTTTTTTCTATGGAAAATGGTCAGGGTAGGAAGAGGAAGTGGGACAGGTGGGTTTTAATTTTTTTCTCATCCAGCTCTCAATTTTCATTGAGGAAAAGGGAGGGGAAAGAGAACTGGAAAAAAAGTCAAGGGTGGAAAGGAAAGAAAACTTTGTTGTTTTTTTCATCTAAGTTTTATGGAAAAATCTTACCTACTTTGTTCTCCTCTTAATCCCTTTAGTTCTTGTGTTCCTTTCTTGTAGTTTCCCTCATCCCAGACAGTCGCTTTCCCAAAAACATAAGCTGCCACAGGTGCTGATATCTGCCTGGAAGGTTGGAAAGGAAATTTGCAGGAAAACACAGTGGCTCAGGTAGAAATGTGCCTTGGTTTCAGGCCTAAGCTGATGACCTCTTCCTGAGCTCTGAAGCTGTTCACCAGTCTGACAAGTTGCTGAGCCCAGAGCTGGTGGATGGGCTTTTTTATTGGTGTCAGGCTGGTAAGCTAAAGCTGGAGAAGAGCATCACACCCCAGCTGCCAACACCTTCACGTAAGCAGGCAAGTTTGAGCAACAGAGATGCCCATCCTCTCCCGGAAGAAGCAGGAGATTTTCCTCTTTCTCTTCTTCCCTGAATGTGGAATAAAGTGGTCATCTTCTATCAAGTCTGCTGGCTTGAGGAGTGAAGATGATTTTAAATGGGAATGGTGCCAGGCTGAGAGATTTTAAGACCTCTTGTCATGCTCCAGTTCTCCCTGCAGGGCGTTTTTTTTTATCCATGGCTGTTCTCTGGCTGAGATAAGTCACTGCTTTTTCCATTCTCTTCGTAGCAGTGGCTTTGCTGGGTCTTGCCTCAGGCCTCTCTAACCCATAACTGGGCTATTGGTTGGAATTTGGATTCCAGTAGATAGACAAAGATGATGTTCTGATACGCTCTGTCTCCAGGATCAATGCTAAAAGTTGTGTGGATGGTAAATAGCGAGTTGATGGACTCGCTGGAAGGGGGCCTGGAAGCACCAGGGAGGTTGCATCTCCCACAACCTGGGAGTCCCAGGGGCAAAGTGGGCTTCCTACACATCCCTTTTTTTCTGTGGTCTCCTTCCCCTCTTCTGGACTCTGTCCCTGCAGTTGAAGCATATACAAAGGTAGACCTGCAGAAGCTTGTGAAGATATTGGGGCATCTTTTTAGGCCACTGATATGTGGACTGTGATCTGCAAGACAGAGGCAACCACTCTGCAGGCAAACTCTATTAAATAGTAGCTTTTACAAAGCTCAGTGGTTTCATGCAGTTGTTCTCCAAAAGTCGGGCAAGTGGAGAGTGGGCCAAATATTCAGGCACCACTGGTCTGATCTGTGTGCTGTTCAGGCAAAGTACCTGATTAAGTCTCAGTCAGCTCTACACCCTGTCTTTAAAAGCTGCCTGAGATGGAGTTTTCACATCCTCCCTGGAGCAGTTTGTTTCAGAGCTTTGCTGTTGTCATAGCTAGATAGCTAGTCTGAGATCTCGCTGCAAATTTTGTTGCTAATAAAGATGATCGGTGGGGAAAAGAGAACTATTTTTCTCATGCAAATTTAAAACGTACTGCATTTATCTTTTAGCATTTTTCCATCTATTTTTCTTCTGTTTCTTTCCTGTCCCTTTGATGTATCTCCCTATCTCTATCTCATTTCCTACCTTCCTTCCCCCACGATGATCACTTTCTCCTTTCACAGGGGGCAGAAAGAAATGTCTGCTGTGTTTTATGGGTTCCCACTTAATCCTGCCCGATCCTCCATTGTTAGAATGCTCCTTCCCTTCTGGTACCATCATGTCTAGTACAGATGAGTATGGCAGATCCCTGCAGAGGGTCCTGTGCTTTTGGGATGCTTCCCAGGCAGCCAGTGCCTCCGGCCCCATCTCCCTCCATTCTTAACCCAAACAGCTTGTGCTGATGTTATCACTCTTTTCTTCTAGCACGATGATGCCTGGAGCTTTCAAATATGCTCATTAATTAAGCCTCCTGGGATGTAGTTCCCTGCTGGCCACTGTGTATGTACGTGGGGCCGGTGGAAGGGAGGAGAGGGGAGAGGGCAGGCCTGGCGCTGGAGCATACGCTGTGCATCCTGCCGGTTTGCAGTCTCGCTTTAACAGTTGGTCATTCCTTAAAGCCTCAGTGCCCCGCAGAAGTCGAGAGGGCCTGGAATGCCTTGGAGGGGCAAAGAGACACAATCGGGTTTGACAGGATTTGCACCACAAATTAAGTGCTGAGTGTCAACGTTTGACACTCCAGCTCCACGGAGCTTTTGGGTAACCCCTCGCAGAGAAATCTGTCAGAAACCCAGGCATCCAGAAAGCAGGGGGGGAAACCACCCTGCCACCTCCTGCTTTTCGCTTCTTGGAGGATGCAAAACACTGAATCGGTGCTGCATGGCCTTGTCAGCTCCAGTGAAGCACCCCATCACCATTGCCTTTGGGGGGGAAGGTGCTGTCATGGCAGGGAGCCTGTGCACTGCCGCCCCCCGTCCCACACTCCCATGTTTACTGTCTTGCCAGCAAAGGTCTGGAGGTATGGCCTGCAAAGCGAGCGTGGGTCCTGCGGGGGCAAGGATCCATACAATGCCCTTCAACTCAGCAATATGATTTTTTTCCCCCAGCCCCTTCCTGTTCTTTTCACAGCTGCAGTATTGGTGGGGCACAACCACACTGCTTCAAATCACATCCTCTTGAGTCTCGTCAGTGGGGCACAACGTTGGTGTTAGAGAGATTTGTGAAGGTTATTAACAGGGCTGCAGGAAAAGACGGAACGTGAATGGATGCCCAAGGCTCTCCTCTCTTTGCTAGGGAAGTGCTGAGTTGCTAGTCATCATTTGAGGTGTAATGGGGCTGTGGAGGCAGCAACATCATTCCTCTTGATCAATTAAAAGAAAAAGTATGAACCAAACCCATTTAATTACTTTGAGCCAGGGATGTTCATGCCAAAAGATTAATGGAAGCTCGTTTTCATTTGTTAGACTTCCACTGTCCAAAGTCGGCTGTATTTTCTTCATCTGTCCTCTGTGGTTATGGATCGTTGCTGCATATGCTGTCCGAAGCAGTGCTGTCTTTCCAGCCTAGCAGAAGTGCTTTCCTCCACTGCTGGGTCTTCCTGCTTCCTTGGAGCTTGGAGAAGACTTTTACGTTTTGTGATCTGAGTGTAGAAATACCTATCAGTAGGTCCTACTGTGGTGAGAGCTGGGCAAGCAGTTGTAAAATCTGATCCTTTGATGAAAGTCATCCCAGGGTGGGTAGCAGCCTTGTGCCAGTCTCAATAGAGCACAGCCTCCCACAATACCACCTTGTCATTAGACAAGGCCCTATGGCCCGTGTTTACTGTGAACACGAATAGCATCCCTGTCGCAGCCTTGAAAGACCATTCCTTCTGTGCTTCTTGTTCTAGGATTTATCCAGTGTAGCACTGGTCTTTCTCGGTTCCTTACGCTCTGAGACTACTCTTGTCCTGTTGTATTGTTCTTTAGCCATTCCATATCCTGCCTAGACATAGATGAAATATCTGTGGAGAGACTAGGCTCTTGCAGGGGCATCCCATGGGCAGCCTTTCCAGTTGTCTCTCTGGGGTGTGTGTTCTAAGCTGTTGCCATCAAGTGTGTATAGTTGAGTTTATTCCTCTCTGCTTTTCAAGACGGTTTATTCCGGGCTCATATTCTAGCTTACAATCTATTGCTTACAGTATTTATTACTTTCAACCTACATGTAGACCTCAGGGTATAGTTTCTGCTCCTTCCAACAGCCCCTCTGTTGTTCCCTCAACACCACGTGCCCAAACAGCATGGTGGGGTAAGGGGACAGTGCCCCACTTCACAGCCAGGCAAATGGAGGCAGGGAGTGAGGCTATGGTCAGGTATACTGCCCTGACTGCTGCTGGGGCGGATGGTGAGGTCAGAGGCAGTCCTTGCTCCCCTTCCCCTGCCAGAGGTTACCATCAGTTCAGGTTGCCAGCACAGATGACTGCATTCTTGCTCTTTAACCTGGTCCTTTCAGCGTGACCTAAGGTAGGAAAAAAATCCTCTTACCCACTAATGAGGATCTCTTTTCCAGAGCTGCGTGGGAGAGCTATTAGACCAGCAGATATGCTGGTAGATCTGAGGGGGAGAGGATGGGATGAGGAGTGGGAGGGATGCTTACCTGCACCCGGTGAGGCATCCAGCCAGAGGAGGAGGTATGGTCTCAGCATAAACAACTATGTCTCTTCTCCCAGCAGCTCCAAACTGCAGAGGATTCAAACCCACATCATACACATTTCTCAGCGACAGACCAGGCCTTGGTGCCATAAATTTTAGCCTTCTGACTTTAGGCTTCTTTGACTTACCTGATTTTTATGAAGTCCAAAAAGTAGCCTGCAGCTTTTGGGCAGTCTGTGCACTAGAGGCTGGAAGCCCCTTCTCCGCCAGCCAAATCCACCTTTGTGTTTACCTGAACATGAGCAGCAGTCTTTCCTTCATGTTGTCATCTTTGAACAGGGGGGAACTGGTGTGAGCACTCACAGAAGGCAAGGAAACCAGGTCGGGTGAGCACTGTTAAAGCAAATTCAGGCTTATTATTCAAACAGATGTTCATGAATATATTTTGCCATATTTGCAGAGTCTTAATTGTAATCTGACTTGATGGGCACATGAGTTTAAAAGTAGAAGACAGAATTTATGGAAGAAGAGGCGATCTGGGAGATGAGCTACCAATCTGGGCTCTGGAGAGGGAGGGTGCATTTCTAACTCTGCACAAGGGGTAGGCAAGTCACCTGGGCTTATTGCTCCTTGCCTCCCCCGGTCCCATGGGTGCTCACTGCTGGGGGAACACACCTGCAGCCCGAGCAGGGCCGTTTGTGTGCTGGGTTGCATGTTCATTCATAATTGCTGCTTACCTCACGGTCTTGACTTATGTAGCAGAGATTTGCCACCCTTTCTCCCTCTTGCCTATCACACCCTGGTCCCCGAAACAAGGGTTCTCCTCCACTTCCTCCATGGGAAGCACCTTTCGTGCGAAGTCGTGTCTCTGAAGTTTTGGTAGTACGATGACTTCTGCCTGGTGAACAAGAGGAGAATCTGGGAAAGAAGCCAAATCATGATTCTACTACTGAGATTATTATTATTATTGCCATTAGCAAATATGGCAGGAAAAGTTACGATAAACAAGGGAGAGATAAGTGCGATTTATACATGTTTTCATCTCTTCTGTGTGTTTTTTCCTTTCTTTCTTTTTCTCCCCAATGGCAAGTACTGTTTTCAGGCTAGGGACAGATTGCATCATTTTCTCCCAGAGTCTGATGACATCGGGGTTGCCCATTGCATGCCCCAACACGTTCAGTCTCACACAGCACCTCTCATGCAGTGGGCAGTAGTCTCGACTGCAGATGAGATATCCTCTCCTCCGATGGCATCAGGAGGGTCAGAGAGGCATGGGCACCTCCCTGAGTGGACCACCATCCCTATTAAGAGCTGTGCTCACTGCCCACGCACCTTTCTCGCCCTGGGGAGGGGCATGGGCAGGGTTTGCTTTGGCTGGCATGGTATTTCATCTTGCTGTGACCCAACTGGCTGCAGGTGGGAGCAGCCTCCTGAGAATGGTCTCAGGTGGAAGATTTGGAAGGAAAGAAGCTTTCAAGTGCAGGAAAGTGGGACAGGAGAGGGACTGCTTCATCATGGTAGCTGCTAGCACCACTGTGCTGAGGTGGCTGTTGAAAACATCGGTGTTCAGAAAGAAAGTTTTACCCCTTATGGTAAATGACATGGTACCACAGACTCTAGAGATGGAAGCCTCCTGCTCAGCCTGCTGCAGCACTGTAAGACTGCAGCTGGTAAGAGACCAAATGGCTCCAAAAATATACTTATAAAAATCCGCAACATCTCTGCACATGCTGCCTGGTCCCTCAGTACTGCTCCCCGGGCAAACAAAAATGAATCACTTAAGGAGTATGTAAAACTGAGGGCTCTGCGTCATGCCCCATGCTCCTAAATAAGAACCGTTGTGTAGCAGGGGCAGTTTGGGAACAATTCTTCCTTCCATGATTTCAGCGAGTCCTCTGCCCCAGTGAGTTATGGCAGTCCAGACCACGTCAGGAACAGACCGTTCTTTCCCTGTGGACGATACTGGCAGTGCTTCCCAAATCACTTCTTTAAAACTGGGGGTGTTGGTGGGTGCCAGCAAGCTCAGCACTGGGGCTGAGCTACAGAATTTGGTGTGAGTCTTCTCCAGGCATTGCCAAGGCATTTGGATGAAGGTTGACACCATGTGTGATGTTTTAGATGCCTATGGATAGGGCCTGATTTCAAAAAGGCACAACTGGGCAGGATGGATGAAGCCGTGACCTCGCACCACTGCTGACCACTGCTACGCAGGGGAGTGCTATTTGGAAGTGTCCTGCTTGTTCCCGCTAGCTCTGGGTTTGTTCCCCATGACCACAGAGTAAGTGGCAGTGCTCTGAAATGGGGACTCGGAGGTCCCCAGTGTGAGTCTTTGCCACCTCTTGGGAACCCCAACAAGGTTTTTCTGAGCTTTAAGGATAAATGGGGAGAGCAGTGAGTACCTGTTCTTGGCGTTAAGAGGAAGGATAGTTTGGAGAGACTGCTTTAAGCAGAGTAGCACTGATCTGAGGCTTTAATAATGCAGTGGACTTGTAAGTGTTCCAAACTGTGAGATTTCTGAATGAATTTTTAATCCAGGGTTTAACATTAAAGATTAACATGTGTGTTTTGAATTTCAAATAGGGAATTTACCCCCAAAAGACTAAGACTTCCTTCAGTGGCTTCTTATGATTTTGTTCTATTTTAACTTTTTTTCTTTCCTCTTCCCTGGGTGCATTAAAGCAAAAAACAAAGGAAAAGGAAAACCCAACATTTCAGGCTGTGCTTGGGGAATTTTCAACTTCATGTTAAACCAGTGTCCAATTGGACTCTTTCATATTAATGCTGCTCTGTGTGCTCTTAGACTTGGCAGGAGTGACAACATTTGTGTGAAAAACTGAGCCAGCTGTGCAGAAAAAAAAAAAAAAGTCTCTTCCTTGGTTCAGAGCAGTTGTGTGCTTTGCTGCTTGGGCAAAAGCAGCTTCTCACATCTGCTGTGGAGGGAAAATCTGCAAAGTTTTTCCCTGAGACTCTAACTCTAGGAGACAAGGGAAGCCTGTAGCAGCTTTGTGTTTGCAAAAGTTAGCAGCTCTTGTGAAAGAAATTAGGACATCAGGTAGCAAGGGAAGAAGAGAAGTCAAGCAGAAGATCAGGCAGCACTGTGAGGCCTGATCACCCAGGGTTAACTCTCAGAAAAGAAGGTGGTAAGGAGGGAGGCACGTTGTCACGTGCAGTAACAGCAGCGGCTGCATTCACAAAGTCTCTTTCCTGTGTTTCAAGCGTGTTATGAAGATTCTCTATGTTGGGTTTTTTTAGACCTCCTTAAGATGTTTAGAGCATCTTGTGAGCATCATTTTTTGAGCATCTGACACTTCCTTTAGGGCTATGGTGCATGCCTCCTAGCCTGGAGTGCTTTGGGGCTGTGTCTTCTTGCAGACAGCATTTGCTCCTACAGTCGTGGTGGCCTCCAACAGAGCCAAACATAGTAAACCTTCTTGGTTATTTTTTTTTTCTCCTTGATAAGAAATGTGTGTGTTAATTTGAAATCAATACTAATACTTGGCACAGCATTGAAGAATGTGATTAATAGGCAGAGCAAGGCCCATGAATCAGGTGCCGAAGTCCTATTCTTGTCTCGCCATTGACCTGCTGTGTGCTGTTCAGGTGAGTTATATCCTCTCTCCATCTTGGTTTTCCTTACTGCAAGATGGAGACCCTTTGCATTGCCCCAGCACCTTACCTCCCAGCATCATTTATTGCTACCGGCGCAACTTGCTGCACTTGAGTCTTTTCACCATGATGCTGCGTACCCCACTAGAGTGCAGGAGGGCTGGCACAGGACAGAGGGGAGGAAGCGGTGAGGAAGCCTGGCATTTGTGAAATAAAATAGGGTCAATGGTCTCAGCTTGGACTCATAGAGCAGCAGATGCTGTGAGCAGGGAGGGCCTCCCAGCATTAGGACTTATTGTTTCCCCTGTGGTGCCCTGTGGAGGTACATACCTGTGTGTCAGAAGAGCACACAGCAGATGGATGGCAGATTTGCATTAATCTGGCCATGCCCATTTTAATATATTGGTCCTGCTTCTGCCATGCAATGTGGGAATGATTAGCTCAAATGGCAGGAGAGTGGGGAACTGACTACAGTAAGCAACGCTTGCACCAGAGTTTTGGGTTTTGGGGCAGGGAGATGACAAAAGCCGTGCTCCCTGAGGACAGGGAGCAGGAAAAGAGTCTTATTTAGGGAAAGAACAGTTAAGTGCTTAAATAGATGTGTCTATGTGGCTCGTGTGTGGAAAGTCCGTGCCTAACACTGGCTGCTTCATCAACATCAGGACCAAACTTCACATGGAAACACCTACAGCTCCTGAACTCTGGGTGTTCCTTTGAGAAGATTGGGCTGGAGTTGTTGATAGCTAAAGCTTGTAACAAACTGATCATCTATTCCAGGAGAATCCCAATGTGTCCTCTCTGTTTCGTTTCACATCACAGTGACAGTCCAGATTTTTCAGAGGATGGCACAAAAATCAGGGGGAAGTTTCCACTGGGAAAAGATACTGTTCACATGACGTGGAAGTGCCACAGCATATTAAGTATGTGTGTGTGTGCACAACACTGTATCGTTACCAAATAAAGTCATACGAAGCTAGAATTTATGTAATGTGTAAATATCTGGCAAAAGTTTAAATGGATTGAAATAAAGTGTTTTTACCCCATTGAACTGAAGTGTGCCAATATTAACATAATTAAATGGGGAAGTCGAAGCAATTAATTTTGTCTTCACTCACTGAAAATGTCATCAAACTTGATATTCTTACAACCTATTTTGATTTTAATGAAAACTCTTTTTCCCAGTGGAAAATTGTCCTTTTACAACCTCTTTCAGGCAGCTCAACTCATAATCTGAGACATTCAATTACTGACCTGACATTTCCCAGATCAGAAGACAAATTTGGGTTTCCCTTTCTCTTCAATTTAAATGAAAAAGAGCTTGCCTTTTTTTCTTTTGTTTTGTTTCTTTTCTGTTTGTTTTTTGCAATTTTAATAATTTTTACATCCCAAGTAGTTTGGGATTAACTAAGTTTAATATATGGAATTCTAATGTCTTTGCATATCCCCACGAAAGCAACCTTCAGTCTGACTGCTTCTGGAGACTGAAGGTTGTGCTTTTGTCAGGCTTGTTTTCAGCATCGTGTATGAGGCAGGGAAGATTCACTGTGGCTGTGCTCACTGAAAAACTCTTTCTTGTACCAGCAGGACATGGGAGTTTTGTTATCCAAATGGATACAAATATGGTCGGACCTTTAAGCCCCGATATGGGAATATCATAGAATCATAGAATTGTAGAATGGTCTGGGTTGGAAGGGACCCCAAGGATCATAGAGTTCCAACCCCCTGCCACAGGCAGGGCCACCAACCTCCAGGCCTGAATCTACACAAGGTTGCCTTGAGCAACCTGGCCTTGAGCATCTCCAGGGATGGGGCATCCACCACCTCTCTGGGCAGCCTGTCCCAACACCTAACCACCCTCTCTGTCAAAAAACTTCCCCATAATACTTAAACGTGTGCTTAGTTTTTAAACATCAGCTCTGTTTCCAGTGAGTTAACTGCCCTTGGGGGAACAGCTAGGATGTATCACAGCAGCGCAGGCATTGGTGTGTGGCCCAGGCTCTGTCTGGGCACTCTGCTGGACGTGCAGGCAGCAGCATAGGTGAAGTCACAGAGCAGTACAATTTTTAGGGGAGCTGAAAGGTACGGTGAACAATGAAGAACTTCTGCCAAACATCTTTTCACTTGCAAAGCTTGTGTACCCCGTAGGATGAGAACATTTCATGATACATGAGATGTAAAACTGGGGTGGAAAGCAAATAGCAAACTTGTTGGCATTGCCTCAGCCAAAAGCTGTGGGTTGTTGGACCAGGTCCTTTAAGATCTGATACTCATCCTGATGACAGTCCTTTCTGACTTCAAGGAGAATAAAACCTTTTTTCTTTTTCCTTATAAATGGCTAGTTTCTGTCTCTTCAGGGGTTGCTTTAGTTTTAAATTATTTATTTTTGGTTTGTTTTAGGCATGTCTTTGTTGAGGGACCAGCCCGTGGTAACCCCCTATGGGCGACTATAGCCAACCGTGGGGTTATGATGGTGCTGGAATATCCTGGTAATGGGTTAAGGTACGTAAGGTGGGTACCCCAGGAAGCAACGAGGGAGCTCCCCTGCATTTGGCTTGGAGATGTGCGGACATTTCTTCAGAATTTATTTCCTACCTGCCAGTCCCCACAGCTCAGCTGATGTTTCCCTGCACTTCCTTAACCCTGATTCCAGCTCCCATGCTGCTACCACCGCTCATTATTCCTCTCCCCCAACCTCTCCTTCCCATGCTCTACTTGCTGGCCCAGCCTTCACTCTCCCCCTTGCAGGGAAGCCTTCTCCCATAGGAAGTCCCAGCTCCCTGGAGCCCTCATTGCTGACCCAAGCCCTACCATGGACTCGGTGGCTTTCTGTTATACACACACCCCTGCCTGACTACCCATTCATCCTGCCTTCTCCAGTGCCAGCTTCCCTTACTGGGCTTTAATCTTATTCCTTATGGGCTCTGTCCTTCCCACTCAATATACCATTGAACATATTTAAACCTTGAGTTGTTTTCCCTTATTAAGCAGTTTATCACTATGTTGCACGGGTTTTTTTTTTTTTAATCCAGGAGAGAAGGAAGAAATTTATTCTTTTGACCATAAATCATTTACAAAGCTGCTGGGCCGTTAATGTATTTTTTATGGCTCGGCAAACAGAAAATAGGAGCAAGTGTCTTAGTAAAGCTTTGCCGACCTGTTTTAATTTTGGCTTTTTAACACTGGCTCTCTGTTCCCCAGTCTTGGGAGCAGATCCATTTCTCTTGCAGAGGCACCAGCGGATAACTTCTCCCAAAGGAGGCCACTTTGCTGTGTCAGCGATGTCACATGTTGTTGCCAGCACTTGGCACTGATCCGCAGCGTGACACATCTCAGCTGACTGGGCTGTGCTGGGAGAATACTAGCAAAAAGATGGGATGGGTAGAGGGGAACTTGAGGCTATTTTTACTTTTAGATCCTGGGAAGAGCTCTAATTAGACTTCTGCTCCAGGATAAGCAAGTTGCATACAGCTTTCATCTCATCCCGTGCAGCCTTGTCCTGTACTTTGCAAGTTGTGGGCTCAGCTGGCCCCAGGTGCTGTTATAGGTACCCATGGGGATGCTTGAGGATGCTCTCAGAGACAATGACTGGCCATGGTGGAGCTTCCTAAACATTAAGAGCTGTCTGCTGTGAGTTTTTGCAACCTGTTTTGGGAAAACAAAGCCAACATATGCCTTCACTGCTCTCAGATAGCTCTGTGCCTTTTCCTTCTTCTAGGAAGCGTAGATACAAATCTTGGCTGCAAAAGGGGCATTGTCCTTTCTGATGTGCTGTGACAAGCAGTGAGGTAATTAAGAGAAGGGATGTGGGAGGCTTATGTTGGCACTGGAGCTAGATGAATGGGAAGGTGTGCAGCTCTGAGCTGTTGTTGCAGGCTCTTTGCAAACTCAAGCTGAGCTTCCCACCCTAAATGCATAAACACTTTATAAACTTTCTTTCCCAAGTCACTTCAGTGAAAGTAACTGGCCATGATCATTTAAAATGTTCTCACCCCTAGAAGTTAATGGCTATTGGATGATGTCTCCACCCTAGCAGCAAGCAGGCCAGGACAGTGTGTCTGCAATGCAGCTTTTCCTTTTCACAGCAAAGCAAGTTAGCCTGTCCTTACACCTTCCTCAGCAGGGTATGCTAATTAATGCCTGGCTGTGAGATGGTGTCACAGCTTCCTTTCTGCTTTCCCCGCTTTTAGGACAGCAACCTTGTGCTAAGTGATGAGGTAAACAGCAGAGGATGATAACACCTGAAGTTTACTGCAACAGGGCTCCCCAAAGCTGATCTGTCACAGGACTAGGGGTGAAGGAGGAGGGACTGTGCTTGCCAGTTTCTGCTTTATAGAAAGCAAAATAGGGAGACACCTTTCCGTGCCCAGCTAGACTTTTACTTTTCTCCTTGTCTGTGATTTGGAAAATGGCATTCCAAGCATATCTGGAGGACCTTAGGAGGGAAAGAGATGACTAGCACACTGCCACTAGGACACAACACCCTGTTTGTACCTTGGGTATGCTGCCTCATTGTGGCCTTCAGCCATCTTCTGTGGACAGATTGCATTCTCCTGATTTTCCCACCTGAGTCCTGGGGCGATGAGTCATTGATGACTCCGATGCCGAGCACAGCCAGGAATGGGAAAAGTTGGTCCACAGAATAGGCTGAACTAGGCTTACCCACCCCTCTTTCAGTTCAGGGGAACAATGAGTGAGCACTTGAGTGACTTCCTGATCCCATCTGGGTCCCCTCTGGTCTTGCTCATCTGCTAAAGCAAAAAAATCCCCAACCTTAGTAGTGCAGCTGCTCCTGGAGTCCTCTGCAAATGCCATGAATCCAAGGACTGCCAGCTCGGATCACAGCAGTCCCTGTTTCCAGCCAATGCCGCACGCTTTGGAGGGAAGTGTTAAACCTTCCATAATGTACCTAATTGTGCAACACTATATCATGGAGAGGGGATTAATGCATGCCCCAAAGCACAGCAATTGATTAGTTTTATCCTAGTTAATGTCACTGTAGGTGCTATTTTTGTTCCTATCAATGTCCCTTCCTATTTTTATAATCTTGCTACAGTACAATGCAGTTGCTGTTCGTTGGGGTTTTTTATCACTAACTTGCATGTGTGCTGCATCCTGGGCAGCAGACATGCAAGGCAACCATCCTAGCTAGCAGGAGTTGTGAGGAAAGCAGCTCTCCTGGCAGCTCTGGCCAGGCTGGATAGAAGCACAGAAGATAAGCCGGTACTGGGAGCACAGCAGGAGCCTGGAATTGGAAAGGACCATTCAGGGCATCTGTAAACTGGACTGGGGTTCTTGTTCCCGCTTTGTACATGTTAGCAAGCAGCTCAAGCACTGTGTTCCTCTCAGTTCAAAAACCTCTTTTGAATTTCAAGGCTGTGACTAATTAAACACGAGCATTAAAATCTGTTGGAAGAGCACTGTTCAGGTTACAAAGAGAGCTTGACATAATGTGCTACATGGACAGCCTAGTCCCTCTCAATTTCCCTAGCAGGTTAGAATGCTCACCACTCCAGCAAATCAAACCCTTGAGGCCTAATCCTGAGCAAATGAGGATCTCAGGCTAATTGGGACCCTCTGAGGATACCTGAAACTGACTGACTTGCTTGGCAGGACCTGGGGAATCTGTGGCAGAAACGGGGAAGGAATCAAGTTCCTCAGTGTGCTGAGAGCCCTTTTTCTATCCTTGCAAGAACTAGTCCAGCTTCCCTGACAAGGACATGGGAGTGAACTGACACCATTCTTGATGTATGTATAACAGAAAGCTTTCCTGCCTTTTTTTGGTCTTAAAGCTCAGTTTTCAACCCCACTACAGCTGCAGGTTGGGGAGGTCAGGGGCAGGGAGATGTGTTCCATGCCATCTCAATCAGACAGTTGTTTGAAATCCTGCTCCCAGCTGGCCTGCAGGGAAAGCACTATGTCTAAAAGGGCGAGTGGCAGGGGTGGTAGTGACTGCTGTTCACCAGGCCAACAGCTGAGGCCAGAGCAGAATGGGTCAGCGGGAAGATTCACTGTTATTTTTCTGTCTAATTCAGATGAGGTTATAAATGGTAAGGGAAAAGGGTCGGTGTGATTAGCACAAAACTACAGGTAGCCAATATCACTGGTGGAGATCTTGGCAAAGAAGTGCTGCAGGGCTTGAGTTCAAGACCCTGACATTGTGTTTGCTCCCTGGGTTAGCGTCTGCTAGCCCACATATCCTACAGAGTGGGCAGCAGTCCTGAGATTGCTCTTACTGCAGTAAAATAGATCTGTTTACTTGGGAAGCTCCATACTGGAGGGTTGACTAGATACCAGGAGTTGTATCTTATGATTTATCCAGGGATAAAGGTGCTTAGAGGTTAACCTTGCTTTTGACCTGCATTTAAGAGAGAGGGTAACACCATATAGACCTCAGAGGAGGTTAGCATTGGTGTAGGTTTAGCACCTGTGTTACAGAGATCGTGCTCTAAAGCCATGCTAGATGCGATAGTTTTCCTGCTGTTTATTCTGGTCTGTCCTGTTGAGCCAGCAAAGATAGGAAGAAAAGAGTTGGAAATTATTTTGCTGTGTACATTGTCAGGTTATTATCACTCCTGTTAACCAGAAAGAGCCATCATGAGCCATGTTTTAGGATATTGAGCCTATCCAGGTAAAGGGAATGGGCTTACCCCTGATAACTTCTCGGTCTGGTATCTGAAATACTCCCAAGTTTGGTGTCAAAGAACAAGGTAGCCCAACTCTGTTCAATTGCAACTTTGCTTTTTAGCTCTGAGCTTTGTATTTGCCCATCATTGTGACAGGAATAGTGAAGGATACTCAGAAAGAGCTGGACAGGGCAAGGGGCAAGTTTGGCAAGCATAACTTGTGTTGCAGAGAGGAAAGGGCAGGGGCACAGAGGCACCTGTGGTGAGAGCTCTGGGAGTTAGAAGAAAGCAGGGGCTTCTGAGTATTGGGCCAGAGTGCTGAACTGTCAACTGCAGACATTGTCTGCGGTATAAAAACTAAATTACTAAACTAAAAACTAAATTAGACAGACTTCTGTTGGGAGTGACTTAGGCAGTGTTGATTGTGCCTTGAGGAGGGGCTATGCTAGAAAGTCTCTGCCCCTCTTTTCTGGCAGAAGCCCGATGTTTGCTTGGGTGTCCTCAGCATGCCCTGCAGCCTCACTGGGAAGGCTCCCTTAAGCACCTGTGTAACATGTTCCCTCAACCTGGGGCACTGAGGGGCACTTTGGTCTGGAGACCAAGTTTTTCTTCTTGCTGTGAACTGGCAGAAGGGCTACAGTGTGGCAGAGCCCTTCCTCCTTCTCACCATTGCTCCCAGCTGCCTGTGTAATTGTGGCAAAGAGGTCTCTACCAAGACTGGTGGCACTAACTCAGACTTGTGCTACTTTGGAGTGCATGGTGATGCTGGTTCCACAAGCAAGATAGGAATCTGCTGCAAGCTGCCTCCAGACACTAGGCTGGGTAAATGCAGCTTTTGGTTAGATAGATTCTGAGTAGCTAAGTGTAGCTACTGGCCCATCTAGAATGACAGGAGGATACTCAGCCCCTGGTGAGAGCGGGCAAGACCAGTAATCAGACAGCTTGTTGAGCAGCCTGTTAGGGTGCTGTCATAATCATGCTGGATAATGATGTTATCAGTGCTTACAACTGCAAGTCAGGCTCCATCGGGGGCTTTGCAATGGTTGCTGCACTAGCAGGTCCTGTGGCAGAAGTACTCCCTGCATCTGTTGCTGCCTCCTCCATCTGTGAGTCACTCCTTCCTGGGCTGTGGGTTTTGCTGCTGTTCAGTGTATTGAGTTGGCAGTGTAACTCAGCTCGTTTGGGGTAGGAGATGTTTCCTCTTCGTTAGCACAGAAGGCAATTTTGGTTGCAGACTCAGTGATGCGAGACAGGCCAAAGGCACAGCGACTTGTGTTTTCCTTTCATCTCAGCAAAAAGACTGCTCTGCAGTTTCTCCCTCTGTTGCCTGCAACAGCCAGATCAAACATTATGTTCCTACCCTGTTCTTGAAACTTTTGAGTGACCTCATCTTTGCCTCTCCAGCGAGGGACCCAAAATGTCATACTGCCAAAGGCATCTTCCCCAGCACATGGCAACAGGATCGCTAATTGCACTGGGACAGGGGGAGCCATTCCCTAGGTTTTAGATATAAGCTGATACAGCTTGAAGCTTTATTCTCATTTCCCCCCAAGCCACAAACATTTCTGCATGTGTTCCCTGGAGGTCTGGAGATGCAGAATGCACACAGCCAAGGGGTTTTTTTTGTCCCTTTCACACCTCCTTCTCTCCTTTCTCCCCAGTCATTTGCTTCCCTGGCTTGCCAGCACTGCACAGTGAACCTGTACCCTGGCCCCTGCATATGCAAAGTCATGCTAGCCTAGCCTCCCACGCCACTGGGTATCAGGAGGTTGCTGCTAGGAGGTGACAAATGCTGCTGACTTGCCAACAGTTCTTGGGGGTACTTGCAAATTAGAGTGCCCTCCAGAAGGTGAGACAGAGCAGGACTTCAAATTTCATGGTAGGAATAACCCTCCAAACAGACTTTTATTTTTCTGTGGTCCTGGGGGATCAACACCCCTAAGTTATATACAGTGAGAGAAGGCTCTCTCTGTGCCCTATACTGCAAACCACCCAGTGATACCCAGTTATCTTGCTGAGCATGGTTGCCTCTGACAAACAGGTTCTGGGGATGACCCAGCAGTAGAGGAGGACATGCCTTTAGCACAACTTCAACAGTGTGACCACAGTGCTTCTAGAAGGCACAGCCTCTGCAGGCTTTGAGGCCCTTGTGGTCTGTGACCATCTGCCAGCATGGTGATGTGGACTGGTGATGGTGCATCAGCCATTCATATCTTAATCTGGCCTATTGATGTGGAGTGATGATGGTAGTGGAAGCCCTTATTTCACTTGATTTGGGGATTTGGTGGTCTTGCTGGTGATCTCTGGCAGCGAGTCAGAGCTAGGAACGTTTTCCATCAACTCAGTATGAGTCAAAGCGTTAGAAGTGGCCACGTCTTCCAGCTTTACTGCATCTGGTATATTTTGAAGCCTTGCAGGCTTGCAGCCCTTGTAGAGCAGCAAAGGTGGCAGCATCTGTCTCCTCGTACCCAGCAGGGAGGCAAATGCTGGTTGTGGGATTGGGCCCTACATGCTGCAGTCATGCTGTACGAACTATCTACATGGATTCCTTCATCGATGCAGGGGAGGGAGCTGAGTGTGCTACTTGGAAAAGCAGTAGTTGCACATCAAAAATGAAGTCAGAGTGATCTGTTGCCAGACTACTTGGTCCTGGAAATATGAAGACTCTAAAAGACCCTCTGTAGCCAAGCATGATTCTGCTAGCTTGTTCTCTGATACAAGACTAAAAAATAAGGAGCATCCATTCTAATTAGTGATGGGACCTTGCTTATTGGGATCAAAGAAGAAAGCCATATGCAAAATCAGGTTAAGGTCAAAGTGTCCTATGTACAGGAAGGGCCCATTCCTCTTTTTGCTGACAGTGGTGTACCCTGCTCTTTCTCGAGGCATGCTGCTTACAGGGATGCTTAATTACTCGGGAGGAAGAGGGTGCAATGGCCATTGTAATCCAATTCCAGGAGACAATTCAGTGGTGATTGCTTCTTGTTGTCTCTCACAAGTCATTAAACTTCTCTGAATGCTTAGAAAAGATCTGGATTGTGTTCTTTTACAAAAGGCGACCCTTTACAACATCCTTTGCTTGATTTTTGTTTTGACCTCTTATGTGTAATTTGACTTACTAGACTGGGCTATATGTGTGTGCATATATCTATATTTGCATTTATATCTACCCAGGGGAATTCAAGTTCTCATTCCTTAGGCTGCAATGAAAAATCCTTCTCCCAATAGATATGCTAAATTTGAAATCTATTCCTCTGTCCCCTGCCTCCCTTCTTTTGCATTAATGCAAAGCCACATTTTTGCAGCTCCTAATTTTGAAATGTTTGAATGTGTAACATTTGGCTGAGTTTTCCTACTAGGTTTCTTCCTGGGCTTGCAGGTTTCTAAGTCTGCGTGTCTTTGTGTGCATCCACTTGTGTTTAGAGCTGTGAGTACTGGTGTGGAAGGATGCAGTCACGTAGGTCCTTCCATAGATGGATGAGGGCACACGCGTTACATTTTCTAGTAGTCTGACATACAAAGAAAGACACTGTAGCTTCTGAAGAGGGTTTGATCTTTGCTCTTTCAGCTGTCTCCCTGGGAAAGGAATTGCTTTGCAGTAATGTCCCCCCCTCCCTGTGCCTACCTCCCTGCTTGTGCTGGTGGAAGAGGACTATGCCTGGATTTGGTCTCCTGACTCCCCTGTCGCCTTGTTTAAGCTTACTTGTCAGAAGCAGTTGTGTGTGTTTTCTCCAGCTGTAGCCCTGCAGGTACCACTTAGCTTAACAAAATGAGTCCTTGTCTTTAAGTGCCACCTGCCTGGTATGCATCCCAGGCCAAAAAGCAGCTGACAAGCCCTGGGATGCGTGAGGCAAAGGCAAGTCTGAGGAGCTGGTGTGCCTAGTGGGTTAATAAGACAGAGAGAGGACAACAGGGTGCGGGGACAGTGTTTTTCTTGCATACCAGGTTCAGAGCAGCTCACCTTGGCAAGAGAAATAGATGAGGACGTCAGTTCTTCCTTAGTGCCCCTTCCCCAACCCCTCCATGGCGTTCAGATTAAAAAGGATGCTGTGGTGCCTTGCAAAGGGGAGATAATTATGGGGGCTGTGGGGTGCTGCTGGGTGACAGAGCAAAGGGAATATGATATGTTCTATTCCCTTTTGGAAATTGTTCATAAGTACATTGGGAAATACTCAAACATATGGAAAATTATTTTTACTGTGAAGAAATTATGCATGGCCTATTTTAGTGTTTTTATTATTCTACAGGATGTTTACAATCAACTAATTGTCAATATTAGGAGTAGCAAGATGGTGGTTAGGTATGAAAATCACATCATCTTGATGATTGATTGCTGTAACTAACCCTGTGATGCAAATTGTAAACTCTCAACCTTCCCGGTACATTTGCTATTAGTGAATACTCATACTTCCCTATTTCTTTTCCTGAATGGCAGTACTTTGAATGTGTGGGGTTTTCTTTCAGGGAAAAGTGGAGGGGATAAGGGATGGGGCTGAAGAACACGTTGCTGTTCAGAATCAGAGGAGCAGTTGGTTTTCCTGTCACGGAGAGGATCTCATTAAATCTACACTGAACGTGGCAGAAGAGCTTTCTGCACCATGTTGGAAAGAGGTTAATCTAATAAATACCCATATTATCATGACTCCCTGCACACTGTTTAGCACATGGACCATGCTAGCCTGGATGAGTAGTCATGGCAAGGTAGCCTTTAAAGGCCTGCAGAAAAGACAATCCTTTGTCAGGGTCTTATTCAGCAAGAGACATCTCCAAAGTTGACATGGATCACTTCTGGTTTTGGGGCTACTGTCACTGCCTGGCCAGCCCTAAGCAAATGAGTCCCAAACCATTCCCAGTCTGTTGACCGCAGATGTTACTGGAAGGCAGATGCCTTGTAATAAAGGTGATGTTTATTACTGGCTCTTCAAATTATTTACTTCTGCTTGCTGCTGACAGCCCTGCATAGGAGATTGATGGATTAAGCTTTCACCAGCTGTTCCTCCTCCAGGCACCTAATTCTCTGAGATGTTAGCACCAGGGAATAGCTGTTTCCCTAGGAATTTCAAAAAACTTCTGCCTTTTAAAATATGTTCCAAGCCTATGAGGAAAGTCAGACTTTTTTTTTTCAGTCTTTCTTTTTTTTTCTGCAAAGTAAGAAATGAATGACTTTCACTTGGAGTTATTAAAATGGGGTTTCATCTAGCTCTGTTGTGAAGCATTTCTGAGCCTCTCTGAACAACTTGTGATTTTGGAGGTGGGAGATGTGGAGTGGAAAGTGGAAGTCCAGTGGAGATTGCTGAGGTCCCAGGATATTGCACCTCCAGTGCAGTCAGTTCAAACCCAGGAACTGTTCAGGTGCTAGAAACTTTGGATCCTTAACATCTGAAGCTCAGTGTTTCCAGGATCTGGGTGCCCCATCTCTCCATTAGGTAGGCTGGGATAGATCCCAGCACAGAAGCGTGTGGGAGACCACTCACCTTCTTCTCAGAAATTAACTTTGTAGTTCATGTAGAAACTTCATCTTGTGAAGCAGTTCACAAGCTAGTGTCTCTTGGCAGAAAATAGAAACTTCACTGGCAACCCTTTCTGGAGTCAGCAAAAGAATTAGGGTGGTCCAAAGACTACATCTGGGTGCTAGCAATATTCTGATACTGCCTCAGAGCTTGAAAACTCCTCTTCCAGCAGCTTCCCACGTGCTTTGAACAAGAACATAGTGAGCTGACATAGAAATAGATGGTTTTTATAGTAAAAATTTTGATTTTGTGTGGAAAAATGGTTTAAAGAATTTCAGTGCTACTCAAAATGGTGCTGGTGATTCCTTGGTTAGTTTCATTTGACAAGGTTTTGGCAGTTGGAACGGAGATATTTCTCTGCGTGACTTGCAGGCTAAAAACTGCAGTCTTGAGCTGCTGTGCTGGGAGGCTGGGGCTTATCAGGCTTTAGGCCCCGTCCAGCCTGTGTGGAATGCAAAGAAGTGAATGGTGGAAATGCTGGAGAATACATAAGATTGGATGAGATTCTCCATTATCATTAGTCATTTTTCACCAGCTAGATGGAAATAGACAGGAAAAGATTTAGATTTTTAACTCTTTACATTAAAAATAGCACTGAAATGTTTCTGCTCATGCTGGACATTGAGGCATTGAAGTGTGGGGAGAACTGTGTTTCTCTCTTCTTAGCCCTGGGTGAAGACTTTTGGAATGCAGTTTGCTTTTCTGCTTCAGTGATGTTTGGTATCATTAAGATTGATGGGTTTGAAAATATATTTCATTATCTCTTAGACACAGCTTGGATGCTCTTATGGCTCTTTCCCTGTTGCCAAAACAAAACCTGTTGTTTTCAGAGGTCCTGAAACTAGAGTTTTCGCACTTAAAAGGGCCACATATCTGCATTTGCCTGTGAAAAAGGTCTGCAGGAGAGCAGCCTGATCAGTTAAGGGAGGGATATAATTCTTTTTAGCCTGAAGTAATTTGTAAGGTACTGCTGTGTAACAACAGGATGCTGCTGTCATGACCTGCATGTGCATGGGGCCACCTGAGGTGATTGAACTGGATGTCCTTCTCTTGAAATGCTTGAACTGGGTGTCGTTCTCTTTCCAGGTCTGGTGTGTCCTCTGGAGGTTTCAGTCAGTTCAGGGAGCATCCAGGTTGCTCGAGGCCAGACAGCAGTATTGCCCTGCACCTTCACCACAAACGCTGCTCTCACTAACCTTAATGTCATCTGGATGGTCATTCCTCTTTCTAACGCCAATCAACCTCAGCAGGTAGGTCCTTTCTTACTGGAGCACAAGTTTCTTTGGGGAAAGGTTTCTTTTCCTCACCCTTTTCACCTTGATCTGAATGTAGTCCCTTTACAATGCTGAGTCTCTGGTTGTTCCAGAATGTTCCCCTCGTTGCTGAAAATGCCTTCTGGATCTCACGTGAATCTCAGTTCTTCAGTGGTTTGAGTGATGCACATTGTGACCTTGCTACCTTGGCTGGATGTGCTACTGGGGCAGGTGTATGTGGTACTGTATGGCTGCCCTGGATCTCTGGTACTTTGTGTGTTCAAAATAGCACAGGAGATGTAATCCAGGTTTTGGTGGGCTGGATATGGGTTTTGGAGGATCTGAGAGCAGCTGCAGGCTGCAATCCATGAAATATATGTAAAATGTACCAGAACATGTGGTCTCTCATAGACTCATCTCCCCTTCTAATTAGACTCTTTTTCTCTGTTGCTTATGCAAGCCCATTCTTAAGAACATCAGCAAATGGGAGTCTGTTTGTGGTGAGCACAAGAATTATTAACTGGCCTGATTTTTGCCCATATGATCTGACATCAGAAGAACGCCATTGCTCTGAAGTGCATCTTTCCTGGGTCACACTGTTCCCATTTGGTATTCAGTTGTGAGAACCTGTGCTGAAGAGTTCTTGCTCCTTAGGGACTATGGTCTGAGTACATACTGCTATATAAACCCTCTGACTGGTAGAGGCTGTGCAGGTTCAAGGGTTGCATTGCCTGTTGTTCAGTTCATCCCAATGATCTTCAGTAAGCAGTGTGAAATCATGGCAGGATCTTACTGGCTGAGGCTCAAAATGATGCTGTCCAGTGAGCGGATGCTTTCCAGCAAAGTGTTCACTGACCTGGAGAGAGACTCTGCCTCTCTGCATCGATCCTGTCAAGATGGGTAATGACTATGATATGAAGCAGGATGGTATTGCCAATCCGGCTATGCCAGAAGACTGGGGTATCTATCTGGTCTGTTACCTCTGTGAACATTTGTATTGACATAAAAAAGACTACAGAGTGTGTTCCTCTTTTAGAGAAATTGCCTCTACTAGGATGGGTCAGCCTGGGACAACTGTATCTTGAGATCTGGTTATTTGAGATGCTTTAGGAACCAGACCTTTGGATTTGGAAGCCTGTACATTGCCTGCTGTTCTTCCTCCTTGCTAATCTCCTAAAGAGTGTTGTTTGAGTCTTCCTTTCTTTTCCAGGTTATTCTCTACCAAGGGGGTCAGATCTTTGGTGGTGCACCCCAGTTCTATGGGCGAGTGGGGTTTGCTGTGACGATGCCAACCACCAGTGCCTCCATCTTCATCAACAACACTCAGCTATCAGATACTGGCACATACCAGTGTTTGGTCAACAATCTTCCCGACCGAGGCGTCAGGAATATTGGAGTCATTGGACTTACTGTCTTGGGTGTGTTCATTTGGATTATGGAGGAGAGGGGATGAATGGGGGCAAGGGGATCCTCTGTGCATGGTAGTGCATCATAGCAGAGCAATATGGTAGTGTCTGCATTGGAGCCCACGGGCATCCTGTAGTGAGGGATGGGCTGCCTTGTGGGTGTTGTGGGAATTTGTAGGACACATAGCCTTCATGTGTAGGTAGCATATGATGGAGTTTTAAAATGTGGTGGAGAGGAAGCTTTTGTGGCAGCATTGTAATACGGAGTTGCAAAGAAGCATAAATAAGTACAGGACATCCTGGAAAGCTGAAGGGACCATGACAGTTTTGTGCATTGCAACAGAAGAGGATGACTTTAGATCTTTGCTTCCTTTTCATGAAAGCAATTAGTCCTAGTTATTAACTCCCTAGGATGTTAAATACTCCAGACTGTGTGCCATTATAGGGCTACAGAAGCAAAACCCAACCACAGCAAATTTTTTCTGCAGCTCTGTTACACCTCATCACCCTTGCTGTCTCAAACACAGAAATGTTCTCCTTTTTCTCTAGGGAGGGAATTAAGAGTAGTGGGTCCTGTAAAAGTCAGCAGTAGTGTCGATCATTGATGGGCTGGTGGGTCAGGAATCTTTGTGAACTGTCACCCCCCCAAACCTTAACGGGTTCTTGTCTGCTGCCTCATTCTTGTCCCCTTGTCAACTCATGCCAGTGTCCTTGCTTTCCCCAGCAGCACATGTCCAGAAAGAGCCTGCACTCCACTGTTTGGTCATATTTCCTGATCTGCTGTCACTTTCCCCTCTTTTCTCGCAGTTCCTCCTTCTGCCCCACTGTGCAGAATCCAGGGGTCCCTGGACGTGGGCAGCGATATCACACTGACCTGCAGCTCAGAAGAAGGCATACCCCGGCCAACATACCTCTGGGAGAAACTGGACAATGTTCCCAAGTTGCCCCCAACTGCCACACAAGGTGCTCATTCTGTTGATTATCCTCTTATTTCCTGGGTGGTAGCCTTGGCTTTCCTTTGTCTGAGCCACCAGAAGTGACGTGGCTCATTAAGCGTCTGCTATCACTTGCATGGTCACATTATTGGAACAAAGATACCTAGAGCCCATGGTGGACTAGATAACCTCCAGTAGCCACTTAACTTTTCATGGGTTTTTGGTACAGAAACATGTCCCCCATTGAGGAACAAGGCTCTGGTTGAGTGGGAGAGAGAACATGGTCGCTGGATGTTGGCAAAGTGGCTGGAGATTTCAGCTGCCAATTGCCCTGCATTTTAAACCAAATGAAAGGCTCACGGATATGAAACTGGGAGAAGAGAGGCAGAGAATTATCCCAGGAAAACACTGCCAGCTTCTCACACTGAGGTCACTGTTCTCCACTAAGTCACTGCCAGAGATGCCTTTCAGATGTGTGTAAAAGCAAGGCTGTGATCAGATTGAGCATTGCCCAGTTCCAGGTCCCGTCCATAAGATCACATAGCCTACATGTCCTGGCCAAGTAGTAATAGCTGTACTTTTGCCCTTTATCTTGCTGTATTTTAAGAGTAAACAAGCATTTTAGTTTTACATAGTTCAGGAATGAGGAAAATTGGCAGAGCAGGAGGTGGGGAGCCCAGGGGTGGGAGAGCCAGGGGTCTGCAGGGCAGGATTGAATTTAGCAGGTAGGGTACACGTAATTGCACCTCTCTTCTTTCTTCCCTTTTCTCACACAATGCTGAGAGTCGCAAGCTTTCATTTGCAGAAATTAATCTATATAAAGAAAAAGAAACATCTAGTGTAAGCTCCTTAAGACCTAATCTCGTGTGTGTGTGTGTGTGTGTGTGCATTATGCTTCCATCTCAAGGTTATTTCCTAATTTATTTCTCTCCTAAGAGTCTCACACCAAAATTCTCTATTTGCTGGCTTTGCCTTTTCATGGTTTTCCTCAAGGGGGGGGAGGGATTTAAATCCTTCTTTTCTCTCTGACTAGACCAAGTCCAGGGCACTGTCACTCTCCGAAATATCAGCACTGTGTCTTCAGGTCTTTACCAATGTGTGGCTTCAAATGCCATTGGAACCAGCACTTGCCTTTTGGACCTGCAAGTCATTGCACGTAAGTATTTTGTCAAGGGAGGCTTGGCCACCTGCTTCTGTCTTGTGACAGTAAAGTGTGTAGCCATCTTTGCTGTGAGCCACCACGTGCCTCTCTATCAGAAGATCTTTGTGCCCTGGAATGGGGACGTGTCCCTTCCCCCTTTCCAAGCCATGGTAGCTTCAAATGCTCAGGGACTGTCACAGCCCAGCCCTGATTTCTTCTCTGTTCTCTGTTCAATTGTCCCCACAGCCCACCCCCGGAGCATTGGCCTGATTGCAGGAGCAGTGGCCACAGGCGCCGTTGTGCTTGTTGTTTGCATTGTGTTGGTGGCCGTGGCACTGTTTTACTGGAAAAATAAACACAAAGAAGAAGAAGAGGAGGAGATTCCTAATGAGATAAGGTAAGAACCAGAGAAAGCTGGTGGCAGGTTACTCTGATTGTCCAGCAAAAGCAGCATCTGACAGGAAGGCAGTCAGGAATCTCACTCTTCCTAATCTTCAGTCTGTTCCCCTGGGCCAGGGAAAGATGTCCATATCTGTCCAGAAAAAGGAGGGAGCAAATGAGGAATGGTAATGACAGATTTTGTTTTCAGTACTGCCTTTCTTGAGAGCTTTGGCTTGATGTTGGTAGCTCTGTAGAAGAGTCACTCTGCACATGGTGGGGATCCTGACCCACAACACCAGACTGTGATAGCTGAAAAGCACTGTAGATACAACTGTAGTCTTCTCTGGTGTCACAGCCATAGTGTTTACTTCTGGTAGCTTCCTGCAACTCCCCTGAGGATCAGCTTCTTAGGTTGTACAGTCATGCTGACTGCCTGCATAGTAACAGTGGCTGTGACAAACACTGGTTTCCCCCCACCCAGGTCATGAACATGCGTCATTTGCCTCAGTGGTAGGCACATGGAGCAATTAACATGCACGGATGTAGGACCTGCAAAAATGGATGAGCAAACAGGCCAGGGAACAATGCTGGTACACATTGGTGCTGTCCTTCACTGTGAATTGATGGTGTTGACACCAGCAGAGTACGGTGGGGGTGGGTGTTAGGCAAACAGGGCAGCTTCTTTTGTGTGCCCTCACACCCTCTTCTTCCCAGGGAAGATGACCTGCCACCCAAATGCTCCTCCGCCACAAAGACATTCCATGCTGACGCTTCCTCTTCGGAGAATGACACTCTCACCTCCTCCAACACTTACAACAGCCGCTACTGGAATGACCCCAAAGCCAACCACGCCACAGACTCCTTCACCCGCTTCAGCAACAGCAACGATGCCCACCAGCCACCCTTCTCCCGCTCTGGGAGCACGAGCACCCGCCCTGTCTATGCCAATGGTGGCCACCCATCGCCGGCTCCTCCTAAGACGCTGGTGGTGACGGCCAGCACGGCGCCATCCCCTCAGGAGGTTATCCGGAGCAACGGCTCGGTCAGCAGGAAGCCACGGCCGCCACACACCCGCTCCTATGCCATCAGCCAGGCCACGCTGGAGCGGATTGGAGCTGTGCCCGTCATGGTGCCTGCCCAGAGCCGGGCTGGCTCCCTTGTGTAAGGCCATGCCAGTGGCTGAGAGCCGAGCAAGGGGCCTCTTGTCGCTGGTGGGGCAAAGAGACCCTACTCCTTCCTGAAAGGCGGCGAGGCGGCAGGGACACACACACACATACATGCGCCTCTCCCCACTACCTTCCCATCCCGAGGCTGCTGCTGGCTGGTGGGACAGCCCCGGCCGGGCCGTGTCCCCCCTGGCTGTTGGGGCTCCTCGTGCCAGTGAATGCCGCAGATGTGCCAAGGATGGCGGAGCAGGGAGGTCGGGACGCGCTCCCAGCTGCTGGGCCCCAGCTGGGACATGCACCCCATCCTGACCTTGGGGGGGGACACTTTTGCTTTTGTTTCCTGTTGGTTTTGTTGGGGGTCGATTCTGTCCATTTGGATCTTTCAGGGAGGTTTGGGGAGATATATATATGTTATTTTTTTTTTCTGTTGTTGCTGTTTTATTTCCGAGAGGACAACAGGCTGTGTTGGGGCAGGGAGGGTGAAGCACGGCGGGGTGCTGAGGTGGGGTATGCCTCAACATGGCAGCCGTGGCCCCCTCCCTGTGGCCCTAGCCCCACTGCTGAACAAGAGAGGGTGATGCTCGGGGCTGGGTGTTAGGAGGTACTGGCCAGGCTGGAGGGGTGAGGTGGAGACAGAGCCACTAGCCTAGCTAAGGGGGCAGTTGGGCGAATGTGCAGACTGGGGAGCGTTTGTCTTTATTTTTTGCAGTTCTTCCCTCACCCCAATATGCACAGACACACACAGGTCCTCCTCAGACTGGGTATTTTTCCTGCACTAGCTCAGGGTGCTGCCAGAGCACTGTCTATGGCTATGGAGGATACAGCTGTCTGATTGTCTTTTCCCCAAGATGCTATGCAGGGTGAGGGTGTGTTGCTGTAGGGCTTGCATCTTTTTTTTGTTTTTGGGGGTGTTGCTGGTGTTATACAGGAGGCAGAGAGGAGCAGGGTGGCATGGCAGAGCAGCCCAAAGGTCCAAAGGCATCTGCTGCCCCTGGGCTGCTCTGGTTCATGACAAGTGGCTTCAAACCCCACAGCTGTGGTGTCTGCATGATGGGTTTTCCTTATGGGGTTCTCCAGGGCTGGCTGGCATGGCAGGGCACACAGTTTTCATTCCCACTCTCCCATGCACACAGTACTCTCAGACGCTGAGCCCGGCAGGATTCATTTCCAAATCCCTTTCCTTAGAGTGAGAGCAGGGTTTTAATGGAGGGGGTAACCCTGTGGAAGCCTACATGGTCTCTGCCTCCCCTGCTTGCAGCAATGTCCTGGGGATGGGTACTGGTGGCATTTGCCAGTGGCTCTGCTGTCTCCTCACAGCCAGGGAGGTGATTGCAGCTGGCACCTATCCTTTTTCTATTGCAACTAAATAGCCTTAATCAAAGCCAAGAGTTAAAATGCTCAAGGAACCTAGTGCCATTTGGAGGGCTGGACTGAAGGCTGGGACTTACCCTCCTAGGGAGCACTTGCTTAGAGGAGCCATGCCTGGGTGGGTACCTCAGCTCTTCTGCATAACACCAACCCTTGCACATGTAAAGGCAATGGTCACCTCCAAAAGCACACCAGAGCCCTCACAGATCTACTCTTGGAATAGCAATGTGGGGAGTCACAGGCAACTTTCCCTAGGTCTGACACTGGAAAAAGGGTCTGTTTAAGACAATAGACTCTTCCTCATCCCCACTTCCCCTGTCCCAGCACGGCTTTACTTTGCCCAGCAGTGCACAAACCTTGGGCAGGGCCTTCTGCCTGAGCGGCACCTTTCATATGCAAGCACAGACTGTGAGGAAGAGGAGGGAGAAGAGAGGGCTGGGTTCCCACATGGACACACTGGCTTTTTGGGAGGTTGGGGTCTCCCAGGCAGCACTAGGTTTGAAGCTTGGCTGAGATTTTGTGCCTTCTTTGCTTAATATAAACAACAACAACACAAAACAAACAAGCAAAAACAGAGGGAAAAGAAACCCAACCTCCCTTCCTTCCCCCTCCTCCCCAGCTCTGTCTGGAATGGGTGCAAACCCATGGGTGCAGGCGGGCGTTTGCCCTGTGCCTGTGTACACATGTTTCACTGGAGCAGCCTTCTCCCCTGCCTGTCTGCTCACTTTGGTGTTGTTGGGTGCTAGGAATGACAGGAGGGGGAAAGACTGGCTTCAGAAACCCTGATGCAGGAGGGGGGCTGAGGTGGGGGGGCGGGGGACAGGCAATCGAAGGAAAGCCCAGACACGTTCTCTCTGCTTTTGTAACAACCCCTGTGTGACATTTACAGGAACACTGCCCTCAGCAGATCCCCCCCTCCTCTATGGGAAAGCTCTTCTGTTCTGGTTCCTACCCTCCATGAGACTGTTTGCTCCTCTTTCTTTGTTCTTTCTAATTGTCTAAAATTCAATAAAACTTTATTCATATAAAAAAGGACTTCTTGCTGCCTGCTGCTGCTTTTTCCCCTCCCTCACCTAATTCTGTAGCTACAGTGAATGTGGCTGTTAATACTCCTCCATGACACGGCTGGCAGCTAGCAGTGACTGTGCAACCAACTTGGCCGGCCAGTTTGGTAGTGAACCCTGGCACTAGAGCCTTGTTTTCCTCATTCATAACAGTCTGATGCGTCCTCCTCCCAAGGTTCAATTTCCAAGGCTTGCAAGGTCTCTTCTTCTCTAAAGAAAGGTAAGTTATATTTTCTGTTGTTTGGTGAGGGAGCTCTCTTGCTTCTTCGAATGATGTGGGAAAATGCTTTTAAAAATCGCCTCGCTCTGCTCAGGTGTTGGTTCTCCAAGCTGAAACACGGCGCGTGCAACCCAGATCCAGAACCTAAGGCAGCCACCAGGAAGGCCCTCACTGATTTTCTTGGGCTTTTGAGTAAGTTTGATGGGGGAAACTGTCAGGAAGTTGACAAAACTGCTGATCCCCAGAGGCAGAGCATGGTAATTTCAGTGTCTGAGCATTCACACTTCCAGGGCATAAGGGGACTGGGAAGCACAAACTTCTTTGTCTGTATCAACAGCTGCTAGCGGGAGGTTATTATTAGTTGGGGAAACCTGATGTTTTGCCAAAGATTTCACATTTCTCTCTCCATGTTTCATTTTCCCTGCTGCTTCTCTAAAATCCCCCCAGATATTCTGAGAGTGATTATTAAAACCAGAAACCCACGGATCCAACAGCAGCACTAACTCAGCTCCGCTGCACGTGCATCGTGTTCTCATTCCTTGGTGTTTTTCAACACCTAGTTTAAAATACTCCTGTAAATGTGTTTTCAGCTACAGGCCTTACAGTAAATGAGCTGGACACGTTGCTGTTTTTGGACAGTTGCCACTGGAATCTTAATGTTGACATTTTTCATCTTTTGATTGTGCAACCTTCATGTGACATTAATAGCATCTTTGCATTTTATTCCCACGAGAGTCCTGGCAGGGTTCTGCTGTACTACCCATTCCCTCCTTACGTCATTACTCTGCACAGCTCTGTTTCTTGACCTAGAGCAGAGTTTCCTAAGATACAGGGTCGTTTTCTAGATTGGTGCAGCACCTGGTATGCTGGAGTTTTAACCTGGAAATTGTTTCTAGTGAGACATTACTGCAATCATAGAATCATAGAATGGTATGAGTTGGAAGGGACCCCAAGGATCATAGAGCCCCAACCCCCCTGCCACAGGCAGGGACACCAACCTCAGGCCTGGATCTACACAAGGTTGCCCAGGGCCCCATCCAACCTGGCCTTGAACACTTCCAGGGACGGGGCAATACATAAATAATACCAGTTAGTGGTCTTGATAGTGCCCTAGATTGACTGTTTATCATTGAACAGCAAACAAAGGTTCAAGCTATTATAGTTGGAAGTGGAACTCAAATGTTTGAGTTCACTGATAGCCACCCACAGTGGGTGCCACGGATGTTGCCTTAAATGTCAGTACCAATCAGTTAGATCACCTTCCACCAAAGAATATCAGAAGACTTGTTCTAGCACAAGGAATAGCTGTACATTTAAGTGCCAAGACCATGAGAGGAATGACCATGAGAAGATGCTTTCACACTTCAGCTGTGGGCATCTTTTTAGGTGTTGATGTAGATGAGAGCTCAGTTTCAAACATTTGGGAAATCTGGCTGCAGACTGCTAGAAGTTTTATTAACTTAAACAGCTTTTGGACTTCTATCTGCTGATTCATCTGAAGTTAAAATAAATAAAGAAAGAAAGAATGATGCATGCACTTCAGCAAACTCTTTACAGAACACAGATGAGTTTTCAGCAGAATCCAGTCTACCAGATGGTGTCCTGTCTGAGACTGCCTGGCTTTGCTATGAGGACCTGGGATGCTCAGGTGATCCACCCTCCTTAACATTATGGTTTAGGTCCTCATGAAGAATACTTCAAATCCGGGTAGCCTCAGATGACACCAGGACCAAGGTAACTGGGTGATCAACTTGTTACTGGTAACAGGGTATCAAACTGCAATGTTTTGACACCCCCCCCCACCCCCTCCAGAAAGATATTGGGGAAATTTTAATGATAAATTTCTGTTCTGTTGTGGTTTTTTCCAAGTGAAGGACGATGGTGCTTTTTTCTCAGCCTGTGTGTTCCTCTGTGTCTGCCCAGAGGATTTAGCAAGGATTGCCAGCTCTGTGAACTCCTAAGAAAAAGAGGGTGGGTGGGGGGACACACACAAGGCATTTCCTGAGCCTGGCACTAGCCCAGAGCTCTTGTCAGCTGGTGGGGAGCAAAGAGAAAGGGTTTGTTAGGTCACCTACACAGCTGTGGAGGGAGAGTGAGAGAGAGTATGTGGCAAGAGTCTTGGGCATGGAACTGGTGAATGCAGTTTTTGGGGGGAGAAGCTTGGTAGCCGTGGAACTTCCCAACTCTGGGACTCTGGCATATTTTCTCTGATGAGTTTCCATAGACAGCAACAGCTAAAAAAAAGTGCTTTTCCTTTCTCTGTGGTAGAGGCTCCCTTGGCTTTAGAAAGCACTGCTGATGTGCAGGAATCAGCCAGTGCACGCAGCTAAGGATCAGACACTTGGCTAAGCCTTGTAATGCCATTTTCTGCTGGCTGTTTGTTCCCGATTTCCTCCTTTCCCCCCACATCCTCTATAACATGTTTGAATCAGAAAGTGGGTTGGCAGGAAATTTAATCTATCTGTGTAAAAATAACCAAACAAAACCAAGCCCCTGAAACAAATAGCAGCAAAGAAGAGAGGAAATTAAGACACAGCTTGCATGGCTGGTTGGCAAGGGATTCTTTAGCCCTGGGTCTAGCTCGGGTCAGCTCCTGGATTTGAACTTATTAAAGCATACTTGGGCAGGGATGATGACTTGCTTCCAGTTGATACGCTCCAATTGGAAAACTGGCATGGTGTGTGTGCACAGGGAAACATTGGCTAAGGGGCCTGATGCTGTAAAGCCCAGAGGCTCTGCTGTTCAGCTCACCTGTATTTAAACCTAGGGTGTTTGGTACAGGGGCTGAGCTACCCAGCCTGCCTCCCAGCTTCCTGGATGCTATCGATAACTGTGGAATTTATCTTGGGTAGTTATTTTTCTTGAAGGATCTAAAGGCACTTTGGCAAGCAGAGTATAGTAGTCATTATCAGGCCATCATCCATGTGGATATTTGAGATGGGGAGAGGGGGTGTGATTTGGGCCACAGCAATGGTATTTTAAGCTGTGCTTTAAGCCATGGAAATGGGTGAACAGGGTGAACAAGCACGCAGCCCCCCACACCAGCTCTTTCCTGGGTGCACTTGCTCCATGGCTGTTGTCCATGAGCACAGTCTCCACGTTCACAGTTTTCTTTGCTCTTGTGTGTGAGCACACCCTCCATGCACCCATCCATGCTCAAGGGCACCAGAAGAGGTTGTGTGACTGTAGAGCAGGCGTGACTGTAAAGCATGCAAACGCCTCACCCCTTGCTCAGCCCAGTCACCTGGAGCACACCTGCTGTTTGGTTTCCAGGCTATCCTGTTGCACGTCTTTCAAATTACGAATGGGTGCTGCCGCTCCTCCTGTCCTCCCACAAGTTGCACGCTGTCTTAAGGAAAGTTGGTTACTTCTGGGAAAGTAAATAGGGAAGTTTGGGGCTACTGTTCGAAGAGCAGCTCAACACTAGGCATTTATTCACTCACTCTCCGGATTTGGGTCACAAAGCTCGCCTCTTTTGGTGGCTCTACGATGACATCCTCTGGAGGGATGAAGAATTACAGCGGTCCCCGCTGTCCACTTGTTCAGCTTGTTTGCACCAGCCTTCATTTCCTTACTATTTCCTAGGGTGGTTTCTTTTCCTTGTGGTTCTGCAAAGAACAAAGTGCTCTGTGCCTTGAGTATGAACACCTCTTCCTTTTAGTTGGTTTTTTTTTTTTTTTCTCTCCTATGAATATTACTTAGGATCTGCCCTCAGTCCTGTGGTGTCTGCTATCATGTGTTGGGGACACCTGAGTGCTTTGTCTGTGTCCCAGAAGCAAATGGTTTTTCACCGTGGATTGCCTTTGGCTTCAGAGTTCTTCCCTTTGTTATGATGGTCTGTGATTCAAAGGCGTTGGGGAACAGGCTGGTGCATGTGCATGGCTAGGGAAGAGATGATCTGCAAATAGCATAAAAAGCTGCTGCTTCCTTCTTTAATTGTATTCCAGTGCAACTGACTTCTTGTGGGCTTAAAACTGACTTAAAGTTGTCCTTCTGCCCTGCTGCTGAGGTTGAGAGGAGCTGCCTGGTTGAAGTCTTCTATCTCCTCCACCCTGGAGCAACTATTTGGGGCTAGGGACAGAACCCAGCAGAAGAGACATGGCAAACTGTCTTACATGCCTGCCAGCCAGCTCTGTGGATTCAAAGCATCAGTGACTTTGTGAAGCCAATGCCTAAGTCCATGCTTTGTATGGGCCCTGGTTAGTTGCAACATAAAGGACATCCAGGGTTTGGGGTCAGATGCCAGTACAAAAAAGACAGGGATCTCCTGGAAAGAGTTCAGTGGGGGCTACAAAGATGATTAAGGGCCTGGAGCATCTCCCCTGCAAGGAAAGGCTGAGTGAGCTGGGGCTGTTCAGCCTTGAGAAAAGAAGACTGAGAGGAGATCTGATTAATGTTTATAAATATCTGAAGTGTGGGACACAGGGAGAAATGGCCAGCCTCTTCTCAGTGGTCTGTGGGGACAGGACAAGGGGCAATGGCCTCAAGTTGGAGCACAGGAAGTTCCACACCAACATGGGGAAGAACTTTTACACAGTGAGGGTGACAGAGCCCTGGCACAGGCTGTCCAGGGGGGTGTGGAGTCTCCTTCTCTGGAGATATTCAAGACCCGTCTGGATGCCTGCCTGTGCGACCTGTCCTAGGGAACCCGCTTTGGCAGGGGGGTTGGACTCAATGATCTCTGGAGGTCCCTTCCAACCCCTACGATTCTGTGAATCTGTGAATATGAGAACAAAGTACTTGCTTAGGCGAGTCTGGTGAGGTCTTATTTCAAAAGACAACTTGAGTATATGCCAGACCCCCCCGTCTGATTTTCTTTCCAGCTATGTGTGGAAGGGAAATAGCAAACACAACCCTAACAGATACTGGATGTGACCGAGACACCAAAGATTTTCTCCTTACACAGAGCCATCTCCAGAATGAGGTAGTGGGCTTCTAAGATATTGGAAATCAGAGCTTGGCTCTAGATCTCTATTTACCAAAAGCTGGTCTGTGAGATGTTCCAAACCCCAGCTCTAAGACCGGCTACTCAACAAATACTGTTTGCCTTTGAAATGCAGCTTATCATCAGGATTTCTGTGCTGTGCCCTCATTTCTATTCTTGTCGGCCAAGTCAGGAACGTAGCAGCCCATGGGGCTTCTCTGGTAGCCTTTCATCTGGGCTTTACTATAAACACTGTGCCCCCATCCATCCTTGGCACACACCAGACACACAGTAGGCCTAACCTTTCTTTCAACTGACATTAAATTCCTTGTCCTCTGTCTGGGAGGGAGCCGCAGTGCCTGATGGCTGTGGCATGTTTCTGAGCATGGAGTTCGGGGTCGGCATTGAAATTGATCAAATCAGTCTCTACCGGTTTAAAATGATTTTTGATGGCTGCACAGGATTCTTGGGCTGTAGATTTTTCTTTCGTTTTCTTTTATGAAGGGTTTTGGAAGTTGTCAGTGACTGTCTGTCATGTAGATGGCCGTGCATCTTTGTGTTATATTTCAGTCCTCATAAACTTAAGCCTGAGCATTAGGCTGGCGTTACTCAGAGTTGTGGCGAATCTGTTGCTTGTTAGAGTGAAGCACAGAGGGAAAGAAACAGCCCTCAGAAAAATGCTGCACCAGGTAGTAACAAGAGAGGATGGATACTATTACAGAATCAGAGATTCACAGAACTGTAGGGGTTGGAAGGGACCTCAAGAGATCATCGGGTCCAACCCCCCTGCCAAAGCAGGTTCCCTAAGAAACTGTTGGTCCTGCTATTAGGTGCTGTGTTGTTTAGAACACAGTTGCTATTGATTTGTTGCAATGTATTAATCTTTTTTTAGGCCCTTTCGTTGCTCATATAAATCTTCTGGTGGTGGTTCTGGTGTTAAGCTATACTTGATACAGGAAGATTAACACTTGCTGCTGTCGAGGCTACTGAAGTCACTGTGAAAGGCTCCCTTCCCGCACTTCCCCTTGATGTCTTTAGCAGCAACAGGATTGGGGGCAAAAGGGAGTTGTGGTGTGGCTTACAGAAGCACAGAGAAACCTGTTACTTTGTCTCTACCTGGATGTGGTGCACGATGACATGGAGTTGTTGGATCGATCACGTTTCCTTGGGGCAAAGCCTAACACGTGTGTGTGTGTGCGTCTGGGGCTGAGCGCGGGGTGGTTTGGTTTAGGTTGAAATGAATGAAGGCAGCATTAGGTTAACCTGCAGCCAGGGTGTTCACCCACAGTAGCACCCCAGCGCCCTAATGCTGGTTTGCAGGCCAGCTGGTATCAAAGCCATAAAGCATCTTCATGTAGTGGAGTCTTTAGCCAAGTCACATCTCGGCCATTAGGGAGTTACATTCAAACTCCTTTTTGAGCTTAAACATAAATGTTCTTTAAATAATTCTTTACTTTGTAGCTATGTGATTTATACCCTTTAAGGAAAGAAAATTACTCAAGAGGATAGAAAAAAACACACTAAATTAGACAAGTAAGTTGGGCGTTTTTGATCCATTAGCTGCGCTGCTCAGGCACTAGTCAGACCTGGGTTTTGCTCTCAGCTTGTTACCGACTTGCTGCATGACCTGAGGTCAGTAGGGATGCAGGCACCCATCTTGGGGGATGCCACCCAAGATTGAAAATGCTAGCTTTAGTGCCTCTGAAAATTCTGTTCCCCACCTGGAAAATTAATATAATCCTAAAGAACAGGCTTGAAAATGACTTTAAAAAAAAAAAAATCTAATCTAAACACACACACACCTGCATGCACATGCACACACCTTCTCCCCACAGGGTCTGACCTAAGAGGTTCAACTATATTTAATCCCTTGCTGAAAGATGGTTAACCTGCTCTTAAAGATCTCCACTCATGCAGTCTGCAGTCTTACTAGGCACAGGGATAAAAGGAAATGCTTCCAATATTGGTTCTGACTGGCTGCCTTATAAGAGTTTTATTTTTTAAGGGTAATCTACGTTTTCCTTCGTATGCACATTGCCAGCCCTGGGTGTTATCTTTGTTAGATGCTGCAGAGGGTGTATGCTAGGAATATATGGATCTTTGTACTTCTCATTTATTGACTTGTAACTAGGCACTAGGATTCTCCTTAATGCTAACCCATGTTTCAGGACCGCCTAGTTCCTTCCCTCCTTGCAGGACAAGGAGAGCTTTGTTAAACATGTTGTGTGGCCTTGAAATAGGGACCATCTGCTGGGTTTTGGGAGCAGCAGGTGGACTCTAGGACTTGCCCTGATGACTGAAGGAGCATTGCTGCTCTATGCAGCAACGTAAACTGGTTGTCAGGGCCTTGTCAGTGCCACACTATTTCGGTCAGGATACCGGGTAGAAGAATCAGCTCTAGTGCCTGAGCTGCTCCTGATGGGATAGCTGCAGCGTTGACAGCTTCCCAGCATGTCTGGTGGAGGGCGTCCCCATCAGTGGCAGGGCGTTGGAACTAGATGATTTTATGGTCCCTTCCAACCCAAACCTTTCTGTGATTCTGTGTTGGTTACTTGTGATCAGGGAGTGTGCTCAGAAGTGACGTGGAGAAAACAGCTGTTTGATGAGAGGTTTTTGAGAGCCTTCACGGTGAATGCAGTTCCTTTGCACAGTGACAGCCACAGCTCTAACAGGAGTAGCTACAACTTTCCCTGTGCTGTCCCTCCTCATGTACCTCATTCCCAAGGCATCTGCCTTTCCAAGCCAAGTCCCAAAGGCACAGTGTCCTGCTCCCTCAGACTCCTGCTCTGAGACCCAGGCCCCTCTGGCTTCATCCACCTCTTCCATCCATGTCTTCTCTCTGAGCTATTCCTTCCCTTGGTGTTTCCCTCAGAGAGGTCTTTTCTCTTGTTTCCCACTTGGCTTTACCTGCCCTACTGTAGATGGGTCCATTCCCTCTCTGTGGACTCTGGCATTCCTTCTCTTCCACTCCCTCCCCCTTTATATTCCCTGTCCTCTACCCTCTTCAGTCCTGTCCCCCCAGTCCTGAAGTCTCTCATCCAGTTTCTTTTTCCTCACTCTCTGCTTTCTCCTTTGTGATTGCTTCTCATCCTCTCTGTGGCCTTTTCCTCACCCTTCCTTCCCCAGTTCATCCATCTTTTGCCTTCTCCCAGTTACTTTCAGCTCTCTCAGGTTTCCCAGTCTTGTGGTGAGGCCTTGTTAACCCAAGTGTGAGTCTCTGTAAGAAGTCAGGAGGCTAGCTGGCAGCGTGACTTCATTCTACCATCTCTTAGGAGAACAACTTAGCCTTGTGCACTCCTCCGTAAATCAATGGTGATGGTAGCAGACCTCATACCAAAAATGGTGCCTGTGTGCTTATCTCTTGGCTTTTGCCCTGCCTCCAAAGGGCAGAGCTTCTGTATGACTGCTGATAAAAACCCCTGATGTCCCCATTGGTGGGACAATCTATGTCAAATTTTCCCCACCCCACCTCTAGAGAGATGCAGATAGAGACATAGAGACATGCTTGTCATTCATGAAGGACAGTAAATAAAGGGAGTAATGAAAACAGCCATCCCCCATTCCAGGTCTCCCCTGCCAGCCAGCTTAGCAAGGTCAGGCAGGCCATTTTGACTAGTGATGCTTGTGAGCTGGTTGTTGCTAGGCAAAGAGTGTGAGGTGAGCTGGCAGGAGACAGTGTTTGGGAGAAGCTAGCCTTGATATTGTGTGCCCTCAAAGTGCACCAGAGGGGGTTTAGGCTGGATATTAGGAAAAATTTCTTTACCAGAAGAGTTGTCAAACCTGGGAACAGGCTGCCCAAGGGAAGTGGTTGAGTCACCATTACCAGAGGTATTTAAAGGACACGTAGATGTGGTGCTTAGGGTTTAATGGTGGACTTGGTTGTCTTGGGTTTATGATTGGACTCCATCTTGAAGATTTTTCCCAGTTTGAACGATTCTGTGATTCTGTGGCACAGTCTATAGTATGTGGATACCTTGTGGACAGACAGCTTTGGTCTCCGGAGCTGCCAAAGTAGCAGCGTCAACTATCTTCATGTACCCTTAGGGCAAGGTGTCGAAACCAGAGCTTCAGAGCTTGATGTTCAGCTGCCAAATAGATCCTGCAGTTTGGGGGTGGGGGGGTGGGAAAAAAGTAGGAAAAACTTAGGGCAGAAAATAAATCTCGGTGACAGGGTGCACAGAGAGCACCGAGTCGTCATTTTTAATAGACTTTTTCTTCCCCTCGACCATGACTGCACTTAAAACCTTTGAAAATGACGATTTCTTCCAGGGTCACCTCTAGAGGCGGCCGGTTCCCCCCAGCCCGCCCGCTGCGCCGCTCCGGGCCGTCGCTGGGGCCGGGTCCCCGCTGCCGCCCCGCACCCGGCGTGCCCGGCCGCCTCGGGCCGCAGGGCTGCGCGCAGGCAGCTTGCGCGGCGGGACCGTCTGGGGGCAGCAGCACCAAGCGCTTCGGAGAGCTGCGCTCCGAGAAACCTTCCGGCGTGCTCCTGACTGACGGTGCTTTGCACCTCATCTTCGGTGCCCGGCTCCTTTCCAAATCCCAGCCGCATCGGGCTGCGTGGCGGTGACACTTTAACATGCAGCATATGCGTCTCATTTCCTTATTCACTGGGCTATTTGTAAACCTAATTTAAGCTAAGTCTCTCCTTACTCTTAACCATTTTGCATAGCTCCAAAGGAAAGGATGGGAGGGGAAAAATAAAACCAAGGAAGAGGGTTGCCAGCAATGCATCTTTCCCCCCCTCCCCTTCTTGTGCGATAGCTTTCTCATCATTCATTTGCTGCGTAGGGAGGACCTGGCACCCTTCATTCGTATAACCTTGGGTGCAACCTTCATGTCTCCCAGGGATAATGTCGGAGAGGGAAAAATGTTCTGTTTCCTGGGAAGGGATGAAGGAGATGGGCAGATGTGCCTCTGGCTGGGATCCATCACCCACTCACTTTTGCAGGGAGAAGGACCTGCCCGGAAGATGGGCTGTGCTGGGCTGCTGCACGACTGAGGTGGCAACAGGCAGTGCACAGAGGGTATTGCCCTTTTGGAAGCAGCATGACTGTGAGGGCGTGCACAATTTCCTACAAGTTATTAAAAAAATGGCACGTGCTTTGTTTGCAGATTAGTTTGGTTTGGTTGGTTCTGACAAGACTCGTGGCAATGACCCCCACCTCAAGGTGTCCCAGCAAGTGAAAACCATGAAATTTGATTAAATATAGAAGTTAGAAAGGTAAATTATTTCACCTCCATAGAGTCCTCCTACCCAAGTAGTTTTAACCAGCTACAGGCTTTTCCTTCTCATTCTTCCCTGCTGCGATGCAGCTTTGCTGTTCACTGTTTAACAGCTGCTGCTGCAAAGCAAAAGGGGGTTTCATCTCCATCCTAGGTGAAGTACTGCTTTTGCTCTTTGTTGTTGCTTTTGTTTGGTTGTTTTTTTATCCTGATAAAAGTGGTAGGGAGTCTTTAAGATAGAAAAAGTTGTTCCAAGGAGTTTGGAGTCTGCTCTCCTGAAGGATGCAAGACGACCGACAGCAAGATGAATGAGCAGGCGCATTTCATGTGTGCCTTTGTAGTTTCCTGTTCAGCGATGCCTCTGTGTTTGGAGGAGAAGAGGAATGCTGGATCTGCTCACAGGCATTTGAGAGAAGACCTTAGAAAGCCAAATATCAATGGGGGGGGAAGAGAGATTTGAAGAATGGCAAAAACCAGCTTTGCAGAAGGGATCAGGGATGCATATTTGGTCACAGGCTGCTTTTGGAAGAGGTGAGAAAGCGACTATTGAAGAGGCTTCAGTGAAGGTGCTGCTAGAAAGCTGGGTGAAGAACCAGGTGCAGAGAAATGGGTGGAAGGTGAGTTGTCAAGGTGGGGGCAAAACGCTTCAAATGGACTGCAAAGAGGAAAGAGAACTGGTGAAGAAAGGGCTTGGAGGTGTTTTAAGCAAAGGTGTCAATAATGGCAGCAGCATCTTGAATGGACTGAGGCTCAATGCATTTCTTGGTCAAAGCTCATAGTAATGCAGGTCTAGGGAAGGTTTTGCTATCTTGTATACATTCTGAAGGCTCTCTAATGAGGCTTTTCTTGTACAAGCAATACAAATACCTTTCAAATGGCAGTGCTGAGACCTGTATAACTATTATTCAGCCTCTATGAGATCTCCTTCAAAACTGTCTGGGAGAAAAAAAAGGAAGATGGTAAAAAGTTCATGTGAAATTTCCATTTTCAGAGCAAATGTATTCTTTTCATGGGAAGGAACAGAAATATATTTCATGACAAAATTAAAAGCTTTCAGGTTTGGCAGTGGTTTACTGTGTTTGGATTTTGGTTTTTTTTTTCTTCTTCCCTCCCCCTCCCCCTTCCCCATGTTTGTTTTCTTCTGGCTTTGAGTTTCTCAACATAAAGTCAACATTTTCTCCAGCTGGGGACATTTACTATTCTCTCCTAGCTGCTGATGTATTTATCTGAAATCTCAACTGAGAAGGTGTTTGGATTTGCTTCTCCATCATGAAATAGCTACATGGAGCAATTCAAACCTCAGAAGTAAGAAAAGAAGCCTTATGATTAGCAATGTTGCATCAGCCTGTGAAATCTCTTCCTGAGGGCACACGAGTGGTGCTGAGGCACACACATAGCCCCTCTTGTTGCCTGTCTGACATTTTTAGAGTGTTGCTGCCCTGACATGCTGCTGGTGGAGAAGCAGGACCAGCAGATGCAGCTGGGTGGCTTTTCAGAGCCCCTGTGTGAGTAGCAGCTGGATTTGGCAGTGCTGGCAACAGCAGTCTGCAACACAGTGATCTGATGTGAAGAACATCTGCTGAAGACAGATAACAGGACGAGAGAAGCCTGCGGGCTTGTTGAACGGTAACTCAAACTTCAAACTAGTGTTTACAACACATTATGTTCTACTTCATCTGCTTTCTTCTCTAGAGAGGCGAAGGATGCTTACAAACACCCTGGAAACATGCTGAATGGATTAACCTGCTGGAAAGCATGTTGTCAAGAGGGAGTTAGGTCTGGCTGTGACTCAAAACTCACCCATGTTACTTCATTTAGAGAATACTGAGTAAGGAGAGAGCATCCCTCTATCTTGGGTAACAGTAGAACATAAATCCTTGCACTGCTCAAGTACCTGCTGCACTGTAGATGTAGCCATCTTCCCAGTTATGCCTGGTGGCCGCCCTTCAGGGATGAGAGAGGGCATCTCTGACCATCCAGCAGAGCATTCCCATCCTGCATTTATACAGAAAGATTTCAGCTGGACATCACTCTGTTCCTTTTCCAGCCCGTTGTGCTGATGTGGACAGCTTAACCCACCCAGTTAGATTGAATAGGTTGATTCTTACCAGGGTTGAGTGAACAGAGGGAGAAATTCACTGCAAATATTGGCTCATATTTGAGAGTGAATTTTCATTCAGAACAGAGACACATCCACATGACTGCTGCAGCTAAACCAACCAAGCATTGAATTGAAGCTATTCATAACAAACTGTCCATGAATGGCCTGCAGGGCAAAAACTATCTGCAGGAGAAATTCATGGGTAATTTTGACTAATGAATGAATTTGGGAATTTGGCTTTCAGTTTGCAGACAGTTCACAAATAGAAAAAAAGCATATGAAACTTACCGAATAAATGATATATAGCGAAATATGTGTTCAGCTCTAATCTCAGTAATGCGTTTAGTTTATGCTGTTAGAAAGCACTTTAGGATTAGCTGTGGGAGCTATATGTCAATGAATAGTCTATGAAAAACCATTCCTTTCTGAACAACTATATGGAGAAGTGTTAATGTCACCTGCCACAGAGGGAGCTTGGTAAAGAGCTTCTGCTTGGGAAAGGACTGTGGGATTCCAGGAGTGTTCTTGGGCTCCTCAGAGCAGAAGTTAGGGCTTGAAATCAGCCCTCCTTGCTGGCTGCAGCAACCGAGGACAAAAAGGGTGAATACTGGGGTTTATGCATGGGGAGGTTTGGCAGCCGTTTGACAGAGTCATTTTGCTTCTGCAATGATATTCACTGAGAGACTGAGCTGTGATCGATTTTCACCAAGACTGTAAGAAACATAACTCAAACCTTGTTATATAACAAGGGTATTTATATATTCGAGGCGCTAAATGTTCATCTTCCTGGAAGTGCCTCGCAGCTAGGCACAGTATGTCTTTATGCCTCTATTCCATAGCATTTTACATGGTGCTAATACTAATAAGTCCTCTTGGGAAAACAGTAACTACACCTTGAGTAAGTATTCTTTCAAGTTCATGTGGAGATATATTCCTAACTATCCTCTCTTTGGTGGTCATCTAGATGCTGTTTTTCACAGCATTGGCCCATTTTAAGACCAGCTTGCCTCTTCTGTGCATGCCCTCTCATACTGCAGAGTCCCTTTGGATGGCTCCTACTCATATATCCAAATGCTTATGAGGAACCTTGAGTGCCTGTTTTCCCTGGCAAGTAGTATAGAGTGGGACCAGATCAATGCATCTACATGACACAGACAACAGAAACTGCTCCCTACCACTCCTTTGCAGCAGCAGCAGGAACTGGCTTCACTTGGCAAAGCTGGAAATGGAGCTGTTTCTGAAGCTCAGTTGACACTGACTCCAAGGAAAGGAGCTGGCACTGAATCGAAGGTAAATCAGAAAACAACAACCCAGAATGAAACTGAAAATTTTCCTGCTTTGCATTGGAAACCCTGGACAGCACTTCTGCAAGCACTCTCAAGGGGTGCAACAAGGAGTTTTTGCAAAGCCCACCCTGCTTTTGCACTGAAATCTTCTAAGCTGAGCCTGGCTGGGAGGAGAGATGTGCTGCACACAGACATCCTGTGAAGGAAAGCTTTATGAGCAGTTTGTCTGTGAGAGTAGTGGAGATTAATAATAAATATGGCATGGTGTTTCATTACAAATGTCTACAGGGAGTAAACTGCCTTGTATGGATGCTGTTTTGTGCTTCTCCTCTGTTTCTTACAATATTATCAAAGATGGATCTCAACCTTCCTTCCATTACAATCATTGGACATAGTTGTCTCCATGTCCCAGTTCAGTTACTGCTCCCTGCTCACTCTTCCACCCTTTCATCTACCCACCATGGCTCACTTGCCTCCCTGGCCTGCTCCAGGTGTTGGCCTAATGGGGGGTTTAACTAATCCAGTCTGTTGCACAGGGGGTCTGTTCATGGTAGCAGTGGAAATAGAAACAGAGAGAGCAAAAGCAAAGGGACACCGGCTCTTGTTGTTCATCTGTAGTTATAGAATTGTTGATGTTTCAGGAAATAAATGGTCCAGATTGGACTATGAAGACATTTCCAAAAGCATAAAGGTTTTACTGTATTTCAAGGCATTTGACTTTAGAACAATTACTATTGAAGTCTATTAATTTTGTGGCATGTTTCAGATGTCAAAAAAAGAGAACCTACAGCAATCATAGTACTCTATTTTGCTACAAACAAAGCATAGCAAAGCAACTTTCCTCGAAGTGCCCATCTTGCAAATGCTTTGCTTCCAATTCTGACTCATCTAGAGGGATAGGGACTGGAGAAATGATCCTTGAAGCCACTATGGAGAATTCTTAGGTTAAGTATGATCTTAATAACATTTTTCTATCTTTTTGTGAGTCATTTTCATTGTTGTAAACCTATGTTTTTGGGTGAACATATTATTTTATCCTTAAATCTTACCTGGTGATAAAACAAATTTCTGAATAACATGACACACATTCAGACTCCACAGTCATTTGGGGCTCCTTTGCCATTATTTAAGCTTGGGCTCGCAAATCCTTGTTTCATCTACTGTCCAGTGTGTGGCACTGTACAGTCATGGGGAAGTCCACTTTTGTGCTACAAGGAGCAGGGCCTAGGAAGGCAGTACAGGTTATTGCATTGTGAAGAGGTAAAAATGATCATGAATGTTTTCAGGAAGCAACAGAAGAGTAACAGAAGAGAAATAGTATAAAATAATCCAGTGAAAATATGGTGCTGACTGAGGATCAGTAGAAATGCAGTGAAGCCAAACACCCAAAGAAACATGTGGGCCTGCCTTCCTTAATTTTTGTTTCCCAGCACTACTCTTAAAGAAAGTAGGAGTTTGAACAGAGACTCCAGAGGACAGTAATGAAAGTAATCAGTGTTCTGAAAAATATGATCTACAAAAAAAGATTGAGTGAATTTGGGTTAATTAGCCTAAAGAAAAGAAAGAAGGCTGAAGGGGGAAGGTGGTAATGGTCTTCTAGTATATAAAAAGCTGCTGCAAGGAAAAAGACAATAAACTGTTCTTCTCATCCATGGTGGATAGGACAAGAAATAATAGGCTTAAACTGCAGCAAGAAAGATTCAGGCTAGAAATAAAATGGCCATGGTAGTGAAGGACCAAAATGTATTGCCTGGGGCAAGTATGGAGACTGCCTCACCAGAAAGCTTTTTAAGAACAGATTAGGTGGCCATCTGCCAGGTGTGGTTTAGTTCTAGTTCATCTTACTTCATAACAAGGGATGAGCTAGGTGTTTTCCTGAGGTTTCTCTATGTTTTTTTCTTTGTGATTCCATGTGTGCCTGGGGTTCAATCAACTACATACATGGGATGGAGCACTGCCATCAAAGGCAAGAAGAATGATCCGGTCACACAAGGCGTGATAAGAAGATTGATTCAGTGCTCCCTTGGGCTGTGATGAGTGATGCTCTTCAATGCCTGTTGAAAATACCCTCAGGTGGGTTGTCTTCCAGTTGTGGTGGGAGCTGTGTGTTAAGGGGAGGGCTGGAAGCAGGGAAGGCTGAAACAAGAGATCTTCTCTGTGACAAGACATGTCCTATCACATTTATTTTTCAGGAATAGAAGGATGTGGTTCAAGATAGTTTGGTCAAACTAGGGTGTTAAAATCATGCTCAGGCTCAAAACTGATTCTCAGATTTGTTCTTTAAACCTTCTTTGTCCTGATCCCTATTACTGCTGTGGTAATTCATGGAAGTCCTTTTCCTAATGCTGGTTTCTGCTGTTCCTGATCTTTCTTCTTTCAACCCCAGACAAATTAACCAACTAGTTCATCTGAAAACCACACAACTTCTCCTCCTCTTTCAGTCTCCCTCTGTCCCCTAACCCTGACACACAGAGACCACAATATTCTTAATGCTGTCAAATCCTGACAAAACCAAACAGAAAGAATACCCTTTGGTTGCTGTGCATTCATGCCTCAGCCATTGCCTTTCCCCTCAGAGGAGGAGGACTGGGCATCTCTGACTGTTTCTTTGACCATATGGTGACACCTTCTCTGTCTTTGTCATTTCATAATGCTCAGAAAACATTCACTTTCTGCTCCCTCCGAACCCCCAAGGTCTCTCCTGTGCTGTCCCAGATGTTATGCAAAATACAGCAGGCATTTATCACACTGGGCATGTTTAGATGATTTATAAGGCAGTACCACCTGCCCTTCAGTCTCCCAGAAACATGTGCTGCTGACATTCTACATGGAAATGCTTGTTCCTGCCATCTAAACTGGTAAGCCCAGTGACAGGCTCTGCAAACCAGGTGGGCTGGCTTTCCTGTACTCAAAGGAAGAACTGATGTAAGGAAGAAGTAGTTTCCTGAAGCTTATTAGAGCAAATGTTGCTGAAATCACAAGACTTGATTTCCAGACCTTCACATGTTGAGGCACAGATCTCACACACTTTCCTGGCTGATGTTGTGCCAAGCAAAGACTGCACCGACTCCTGTGCACCTTCCTTTTCATACTTACCTCCTGAGGTGGTTTTGTTTTGTTTTGTTTTTGTCAGGACACCACAAGTTGTTTTATCCATCTGAACCAGGTTAGTGATCACCTGTTATTAAAGCTAAGCCAGGTCCTTCTTCCTGAACATGGAAGGGATTTCCTGCCAGAGCATCTCAGTCAGCAGATCTAACCAAGCAACAATGTCTTCTTGGCTGCAGATGGAAGAGGCCATGGCATCCAGCCCTGATATTTGTGATTGTGGATACGTCAGTGGACCCATGCAAAGAGAGCTAGGAGCCCTTATGTTACTGTAAATAAGTCAAATAACGTTTTTGCCTGATGTGTGAGGGACAGAAAATAAGGCTAGAGAACAGTTAGTCTGTCTCTGTGCAGTCTGGGAATTTGTGTGCAAAACTATCAACAGCCTGGGTGAGATATGTTGCAGTTCTTCCCACAGGGAGCTCTGATGGGAAATTCCCACAGGCCTCCTGAAGAGACAGGGCTGGTCATCCCTGCCCTGTAGAGCTGTCGTATTGCTGTAGTCGCAATTATTTTAGGTGAGAAGCAATGTTCTGCCAAGAAAGGCCAATCCCAGTTAGTGTCTAGCAGAAGCAAGTCATAAGCCTTGCTTCTCACTCATACTGCTGTGGTATTGAAGGCTTAATGAAAACCTAAATCCAAATCTTCTTACTTTGTGGTTTGTCATACTTGTGTGCCATCACAGCCATATTTTGCCTTTTCTGATCACAGCATCTACCTGTGTGGCCTCTACGTTATCAGGCAATATTTTGAAAACGGTGCTGGAAACATTCATGATGTCATAGGAGGTGAATGCCAGAAGTCTGTCAGTACAGTCCCTGCTCCAGCCCCACATTTCTTGTCTTATATGAAACTCAGTATATATTTGACAGAGGAGTGTAGAAAAGAGCAAAGCAGACTCTTGTACTGTGGCATATTCCCTTAAAAGGTTGAGTCACCTTCCCTGGATGTGTTCAAAAAAAGGGTAGATGAGGTACTTAGATATATGGTTTAGTTTGGGATGAGAATGTTTGGACTTGATGATCTTCAAAGGTCTTTTCCAACCTTGTGATTCTGTGATTCTGTGAAAATGCTTGAAAGTTAATGAGAGTGAACGTGGAGTCCTACACATACAATGAAGTCAGCCTCGACTGCAGCGCGCATGCACTTGATGTTAGAGTATTTTAGTTGAAGCAAATGAATAACAGGTATGGCCTGAGAGTAGATTTCCCCTGAGTATGAAAGCAAGCCCAAAAGGAGAGGAAAGTAGGCATAGAAAATGGGCAGCTCTCCCCAAAAAAACATTACATTCCTTTCTCTTTGTGCTAGGAAGGGGAGACTGAAGGTCTGCAGAGGACTGAAGGTGCAAAAGTAACTTCTCACAGTAGGGAATAGTGAGCACTTCAGCAGAGACAGCAGGCTACAATGGCAGCCATCTTTAGTGCATGCTGAAAGTACTCTGGGTTTGGGCAAAGATAGAGACTCCCATCTTGCACGTGTGGGGTACAAGATACTCTGAGGCCTGGAGGTTGATGAAGAAAGCCCTGCACAAAGTTGGTCTCGGCAATGCCTGTGACCTCTGCTCTCTGGCTTTTCCATACAGATGCTTAATTTCATGTTTTAAACAAGCAGGTTTTGTTCAACACTCTGCATTCTTACCAAGTAAATCAACAAATGTCCAAAGATTGCACCTTCTTCCACTGCCTGAGGTAGGTGAATGCAGTGTGCTTGATTTCCTTACTCATTCCCTCATGGTTTGGTTTCACTGCCTTCAGCAGCAGATGGTGGTTAGCAAGGTATCGGAGTGGGCTAAACCTGTGGTCAACAGCTCTGTGTAGTGAAGCCTCCTTTACACATTGCAATGCCCTCCTCTCACCACTGCTCTATTTTTTCCTGCTTTCAGAGAGCATTATTCTGAACCCTGCCTTCACGATATTTTACAGAAAATGCCCATCTGCAAGATTTCCTTAATGATAAGAAATACTAGATTTCAGTCCCTCAGTTTTTGGACAAGAATAACAATGCCTCTTCCTATAGAACGAAGGGCTGGAGCTTTCTCTTTCTGGAGGTGGATGTTTGGTGAGCCTTTCCAGTGATACAAATTTGCCAGGTATCCCTTAGCTATCATCAGAATTTATAAAACAAAAGCTCACCTGACCCCTAGTGACAGGCTACTGAGGCGGGAAACCTCTGTTAGTCCACAGAAACCAAGCAAATAGGGCTGGAAAAACCTCCAGAGTCCGTTGCCGTACCATAGAATGATTGTCTCCCAGACAGCTCCACATGAGCAAAGCAACAGGCTTTCCTCAGGGAGACAGGTCAGCATCTCCATTATCGAGTGTGCCCATCAGAGGCTAAATCTCCACCCTTTTAATTTCGCCCTATTCTTCATAGCTGTAAGACCTTTATTCCTCCCAGGACAATTATTCTTTCATCAAATACTTGTAGCAGGTTAAGTATGCTCCTCTGGGTATAGCTAGGCAGCTATACATATTTAGCTCCCTTTCCGTCCCCAGGAATCAATTTCCCCAGCCCTTTAATCATGTTTACTGCTCTTCTCTGGATCTGTACAGTTGCTCGTATTTTGCATTGTTTGCCATTCATCTCTGGGCTTTTTGACAAGCTGTAAGGCTTCAGCTTTGCCTATTTTCTACCAAAAGAGATGTGACCTAGCAAAGCAGGTAGCACTCTGAGCTAACGGCTCCCTGCAACTATGATTCTCTGCCTCCCTAAACTGCCGGGTGATCTTGGAGGTCAGTTCCTTGTTGCTGTCTTTCTCACTGGGTGAACTGAGACAACGGTTCCCTCTCCTGTGCAGTGCTTGGAGATCTATGTACACGAACGTGATAGAGACATTAATCAGTATAGCTGGTATTGCTGCCTAGGGTCATGGCTGGCATTGGGAAATGATGCCTGGTTCTTGGGCAGAGCCCTGCCTAACCCCCCTCACACACCCATGCACCAGCACAAAGGCATTTGTGTTCACTGACATCCGTCCCTGCTGGGCAGCTCACAGCTCTCTGGGCTCTGAATGTCTCAAAGGGAAGAGAACAGTTTGAGCTCGAGCTGGGGACAATTATGTTGCTTAACAATTTCATCTTCCTCTGATTCTTGCTTGTCAGTGAGGGACCAGGACATTAACTCTCAATAAATTAAGTCATTATATTGGGTTTTAATCTCTCTGTAATATTTCACTGTTGACTTTTTTAGCAGAATCTTTAACAGAATCTTAACAGACTTCTTGGCAGCTTTTTCTTCTTACTCACCCTAGTATTTGACCCTTACAGGAGCAGTTTGGTTTCTTCCAGGATCTCGGATGCCAGTAGAGATCTCTGCTCACCTTTCTTCCCTGCCATCTGCCATCCTGGCATTTCTTGGCCTCAGAACACCAGATCGGATTTCACCTTGATCAAGCTGCAAGGCAATAAGGTGAGAGCCTTGGTCTCCAGGCACTGTGGCTTGGACTGAAGTGGGATACCATAATGGGCACAAGGTAGCATATTCCTGCCAACAAGCCTCCTGGTGCCAGTGCAGATAGTATGGATACCTCCTGGACAGGACTTGAAGGAAAAGGGAAAGCGGCTGAGAGCTGGGTGGCTCTGCTTTGCCAGGTATGTTCAGCAAACACTGCTGGCTACCCAGCTGTAGGGAAGTGACTCCAAGTCTACTTACTACAGGCATCCTATCAAGACTGATGAGTCTGCCTGGCTGGAAAGGTATCATCAGCCAGTGGCAGAGACAAAGCAAATATGTGCCAATGGATATGAGGCTGGAAAACATCCCAGGATGAGTCCTATAAACATCTTTCTGTTGCAGGAAAGACAAATTGTAGGGGAAGGGGTTTGGCTCCTTGTAGAGTTTCTGGAGAGACGTTTCTTCAGTGGGCTGTTCAGAGATGTGATATGGTCCATGTTATCTGATGGCCAGAGTAGGACTAAGGTGAAATTCTGCCCTTTCATTTATGCTAGGCTCCCATGTAGTCATAGCTACTGTCCAGCTCTTGAAGATGTCAGGACCCATAGGTTCCTCAATTTTCACTTATTCTGAAGCTTCCTAGATGCCTATAAGTATCCTGGGGTGCATGCAAATAGACACAGTCAGATGGCTGAGGGAGAGCTGAGTACTATCTGCCCGAACAGTGATGCCACCTAACAGGAGGGATGTCCTCAGTTCTTGCCCTCTGCAGATGCTCACAGAGCATGGCCTGTGACTGGTGTCTGCTATTCTCTACAGAAGGCTGCCAGTAGGTTGCTGAGGGGTGAAGTGGTTGCACAGTGCACCTGTCCAAGACGTGCAGGCAGTGGGGCACATGAAATTATGAAGGGCAAGCACAAGGACATGGGTGATTGAGAGCCAGGCTTGAGAGAAGACCTAGTTATGGGTATCATAAAGAAAATAAGGCAGGGAAGTAAGGAAGTTTGGAATAAAGCTAAGGAGTAGATAACTCACTGGGGAGTAGTTTGGCCATGACACTCAACAATAACATTTATATACTGCTGCAGCTTTTAGCCAGGCAGACAAAAGAAGAGCAGGGCTCTTCAGACCTAGTCCCAGCCCCAGCCACTGGCCTCTGCCAGGCCTTAGCTTCACATAGGTTTTGGCTGGAATTGTGGTTAAGCAGTATTGTGGCGTGGATTATGAGGAAAGGCTGAGTAAGCTGGGACTGTTCAGCCTTGAGAAGAGAAGACTAAGGGGGGACCTAATCAAAGTTTATAATTATCTGAAGCAGGGGATGCAGGGGGAATCAGCCAGCCCCTTTTCAGTGGTCTGTGGGGATAGGACAAGGGGCAATGGCTGCAAGTTGGAGCATAGGAAGTTCCGCACCAACATGCGGAAGAACTTTTTCACAGTGAGGGTGACTGAGCACTGGAATAGGCTGCCCAGGGAGGTGGTGGAGTCTCCTTCACTGGAGATATTCAAGACCCGCCTGGATGCCTCTCTGAGCAATATGAGCTAGGGAGCCTTCTTTGGCAGGGGGGTTGGACCCGATGATCTCTCGAGGTCCCTTCCAACCCCTACAATTCTGTGATTCTGTGATTCTGTGATTACTTTTGCACAGGTAGAGATGAAGGAGGTGGGTTCAAGGAGGAAGAAGAGCCAGTGAAAGGTGAAGCAAAAAATGAGACGTCCTGGGTGAACAGTGAAGAGGCTCAGTGTTTCTTTAGCCATTTCCCAGGCCTAGAGAACTTTTGAGGGAGTTTTGAATGATGGTTAGCACATCCCACTTATATGCATGTATGGCTGCTCCTGGCACAATACTGTTTTGAGGAAGCAGCAGGGGAAAAAGAGAGAACACAAACAAGGTGGTAATGAGAACCACAGCTTGCTCTGAGAAAGGTGACCAGGTAAAGGGATGCTACACAAAGGCAGACAAACTTCAGATTTGAGTGAAAAGTGATGTGTGGCATTAGCAAATATATTTTACACAAGAGCTGTTTCTACAGGATCCTTGCTGTGATGTGGCTCTCAGGACACTTCATTGTAGAAAACGTGGCTGTTATACAGGACTCAGTGCCTGGGAAGTGTGACCACCTTGTTTTTTAGAAACTTAAATGCTTCTCTGTTGAAAGAAACTTGGAAGGCAGAGAGGGGCAAGGGACAAGCATAGCAAGAGGCTATGCACAGGGCTGCTGTGGGGCAAGGAGAGGTAACCTCAATGGCATGTGCACTGGAACAGCTCTCAGTGTTCACACCTCTGTGTTTCCTTCATCATGAATTTCAGAAAAAGGGATATGATACATGTCCCTTTTCCCCTGTTGTTTGCTTCCCTCCCCTACTGCATGAGGACTGCTCTGTGGTTTACTCATTCCTCCTTGACTAAATGGGCATGTGATGTTTTGATGTGCATAATGCGGAAGAACTTTTACACAGTGAGGGTGACAGAGCCCTGGGACAGGCTGCCCAGGGAGGTGGTGGAGTCTCCTTCTCTGGAGATATTCAAGACCCGTCTGGATGCCTCTCTGTGCAATATGAGCTGGGGAGCTGCTTTGGCAGGGGGGTTGGACCTGATGATCTCTCGAGGTCCCTTCCAACCCCTACGATTCTGTGATTCTGTGATAATGCTACATCCAGATCAGTGGAGCTGCTTAAATGGTGCAGGGATATGTGAAAGGAGAAGTTACGGACCATATGCCCTTGTTCTGCCTTTTAGTATATAGATTGTGTCTATGTCTTCAGAATCATTTTATTTCAGGGATGGTCTCTGTCCTTCAAGGTAACTGAATACAATATTCTTTCCACCACCCCCCACCTCCCCCCACCCTTTGCTCAGCATTTTAGAATTTGGATGTTTTTTGGAAGTCATTTTAGATGCCACATTCTCTATTTATGCTTTACAGGGCAAATCTAGGCACTTTGTGGACCTTTTGGGTTGCAACTTAGCGTGGGAAAGAAAGGTGAGATGCTGAAATGATCAGATCCTTGATTGGCCCTAGTTGCATGTGACAGAGCTGAGGCCTTTGGCAGACCTAGCTGGAGCAGAGTAAAAGGCTACAACTCCTTAGGCACGCTTAGATGAGCCTGTTTAGGTTGCAGCTGTGAGGGAAGTTCTCTCATACAAGGGGCTGTAACCAGTAGCTTAAACTATGTTGACTCAATCTGTGAAAAGCTTCTAGTGTGGCAGTAAAAGAGGAACTGTCTGCAGATGCACCATAAATCTGAATTTGTGATCACTTGTATTCTGTGATACAGCAACGTTCAGCATCTCTGACCCTGGGCGCCATACAAGGGAATGAGCTGCCCATGCAGGCAGTTTGTAGTCATCCGCTCAAGGCAGAGTGTGGGAGAGGTTGGAACTGTTCTGTCACCCCAGGTAGCAAAAGAAGGCGTGACTTTCGGTTGTTGCAAACTCTACAATCCCTATTGAGGATCAGGTACCATAGCTAAATGCCTGTTGAATATCATACCTGGGAGCTGCCAGTTGGTGTGGCAATGGTGATGCAGATTAACACACGTGTGGTCCTCTCTCTGCTCCTTCAGAAGAGAGGTGTTTGCCCTTGCTTACATGTTTCCTCAAGGTAAGAGTAACAAAGACTGGAAGGTATGAAAAACTACTGCTTGAGCAGAGAGGCTATTCTGGAGTAAAAAGCTGCTCAGAAAACTGCCAGGAATAGAAAGTCTGAAGAAACCCATCATGGTCTAGCACCTTGTACCATAAGTGGGGGTGTGCTGGACCATGTCAGATACTGTTCATGGATTAACAGAATCACAGAACAGTAGAGGCTGGAAGGGACCACTGAAGATAATTTAGTTCAACACCCCTACTAAAGCAGGATCACCTAGACCATGTTGCACAGGATCACGCCCAGGCAGGTTTGAATTTCTCCAGAGAAGGAGACTTCAAAACCTCTTTGGGCATCCTGTCTCACAACTCTGTCACCCTTGGGGTAAAGACGTTTATCCTCATATTGAGATTGAACTTCCTGCATTCCAGTTTGTGCCCATCGCCCCTTGTCTTGTTGCTGGACACCATTGAGAGTCTTATAGAATCATAGAATGTTTTGGGTTGGAAGTGACCTCAAAGATCATCTAGTTCCAACATCCCTGCCATGGACCCTCCACTGGATCAGGTTGCTTAATACCCCATCCAACCTGGTCTTGAACACTTCCAAGGAACCACAACTTCTCTGGGCAAACTGTTTTTGTCTCTCACCAACCCCACAGTAAAGAACTTCTTCCTTATGACTAATGTCAATCTACTCTCTTTTAGTTTAAATGCATTACCCCTTGTCCATACCTTTGTAAAAATTCCCTCTCCAACTTTCTTGTAGGCCCCCTTTTATGTACTGGAAGACTGCAATAATGTCTCCCTGGAACTTTCTCTTCTCCAGGCTGAACAAATCCAACTCTCTCAGCCTGTCTTCATAGGAGAGGTGCTCCAGACCTCTGATCATCTTTGTGATCCTCATCTGGACTCATTCCAACAGCTCTGTGTCCTTCTTGCACTGGAGACCCCAGACCTGGATGCAGTACTACATGTGGAGTCTCACCAGAGCAGAGTAGAGGGGCAGAATCACCTTCCTCAACCTGCTGGCCATGCTGGTTTTGATGCATACTGGGATACAGTTAGCTTTCTGGGCTGCAGATGAGGATTGCCAGCTCATGTTGAGCCTGACATCATTCAACACCCCCAAGTCCTTCTCCTCAGTGCTTCTCTCAATTCATTCTCCACCCAGCCTGTAGTTGTGCTTGGGATTGTGCCAACCCATGTGCAGGACCTTGCACTTGGCCTTGTTAACTTCATGCAGTTCACATGGGCCCACCTCTCAAGGCTGACAAGGTCCCCCTGGATGGCATCCCTTCTCTCCAGTGTGTTGGCTGCACCACACAGCTTGGTGCTGTCTGGAAACTTGCTGAGGGTGCACTCGATCCCACTGTCCACGTCTCTGACAAAGATGTTAAACAGCACCAGTCCCAGTACCAGCAATCCCTGAGGAATGCCACTCATCACTGCTCTCCACTTGGACATAGAGCTGTTGACCAGATCTCTTTTAATATGACCATCCAGCCAATTCTTCATCCACTGAGTGGTCCATCCATCAAATCCATGTCTCTCCAATTTAAAGACTGTGGGACAGTGTCAAATGCTTTGCACAAGTCCAGGTGGATGATGTAAGTCACTCTTCCCCTATTGTCCAGTGCTGTAACCCCACTGTAGGATGCCATCATATCTGTTAGGCATGATTTGCCCTTAGTGAAGCCATGTTGGCTGTCAGCAATCATCTCATTAGTTTCCATTTGCCTGAGCACAGTTCCCAGGAGGATCCGCTCCGTGATCTTGTCAGGCAGAGAGTTGAGACTGACCCTATCATCTAGACATCCACCCTTCAGATCTTTATAACATCCCCTCTCAGTCTCCTCTTCTCCAGCCTAAACAGACCCAGCTCTCTGTCTTACCTCATACAAGATATGCTCTAGTCCCCTCATCATCTTTGTAGCCCTCAAGGATACAGGTCTCCTGAGAAACTGAGAAGCATCACCCTTCCAAACTACTCCTAGGAGATCACTGTTGGGAAAGGTACTCAGCTTATTGGTTATCTGCTTAAAACTTATGAAGGGAGCTGTCCTTTGCCTCAGTACCTCTCCCTTGAAATGTATCCAAAATTACTGACTTGAAATATGAGGCCATAATATGTTTATAGGTAGACTCTAGGCACAAGAGAGAGGGAAGGAGCACAGCATGTTAGCATGGATTACAGCCCAAAAAATACCAGTCACACAATCTATCTGATCTCATCTGAAGGGAAATGCTTGACAACAGTTTTATCTGAAGTGGTGAGGTGATGCTTACAAAGGGGTGCTTTTTAAAGAGGGAACTCCAAATATTTTCTTCTGTTCAGCACAGTCCATGTCCATTTGTCAGGGACTGGAGAAGCTGCTTAACTAGAGATATGAGCTACTTAGGGAAAAATCATCAGTTGTTTTCCTATTTAAGCAAAGATGCTTTCTCGTAAAGATAACCAAAGCAGGAGGCAGCATCTCTTGGCAAACAAAGTGACATTAAAAGCATTTGCTGGAAATGCTTTCCACTTTGTTCCTGAAAAATGTTGAGAGTGTATTGATAGAGCAGCAAAGGACTCAGTTGTGCAGCAGGAGCCCAGCTACTGTAATTTGAAGTTTGTGAGGGGAAGAACCAGAGGGATGGTGAAGACTCTCTAGTGGGATCTGGGAGCTTCTTCCTCTGGGAAGCTTCTTATATTAAACTCACTAATCACTTGATGCCGTCTGGCATAGTCCAAACACAGAAAATATGCTCTTCCAAAGCATGTTTAGAAGCTACTGAGATATGTCATCTCTGGTGGGGGAATGATTCACCAGCATTGGAGAAGAAAACCACTGGGGAAATCATCCCTAGCATACAGATGAATCCAGGAATAGAGCCCAGCTATGTTCCTTTGAACACATCACTGCTCTCTACCCATGGGTACAGGCAGAAGCAAGGGCTGACACAGGCTGTGTGTACTCCTCAGTGAAAGCAAGTTGTGCAAAGGGCACAAATGCTTTGGGCTCTGTGGTACCTTCACAGTCAACCCATGGGACTGCTTTGGAGGCTGTGGCTGGCAGAAAGACCTCATGTTGAGTATATGTAGGTTCCTATGGTCCTACATGTGGTGGGAATCATGGTTCCACTGTGACTGAGACTACACACACAGCTTCAGTGTGGAAGCTAGGCAAGGCTAATCTCAAGTCTGTCCTCTAAGGCATCATGGCTGAAGATGCAAACAGAGCCAGGACACACACTGCTGGACAGGAATCATTGACTCTGAGGCCTGAGTTTCTGTCTGAAGGATGCAGATGCTTTACAGGAGCTAGTCTGAGATGAACTGAACTCCTACAGGAGCTAAGGCTTATTTGTCATCCCACTGACCTCTCTTCAAAGTGCAAGTGGTCTTCCTCACACACACACACACACACACACACACTGCACAAAAGGTGCAGTAGTCTTTAGGATACAAGCCCCAGACCCAGTTAAGGAGGAAGAAAGAAGAAGAGAGCAAACCATAAGTGAATTCCAGTACTTGATATAGTCCTTGGAAAGCTGACAGCTATGATGGTATTTAAGGCAACTGAAAAAAAAATGTAAGAGTCAATGCAACTAACTTTGCCTGCTGTCTAATGGTCACACCAACTAACTTGCACCCATTCAGTCTTACAGGAATTTATAAAATTGGAAAAAACTTCCTTGCCCTGCAGATATCTGACAGAGCCTCAGCACAACAAAGGAAAAGCTGGTCCTCCAACAGAGGCCTACATGCAAATGGGACGCCATGCTAATCACTTGCATATCAAGGCCCTGCCCTGACCAGCCTCATCTGGACCCTCCACCAATGTAACCTCCACCACTGGTCCAGTAATTGTTTTTAGGCCCCAGTCCAGACATCCTGTCCTGGCAGTAGCTATGTTGCAGGCAGTCTTATCTCCAGCTGCTTCACCTGACTGAATTTCCTGCTTGAAGTCAGGACCTGGCTCATTTCATTGCTGTTCATCATTGGACTGTCAGCAGAACCTAGTTTGGATACTGTGGGGCTGTGCCTCTGGTTTGGGAGGATACTGTGGGCATCCTTGGTTCCTGGTTTGTCTACCTTGGTGGAGTAGCTGTGCTTTTGTTACCTCCTGATGTCAGGTGAGTGACCTCAGCATGGAGGAAAAAGGGTAGAACAAGTGGAGTGTTTTTTGACTTCTTCAGCAGCTGCTGACCCAAAAAAGCTACCTGTGTGTTATTGCTTCTGTTATGGAAATTAAGGGATTCAGAGTAAGTGATTGCTAACAGGAAATGACAGACAGATTGCCAGTTTTTCCCATGTGGAAAAGAAATGCCAAGATTTCTTCTTTATTCACCTCTTTCTACTATCTGTGGCGTCAATAGCTTAAACAAGTCTGTCTTACAAATCAGGAGCTAGAATTTAACCTCTTAAAGAAAGATACTGGAATTAAGTGTTCATGTGGTCATTAAAATGTGCAGGAAATCTGCCTTGCTTAACCTGCATTCCCTTCTAAGAAGGAAAAAGAGATACATTTTTATGGTGTTGCTAACCTGTGGAACTCACTGCTATGTGATAACTTTGGGGTCAGAAAGGAGGTTGAAATAGCCAGTGACAGCCTACACCTTTACATTAGACAGGCTAAAAATGCAGAAGGGATGCAAACCTTCATGCTTGAGGGTATCTGCGCACTAATGACTGATGACATGAAGGAGGACACTTCCCAAAGTTCTTAACTTCATGATTGCACGTGTTCTTTTGCAACTTCTCTTGCTGATCACAGAAGTAGTCAGGACCTTGTGCTGCATGGCCTGCAGATGTGATCCAGTCTAGCAGTTGTTTTGCTTATTTCCTCATTTTGTGAGACCCCCCAGAAAATAATGGCAGTTGTTTGTATGGTGATGCGTTGGCAGATGTGTGAATTGTACATAAATACAATATATGAAGCTGCACAGTGAAGAAACAAGTGGTGTGCACATCTTTTTTGCTGTGGAGTTCTCACTCCTGCTGCTTATTTTTCACCTCTAGTCTTAACAATAAAACTCATCAATCTGTAAAGTGCTGTGAATCCTGTCTCCAGGTTCTGGTCTAAGTTGCAAGCCTGTTCTTCTGCTGGCTCTCCAGGGATGCTGAAGGTGCAAGGTGGAGCTGTAGAAGGGAATGGGGTCTGTGGCTGTGAGGCTAGACAGTGCTCAGGGCTGTGTGAAGAAAGTGCTGTATGAGACTAAAGAAGTTAAACAGAAGTGAGAACTTAAAGAACAAGTACACAGACACTGTCAGAGCCAGGACAAAAAAAAAAAAGAGTTCTTGATCCTCTTGCATGTGCCCCAGCCTTTTGCCAAGGCTGCTGGATTTGTATGAGACCTTTGTACTAGAGACCTACAGGAATCTAAGTGAAAGGAGCAGGAGGATTGCCTCTGTGGAGCCAAAGAAACAAGTTTCCTCATATATTTCCTAGGTTAAGCAAATAGTATAAGAAAATATGTTTAGTGGCTTTCTAGAATTTTCCTTGAGACTGTAGCAAGTCCTAAAAGAAACACTGCTATAGCTTTTCTTCTGCGGCAACAGGCTGCCCCCACAGTGCCCCATCTTGTCTCTATTTGTATTGAACTCACATTTTCCAGCCATGTCTCAGATGGGATACAAAGGAGGAAAGTAGAACTTGCCCTGAAAGTGTCACCCCTAATTAATATCCTCTAAGGCAGCTCACTAATTAGTATGCAGATCTGGTTTCAGTGCAGCTTGTTAATGGGCTCACTCCTCAGAGAATGGTAATTAGGTATGACACTGATATACTATGGTGTTACAGGAACCTGCCACAAGGCGAGGTGCACTGGATAGGTAAACAGCAGCCACCAGACCTGGAGAACAGGTCCTGCTTGGGTAACTCCATTTTTGGCTGAGAGTGGAGTGAAACAAGAAGGGGCAATCTGATGTAGTTGAAGAAAGGTGTGATAAAACATCTGCTTGGTAAACAGGGTGAGGAAAAGAACCTCATGTCCTGTATTTTCCACATCTATATCTGCTCATGCCCATCTTTCATGTGTTACAGCACCTCTTCCTCACATAAATGTTCAGAAGTTGCTCTGTCCAGCTCTGAAAAAAACATATCAGCCCTGTCATTTAGTACCCCTATATTCTTCCATTTCTTGTCTTTTCATGACCTCATGGTGGATGAGAAACTTAACATGAGCCAGCAGTTTGCTCTTGCAGCTCAGAAGGCCAATGGTATCCTGGACTCCATCAGAAGAGGGGTGGCCAGCAGGGACAGGGAGGTGATTGTCCCTCTCTACTCTGCCCTCGTGAGGCCCCATGTAGAGTCCTGTGTCCAGAGCTGGGGCCCCCAATACAAGAAGGATGTGGAACTGTTGGAGAGGGTTCAGAGAAGGGCCACAAAGATGATTAGAGGGCTGGAGCACCTTTCCTATGAAGAGAGGCTGGGGGGAGCTGGGCTTGTTCAGTCTGGAGAAGAGAAGGCTGTGGGGGGACTTCATGGCAGCCTTCCAGTACCTGAAGGGAACATACAAACAGCAGGGGATTCAACTTTTTAAAAGGACAGACAATGGCAGGACAAGGAGGAATGGATTAAAGCTAAAGGAAGGAAGGTTTAGATTAGATATTAGGGGGAAGTTTTTTACAGAGAGAGTGGTAAGGTGCTGGAACAGGCTGCCCAGAGAGGTGGTGGATGCCCCGTCCCTGGAAGTGTTCAAGGCCAGGTTGGATGGGGCCCTGGGCAACCTTGTGTAGATCCAGGCCTGAGGTTGGTGGCCCTGCCTGTGGCAGGGGGGTTGGAACTCCATGATCCTTGGGATCCCTTCCAACCCATGCCATTCTATGATTCTATGACCCAAAAGTGTATGTATGGTTGATAGTTTTGTGACAGTAAGAGACAGAATCATTCTGCAGAAGCAAGATCTGATTTCTATGGAAACATTAATTATAAAACATTTAATGTCTCTTGCTGGCCTCTTCTGCTTGGACATCATTTAAAAAGTTGATGAGATTAGGAAATGGGAGGTGGGGGGAGGAGTGGGGAAGAAGGAAGGAGCCCAGTCATAAACTCCTCCAAGGTATCCCACAATACAAGGATTGTGGACCAAGGGACAAAATCAAAAACGGTCTTCCAAGAGGTCAGACCAAAATGCTAGATTTGAAAATGCTGAGCCATTGTATGAAAGCAAGAGTCTATTTGAATCAGGGGGTCAGCATTGACTTGTACAAATATTTTTGTTTGGGCACCTCTTTGGCTTCCTGGAGTTGATTGTATGGGCAGCTTCTGTCTTGGTGGCAGGCTGCTGGACTTGCCTTTTGCAGCAGTCTATGGTGACCTTGACCTCAGATGTACAGTATTTTATCTTCCATGATTTTCATGATCTTCTGAGTGTACAAGCACCCTTGCCTTCTTTATGTTCTCTTGTAACCGTCTCTTCTCTGCCACACAGAGGTGGAAAGACAGTTCAGCAGGCAGAAGGCTATTCTTATATCCAGGGCCTAGGAACATTACCTTTGGCCTAGAGAAAGCCTTGGTACAAGTTGTCAGTCAGTTCCCACAGACAAGCCTTGCAGTTTGTTGGATATGGTGTTGCTGTGATGCTGTATACCTGTGCATGAAGTGATGTTGGTCCACTGTAAGGAGGGAGTAAGCCAGTGTGTACTATGAAGGCTAGAGACCTCCATCTGATAAAGACCTGGATTTTTTTTTCTCTAGTTCTATTTTCCAATATATTAATGAACAAAACAGGTTGGTTTTCTTCCTACATTAGTTGAACTGTTCTAAGCAGCAAACAACAGGAGCTTCTGGAAGCTGAAAGTTTCTAGGTAGAAATAATCTATTGTTACGAGTCTAAGGCTTAAGTTTGTTTAGCAGATTTTCAGACAACAGGCAATGGAAGGTTTGAGCTCAGGGAAGTTAGGAATTAAAAAGAAGCTGCATTTAAGGAGTGAGTTCACAAGACATATATTCCCTTTAATGTTGAAGTAAATCAAGGCCAAACAATGTGAAGTTGAGACAGTGAATCTTCTGTACCCCTGGGGGTATTTAGGATTTTTTAGCAATGGGAGTCACTACTTTAATTAAGGGTACCTGCAAAAGAGGCTTGATTTGCTTGTGTATGAATTCCCTTTATCTCCTGAATGATACACATTCTTCCGCTCTGAGCTTTACTTCAAAAATATCAGGACTATTGAGGCTGAGCTTTCCTGAAATTACTGAAGAATTCACTCTTGGTCTAATTAAAAAGGTCCCTTTCCACATTTAAGTGTTAGCAAAGGTTTCCTACCCATCTTGCTAAACAAGGCACTCTAGAGTAAGGTATGTTTCTGAAGTGCTAGGATGCTCAACTCTTCTATGGCAAATGAGATAGATTTGTGTTCAGGTCCCAAGGAACGGGCTTAAATTTAACATCACAAGCTGACTACAATCCCTGATGCTTAGTGAAGCATTAGGCACAGCCAAAGCAGTAGCTCTGTATCATCTGAATCCTATTCTTGTCAATATGCCTTGGAGCGAATGAGTTAAGACTCCAATCCCTCACTGGCATCTCAAGCAAATAACATTAAGATAGATGCTTGGTCTAAGTGCACAGCACTTGCTTTTCTCTGAGGAATGGATAGTTACCACAGTGCTCTTCAACCTGGGTGCTTTGCAGCCATGAGGACTTGTGATCTCACTTGACCTGGATGGCACAGGATCAGACACCTGTGTGTCCCCCTTCATGTCCTGTGATTATATCCTTGAACTGCTCCAGCTCCAAAACCTTTTCCCATGTCTCTTGTACAGATTGTTGGGGGATTTTGAAATGCTAACCTGACCTTTTGTCCCCTTAACACATTGTCCCAAGACAATCTGGTAGAAGAGACATTTCAGTTGCCCTCGGATATTTCATAACTTTAAATATTTTATAACAAAATTAAATGTTAATTGTGTGCTGTCCAGGGGAGAAAATCATTGTAGTATTCAATTAACATTTAATATATTAGCCATCAAATATTTAAATAGCTGCTGTCCAATAGATGTATTTCTTCTGCATTATCTGTGTGGATCCCTAACATGGCTTTCCACAGAACTTTTCACCAAGATACTACAGCAGAATAACTTTAAAGGGTAGGAAAAAAAAAGATCATATTTATGCCCATTTTCTTTCTTTTGTGATGTTTTCCAGCACAATATAGAAGCTGTGGATGATAACATCGGGGAAAATCAACAAGCTGATTACACTTGCAGTATTGCTTTGTGCTGGCTCACCCAGACTACAAGTCATAACAACTTTGAGAAGGTGCCTAGAGATCTCTTAATTATACAGTTGCCTTCTTTAAGTAATTTCTGTGCCTCTTCATTGTGCTGTGCATCAAAATCAACTTCTGTTCCCAGAGCCCTACATCTCATGGTTCTTGCTTATGGTTCTGATTTGGTGTGCTCTTACAGCTTTTACCCTTGATCTGTTATCAGTGATCACTTCTTTCGACGTCTTCCTTCACTGACAGGTTTGTTATCTTTTCTGTCATCCTCATGTGCTTTTAATACTTTCCTACAAGGTCTGCTAATCAAGCTGCTGTCTTATTCTAAAACTATCAGACCTTCTCCCCATCCCTTAAAAAGAAATGGGAAAATTTCACTTGTTACAATAGCAAAACAGATGTGTCTGTGGGGAAGAGATGGTAAAATCACTGCTTGTAAAGCTTACACGTAACAGAGGCTGCATGTTAACTAATGGCACCATGAGGCCAATTCTATGGACCAATGTCTAAGTACAAGTAAGGAAGATGTATATTAATCCCATGAAGTCAGGCATCACAAAGCAGTCTGAGGGGTAAGCATTGGTTGGGGGAACTGTTTCTTGTGCTGGACTGATTTAGTAAAAAATTTTGGGGTTCTGGTATTAATGGGATAAGCATAAGTAGGATGTTTTTTCAGGGAGGAGAAAAGCAGAAGTTTTGCCACATGTTTTCTGTTTTGAGAAATGTTCCTTCTCAGAGGATGGACAACCATGCTTGCAGATGTTGACTTTAGCACTCTGGTAGCACAGTGGTCCCATCGTGAACTGGTGCTGATAATTGCAGGGTGTTGGGTCACAGCAGGAAAGCTGTTATAGAACCCTTCACATGGAAAATCCTGCCTGATCCTGACTACAAGCCCCCAGATACATTTCCTATGTTCTTTGGAGAAATCTGTTTCTTATCGGGTTTTCAGTCTCTTGCTCTGTTCCAAGGTGTGATGCTTATGTATGTTCCTTGGCTAGCATGGCAGAGCTGGATATGGTTTCATCACTCCTTACTGTGGAGCCCTCAGTAAAATATATGTATATGGTGTACTTAATCCAGGTCTTGTTTCAGTTCTGGGATCCACACTTCAAAAGCTGAGAACAGCAGAGTGAACTACAAATAAGTTTCAGACTTGAGAATATTTTCATCTGCAGGGAAGGCATTGACACTTCTGTCTATTTAGGTTATCAAAGTGAGGGGTCTTGAACATGGAATAAAGCCAACAGGGGACGAATCTGTGTGATCTAAGACAGTTCTTTAATCTAGTACTCAAAAGTATGAAGACATCCAATAAGTGGAGAAAGAAGCTAGACAAACTCAGAGTGGGAATAAGGCACAGCAGAGTAACAGGCTGGTGGAAGAGCTCTGGCAGAAGCAGGGAAGTCACCAGGACTCAAATCTTCAGTCCAGCTCTGCAGCCTTCTACACAAGCTGTATGGTGTGAGCCAGAAGTTGTGTGATGCAGCTATGCCCTGTGCTCTGCAGGAGATCATAGTAGCCCTGTTTGCTCTTAATATTTGTACTTGAATAACAAATGAGAATAGTCATAGTTCCATCCATAGTTCTGTGCCTGTCATGGTGTGTTATCTTCAGAGTGCAGAATGAATTTCTGAGGCCATGGATCTCAGCATTTCTCAGGTACTCCAGTCAGTACTCAGTGTATTTGCCACCAGCTTTCTTGCTAGTCAAGTGTGCCAGGTTGTTGTAGCCAAATAGGACCAAATTTGGCCATAGCCATGTGGTCATGTCTTTAGGAAGATATGCTTGAGCTCTGTGACATCCAACCCTAGGAAACCTGTGCCCAAATGGTGGCACCCATGCTATGGCATAGAGTGTTCTCTGTGCTTATCTTGCCCGTGTCACGACTGTGAGGTTGGTGTCCTGACTTTTCACTGCTGTGTCTACCTTCCCTTCCAGGGGAAAAAGCAGGTGCTGGGGAGGCAATGGAGAACGCTTTGGGCTCTGGTCTTGTTCCTAAAGCCCACAGTGTAAAACACTGTTGTGTAGACACAGCTAATCTGAGGTTAACTCCCTTGCCCCTCCTTCTCTTCCCTCTACAATAAATTGCCCACATATCTTCCTGATGGCCTCTTTAAAGTAGAACAGATCAATTATATGGAAATACATATGTAGAACTCTAAAATAACAAGCCTTTAGAAACACCACACTGAGTCTGCAATGCTGTTTGCAGAGCATGGAGCTAATTGGTGTGAAACTGCTATTTGCAAACAGTTTATCTCCTTGCCTGTAGGTTTCTGGGAGGGGAGGAATAGGGATGTCTGAAAGGAGGGGGATGTTCTTAGCAAAAAGTGCTGTTTCTGTGAGAAATAGAATGGCAGTATCTATTTTTCTGGCTTTCATGCAGACAGTGATGTTTCTGCTCTGAATTAGAGTCTGAACTTTTCAGCATCTGCACAGTACTACATGAATTATTCTATTTCCTTAAGAGCCAGTACTTTGGTACCTGTATGTATGGAGAAGCCTTGAGGTGGCTTTTAGGAGCTCAGGAGTTCTTAAAGGCTCAAATAAATACAACTTTAGTGTTTCATGTCTGTCTCCATTCTCTGGTGAGACCTGCTTGGGACTGCCTCTCATCACTTCCAGTGGGAGAAGAGGTGGGAGGGAGGATGGAAGATCATGGCATGTGCTCAGTATTCTTTGCCACCAGGAATGGGGGAGGAAGATTTGAGATATAGTTGACAGTCAGAGAACTGAGGAGCCTGAAGTGTTCTTGGTACGCTTGCTTTTTTGGAGAAGATGCATATGTGGGAGCACTTAGAAGGAATGCTGTCTGCTAGCTTTCCAGACCTCATCCTGAAAGCTGGAGGAAACATTTGACATTGTTTTGGGGTGGAGGCTCAGGGGACAGGACCAGCATGCTCCAGGAGCAGACATGAGAAGTGCTGCAGCAAGTAATGAATGTGTGTTATTTCTGTATGTATTTGTGTATTGGAAACCATGCAGGCTAATAATTTCCTGGTAATAAAGCAAATATTTGGTACTTCTAGGAGCCACTGCCAGAATTTGGCCTCACTGCGGGGAAGTGCATTTGGTCCCTGGCTTTTTCCTCAGCTGTTTCATCTCAGACTGTGGAGAGCAGGCTGGGAGAGCTTCTAGTCTGCTCTGGGTGGGGAAGCCTCCAGTTCTCTTCTATGTGTTTTCTTTCTTGCCCTGTGATTAAAGAGCCAAGGTCTTATTAATGTTCATAGGCTTCAAAGAAGACCCTTGCTGTAAAACCTCATCTGATTTTCTAAGATTTGAGGCATATGAGAAGGAGCACTTCCTGGGTAGACTGTAGAACTATGCAGTGGGGGGAAAAAACCAGATGTCCACACCTATGGCTATAGCTAGAAAAAAAACTTAGTAGTACATCCATATCTCTTGCTAGCAAGATGGGTAGAGCTGCAGCCAGGGTGCAGGGCAGGGCAGTAACTTTCCTATCCCTAGTGGTGGCAGCTTTTGTGCTGCCTTTGCTTCCCTGGTCTCATATGTGATCCTTTGAGGCTGCTCTTGTCTTTTTTTCTCACACATTTTCAGGCTGGCTGTCTACTTGATCAGCTCTTTATTGTCTCTTGCCTCTGTGGCTGTGGCTCCATCCTTTTTCAGTGCCTTTGAGCATGAGGAAGGGGCCTGGGTGCTTTCCTCATGCATGCCACCTTTTCTGGAGCTATAGTCATCTAAGACAGGCCCTGTTTTGGCTCCTGCACTGCTTTTCATTCTGTGCCCTGCTCCCCAACTCATCCTCTCAGCCTTGTGTCACCTCTCTCCTTAAAAATCCCACAAAACTAGCACAACTCTTCCTTCTGATGCTGTCAGAAAACATGCTCTTTCTTTTACCAGAACTGCAGAAGGGGCCTGCCTGTTTTCATCCCTCAACCTAGTTTCACAACTGCACTCGTATCCTAAGCCTAACCATATGCTCTGAGCTATGAGGACACAGTGTCCCATCTTTGTTTTGTCTTTTAGGCTGTCTCCTCCACAGGAAAAGAACTGTGCCTTTCCACTCTGTGCAGCATCTGGCAAACTGGAGGCACCTGGCATACTGTCAGTACTTAACAGAAATTAAATAGTAATAATACAAAGATACCTAGGGAGGTTAGAGACTTGGTACAAAAACAAATGAAGATTCAACTTGGCAAAAACGAAAGTTAATGCATCTGGCAGTGATGGGAATGTGAAGAATCATAGCCCTCTGAATTTTTGAAGTGTGTAAACACCAAGTGGAGAAGGAATTAGTGTGTTGGGCACAGCCAGCAGTGATGGGAAGAAATAAGAATGAGAAAAACCTTATGGTGAAATTCATTGAGCTATTAAATAGTTTCCAAAAGGAAAGGCTAAAAATTACTTTGCCTGAGATGCAATAAAAATTCTATAACACACCGACTGAAATTCTGGGACCACTCGAGTCAGTGAGGAAATTTGCTCTGACACCACCAAAGCCAAGATTCCCTCCCCAGATAAACATGAAAGTGAATTGGCAGAAAAATTGACCTGTGATTGAGTGTCTGCTGTTTTCAAAGCTGTTTTGATAGTTTCCCACCAATGCAATATATAAAGGTGGCTTATGAGAAAATATAAACATAAAATACCAAGTATGGCATTGTGTATAAATAAGACCAGTATTTTACAGATTCAAGGCACTGTTATTATACATAATCACAGCATGCAAACATCTGCAGAGTATGCAAATAATATATGGCAGTATTTAGTATCAGCACCATATAGATTCCTGGGGAGTTGATAGAGAACAGTGGTTTTCAATCTTTTTACTTTGAAAATCCCTACAAAACTTTGTGAGACTGAGGATGCCTGTATGGTGAATTAACATAACAGTTTCTTTTGTTTATTTTTATGGAAACTGTAAATATATCTCATGGATTTCTAAGGCACCAGAATTGGAATATGAAAACTCTGGCAGGAAGATGTCTGAGTTGTAATCAAATTTGATAGATGTTTGTAAGGTGGTTATACCTGGCTATATTTTGGATGTAATTACTATTTTTGTAGGTTTTCAGATGCAGCTTTTCCATTGTTGGAGAGCCCTGGTTTGTATAACGAGCTCAAGGCATATTGAGTGCAACCTGTATGGTCTTGTATTCCTTTACATACTCCAAGCTGAGCGTCAACCTCGAATTCCCCTGCAATGGAATAGTTAAAGCAGCAGTCAATCTTGGGTTACTGATTTCAGGGGCTTATCACCAGAAGTTACTGACCTGTGTTGGCATAGCTACACTTCTTAACAAAACTGATAGGTGGTCTAAATAGTAAGGAAGTGATTACTCATGGATCTGTCAAGAGATTAGAGATGACACTAAGTTGTGCCAGTGGATGAGTTGTCAGACTTGGTCACTTTTTACTCCCCAACTGAAGCCTGCATAAGATGTGAGGGCACAGTCCCAGTTGCAGGAAGTCTTTCTCTTCCTGCTGAACAAGTCTTTGACAGGCAATGGTCTTGAGTGAGCTCTTCCTTCCCGTGTGAAAGTGGGGATAACAAGTAGGAAGTAGCAGTCAAACGCTCCAGACCTGGAGGGATCAGAGAAGTGTGGTCTGCAGCTTCTGAGTGCCATCATGACAGCTGGCAACAGAAATGGAAATTTTGTCCTGAAGGTGGTTTTGACATTTCAAGTTTTTATGCTGTCAAACTGGGATGAAATCCTCTGTTGGTTTACTGTCTTAATTTGTGGAATGCACATTAAGTATTTTCAGTTTAATTGCAACATAAATATTTTAAAGATATCTGAAATACTTTGTGGAATATGTTTTTGCACTCAAAGGTGTTTTGATAACATTGAGCAATTCTCTTTATACAGTCAATATATTCATGCAGGCACTAAACAGCTCGGTTGTGTCAGATCGCCATTTGTTGACAGAAGACTATATTATTTAGAGATTTCAGCTAAGGAATATAAAGTTCCTGCTGCCCCAAAAAGAGGAATACCAAACATGCTTACAAAAGGAGAGGATTTGAGGTGGCAACATCATACTTACCAGCTCAAAATGAGTGTGTATTGATTGTTCTTTTCAACGCAGCTCCTATTCTTACTTGTCCATGTCATTCTGCTGCCTCAAAGTGTGGCCCTCTCTAATTTTCAGGAAAAAGTCTTAAGAAATGCTAAAACCTGAATGTTAAACTTAAAAATTTACATTGGAAGTGGGATGCAATTTTTTACAGTGGTAACGTATCTGCCATGGGAGCTTACTGAGGAGACTGGTTAATTCATCTTCCTCTGGAGTCTTTCTGTTGAGCTTGGGTATCCTTCCAAGCGATTTTCTAGCATATCCTCATGTATCGAACTTGATGGTATTTGCTTACATATGGTGGCAGAGGAAAATGAGTTCCTCTTGCTTCAGACATTACTGTCTGCAATTCAAATGTCTGTGTAACACAGGACGCCCATACTGACAGTTGTAGGCCCAGTCTCTGATTCTGACAGCACAATGATGATAAGCAGGATGCAAATGATTAACTGCTCTAATGAGTCTTTGTGGAGACACAGGGTAGAAATGAGATTATTGGAGAGCTTCCATGGTGAGAATTCTTACTGCTGTGGAACTGAAATCTTAAGCTTGAAGCTGAGATATGACTGCTTCTGTGTTGAGCACAAAAGGTGGGAAGGTGGCAAGGGGTTTTCTGGGCTGGCAGCCTAGACTTCTTTACAGCTGGAAGACCTGCATGGAGCTCCTCTCTTGCAGTGGGAATGATGGCAGTGCAGCTATTTGAACTGTTTGATTTCTTAATTATTACTGCTCAAGATGACATAAGTTTGAATTTTGCCAACCTAACAGAATGTATTCTCTCCCTCTCTCTCTCCTGGAGAAGGTCAGATAGTTACTTGGCCTTCTCTCCTTGATATGACCTTCCAACTAAAACTGTATTACAAATTTGCACTGTTACATCTTTCCAACAATTCAAAATTATGTTACTCTCACAAATTAACTGAGTCCCTGCCCCTGTCCTTGCCCTCGGCTCCTGATGGATTTTATCATTTAATGAAGCCTGATTCATTTTTTCCCCCAAGTTTTATCATTTATTATTAATTTGAAACTTTTTTTGGGTTCAGAGAGATCGTGAGGTTGCACAGTAAGGCCATGCTGTGTTTATAAACCTGCTAAAAATTTACTAACAGGAGATAATGTGCATATCCCTGTGGTACTAAGTCATTACATTAGGGAATCAGGAGACACAAATGGCACTACTAAATCATTGTATTGTGGATTATGATGACAACATTAACTTTTTTAGCTGGGAATGGAAAGGCAGTTGTCTTTGTACTAATAATTACTGTTATTTGCATTGTAGTTGAGCCCAAAACATGAGTTGGGCTCAGAGCCCTATTAGGTAAGGTGTTGTATAAATTGTGCAGAGGGAGAGGGAAGACTGCTGATGTGTTTTACTCCTAGGAAGTGCTGATGAATTGCAATCATGGAGACTAATTAAAGCATCTGGATGGATAGATAAAATGGACATAAAACAGATTTAATTGACGGAGAGCGGGGGAGGGTTTGACAGTTAATTAATGTTTTTAATCAGTTGTGGATTTACAGGAGAAAAGGGGAAGGAGGAGGCTGAAGGGGTCTTAGCCCTTGCTGATAGTAATACCTTGTATATGGGAGTGCCTGGGGTCACATGGACCTAGAATGTTCAGACATCCATCCTTTCTTATCTACCCTCATCATGGACACATTTAACTTGAAAAAAATGCTTTTTGCGAACAGATTTTTCCCTACTTCTCAATTTACTGATCCTATATACATTTAAAGGGATGTGCAGACAACTTTAGGAAATTCCCATGTGCAAAACCTTGCAATGCACATCAGACAGAAATAGACAAAGGCCTTAGAGGTCTGCAGACCACAGTTTGAAATTCACTCATCTGGAAAATAGAAGTATTATACATACACTGGATATAGCCCTTAATGTTGTTCTGCCATTTGTGTGTTATGAGTAAGTCCTAAAGATGTGTCCCTAGACTGAAGTCTGTTAAGGTGAAGGATATAGTGAATAAGAATATATGATCTCCAGGCGTCTAGTGAAGGAATAGTTACTAATACTTGACACCAATGTGAATGGGGAGCTCTGTATTTCTAATGGGCTTTTCATATAAGACAATTAATCTTTCTATTCTCTGGTAAGAGGGAAGGGGGAAATCACTGCAGCAGGTATTAATGCCAGAGGGTTTAATCTTACCTTTCCAGAATTCATAAACCCAAATGGTTCTTGCCATATGCTACCATACTGCTGTCACTGCCAACATGTTTTTTTTGGAGAGAGATATATTTGAGAGCTTTTCCCATTGTTTCTGATATTCAAAAGAATACTAATTTTCAGTGGAAAAAGCTCAGTATGATTTTGAAAGGATACATATATCCAAGAGTAACTGCAATATGGCAATTACATGTATGGCTTCCAAGTCCTGGTACTGATGTGTCCCTGAAGTGCTTGGCTTCATGAGGATCTAGAGTACTGCCATGCTATGGGGACCAATGGAGGGATGGAAGTTGGAAATTACTTGCCCAAAGCCACTTTTAAATGCAGGCTGGGAGGAGGGACAAAAACCAATAAGGGCAGCTGAAATGCACCATGTGTTTTTGAAAATCACAGAACATTAGGAGTTGGAAGGGATCTCGAAAGATCACCTAGTCCAACCCCCCTGCCAGAGCAGGATCATCTAGACTAAATCACACAGGAACACATCCAGGAGGGTTTTGAATGCCTCCAGAGAAGGAGACTCCACAACCTCTCTGGGCAGCCTGTCCCACTGCTCTGCCACCCTCACAGTGAAAAAGTTCCTCCTTATGTTTCACATGGAACTTCCAATGCTCCAGCTTGCACCCACTGCCCCTTGTCCCATTGCTGGCCATCACTGAGAAGAGCCTGTCTCCATTCTCCTGAGTCTCACCCTTTACATATTTATAAACTTTAATAAGGTCGCCCCTCAGTCTCCTCCAAGCCAAAGGGCACAGCTCCCCCAGCCTCTCCTCATAAGGAAGGTGTTCCACTCCCTCCATCATCTTGGTGACTCTGTGCTGGACTCTTTTGAGGAGTTCTATGTCCTTTCTGAACTGAAGGACCAAGTCCTTGCTATTCAAATCTAGTATAACCTGATCTTTCAGGACTCCTCTGTGATATGCAAAAGAGCAGCACAGAGGTGCTTGAGCTGGTGCTAATCAAGTTATCTCTGGACTGGAAAGTAACGCATGTTGCTGACACAGGCTTTACGCTTCTGGAGTTTTGTTATAGCAACTGCACAACACTGTACCAAGCTGAAATACTGTATCAGTTAGACTTCACCAAGTTATGTCCAAGCCTTGTGCAAAGAGTAAGGGTAAGAGATACCATTAGATGTTCAGAGCCTATCTTGCAGTGATCAGCCTTTATTACTAAGGGAGAGGTGTACATAGGTGGCACTTTACTCTACAATTGTGCTTTTAATTTCTGCAGCTTTGTATAAAGATTTAATCTTGTCCCTGTTCTTACGGCAGAAGTTGCTTTGTCTGTGTGTTTGGGACTGAACCAGTCACTCCAGCAACTTGGTCTGTAATTGGGCACTGAGCAAAGGTGAAATAAATGATGCTGTATGTTACCTGGCAGCAACTTAGTGTAACTTACAAGAGCGTACAGTCAGAAAATAAATGATGCAGGAGCAAAGGCAGTTCAGTGAAAGGTGTAAGACAAAGCGAGAGTGGGAGGTTCTTTATCTTAATTCTACTTGGTAGTTGCTTTTCTATCTACCCAATTCTATTGGCCTGTAAATTACAACTACTTATCAACCAGAGGTAAAATGCAATATCATTTTAGTCACTTTGAGTTTGACCCAAAGTGTTTATATCCATGAAAAAAATGAAAGATTGCTCCTTATTTATTTATTTTTACAAAAATGACAGACCATTCTGCAGGAGAAATTGGCCTCAGCTGACGTTCACAGCTGTTCTTTTATGTGGGAGTCAAGCAAAGTGAAAACACTGACAAACATGTCTCTGCTGGACAGTATTTTGGAATCTGCAGTTACTCTGCTGAAGGGGGGAAAAAACATGGGGAGAATGCACTGCTTAGCAATAAAATACATCAATACACCCAACGTCACCACATCAATAAACAGTGATTAAAGTTATAGCTCTAGCTTCACGGTTGTTCTGCCTGAAAAACCCCAGGGTGGCCTCAAAGTCCTCTGCTTCCAATCCAAACTGGTGAAGCCATGGCACTTCTGTCATCAAAAAAAAAGAAAATAAGTTTGTATAACAAAGCATATCCAAGTTAAATGCAGAAAGATCAGAATTCTTCCCAGGAAAGGCTTAGTTAAGGAGGGTCTCCCATCACTTAGACAATCACTAAGAGAAGGATGCAATTAGTTACAATGAGGAGCCTCACGTTGGAGGCAGGAAGAACCACTATTCTCTGTCTGTTGAGGCTTTATTTTACCTGCTGAGGCCTTAATACCTTCTTCAGACTGCAACCAACATCACTTTCAGCAAGTGTTCCTGCTTTTTAGGATAGCTTCCATCTCTGGCTGTGCTGGCTGAGTCATGTGATAGGTACAGTAATGTAAACTGCTAAAATGCTTAAAAAGGGACAGATGTGTCCGATATTGTGGGAAATAAGTTTAAAAAAGAATGATGGGCAGTGGATCAAGACATAGACCCAGTCTTTTCCAGGGCTACCAAAGGCTGGCTTACAATATTGTCCACGGAAGAGTCAACATACCTTAGTGCTCACAGTTTTTCTTCTAGGATGACTGTGTTTCTCCCTTGACTGTAGATGGAGCCTGGGTCTGACAGCTGTGGCAGTTTGAGATTTGCACCTGCCTCTTTAATTTAGATGCCATAATCAGTGAAGTCACTGTGGTCTTTGGTATATAGCTGGTCACTCGAAATCGAATTACTCTTAAAAAAGTTTAAGCTGAGATTTCACAGCAGAGAACATATGCTAGCACAACACTTCAAACTATTTGGGCTCTAGCTGAAATTGTAAGGAAAAGTAAGGAGGTGGGTGAATTACTCTGACTGGGATGATGAAACTAGGACTCTGTCCTGTGTCTCTGTACGTTACACATTAAGTCTATGCTACAACAACAGTTTAGAGTGAATATACTAGTTCCATTGCCCATGTCGTGGCTTCTTCTTTGTGTTCTCTCCAGTTCAGGGCTGCCCCAAGCATTCTTGAAGTGTCAGAACAGAAGATCACCCAGGGGTCCTTAAACTTACAAAATTTTAAAGCTTTTAAATCAGTGTAGTGACAAAGGGGTTTTGTGCCTGTCATAAATGATAAGGAACAATTGATGTATCTTCTGATCAAAGATGAGTGTGCCATAAATGGATTACAGCCGATTCTATCTACACTGACTTTTATAAAGCACCCACCACCATAGAATCTAAGCAAGGAAAGATCTGATCTATAGATATACATTCATGCATTATTAAAAAAAAATTAAATACAAGCTGAAATAGATGTTCCATGAGGCAGAGGCAAATTTTCTGCTTGAAAGCAGCGATGAGCTTCTTATTGTTTACTAAATATTTGTACTGGATTTTCAGCATACAGAGAGATCATAAGCAAGAGATACAAGCACAAAACAAACAAAAAAGTGAGAGCATACAACAGAAAGCAAAGCAAATCAGCACATTACAGGGTTTTCCAAAGCACAAATGATTTTCATGTAAAAAGCAAGTCCTATGCTGTATGAGATAAAGAAACGTTTAGCATAAACATGCATCACTGACACTGATAGCAGAAATGGATATTAGAATGAGCTGACCAGATTTTTCTGCCTTTTTTCCTACCCCAGGAATTTTTCCAGTAAATTGTTAGTTTGCAGTTCCATAATTCTAAAGAAGTTTTTGGTTGGCTGATGATTATCAACCTTCTAGATGATGCTGAGCCAGGGTATGAGCTGGCATTCTCCCAGGTGGCTTAAGAGGTCTGTGGGGGATGTGACTAAAGTCACCCTTTCCTCCCTTGCCCTGTGCAGGGTTGTAGCTATGCCATTTTAAGTCTGTTCCTTGGCACTGATTTCTTGTCTTACAATGCTTGATTTATTTTTTTTTTACTTTTTCTTTTTTGTCCAGGCTGTGCATCAGTGGGTCTGCAGATTACCAGGCTTTAGGAAAATGGACTTGAAAATAGTGTGCTCATCAGAGTGCTGTGTGTATATATGACTAGCTGTACCCAGCACACATGACTTTGATACCTTCGGCTGTCCTTTCTGCTCCTTTGCTGGAGATGACTGGAAAGTTGGCAGAATGAGACATATGCCTGTGCTCCAGTGGCTGAAGCTTTCATCTGATATATTAGCACAAACCCACCCTTCATTGGCAGTTTATGCTAATACACCAGCCTGAGCTAGAGCATTCAAGGTGCAGGCATGCATTTCTTCTGCTTTACCTGCTGTTGGGGCAGTAACTTCTGGCGGAGGGACAGGGCAGACAGCTGGGGAGAGGTAGCATCTTAAATCACATCAGCTAGGCTCTTTGGAGCTCATCTGTCAAATACCTTTATAAACTCAAAATGGGTGTAAATTGACTCTATTTTTCCTGGGACCATCAGTCACGCTAAGTAGGACAGCCTGGGACAAGGGCATGAGGCTTCATTGTGTAGTATACCTGCTTCCATATAGTATATCTGCGTTATCCCCTACCACCTTTCCTGATCTTGAGAGAAAATGAAGCACCTGGGTGTGGTGACTTGCTGCATCCCTGCCAACCAGTGAGAGAAGGCTGGCATGTACAGTCAAGCACTGGTCCACAACAGTCCCTGCTGCCTAACTGTTAACATGTTCCCTGCCACTGTTTCAGAACATGTCAACTAGGATTCCCACTGGCAATGCCAGGACACCAACTAGGAGGTGGCAAACACAAAGCATTGTAATATGCTTCTGGAGGACTACTTTCAGCCTGGTGGCTGAGCAAAGGGGCTATAGTGGGAGCTGCCTCTGGATAGCAGGCACTGCTATCCCATTACCTCTCATACCAAAAGTACGGGGTCTGGGGCTTAGATGTGGCTGGTAAGATCACTTATCTTGTCCTTAGTTTTCACAACATTTTCCTGATGGCATCTCACACCAACTTGTGCTGCAGCTTCCAAGATAAATTCATGCTCAATCCTATCTCTGCAATTTCCATATCATGTTTATTCAGAATAAGTTGTTTTTGCTTCTCTCAGCCCTGCGGGGTTAACCTGTCTTATGAAATTCAAATGTCCTCTTCTTGCCTTATGTCTTGTAACACTTCTTTCTCTTCCTCCCAGCTTTCTGTTGGCCTCATGGACTCTGCAAAGCTTGTGGGAGGTACCAGACGGTTGAGAGGGAGACTTGCTGCCCTAGCCAGCCCCAAGACCAACCCAAACCCCTTCATATGGCCTGTGTTCCGGTTTATTGCTCAGTACTCTTGAGCATGAGCATGACACAGCTGAACACTCATTACTGCAGAACCCTTTTTCCAATTCTACTCTGAGGAATAATATACCAGTGGGCCAAAGATCTAATACAAAAAGCATTAAGAAGATACGAATTTCTCCATCAGCTCAGCAATTTTCAGAGTCTTACTAAAGGAAGCTTCCTATTTTAGGGAATATTTTATCTCTGTGTTAATGCCTAATGTGTTGAACTGTTATACAGGGTTTTGCTATCACAAAATAAGATGATAATGACAATTCCTGCCTGTGTAGCCAATGATTCTTTGTGCTACTTATAGCTTCTTTCACTGAAGGATCTCAAAGCTCTTTATGCCTTAGCTCTTCAAAGGACCCTATTTGCTTAGACACCCAAATCCCACTGAACTGAGTGCCTAATTCGTAGAAGATACTGTGAAATATTAAATATTTTAAAAATTCTATCCAATGTCCATTAACAAATAAGTTAAAAATCACATTATTTCATCTTGTAACAGCATGGGTGCTTAATAAAACCTGAAGAATCCAAGTTCCAGAATGTATTCAGGCTGAGCTGCAAAAGGAAAGATGCTAGGTTTGGGTTTTTTTTCCCCTACTACTTTATAAAATATTGCATGTTAGAAGAGCATGAACTGTCCTGCAGGAAGGAAGGAGGTAGATGTGCTCTCACAAGCTGTCATGCATCACAGGAGTGGTAGGCCAGCCAAGGAGTGTGACCTACAGGGAAGAGCAGTGGCTTTGACCCCCAGAGGCTGTGCAGCACTTGACAGAAATGCTGTGTTTGCTCTAAGCTTGGCTTGAAAGGAAATGTTTCGCATTGGTTTTGGGGTTGTTTGTTTTCCTCTGTTAAACACCCTCTTTCCCCCTCTCATTTGGAATTTCTTGCTGGTAACAACAACGCTTTGATTTTTTTACAGGGCTGAGAGCAGCAAAAAGTTTTCTTCACAAGAGTAACGCATTATTTCTTGCTCAGCTCCCATGGCAGGCTCATTGGTGTGGTTTGCACGTGTAACGTGCAAGCGTTTTAAAAAAGCAGTACAAGAAGTTAGGAAACTGGAGAGACAAGATTGTGGCTTAGCAAAACCATTTAAGCTCTTTGCCCCTTTTCCACTGTGAAGAGGCCTTGGCAGAAGGCAAAACACCCCTGAACTTAGCTGCAAGTAGTTTTAGTCTGTTGTGTGACTATAAAGAACCAGAATATTCCAGGCTTAAGCAGGGAGCTTTACTGCTTTATTTACAGTCATACATAGCACACAAATCCTCATTTACACAAACAGCATGCTGAAGGCAGTCTTTCCCTGGGCAGCGGAGGGCTGTGACCTTGCCAGATGCTGAGGTCAGGCAGCTGCTCTAGAAGGTATTTAGCAGCCTACAAGGTTAAGTTTGACAATTCCACCTCGTGCCCCACTGTCTGAGCGCTCCTGCATGCTGCATTAGCCTGCCTGCACAGATAAACCTCATCTTCCCTGATTGTGAGATTTAAGTTTTTTACCTGAAAGAGACCAAAGGTTAATATGGTAACAAAGCAGCATGGTTATTATTTGGAGTAGATAACAAATAGTTCTGTGCCCTCCAGTGCATAACTTTAAAACTCTTCAATGAAGAGGAAATGGTGAAATGGTATTCTCTAGGAATGTAGTTCAAGCAATACAGGAGTTATGTTTGAGTGGTTCACCTTATCGGGAATTTTTACATTTCCAAGGTTTTTATATACTGGCTTCTCAAAGAAGGAAGAGACAGACAATCATTTGGTCCACCAGCATGTCAGCCTGTCAGTCCTGCTCTTCTCTGGTATCACTTGGCTGATCTCAGCCAAATTTCCTAACAGCATAGGCAGTTCAACCAAATATGAAGTTCCTGTAAGTACTGAGAAAATTAGAGGCTGGGTTAGGGAGACAGGCTAAATGAGTGCCCTCAGTGGGAGAAAAGATGATGGTGACAGCTGAAGTGTGATTTGCCCAGTGTGGCCTGTCAGCTGGCTGATGAGCATGTGCATAGCTTAGAACAAACACAGCGTGTGCTGCCTCTTGCCTCAGCTTCAGTTATGTGGCCAGGGGGATGCTAAGTAGCTGTGCGTGCAGGAAAACAGGTCTGTTGCCATTTAGGACCTAAGAGAAACCTGCAGAGACTCAATGGACTTGCATACTAGAACACGTTAATCACAGGTGTGTGCATTTTTAGGAATTACACAGCTTCTCTGTTCTGTGGCAGAGATGACACAACCCAGAAGAGAAGTTGGATGGTCAGTGTAGCAACTCCAGGTGTGCCATGCATAGTCCCAGTTGTAGGATTGCTTGGTTTCTCTCCATGGGTGACTCCAGGTGCTGTCATCTATAGGTTTTGGTGGAGATTACCCAATGCTTGATTAGCCCATTTAAATTCCCCAAGTGCCCAACAACTGGCTGTTGCTACTGTGGGTGCTCTCTCATCAGGAAAAGTGGTTCTTGACATGTTCTTGCATAAGTTACTCTTCTTAAATCTACGTTATTCCCATATCCCATAAGGTTAACCAACGTTTGTGTACTAACATCATTGTCAACTTTTGCTGTCTGCCCCAAGGAAGCACAGAGAGACATTGCAAATAAAGTATGTCCAGAGAAGAGAATAGCTAGATGAGCCCTATGGAATGAGCTGGATGAGCCACGTAGCCATATGATGTAGGGCTACATGGGAGTAGGACAGAAATACATAAGAAATTAGAATTGTTTTGTGCTGCTACCTGCAAACAACTTGTTAACTCCAATGTTCTTGAGAGGCAATATGCACTCAAACCACTGATATGTGCCTGCAACCTTAAATTCACCTTAGCAAAGTTTTTCTGTGTGCATTGGTTATTTATTACTGCTAGAGCATTGTGGATGCCCAGGGGATTTTGGTTGCATGAGGATATGATTACACTCAATAATAAAAATAATGTGCTGTAATAAATCTGTCATTTAGGGTAGAAAATATTGACTGTTAATAAAATTACCTATAGTATGGACTAAATTATTTTAGTACTATTAAAAGTTCCAATTGCAAGTTTCATGGAGATGCCATTCCTTTTATTGTTGGTGCAAGAGCTGATGAGTGGATGGAATAAAGGAAGGGGACTGGAGAAAGGTGGATGACTGGAAGGCAAGGCCTGAAACTGTCACAAAGGAATCACGTGAATCAGCAGTGGCTATGTAGCAGAGAGAAAAGGTTCTATTCATTGTGGGGAATTTTAGGAGGGCAGGGGCCAAAACTGGGCAAACTCCCAGGCATGGAGCATCCTTGCATCAGGAGAATTCTTATGATGTGGTTGGGGAAATAGCTGGAGAATGCTTGGTGTCAGGGTTTGTCCTTTTAGGTTATCTCCAGTCTCCACTGAGTTCCTTCACTGATTTTCTCTGTTTTCCTCTGCCCAGTAATTTATAGCCTTGGAGGCTCTAACCTGTTAGAGCAAACCTCTCCACAAAGGAGAGTAAAGTAAATGAGCAAACCAGAGGTATGGCGTGGGGCCGAGTGGGAGGATTTGGTGAGGAGGTGTCCAAGAAAGTATGAAGGTACTCATAAGGCTGCATGCTGCTTTGTTTTTGGAGGGTGGGGGTGCTAGAGAAGGGTACGGAAGGTTGAAGTAGTATTGCCATCCCTACTGAGGACCCTGATGTGGCTGACAGAAGATGAGATGTTAGAGAGACAGCTAGGATGAGAACTGAGTTGGAGCAGTAGATCACTGATGACTTCCCAATAGGGAAGACTGCAACACAGGGTTGTTGCAGTGAACTAAAGTGCAATCAGGAATAAAGCATATAGCTGCTGTTGAAGAAGCACCCAAAGGTGAGCAGGAGGTATGGTCTGACTACATCTCTAGGTTTTTCCATGACTAAGAAAAAGGGAATGCAACCAAAAAAGAAAGTGAGGTTAAAGGGTGTGAGAGAAAACAGACAAAACTATTCCCTATCTCAATAAGAGAATTCAGGGAAATGAGTAAGCAGCAGCAGTGATACGTTCTCATGCATGAAAACAATGATGATTTAGTTGGTGTTACAGAAAGTGGGTGGGATAACGCATATGACTAGAATACCAATAGAGGGTGATATGATCAACAGTAAGGAAGAAAAAACCCAACATACTAGGGCAGAAGAAATGAGGTTGTATAATGATGAATCAAAAAAGTAATTCAAATCTTTTTCAGCCAATTCTTTCCCTTGTATAGAACTTCTGATCTGAGATTCACATGTGAACCAGGCCCACTATGCTTTAAGAGAAAAAGCCAGGTCATAAAGAAGAGTTAATGATTTTTAAAAGAGGAGAGCCTCATTAGAAACATATTTCCTTTTTAAGTGATCCCATAAGCATGGTCTTACAGTTACAGCATGATGAACAGAGGGTGAGTGTAGTTCCCACAGATGCAGGGCACGAAAAATGTGAAGCAGTGAGGTAGGGCACCCTCTAACTTCTTGGAACAAGGACAATAGGGCAAACTGACTAACTTAGCCATTCTTATGCAGATTCACCTGGGAGCAGGTAGGTATCAGAACACTCCTTTGGCTGCCTTTCCATCTGTGCCACCAGCTGACTCTGTGAGCCTGGTCAAATCACTGCTGGTTTGGGTTTTTTCATTGATTAGATGGTTCAAATAATGCTGATCAGCTTAACTGCAGGCTATAAGGATTCATTAGCAAATGGTTTGAAAATGCTTTGACATCCTGCAATGATCATGGCTAGATACATGTGCCAAAACTTAACCTGTCCCTTTCTAATAAGGTATATGTTATGGGATCAGTTCCCATGTACAGAGAGCTTGGACTTTGAATTATTGAGGGATTAAAGATACAAGCATTGCTACAGATTTTAATTCAGAAGAGCCCATGTACCAAACAGAAACAAAATTGGGTCACAATATTAGAAGAGTTTTGCCAAACATTCACAAACTCCCTTCTCTTTTCTCTCTTTTGTTTGTTGTTGTTGTTTTTTGTTGTTGTTGTCTTTTTTTTTGGGGGGGTGGGGTGGCGGGGGATAAGATTAGACGTATTCCTCCATCTCTCACTGACTTCTCTCTGGGCATCACTGTGATTGGCTCACCTAGAGTAAGGCACATAGAGTTTCCATTCTCATTAGCACCCTGAAGGTCAAAAACAGCTCATGCAAGTGGAAGCTGGACTCTTTTCACTTCTGTGTGAAATGAAAGGCACTCGGCCTCACTGACAGGTCCCAACCTATGTTTTCACAGTTCATGGCCAAAGTAAATCTAGACATACCCACACATTTGGTTTGGATTTATTGAGAAACTGAAGTGATATTTTTTGGGGCAATGACATCATGTACTCTGGTTTATCCCAACTGGAGTACCTTGGAGTTAAATGAAGCAAAGAATCAGGTCATTGTGCCATGAATATAAAAACTGCACCTGCAACAAACAATGAACATTCAGTACTGAAGTGTGGCAAAACTAAATAAGGAGATTTTTTTACAGTGTGTGACCACTATATAAAATAAAATTCAAAACTGAGAAAAGTCAGATCAAACCGTTAGGAAATAATGGAAAAGCTTTCAGGTATTTTAGAATCAAAGCATGAAGGGGTTTTTTATTATTATTGCTGAAACGTTTATTGGGAGGAAAAAAAAGCCCCACTGCTGGCAAAGAAATATTTCATCAGAGACACTTGTACATAGAGTGGCCAGCAATTTCATTTTTTACAAGCAATCTGAAAAAAAATAAATACGGTAAGCAAAAGTCTTCTGAGCTGGCAGTCAGTTGTGGGGGGCAGCTCCTGCAGTGGAATGAAAGTAGGGGTGAAAACTTACTTGGGCAGGGAAACGCTATCAACATAGCATGAGACAACTTTTCAAGAGTGTGTGAACTTCTGGAGGTATTGCTGTAGCCAAGTGAACATCCCAGTCTACTTAATGTTGCCCACCCCAAACCAGAGCTTGAATAGCTGAGTAGGGATGTGGACATGTTTCTGTCTGGACTTTCAGCTCAGTCCACTGGTGGGGGAGTGATGGCACACAGGGCAACCCCACAACTTCAAACAGATTTTTGGATGCAGAGGCTTCAATCTGCCATTGCAGGTGATAAACGATTTTCATTGCCGTGGTAGTTCTTCACTTTCTATTGCTGGGGAATCAGGCCCATGGTATTGGTTCTGACATATCTCTAATAAGGATGCTGAAATTTTCTGCAAACCAATTATGGAGCTGATAGAAAGGAATGCAAAGCTGTCCTCTAGTATGAGGTGCAGATGGAGCATAGCGAGGATGGGAAAGTATTAAAAACACAGTCTCGTAAGCCCAAAGGCTAACAATATCAAGACAACTTAAAATACAAGGTAGATTAAAAAAATCCATTTGGCTGAAGGGAGGGTGTGTATAGGAATTGTATAGAACATGAACAAGCAGGGAGATGGAATTGAACAGATAGCCACCAGTGCACACCTCAAACCAGGGAGGGGAGGAAAGAGAAGCCAAATCAAATCACACTTGCTTGGGGGGGAAAGAAACAAGAAAAGGCCTTATCAAAATATCCAGAGAGAGCGAGGCATCTGAGAGAGTTTCCAAATGAGGAAGTGAGGCGGGGGGAGGACAGAAGAGTGGCGGAGATTTTCAAACACCATTTTTGCACAACTTTCTCTGCTCCAGATCACATAATTAATCATCCTCTAAGGCTCTATTTCAATATTGTTGACTGTTTAAGACATATGCACCCTGCCCAGCCCCCTCGCTACCACCAGGGAGATTATCTTGTGGATTCGCACCTGACAGAGTGCCACATTTGAGCCGCAGAGGGTTTGTTGGGTTTTAGGAGCAGCAGTCACACAGGGAAATGCCAGGAGGATGGAGCTGACATCTGTAAATAGTCCTTCTGCCAGTCCTCCATAGTTTATGCCATTCCTCTGGGAGCCAAACATACCTTAAAGGATCAGCAGAGCTTCTGGGTAGATTCCCTCTATCAGCACGGGGGTGGAGTAGAGGACAGGGACTACATCTCTTGATTAGGAATACAGAGGAAACTCCTTTTTGGAGCATTTTCCTCTGTCCTTGTCCACTCCAGTTACATGTTTCACAGAGAAGCAGTAAGCGAGCTCTTACCTCCCCTTGCTTAAGACAAGGGTCTTAAGACTGTCTGTCTAACTTTCCCTGCCTGACCTCAGTGAGACATTTCAGGTGAGCCTGGTGGCATTACCTTGCTGAATCAGGGCCTTAGTTGGATGATAAAAGTGAGTGCAGGAGATCTGTTATGCTTCGGTTTCAGCGAGGCAGCTGAGATAATGCTGCATAATAGAAAGAAAAGAGATGAATTCCTAGCTGATAAAACATACCATCAGAGGGATTAGGTGTGGCTTGGCAGATGAGAAACAGAATGAAATTAATGAGTTAAAGTAGAATAAGAAAGGCTTTTACAAACAGATCAGAGGAAAAAGTAGCAGTAAGGAGAAAGTGGGTCTATTAGGATGGGAAAAAATTAATGATGGCTCAAAAATGGCTGAGACTGTGAATTTGGCTGTTCCTCCCCCTAAAGCATCTCAAATAAGAGTTAAAAAAAAACCACCTACAAAAACAAAAAAACCCAAACCCAACCAAACCCCAGTCTGAAAATAAATAAGAAAAATTTTGAAAGAGCTGTTAAAGAGCAGGTATGGGAGGCGTGTGACAAGATGTGTTGTGTGTCAGCTGTTCTGGGAAGGACTCTGTGCCAGAATACTTTGGTTCTTCAGGACCCATCCAGCCGTAGTCAGACCGAGCTGTGATCACCAAACAGTCTCTATAAAAAGCTCAGAACAGAGCTGGCAGATGACCACAGGAGATGATCCATTTCTGCAGGAATCACAGACACTAAGAGATTTGAGAGGAGGTGGAGGAATTAGGCAGAAGCAGTAGCAGCATGGTTTTGGATAAAATGGAAAGGAAAGGGAAAAAAAGAAAAAAGAGAGTGATATGGCAGAGTGGAGTTTATCAGCAAGTCCTCTCAGGACTGGAGGGACTGACTGGCTGCTTTATGCACAGGCAAACAGCTTCATATATATGTGTGCCCGGATACTGAAAGTTGTTAACCTGGCTGCAATACTGGCAATTATTTCTGAAAAAGCAGGGAGATCTGAGGAGACACTGAAAGCTTTAAGAAAAGTGAGTGACTTTCAGGAGAGAAGTGATCCTGCAAGCAACCATTTTTTTCAGTCTAATTTCTTTCTTCAGCAAAATAATAGATCGAATATTTGGAATAATCACTAAAAAGCTCATAGATAATAGTACTGTAAGCAATAGCAAGCTTACAGAGAAATCCCATGACCCCATGCAAGTGCTTTTTGTGTTGGAATAGTGTAAATGGAGAAGACAAAAGGCAGATATAACAGATGTGGATTGCAGCAAAATATTGGATAGCTTTACGTTCTGTATTAGCTTGAGCAAATTTCGAGAGGGCTATTGGAAAGGAGAGTGAAAGCTGTCCTTGGGAGCTTTGAAACAAGGCTTTTCCAAACTGACAGCTCATGTGGCTTCAAGGGAGCCTTCCTTGTCCTGGCCTGGAAATAGCTTCAAGGAATCCTCGTATCTCTGCCCAAGACAGAAAGAAAATCTTGGGGCTAGAGTCTTTGGAAGATCCCCAGTGTTACCTGGCAACTTTCCTCCTGTGCTCCACCCCTAGAGAAGTAGCAATGGAAGATCACTGACGGGGTTGCAAACTCTATCTTCCCTGGTATTTCAGTGTTGTTCTTACTGTGCATCTCCGGAGGCAGATCCAGTATGGGGATTTTAAATGTCCATGTGAGACTTTTGAAAATGTTTTTACTTTCTTTTGTAGTCTTGACTTGCAAGTCACAGATGTCCTGTACAAAGCATGGTTGGCTGAGGCCCCAATCCTCGGTTGGTTTGTGGACAGTGCATCTGGCACTGAGGTCGGGATGATAGCACTAATGAACATAGTGAACTGAAAAGAGTTATCTCCTTTCTCTCTCCCTGCCTGGACAGGAATGTTTTTCAGTTGAACTTGTCTTTATAAATAATGCACTATTACACACAAATTCTATCCATCATTTTAATTTGTTTCCTTTCACCTCTCCTCCCCCCATACATGTTCCTCTCTCTGTGGACATTTTTGTTCACTTTCTCTCCTTCCCCCTCCAGAGTCTTCTGTGTAAAAAAAGAAAAGGAGAAAAAAAAAAGATTCAGCTGAAAAGCTGAAGTTATATTTTGTTTATCTGCAAGCTGTCTGCCTGCTGTCCAGATATGCTGCTATTTTGTCCCAAAGGGACAGAATAAATCTTTGCGGTGAAAACCCAAAACTATTGGAGCTGGGCAAAGCCGTGAGAGCCCTTGTCATGAAGGTGGAACTTGGTGGGAGCCCTGCCAGCTCAGAAAGTCTCCCAGATGCCCAGGCTCACATAAACACCGCAATGGGCAACTGCAAGGGGCTGCAGAAGAAAAGGCTTGCTGTGATTTGTTTCTCTTCCTTAAGGACCAAACTTCAAGGAAAGGGAGGATGGGGGAGGGTTTTAGGGTTTTACTTTCCCTTGGTTCTGGTGCTTCTAGCAGTTCCTGACTTTCTCTTTGGCCCCTGGAATATCAAGCTAAAGGGCAGTTAGATTTCTAATGAATAATAGCTCATTAATAACATGTCTGTTGTTTTATGGAAAGCCAATTTAGGAAGAATAATCTAACTTGCATGGGGGAATAAAAACTCTGCTCTGCCACTCAGGCAATGTGGGGAATGTGTCCGGCTCTTCCATGAGCATCCCAAAAGTCCTTGAGCACCTGATTAAGAATCCCAGAACCTCAGCTGCTCATCTACAGAATGAAATTAATAATACCAAATACTTGTATCTCTATATTTAATGGCCAGGGGTGTCTCTCAGTGTGTGCTTATACCATGACTGGAACAACAGACCTGTGAGCATTGATGAATAATTACAGAGAAATGTTCTAGTAAAAGTAGGTTAGGGGTGGTGTGAAAGAATTTATGGTGGTTACAGAGCACTAGATAAAGCTTGATCTATGGAAATATAAATACCTTTCAGACAAGACAGCTCAGTTCTGCCAGAGCAGAAGGAATGAATGCTAATATTTGCAGCTTGCATGGGCAGCCACCCTTTCTTCCCTCTCCCTAAAAGAAGAAAGGTAGTGCTGTCAGAAATTTGATCACCTGAGACCTAGATGCTCCCCAAAGCCAGAAGGCATTTTTAAATACCTTGAGATGTCTTGGTTTAGCCCAAAGATGAAGTTGTAACCAGGGGAAACCTTCCATAACGGGCTGGAGCAGCACTAAAGACTTATACGTGTGTCAAGACTGTTTTGAAAATGTTTATGAGGAAATTGTCATTCATTCAGGAAATGTTGGACTGCTGGAATGGAGGTGTCCTGCAATGAGGTGTGAGCTTTGCTGAAGCCTACAGCACAAAGATGGCACAGGCTTGGCCAATACAGTTCAAGGTACTGTATGTTGTCAGTGCTCCTAATAACTTCCCTTTTTGCTAGAGGTCTTCTGCTGAGCTGGGTACTTCTGGCTTTCCAGGAGTAGAACTGGGACTTTCAGGTCTTTGTAGGCAGATTTTTCTCTTGTCTCTCTGCTCTGCAATGTCACCAGTTCTTCAAACTCCTTGGCTGTCCAAGAACTCTAGTCTGCATGTTACCCAGCAACTCTTTGCTTGCTGGGCAGATGTATAGTCCCAGGTGACAAATACTTGGAAGAGAAGGTAGTATGTCCTAAAATATTTCTGCTTTCTTCAAAATATTGAACCTCTCATGGTTTTATTCTGATTAAGGAAGATTTCTTACAAAAAGAGAAAAAAATGAAGCTTACAGGTCTTCTGGGATGTGGGTGGGGAAAGGAACTATATTTTCTGGCTATGTCTAACCATGCCCTCTACTCACTTATTTACCTGTTTATTTATTTCTGAACTTCTTGGGTTTGGGCACACATACAAAACATTACAAGGGTAGAACACCTCACTGTTTGTACCAGTGGGAATGTTACACATCCCCTTGGTCCTGATGTCAACATTTATGCCATGAGGTCAAAAGCTGCTTCCAACCACCAAAAGCCAATCATCTTTTTGGAAGGGGACTATAGGTTAGGGAGTCCTTGGAGTTGCTTGAAGTGAAGCACGGAAAGTGCTAGGAAAATAATGGGGAAAACAACCCCCCTCATTAGCTGCCTTCCGGTTGAAACCCCAGTGCAAACTATCCTCTATCCGCCTGGTGTTGCTGGGGTTGGGAGCGTATGTGACATCCAACCCAGGGAAGAGTTGCTTAGCAACCGTGTCCTGCCCTCAGGCTGCCCGCAGCTGCCTGTGATGTTCTGCTTTGATGATGGAAATTCTTCCATCTTGTGTTCTGGGGGCTCTGTGTGTATCCCGCTGGGTATATGTTGTGTGCATAGATTTTCTATTGAACTTGTCTGATCTTACCAGCTTAGATACCAAACTCACCTGCTCTTGCAGTTTGAATTAATCTTTGCTAATTAAGGGCAAGGGTTGTTTGTGGGTTTTTTTATCACCTGGATTGCACAAGAAACTTGTACCAGTTGATTTGCAGGCCAGTTGAATAAACTGGTTCTTCTCCCTTTTTTGCAGAAGCTGCTTTTTCACATGCTCTTTGGGTGGTGGTCTTATCAGAGGGTTAAGCAAGACAGCCTATGCAAGGGGAGGGACTTTCACCAAGTCAACTCAGAGATACCCAAAGAAATTAAAAGAAAGGGAAAAAAAGGAGTTTCAATGATGCATGCCAGCAGGCTTGCTAAATGGCAAGTGATCAAGCCACTGCTGTGGCACTTGTTTCAGTGTACATATGTTTTACAGCTGAGTCAGTGGAAGACACTGCACTTACTGATGGTGGGCCCCTAGTGCTGATGGTGCTGTCCCTCAAAGCTCAACTTACAGTTGATCTGCTCATCTCAGTGCTCCCCTCCCCGTTTCCATCTAAACTAACTAGTTTGCCCTAAAGATTTAAAATATCCAGTCCCAAAGCTGGCAGAGTGGATGAGGAGGTAGCCTCTGATGGAGGGCAATTCACAGCAGGATTCCCTTACCTTAATTTACTGGATACAACAGAAGACACTGTGTGCAGTCTTAATCTTGTGTTTGGGCAGCTGCCATGTTAGCGTGTGGTTATTCGTTGAGCCCCAGTAACTGAAATGCTGTGGAGGACAGTACCATATTCCTCTGGCTAAATCACCTAGGAGCTGTTCAGAATGAAATGATTCTGTAGGAGTGCTTAGTTGGCCAAATCTGTGGACAGACTTTGTTTAAAAAAAAGGTCTCTCTTGTGCGCTACCTCGGCTGACAGCTCTTTGGAGAGGTAGCTAGCAAAGGTGCTGAAGATCAGAGAGGAAAATGGAAATAGACAACTCTAGCTGTGTTTAGGTGAGGACTTGTTTACTTCCTGTGGTGGTTTCTCAAGATCACTGTCAGAGACTCCATAGGAAGAATTTTTCCCCTGTTCCTACTGCCTCTGGGGAACTGCTTGATAGGCACAATGGATTTGCTTGCAAGCACTTTAAATAATTTCCAGAGCTTTAAGTCCCAGAGGGGGTCTAATTCGAAGCTGAAGCTGCTCGGTGGTTCAGGTCAGACCCCTGGAGACAGCCTATCTGATTAATAGGTTCACCCTACAGGGCAGGGGATGCCTCAAGTACCTTAAAGGATAGTGTTGCTATTTGTAAACACATGTTAAGGTAGTTTGCCTGTGTTGTGTTATTACCATAGTCATTACTTTTACTACTACTGTGCAGGTTTTGCCTAAAAGTTCTCATTTATGCATCTCGAGGCCACTTCTGCCTCAAGAAATCATGAGATAAGAGAAGAACGGAGACAAAGTGGAGGGTAAACTGACTTGTCCTGGTGCATCCAGCAGGCTTGTAGCAGCACCAAGAGCTGCTTTCATCCAGAATCATCAAACCCACTCCACAGGACTGCACCCCTCTCGTAATGAGATTTTCCTCCAAAGAGAGGGAAATTGCTGAGCTCACATCACTTTTGAAACATAGCTCTTTTCAGTAAGCTAAAGTACAACTGTATGTTTTCTTCTTGTTTTATGTACAGTGTCTGATTTAACTCCAGAATCCCTCTTGTTCCCTCTGCCTTTAGCTGAAAAGGTAAAGGTATGAATAACAAAAGCAGTGTGCAAAGAGCTTGCCTTGCATGAAACCCAAGAGATTGGTATAGTAGGGAAAAAGAGGAAGCAGCTGGATGAGAGGGAGGCATTGTGGAAAGCATTCTGTTTGTTCTCTTATTCTCTTCCAGCAGTACTTAAAATCCATATTTCCCTCGTAGAGGAACTGCCATCACAGAGAGAGGCCCAAGTCCAGCACTAACCATGCTGGAGGAGCTCTGCATGGTACTCAGATTATTGCAGCATGTAAGGGCAGACAGTCACATATCAACAACAACAACAAAAGCCCTCTTCAAAACTAACCAAGCTGAATTGAAAATATTCTTCTAGGCCACACAAAATAATAGGCCACACAAAATAAACGGTGGTCTTCCATCTTGGTAATGCAAGTTAGCGAAAGGGAGACAAAGCATAGATGAAGCCTGAAGGATACGGGCAAAAGGAGACAGAAAGAGACTGAAATTGAAGGAGAAAGAAGGATGTTATGCAAAGTAAGAAAGGTAAAGCTTGTGGGAAGGGGCAACATCCTTTACTAGACCAAAAGATACAGATGGAAAAAAAGATTTAGGGTTTTGGGCCCAGCAGCCAAAACCCTGATGTGGTCCCTGCTGGAGACCACAGGAGAAGGTGGTCACCAGAGCATCTTTACTTTTCACACTTGGGGCTCTTTTCAGACTTTACAGACTTCTCCAGCATTGATTCCCATAGGTGACTGTTAAGGGCTTAAAACAGGACCTATTCCCATTTGCCATGTTGTGCATGTAGAAGCATCTCTCTGGTGCTGTTGGGAACTGCTCTGTGCAGATCCGCAGCAGTGAAAAAGGTAGGATGTCCCCAGCTGCAGGGCAGGAGTAGGGGTAAGTCATCTGCCAGAGAGGTTTAAGCCATTGCAATTCATTGGTTTGTTGATACTGAAACCTTTTGCAGAACTAGGTTGCTGAACACTAGCAATCCTGCTCTTTACCCCCTCCTTCCTCCTGCTTCTCCCCAGCTTTAAATACTTCTAGATTGTAGGGCAACTACACAGATGAAGCGTTTACCTTTATCCAGACAGTGTAACCTCACTTGGAACTGGAAAGCAAAGGGGCCTGAAAGCTATGCATTAGATGTGGGCAAAGACTGGCGTAAGCATGAGTAAGTATCTAGAGCAGGGAGCTCGTTTTTATTTCTTGCAGCAAGCTCCATGTTCACCACAGCTACTCAGCTGTCTGAATGTGTATGTAAAGCTGTATTATAAATCTATGGTGCTACATGCACGGTTTTATTCCTATTACACTATATACATATTTTATTATGTTTATCATTAATATTCAGCATGGGGTATTAGCAGAAGTCAGAAGCAGTCAGTTCTGCTATGGCTCCTCAGATGAGCTCTCAAAAGGGGTTTCTGAACGTGGAGACCTCTTCATTTCTGCCTTGTCTCATATGAGATCTATCTAATGCTCAGGAGGACATGCTGCACTTCATCACTCCCTATCCCATTACCTTTAGATAGACTCAGGAGAAAATGCACAACTTTCTGGCACAAACCCAGACTTTGCCTAGCAGGATGAAAAGTGACTAGGATTATAATTAGCGTCGATTTTGGTCACAAAACTGGAAGTCGGTCCCCTCAGCCTTTTCCTTTTAATAATAATCAATTATTAATCACCTAAACAGAAGAGGAGGGAAGGGAGAATTACTTGGACTGTGTGGAATAGGCACAATGGGAAGAGGTAAAAAATTGTCTGATAGGAAGTTGAGAAACCCAGGGTCTGATTTGAGGAATCATTTGACTTATTTATTTCTGCATTTTAAACAGGCAGTGAAGCCCACTGGATAAAGGATTTCTCCCCCTCCTTTGCCTGTCGTGTGCAGGCACGTGCTGGAAATCTCTATTTGCTCCCCTTTCTGACCTCAGCACTGCTCTGAGGCAGCTGGAAGCTACAGAGGCCTTCTGGTTAATGAGACAAGCAAAAAGTCCTCCCTATGTGTCCCACAGTGCTTCAGGGAAGTCTGTATTGTCCTGCAGGTCACCACGGCAGAGCTCATCTGTGGCTGAGATGGTAAAGCTCTCCTGGGGCTTTGATTCTTCCCTGCCCCGTACTAAGGGATAGGCCCAAAGGCAGGGGCTGGGAAGACACGTATCTAAATGAGAGCCATTTGAAGGAAGAAAAAACCCAAACTTAAAAAGACAAACAACAGATCCCAACCAAAAAACCCACACAGAGTGAATTTGAGGTGCCCACAAATTTAAGGCAAAGTGTCTTCAAGTCTTCCTCGAAGCTCATACTTGACTGAGGTAGCTGTGCTTGGTGGTGATATGAGAGAGGTCTTGCCCAGTGGAAATCAGTCTCTTGTAACAATCATACTGGTGCTTCAGTAACAGTCAGCCCATTTCCTTCTTTTTTTCCCCCCCCTTTTCCCCCCCTTTCTTGTAAGACAACCCTCTCTTTTTTTTCCCCCTAATTTTCTCTGACCCCATGGTTCTCTGTGCTATTGATCAATGCAGTCTTCCTTGGGTGTTTTCTCTCTCTTTCTTTTAACTCCTACTGTGAATTGTGCCTCACCAGCTCCTGCTCTCCCACTGCTGTTTGAGTCCTCTTCCCTCTGCCTCTCAGACAAGCCCCATCATTAGCACTGCACCCTTTTCCCCTGCCAGCGCTGGCTGTAAGCCTGGTGGTGTCACCCCTGTGTGAGCCACCCTCAGCTCTCACAGCTCCTTCAGCTTACCCTTTCATCTCTCTTGTTTGTCTGCCTGGACTCTACCACCTCTCAGCTCCACTGTAACTGCCTCTGCAGACTTCATGCAAAGAACTGTCTGTCTATGCCTGGCTGAGGTGGTCTTCTTCCTCCTTGTGTGGAGGCAGCATGGATCATTTTGCAGGGTGCTCATCACAGAACCAAGGTATTGACGTTATACTCTTGGTTATGCTTCTTAGGCCCATGATCTGTCTCTCCATATCTCTGTTTTTTGGTGTGTAAAATAAAGAAGGTGATGCAGATCTGCCTTTTTAAAACGTTTTGAGACCTGTGAGTGAAAAGTGTGAGGTATAATTGTCTATATGCTTCTTCCAGACCCACCTTTCACTGAGATCTCATGTTTACATTAGTCACAATTTCCTTATTGATATATTCTCTGTCAAGTTCATGCTCCAGCATCCCAGGCACACACACACACACACACACATGTGCAAGCTGCCTTTGCCACATCCAACCCTTTGCTAAAAACCATCATCATTGACTCATCTCACTCTGACCTATTCACAATTATCCCTTATGTTATTCTTCCCAAAGCTGCCACGCTGGGCACAGCAGCAGCCGTCAGGAATACTGCAGCTTGGGGGGAAGCTGATTAGTGCTGAGAAGAGGTAATTCCCTGGTGAGGTGGCCAGAGCAGAGCCGCTTTTCTGATTTTTTTTCCAAGCTCCATGTGAAGACCTGTGATGTGCATGATTGTATCAGTCAGTGACCACCCCCACCCCCCAACTGCTGTCACACTTGACACCAAGCACCTTCTCCTGATTGTTCCTTTGCTCCCCATTCCCAACTTCCACTGTTTCCCTGCTCCATCGCTGCCCTTCCGCTTCCTGGGCGGACCATTCCCATCTTGTTTCCCTCTGTGTGCTGTGTGTGCACCACTGGAGCTGGCTACGCAGACCTTTTCCTGTTCTTTTGCTCTCCCCCGCGATGAGATGCAGGATGCTCTGTGTGCAGGATGCTACACGGGAATGAATCGCTGCGCGCAGCTTTCCGTTACGCGGTTACCGCGCCAAAAGGGACGTTTAGCTGCTTTAATGTCACCTTCCCTTCACCACTTGATGGTGCTCTTGGACATAGCAATTCTTTATTGTGCTGCGAGAGGGGCCAGCGCAGCCGGTGTCTCCAAAATTGGCCACTAGTTCTGAGGGGCTTGATTACCCCGGAGCTCAGTCGTAATCCAAAACTAAATTCAAACCCATCTCTAAACAAGGTGCTGCTTTTTTTGTTGTTTTTTCTTTTTTTAATCCCCCGATGTAGGAAGCAGCATCCTAAATTCTTTCCTGTTAGGGTAAAAGCCTGTTTGCTCCTTTTTCTATTCCATTCTCTCCTGACTGGCTTGCTCTCTCCCTATTTGGTCTGATTCTTTTCTTCCATTTCCTACTTTCATTCTTTTTTTGTTTTACCTTTCAGATTCTTTTTTCCTTCATGTTGCTTTCACCTATCCTTTTTTCCCCAGTGCCTCTCCCACATCTCCCAAATGTATCTTCCTGCTTCTATTACCTTTTTTCTGCTTTTCCTTCCTCCCATTTTCTCCTACAGTGCTCTCACTAGAGTTCACTGTCATAGGTGTAGAGTCAATCCTAGTAAGTCATAACAGAGCCTCAATGTAATTTTCTTCCTCTTGCCTCTAAAAGTTTCAGATCTTGCCTCTCTCAGCTTCTGCTGCACTCTCAATTACCTTGCATTAAGTAAACCTCAACAACTCCAAACTCATCCTCTTCTCTCCATCCTTCTTTCTGCCATGACTGACTTTCTGGCTGTGGTGTTTGATGAAAAAGCATGGCCTGCAAGTTAACAGAAGAACCTCAGTAGAGAGCACCTCAGAGAAGTTCCCTAGGTATCTGCTAGCTCCATGGAGAGAAATATTTGAGCTGATGTGAAGAAATTCTCTGAAGAAGGTTCACTGTGCTTCGAGTGCAGAGTTCATGTTGTTGGGTATATGTTCTCAGAAGCAGAGTACCATAAGGCTTTGGCCACTGCTGTTAGGGCTTGAGGATCACCAATGACATCATAGCTTAAGTGGAATTTCTTTTTTCACTCTAGAATAAATGGTTACATTCCCCTATGAAATTATAGCAGGCTGCTATCCAAGCCGGAAGCCACACAAGCACTTTGACCCCTCAGGGAAGACAACTTCAATGGGCACTGGAAAACCAGGGAGGGCGTGTATGCATGTGGCAGAAAGAGAGAGAGAGAGGATGAAACTTCAACACAAATATGGCAAAAGAAGGGAGTAGAAGCACAGCCTGTTTAAGCAGCTGGTAGCCTGACCCTAAGGAAAAGCTTAAAGAGTTTGATGCTGTAAGCAAAGAAATTGGCTCTGGCTTGTTTGATTTCTCCTGCATGGAAGAAAATATGACTCCATGCATTCTTTGCAAATAAACAAGATATCATAAAAGAAAGACTTCTTTCCAATTTCCTGATTCCCCTAGAATAACCCACGACACCCTGGATTTTGGTTAGTGGCATGGGTGGCAGGAGGGAAAATGATGCTATGAATTTTTTAACAAAGAATCAGAGTTCTAGAAAATGTGTTTTACTTGTGAATCTCCAAGTAACGTATACGGTAGGATTGTTTTCTTCCCCTCATTTTATAGAGACTGAGGTCACCCAATGAGCTGAGTGTTTTGACAAGGGACTTCTTGTAACTCTCAGAAATTGAATCCTTGACTCCCTACCCCTGCCTACAGCTATGTACCATGTCGCCTAATGCACTGTCAGCAGTCCAAAACCACAGAGAGGGAAGGGTTATCCACTGGTTAAAGGTGAGGGCTCTCAGCTTTCACTCTGAGCAGTTTCACTGGTACCACTCAATTGCTCAATCTTGAGCAAGTTGTCTGGATTTTGTTGTCATTAGCAGTGATATATATGGAGAGTTCTGCCTTAAGGTCTGAGCCCTTGGGTCACCTCCCAAGTCCTCATCTAAGAGAATCCCAGAACCATGCCTAGAATTGCTAAGTTTCTCCTGTGAGACAGGACCTGCGCTGCAAAACATCATGAAGGCAATGGAGCTGGTGGGCCAGACTTGCCGTGTACGCAAGGCAACATGACAGTCCTCTAACCTGGTCCCTTGTAGCGGGGGGACCCCAGAGTTTATTTTCTGTAGTAGAAGTTTCTGTACTTTCAATGTTTCCGTAGCTCTGAAATGCAAGAGACCACCCTCTAACTGGAATACGGTGTCGTGACTGAACTCACCTGAGTGAGATCATAATCAGTCTCTCAGCACTTATGAAATTATTATAATAATATTGACTTAGTGGGGCATTGTGACGATTAGTGAAGGACTATAATATATTTTGAAACCTGTGGATGACAGTGGGAGAACATAATGATCATTTTCCTCCTTTAATTCTTCTGTATATGGATCTCCAAGTACCCCATTAGCATTATTAAACTCCGGAGTTTTGTGTGAGGGCATTGAGTAATTTAATGAATCCATGGTCGTAGGAATAATTTTTGGTTGTCTCTACACTGTACATCATGGTGACTTCTAATCTTCATTTCAGCACCAGTCATATAACTCAGGTTCTCCTGTTCCAAAAGAACAGGCACCTGCCACTTTAAAAAAACCCTATAGCATCTCCATTAATTACGAGCAGCGTGGGGACTATGGACTATGCATCATGTTTAGCAAATACCGAGTCTAACCAATAGGCAGGGTGCAACAGTTTTCCAGTGGCAGCCAGGGTGTCCTAGCAAGTCTCCAGAGCCCACTGGCATCATGTCCCATGCAGCTCTGTGAGTGAACCAGTCTTGCCATACCTCAGAAGCAGCTCCGTGTGGGAGAGGGGAGAGCGGAGAGACTTCTTGTTGCCTGGAATAGGGTCAAGCCCTCTGAGTTTGGCTTCTCTTAAGGAAGTGAAGTGAAAACACAGGTGTCTTTCAAACATGACCTTTTCAGTTGTGCTTGCTATTAGTGAGTTACAAAGCATTTATGCAATTACCTCAGTAGTCCTGAATTCCCTTCTGGAGGTACCTGCATCTCTCCTGTAACAAAAGAGAGAGTAGACTCCTAGTTTTGGTCCTCTGTATGACACCTATGTTGGTCACAAAGTCTTAATAGAGCATCTATCTCCCTTACGCTGTATTTGGCAACCCACTTCTGTCAGAGACTGCCTCCACCCTAACCCCCTGCCTTCCTCTCAGCTTAGATCCAGTTCCTTCTGAGTTCTTTTGCTAGAGCTGCCCAACCTCTACACTGGGATGTCTTCAAAAGGACACCATCACATCGTATCAACCCCCACATTATGAGCACAGTGTAGGCTCCACAGCTTGCTCTCGTCAGCCTAAATATAGTTATATCCTTCACATGCTATGAGGAGAACAATGGGATAAAGGTAAATTGAGGGGATGTTCCTTCCACTCCCTTTTTCCCATGAATGGGCATGTTCAAGTGCAATCAGAAAAAACTCTGAACTGGTTGGATCTGAGCTAGCAACCATCATTTCTGTGCAAGTGGGGTGCTGAGCATGAGATAGTATGTTTTAACATGTCTGTAAGACTGCTGTCTCCTGCCAAGGCTGCCTCAGCAGGCAAGGGGAAGATGTCAACTTCACCATGCTGATCTGATCACAGTTTACAATGCTGATATTTGAATGATTGTATCGGGGTGTTAAATGGAAGACTTTCCTTGGGTGACAGTAGTAATTCTCTGTTCTCAGGGCTGCTCCTTGCTGTTCTCTATAGAGTCACATAAACGTTTATTTCTGCATCTGTTGCACTTCTGCCAGTCACAACTACTTGAAAAAATATGCATATATATATACACACACACATATATATGCATGTATATATATGTAGATGTATGTGCATAAACAGCACATGCAGCTTTATAAAACAGGTGTGACTGTGGGAAGGGAAAGCAGTTCTGTAGAGGTGTACAGTGAAAGCCAAGACTTTCTGGGATGACTAGTTTCCAATCCAGGCCTCAGAAATGGTTTTTCTTGATTTCAGGGAAAATCATGTACTTCTCTAGCACAGCAGCTGCATTGTGCAGTGATGGAGTAACAGGGGAGGAAGGAGGAAGGTTTTTTCCCTCACTTTCCTGTATACCTTTGCGAATGATGACTGGTAGGCTAGGAATAAGGCAGTTTGAGCTATGAGGTCTCATCTGGGCCAGTAAGCTTTATCTAAACATGCTCAGAAGTTCTCTGAATGAGCAGGCAGGGTTGCTGCTTGTCTTGCTGTGATGTCTGCCTATCTCAGTGCACCTCGCATCCCCCCGCCGGGTTCCTGACAGCTCATGACAGGGAGGAGGATACTGCAAGTGAAGAGGCAAACAGCAACAGGGCAGGATGAGTAAGGACACCTAAACCATCAAGAGAGCTCATAACTGATCCCAGCCCTTCCACTGGTGTGCTGTGAGGGCCCAAGCAAATCACTTCCTTTCACTGTGCCTCAGTTTCCCTATTAATTAAAAGGAGATGATAATGCATCTCTCACAGGAGCAATGTGGAAAGAGATCAGTCGATATCTTTAAAGTGCAGTGAGATTCACAGATAAAAGGTGCTGCAGAAGAGCATTGTTAAAAGTCCACAGTGAAACCCCACAAAACCTCCTGAACTGAGCCCTCTTGTCAACCTGGATATTTTCACTGCACCTTTGAAGATGAAACTCTGCCGCTTACACTACTTTGCTCCAATTCAGTAGGTTTTAAGAGGCCACAGGGGGACCTGTTAGAGTTAAAATGGATTGAAATTGTCTTTGAGTCTCTAGAATAATGAGTATTCCCTTTCTTTACGTTTTTGGATCCAGATGAGATGCCGTTCAGTTGCTGTCATTCTGCCAACATATGCCTTTCCATTGCATTGAAACCTGAACTCCTAGGGTCAGGTATTTGCAAGCAGATGAACGGTTTTTTTGAAAGTACATTAAGCAAAAGAAACTTAGGTAGGAAATTTTAATTACTTTTAAACTCTGAGCTACATCTTGTTCTCCCCATTATAAACCATTTTGATTCTGCATTACAGAGATGCTGGCTATTCCTATTATCTGCATTAAGGTGATGATCTTCTTAGTGGCCGGGCACATTTCATGATGATGATTATTTCATATCTCAGCAGTGCCAAAAGGACAGGAGAGAACATTAAGATGCTCAACTAAGGCCCGATTCCTGGGCCTGGCACAGGCCGCTATGCACGTCTGTCTTTCTGCTTCAATTTCTTATTTCTTATTTCTGAAATGACACTTCCCTGCTCTATGGGGTCAGTGCATTCATTGGCACAGGTTGGGTCTTACAAATACTATACAAAGAGAAAGGCTCTGGTTCATGCCCAGTTGTGTTAGACACCATACAGGCATGCATGGGTCTATGTCTCTGTCTTGCCTGTAAATGTGATGGTGCACAGTGAAGAGGGAAAGATGCCATTCCTTTGTACTGCAGGAGGTGAGGCTAAGTTAAAACACAGGGAAACATTCTGGTAGGAATGTTTTCTGACCTAAAAAGGCTGCTTGGAGGTGCCATAGGGTCTCTGTCTCCACAGGGTTTGAAGGACAATTTCTATCTGAACTGCCACGGTTGCAGGGGACTCTGCTCCTGAGTGCCATCCAGCTCCATTTTTAATGCTTGATGACCAGAGAGGTTCCCTCTAGAAGTGGAACTAAGACAGGTTTTTTTTGATCTTTTTTTATTTTATTTCTGGAATCGTAAAAGTATTTTAGGTGTAGGCATGAACTCCTTTAGGAACCACCTGTTTGGCAGGCTGCTCAAGCAGCATAAGTAAACCTTCTGAATCAAAGTGGTTTTCCTAGTCGCATTTGGTGGGACTTTAGAAGTAGTCTCTGATCTCCCCTACATCTGCTGTGGTGTTACACAATTTATGCTGGCCCTTCTTTGAGCAGCATGATGGACCAAATGACCTGCAGTGGTCCCTTCCAAGCCAAGTTGTTTTATGAGCCTGTGATTCATTTTTCTGCTGGGAAATGAGGGGGTCGACGAAGACTCAGTCTTACCTCACATATTTATAGAAAGAACCAAATCAAGGCGGCTGTATCAGTGCTACTGAAGCGTAGAAGGGCTGATTGAAAGGGACCTCTGGAGATCACATAATCCAATGTCCCTGGGACCAACGCCATCGGGTCAGCCATGGCTTTGTTTTGCTAAGTCTTGAAAGCCTCCAAGAATGGAGATCCCACAACCTCAGCTGTTCTGCAATTTGGTTGTCTGAAGAGGGCTTGCCAAAGGTCACTAAGCATCCTCTCTGTCTGAACATTTAACGTCAACAAAGTCCACTGCTGGGAGCCTTCTCTTAGCCAAAAGCCCTCCTTCCTGCCATCTCCCCATGACTTCCCAGTTCAAGTCTAAGATTAGCCTTCATAATCCATGCTGAAGGGGATTATTGCTTGCTGGTGATAGTGAGAGAAGCCCATTTAAGACAGTTAGGCTCTTTCTCCCCTTGGGCTTGGAAAAGCCTGGCCAAAATGACAAAAAAAACCCCTGTGTGCTGCAGTCTTTTGTTATGGTCTTGATTTACTTTTTTTTCTACTTGCCCCCATGTCCAGTTTCTGTGTGAGCAAGCCCAGTGCTTGCTGCCCCCGGAGAACCCAGGCGCTGATATTTTCTGCCAGCCAAGTCTTCCCACTGCAGTCTCATGAAACATGCCCTCATTGGCAGCGGGTTACAGGCTTCCACCTGCGAGCTGAGGGCTCACGGCAGATGGGTCTAAACCACAAAGTTTGGTTTTGGATCCAGTTCTGGAACTGAACACTTTGAGCTGGAGTCAAAAGCAGCATTTTAATTGGATATTTTTTGTTGTTGTTGTTGGGTTTTTTTGTTCTTCTGCTACACTTTCAACCAAACTTGGGCTATTTTAGAGCTTAGCTCCCCATTGGCCAGATCTCTGGGTGAATTTTTGCAGAAAGCGACACAAATCTGGGGAAGAATCATTTCCAAACCAAATCAAAGTCAGATGTAACTGAGCAGCTCCCAGCTGAAGCTACTGAGACCCTTCTGAGAGCTACAGAGAGATTCAGTTCAGACATACATGAACAGGTAAAATAATAATAAGCTTGCCTTTCTCATGTAGGTATCTTGATCTTGAGGCTGTGCTGAAGGTTAGGGGGGGGCTGAGGAATCAGTATTGAAAACTCAAGACTTCTGTATGCAACCTTATACTGTGAAATATGCCAGCTCCTCTCCATTCTTTCCAGTATCTGAGCACGTATGCCTTTTTTTTTTTCCTTTCTACAAAGCACAGGAGAAAACATCATGGGCAAATTTTGCAAAATCTATTTCAAGTCAGTAATTTGCTAAGTGCTCAGAGCTTGTCTCTTTTTTTTCCCCCCTATGTTAAGTAATTTATAAATAAAAATAAATTCACACTCACTCTAATATTTGCTTGTACTTGAATTCTATTGGCGAGATGTGTGAAAATTGCCTGATGGTTGAGATCACCAGCAAAAGCAAAGTTACAGGGAGTAATTACGGATAGTATTATAGAACAGAAGGATAATTTGATCTAAAAATTCGATCTAATGCTCTTGTGCAGGGACATATTTCTCTGGGAGAGGAGTTTGTAAAACAAAAGAGAAAAAAATAGTATGGATGTGAGCTGGGGAAAAGCAATTATTCTCTCATAATATGGGAACACGGTGTGCCTGGCTCAGGAGAGGTATGAAATACAGGAGAAAGAAGGGGCTGCAAGGAGCCTTTATGCGTCCCAGCAGGGTTACTCAGGAAGGTTATTCAAAATGTGCAGGGAAGACACTAGCTTCTGAGCCCAGTGGGGCAAAACAGATGTGTGATGAAGGACATAGAGCACTGAATGGGAAGAAGGTGTGTTGGTGTTTTAATGGTGAACAGTAACAATCAGAGGGGGCAAGAAGCTGCCAGGGTTGTGAGGTAGGAGTCAAGAGCATCTGGCTTTCTGCATCCCTCAAGACTCCCTGCAGGTGCCTTTGAGAGAAACTCAGAGGAACAGTTTCCTAGCTTTGGTCTTCTAAGCACTTCCCTGGGATACAGAAACGCTGTCAGAGAATACACCTTTCACTTAGGGCCCCTGCTGCCCTCTTGATTCACCAGGGATGGGTGAAGACCTCATACCTTTCCCTACATGCTGACTCCAATTCCCTCCCCTGTCTGTGCGTAGCCCCAAAGCCACAGCAAGGCTGACCTATGGTCTATGGAGAAAGCACCTCCCATCACCAGCCCCTGTCTAGGTTTCACACCTTCCACCAGCAACCTTGTGCTAGCCCTTGTCCCATGAAAACAGATGTGTACAAGGCATTGCAAAATGTGTAGCGCAAATGGTTGTTATTACCTGAAAAAACATTCCACTCCCCTGCCTGACCTCCAGCATGGAGGTCCTGGGGGGCAGTGGCTGTCCCGACACATGCCTGTGCTTTAAACACCCAGAGAGGTGCCAGTTCCCCACAGGCACTCACCAGGTTAATGGCAATACGCAGCTCTGCTCGCAGCTAACAAGATTTAAACACAGGCTAATGACTGCATGTTTTCACTTTAATCAACACACAAATCGCCCTTTTATTATTATGGGTTCTTTTTAACTCCAATTTAATTTATAATTGAATTATGCTCCAGACTGTAATTGTTGATATAATCCACACCTCGAATTCCGTGTTCATTTAGTGCTTCACCCTAGCCTTTTGGTGAGGGGCCCCGGCAGTGCAGCGAGCAAGCCAGGGCACAGTGCTGGGTTCAACGCTTGGTCTGAGCACTAGAGAAGCGCATGTGATGGCCTCAGGCTGATCTGCCTGTGCAGCCCTGTGCCATTTCCACAGGCTACTTTCTCCATGCCCCACACTAGAAATCATGTGCCGAGAAGGGAAAAGATCATAGAATCATTTAGGTTGGAAAAGACCTTTAAGATCATGAGCTTTCAAGGATCCAATTCGGTAGTCGAACATGCTAACCACTCTCCCCACACTACCTTAATTTTTGTTCCCCTCATTAAATGTCACCAGCCTGACAGCCAGGCTTTGGCAGGAGACGGTGTGAGATCTCCTGACCCTGCTCAGTGCAAAAGAAGTTAGCTAAGCTTAAATTACTTTTCAGTGTAGAGGGTAATAATGCAGAAATAGGCAGATTCATAAGACTTTGTTTGCCCGTGCCCTGAAGTTCAGACTGCTCAGAGGCCTGTGGGTGTCTGCCTCCTCCTGAAGTCCATGGAAGCTGGACTTCAGCTGTAACTAACACGATCTCGAAGGCAATGTTCCCTTCAGTGTACATACAGGCAGTGATGTTTCTGAATACCCTGTTTTGTCGAGGCACCTTAGCATTAGCCATGAGTAGCTTAAGTGTTGGAATATCATTTTTCTGTACAAGGCATTGAGTGATACTTGAACATCACATTAGTGAAAATGTGTTAAGTAATGAGGCTTTGAGGAGATGTTTTACATATAAGATGTAGCTGAGGCCAGCTCTCGGTGTGTCAGTGATTTAGTGTTCTTAGGAAGAAATGCAGAGCTGACGTGGGGAGCCCTGGGCTGGGAGCGCTGGGGGGCTGCAAGGTGAGGGGCAATGGCTGGGCTGGTTGTGGGTAGCCCAGGTCTTATGTAATAAAATATGGATGCCTTGAATATCTAGGCTTCCCAAATGGCAGGCCATTCTGGTTTTGAACCACAAGGAAATTTTACTCAGATGTTGTCAAGGGCCTACGAATGCCATTCTTGGTAGGACCCCATATGTCTTACTGTACTCATACCCATCCTTTCTCTGCTGTGGGAGCAGCAGGCAGTGCCTCCCTGGCAGAGCTGGGATTGGCACCTGACTCCCTGCCGAGTATACCTTGATATAAATGTCTAGCATATCCTGGTAGAAATCAGTTGAGGAGTATTTATAGCACACTTCTGTTCTTTAGGTAAAACTAGCAAATGTGAATACTCTTTAACTCTCATAGTCTGTAAATTCATACAAAGAAAAATATAAAGCAGAATCAAAGAGAATGACAGACTCCCTGGGAAGTCTCCTAGCCAGGAGATCACTTCCCTTGCTCCCTGAAAACTATTGCTTTATGGGGTACATTGAAGTCTGATCAAGAGCTCTTGGCTGATACAAACTGTTGCTGGGTAGAAACGTCGTATTAACGTCTGAAAAGAGAAGTGAACAGAAACTGCCCTAAGTATAGCCCCTGGCTCTGTATGTGTGATGTTGGCTGCTCGATCCTTCTGGGGTACCAGCACAGACACAAAGACCTGTCTTCATTGAGTTGGCTGGTCAGCTGCTCTGGGGGTCTGAAATGCATTCTGCATTATGATGCAGGGTTAGGAGGGATGGTTTTGGCAGTGCACACCTCCTGGTTGTGCACATCCCCATTCCCAAGATTAGGATGGCATCAAATTACTCTATCCTCAAGGCCCTATGATTTGTTTCAACATCCAGACTGTGAGGACCAATGAGCCAGGAAAAAATCTGCCACCATGGGAAAAATGTGCAGAATTATTCCACTGGACTGTCCCAGCCTTGGGACCTGTCTGGGGGTATCACCGGGGGAGTGGTTAGTGGTGGATTTCCAACTCACTAGTTACTTGCTCACGCTTCCTTATGAATACTCCTAGTGCACATTAATGCACAATAGTTTATTTCACTTGCAAACCTGTCTCACCTAAAGGCACTCGTGTTTTCTGGCAGGGTATCCATTAGGGAATGAATGAAGGGTAGTTAGTGTACTGTAAAAAATCACACCCTTGCTTATTGCACACTAACTTCACTTTATATGTGGAATATTCCAGAATGAAGAGTGTTTTCACTTTAATCAATGCACAAACTGCCATTTTATTATTATGGTTTATTTTTTTCTGATGTAATTTATGATTGAATTATGCTCCAGACTGGAGCATAAAAAATACTTTTATTCCAGCATAACTACTCCCCTTTGGAAGCAGAGTCATTATAATGGAATAAAGTCCATTTTATTCCAGAACAATGTAGTACTCTCTATCGCCAGCAAAGGCCTGAATGTTGTAATTTATAAAGAGGGAAAAGTAAGGGTGAGAACAGGGGGAAAATTAAAGCAAGGATAGTTAACCGATAAAGGTCTTGAGAATACCAGGCACGTGAGGACCGAGTATAGCCCGTAGTGAGGAACACTAAACATCCACAAACTAAATAAAAATAATAAAAATGCCTCCCGCCTTCCCCTCATACATCTTACGAGGTGGTAGAGGGGGTTGCAGAGAAAGGATTGATGTCTCTTGCTGGGAAGTGAATTATTCAAACTCCTGGCTGCAGGTAGCTCCTACAGTTATGAATCCCGGTCTTTCTGGTTGCCAAGGCAAAGGTAGCCTCTGGTTCTCGGCAGGAAAATGGCACCCTTGGCGCTGTGTTTCCCCTTGCTGCCAGAGGCCAGCCTCTTCTCTGCCCACTCCTTGTCCCCCAGGTCTCCATGCCACTCCAGCCAGCTGCAGCAGAGGCTCCCCGAGGGTGAGAGCTAGCTCTCCTTCTGTTTGGGGCTGGGTGGTACAGGCGTGTGGGGAGGACGTATCCCACAAGCACCAGTGTGCAAGCGGTCTCCTGGGCAGCCACAGCTTCTCTCCTCCTCTCTGCAGGATCTGCTTTGGTCAATGCATTTAATATTTATAATGGCAAATAAAAAAATCTCTCCTCTGGGACTACTGAAACACAAACAGGTCCAAGTAGCCTGCTGAAGTTGCTAGCCAGCCCTGCATCCCAGGCTTTACAGGACCTAAACACATGGGTTTTACACCTTAAAACAGTGAAGCCTTTTTTTTTTAACCAGTGGGCAATTATAGCTCACTAAATTCAGCTGCAAAAGGAAATGCAATCACCTTCAGTTAGCTTGTTTGTTAGTAATGGGCCAGACCGACACATCTGTCACACCATTGCTATGCTCTTGCACTTCTTGGGTAAGAACTTGGTGAGCTTTTAGGATGCAGCAACAGGAGAGAGGTAGGTTTTTTTCTCTCCTGTCAATAATGCCCCATGTGGCAATCAATTTGATCTTGCTGAGGGCCAGGACCTGTCTTTCAGAGATTTCACATTATGATGAAAAGGAGTGAAAAATGCTTTTTACCCCCTTATACTGTGAGGAATGGTATCCTTTCCTCATACCCCTTATGGGAACCCACTCTGGGATCAGGGTGCACAAGATGACACTTATGCCAGACACATGGCTCTGCTGCGCTGCTGGACTTGCCTGGAGAGATGGCAGAGAGCAGCTAGCCAGAGAACAATGAGGGGAAACACAAGGCCCACCTTTCTGCTGTGTCCCATTTTGAAACAGAGCTGGCCCTAAGGGTGGGCTGGGATGGGGGAGCAAGTGGGTAGTCCGGGTTGCGCATAAGATTAATTTGATGCTGTGGCAAAACAGCGCTGACAGTTTTTTTGGTGAAGTCTGGTGGATGTGCCGGTGGGGTGTGAGTGTACCTCCTGCTGTGTACCCAGCCCTGGCAAGCTGCAGAGCCAAGACATCCCATTTCACAGCACCAGGGCAGGCTGCCTTCAGGCTGACCATGTGGCTCCCTCGCTGACCCCACACATCTTCCAGAGGTGTGGAAAACTGTCAAGAACATGCATATCCCATTCTGGTGGTGCCACAAAGGCTGACACCAAAACAGCAAGATCATCTAACAACAACCTGACTCATTCCAGCTCAGATTTTATTTCCAGGCACAAGCATCCTGCACAGGCAGCATATGTGCAGAGTGATAAGGGCCTTTAGAGGAGCCCCAGAGAGATACGGGCAGGTGCTCACTCCACGGTGGCTGCACAACTAGAGGTGGGCATCAGGGTGGCAAAGGGAATTTATATGATATGTCAGCCATATATGATATCCTTCAAAATATATTGTCTGTTTCTCGAGCAGAGGTTAGTGTGTCTCATAAAACTTTTGGCTACACATAAGGAAAATAAGTATTAAAAGATTTAGGTGCAAATTCTGGCAGGATCAAATAAATCCGGCTGCTTCTGATAGGTAGGCTCTGCTGTGTTTGGGGAAGAGGAGGCTGTGGAATGAGGCGTTGACAGGCTGCACTGTGAGTATATTAAAATTGGTGGCTCCAGTGGTGACCTGCTTGGCAGTTGGGGGGGGAGGTGACTCCCTGCCTGCCAGTCTGCTCCACCCTAGAGGTGGCAACATCTGGCAGAGCTGTTTGAAAGCTACCCTGGGACCCTTCATATGACCTTGCAGCCTGAGCTGACAGTGTCATTCTCGGATGAAGTCTCCTTCCCAGGAATAGCTTTGGAAAGCCAGCAAAGCTCCTGCCTGGCTGCAGGCACTGCTTCAGCTATTTGAGTTCAAGTGGGAAAGACCTTGCCAGTTTTGCTTGTTTTTGAGAACTCCTTTTTGGCTATTGTTGCTCATATTTTCTTTACAAATCTATTAGCTTTACCAGACCCATTAAATGTCTATTAGGCTGCCCATTAGCAGATGCTGTTGATGGTTTCCTGCAGAGGTCTCAGCATGGGCTCTTCCTTTGTAAAAGGCAAGGGGAGAGAGGTGGGGTTAGGGAGTCTGGACTAGAGCTGTGGTGTGAAAGAAAAGGGGGAAGGAGAAAAGTAGCTGCTCTTCACACAAGGGGGAGAGGGTATGTGTTGGGGTGAGGTAATTGGAAATAAGGCTGAACTAAACCGGGTGAATCCTGGTTTGGGGCTGGCTGGTGGCACAGCAGTGGAAGGACCTCATGTAACAAGCTGCCATCAGGTTCTCTGCCTCACTTTGGCACCAACATCACCTCAGAAATGCAACTGGAAAAAAATTTTTAAAAATATAAAAAGTAAACCTTTGTGGTGTAGGAAGCTCCCAGGGAAACCAAGAGAAGCATCTAAAAGCTGGTACTCTGGATCACAGCCTCTGTCTGCCTGCCAGGCAACTGCCTCCACAGCTGCAGGGCCATGCTGGGCTCTTTGCAGCACTGGGTCTACTCCAAGTGTGCGTGGCCCAGGCTGGCATCAGAACGGCTTTCATCATAAGCACAAATCATGCAATTATCCCAGCCTCCATCCGCTACATACTGCCACCTTTCCTCATTTTGGGTCACCTGGAATCAGACGAGTTCTCCCGGTGGGCATCCTGGGAGGCAGAGTAAGTCCTCCTTCCTTACAGCCCAATGGAAAGGCAAGGCCCCCTCTTGCCTAGGGGCAGAGGTGCAGTCTTATATGGGCCAATGAGGGGACAGCATCAGTGTCTGTAAGGGGAAAATTAACAATTACACTTAAAAAAGTAGTGGAAATTGGGCAAGAGGTGGCCACATTTGGAAAGCGCTAGTCCTGCACAGATACGTGTGTATAACTGAGAAAAATACTGAGTGGATTTATATCATAAAGCTCTGCCAGTACCTCTGATCCTACCCTGCAGCGTCCTCTCCAATTCCAGTTCTTCTTATCTTTCCCTAATATGCATATGTGCACACACGCTTTTTTGCCAAAGCACCCTCTGTCCTGACCCTCTTCCCTGGCAGCTACAGTGGTTCTGGGTATCCCCAAAGTCTGAGCAGAGTCAGGCAATCATGCTGAATTGTGTTTAGTGGAGCCAGGTTATTGTGATGCTGAAAAATGAGGACAAGATTGAGGCCATCAAGCTCATTTTTATTGTTCGTTGGAACTCCAGATGTGAAAGCTAATGGATTTGGATTGGTTGCTAGCAGCAAAGCCTCATCAAAGATCTTTTTTTTCCTAAGGGCATTCAGCGCAATTCACTGATTGATTGGAGGCTTCAGACAGTTTGAATGTGGATCTGTGTTTGGGCTGGATCAGACGCTCAAGAGGAAATCCAGCCTGCTGCCTTCAGGCTTGCGCAGGAATACTGCAGCCTCAGCTCCAGCAAGCTGGGAAGCTCTCAATGAAGAGAGATGGTTTTGCAGACTTGCTTTGTTACATTTCTGGGTTTAGGCAGTGGGGGGAATGAGGAAGACAGCCAAGTCTCAGAACCAGCCAAAAGGGCTTCCCCAACAGAAGCTTTTCTTATGGGACAGAGGTACAAAGATGGTCTTGTGCAGAGGGATCGAATAGTCTTTGAGGAGTACGGAATGATACAGAGAAGTGTCACCTGCTGGGAAGGTGGAGGTGGCTCTGAGGAGGAGATGCTGAGGTGTCTGGAAGGTGCTGAGGGCTCTGCAGAGGAGGTAGAAAAATTTAGGTAGGTCAGGTGGGCCAGAGGTATGTATCAAGATGGATTCCACATGCAAGATGACAAGGATTTGTGAGGGTCACAAAGGACCTAACTGGGACTCGGGCGAAACATATGCTATCAGAGTTTCTGATTATAGTTTTACAACTTTTACTAAAAATCCTTCACTCTCCATCAGGAAGCCGGATGAGTTACAGATCTGTGTGTGCCTGTCAGGTGCCTGCTGCTGCCATGCCAGCCTGTCTTCTGTTGGCATTCATTTGGGTAGTTTGCTTCTTTGTCTGCAGCACAAGTAGTTAATCACATGGAGAACCTAATTAGGTGGTAATGAACCCAGGTGTCTTACTTCTCTCAGTGTAATAGGACATCTGCCACTGCTCCAAGAGCACTTTACAATGACTGACTAACAATGGCTGTAATGTATGGTCATGAAGAGAGAACAGCTTCCTTTAGAGCCTCAGCTAGGATGTGGTTAGTTGGGAAAGCCTGAATTCCCAGTTGCCTCACACTGTGCCGAAAACCACGGTTGTTTGGCTGCCAAGCAAAGAAACCCTCATCCTCAAAAATGTGGGTGAGAGAGACGCAAGGAACTGTTGGAGCACAGGGCTCCTTGCAGGACAGGGCTGGTGAGCTGAAGACCCATTTCACAGTGGTCTGTACTGGAGGTTGGTACAGCCACATCACCCTCTGTCTACCATTTCAGTGTTCTGCAAGCACATAAGTGCACCTCTGCTGAATTAGAGTGTTATGATGCAGATCTCCCAGGGGATTTATGCTTTCATGCCAATACAGGAGGGCAGGAGACACTCAAGCCACTTCAAAGTTAAAGAGGTGCAGAAAGACTGTACATGATCTGACAGAAAACCAAAGTGCAAACTTGTCTGGTCAAAATGCTTTCGACAAATTTGTTCCAACAGGGTGAACTTACACCAGCTCAGCACTTCACCTGACATAGCTGCAGGGCCTGTGATCCAGTCCTAATAACGCCCCAGGATCAGATTTCTTGCATAGTCCAACCATAGGCACCAAATGGCCTGTTTTTTCTGCCTGGCACAGAGGTGGGCTGGTGTGGCCATCACCAAATTCTGGCCTGCTACGTGCATAGGCCTGCTGGATGCTGGCTGGTCCCGTCTTGTGACCAGATCCTGTTATACATACAGTGTTCTCAGTAAGATTGAGCAAATCGTTCACAGATAATAATCTGGCAGATGCATTTCACTTCTCCCTCTGTCTGAGGAAGGAGATTATAATTTTCTCAAAGCAGTGCCTTCAGCCTTTATCTGCAAATGCATTAGTTCTCCAGCCAGCTGCTTAAATCGAGCCGTGTCACTGTGTTGTGGCTGGGTGACAGTCACATTAGGTTGCCTCTGCTCCCACCCTCCATCTCCCTCCCCACTCCATCAGAGGAGCACAAGTCCAGCTTCCAGGGCAAGTGCTCACAGTTAGAAAATCCACAGTTGGAGTTTGCATTTGCCTCTGCATACATTAAGGTAGCCTTTGTACCCCCAGAGCATTTCTGGGAACTGAACCTTCCCTTGGGTGTGGTCACAAGGGACTCCTACCCCAGCAAGGAGCTGAAGCTAGTGGGTACGAGTAGGACACATCAATTCTAATCTTGTGGCATTATACCATGACAACGTGTAGCATGTTTCTTCCTGACCCAAGCTGCTGATCGGCAAAAGCCCTGAAGCATGAGGATTAGTAAGTCTACCAACATCTATCTTAACTAGCATAATTGAGAAAGCTGTTTCTATTCGTACTACTGTCTACTTCCATCTTTTCTGGAATGTGCTGAACCACATCACTCTAACTGAACAGGATACAAATCCATTTAGGAAATCCATAGCTCCTTTCCTAACCACATGCAAATACTTTCCCCTTATCTTGGTGACAAAAGTGCTGTGGAAGGAGGAGTACAATGGGGCGTACTCGGTGTGTGTACCTCCCCCAGGCAAGGAAGGAATTTTGCAACATGCTTCAATGAGATGTTTGAAATCCCTCTTGTTTAAATTGTCCCAAATTTGTTGGTGCTTAATCAAAGTTAAGCCACATTCTAGGCTTTTCTCCTGCCTTTTCAGCAACTAAGGAAATTTCATGCTCATGAAGCTCAGTGACTAATAGCAGTTAATAGCGTAGCAGCAGATGGCATACGAGCTCTGTTAGCTTCTATGCTGGCTGCGCCAGTGCCCCCCACAAAGCAGCCTTGCTGTTCCCATCCAGAGCTCCACACTCAGCTCTCCCAGTGCCTCCTCCTGCCTTGCAGCCCCCTTCCCCCTCCCACATCCATAACTCCCAGCTCAGGGGCTGCCAGTGCCCTCCCCCTCCAGCCCAGGTCCCCCAGCCCCTGCAGTTCTCCCAGGCCGGGTGGGGAGGGGGTCCCCCCACCTCTGCCAGTGCTCCCCTCCTGCCCTGCAACACCCCTTGTGAAATCTCCCCTTTGTTTTCCCTACCTCACTTACTTACAACTTGCCAAGACACCTCAGTTGTGTACATTGTGATTATACTGAAGATACCAGCAAAGGCCCCTCATCAGCTATTCTGGTTTTGTGACTACAGAACCAGCAAATGATAAGGTCTCTCCTATTTCATAAACATAAATGTCACGGGTCTTACTCTGCAGCTGTTCCGAACTCCGCACTTACTTTGAAACCAATGGGAGCTCTGTGCACAAAGCACAGCTCCCTAATAATCAGGGTCTGTCAGCTCTATAATATCACAAAATATTCCATGTGTGCAAATATTTGGATTATTATTTATTGGGTGTCAACAAAGTGCAAATATCAACCTGCCCCAGAGATACATTATAACTTTCCAGGGTGGGAGGATGGAGGGGAGAGCACTGCATGCTCATAAAATAGCCACGCGCCTGATGCCAGCCAGCACTGAAGGCCTGTGATAATACCCACGGCTTTTCAAGTCCTTTCCATCAAAGGATTTAAAAACCATTCATGAATTAAGGCTGACATTTTCATTTAGAGGTGGTGGGTGGGTAGAGGCAGTACATCTCTAATTTGAGGCACTTTGGATCTGATTTCCAGAAAAGTTGCCTTCCGTTGTTTCCATCTGAAATTGGAAGCCTTGGGCAAAACTGAGAAGACAACTCACAGAGCTGCTGCCTTGAGACCTGTGGGGGCTTGTGCTCTAATCAGTCTGCTGCTCCTCCTGTCTCTTTTGTTGACCGGTACTGTTTAACCTCACCTTTCCAGGAGGTTATAGAAGGCCACCAAGGTTTTGGCTGTGTATTGCCAAAATTTTGGGTATGTCAATTGTCTGTGCTCACAGTTTCGGGCTCCCATCCCACATCCTTCTTTCATGGCAGGTGACACTTGCTGATCCCTGAGACTAGTTTTTCCCTTCTTATTCTTGACATGAGGCAATGAGATGTGAATATGAAAGCAAATAACGGCTATGCCAAGAAGAACTTGACCTTTCTATTCTTATCAGTTGCAAGCTGATTTTGAGATTGCTCTCTTTCTCTCTTTTCTTAAAACGCTGGCACTTTCTGTATCCAGAAGGAAATATTTTATTAGAAAGATTAGTGTCTTGGATGCCTTGTGGCACACTCCGGCCAGCAACAAAGCACACCACAAATTAAAAATGGAGAGGAGCCCCCCCCAGGGAACAAAGAAATGGAACCAGTGGGAATTTTTTATTATTTTATTTTTTTTTAACTTCTTCAGGGTTTGTATGCTTTTTTCAATGTCTGGACTGTTACTGATTCTTATAGCTCTATGTCTTCAGGCCCCGCTGTCTGTCATGTGTAATGCACGTCATACACTGTTGGTGAGCAAACAGCTTCAGTTAATATCAGAAGCTCCCACAGACTTTTTCGTTAAACACATAGCGTCACAAGACTCACACCCACTCAGTTGAAAGTCCCAGTGTTTCAAATGAGACAGGAAGATGTCCAGTGCACTGGAAGGTTAGAGCTATAGAAGTCTCCAGCTGTTATTCAGAGTTTATGCACCAGAGTTCACGTACAGTCCTTATCTGTTTCAGTGCAAAGTCAGGCAGCTTCTATAAAGTTTTTCCTGTGCAGGATTTGGAGCTGGGGGGATGGGGGGGGAAATGCCAATGACCAGTTCCCATGTCCCAGCTGAGGGAACTCACCTGATAACTCACCTGAGTTATCACCTGAATTATCACCTAATACCTGATAACTCAAAGCATTCTACTGGATTTAATAGTGGTGATTTCTCTATGCCTTCAGCACCACCTTATGCCCTCTTCACATAAGGCCAAAACTAAACCCACCACTGTAAACTTCTAGTGCAGGGTAACAAAAGAGTAGAGTTAGTGGATGGATATTCTGAAAGCTTATGCGTTCCCTTCAGCTTGATGGCTCAGTGAGTAAAGTGGTGAGAAATAATTCAATGCAGCTTGGAGTTTGCCCAGCTAGCAGACATAAGACCTGAGACGGTAGGTAAATGCTCGGGGAGATAACAGAGAAAAATTTTCCGTAATTGGCTCTAATACCTCTCTTCCATGAGTCATGGTAAGTTTTCTCCAATCCCGTCTTGTCTCACAGAGATGGAAAAGAATTTTCACCATATATAAAATGTGGAGCATGACAAGTTTTGGATTTTGGTGGCAACTGAAAGGTAAGCAGTCATAATAATAATAATTAGTATTATTATTCTGAGTGGAGAATAATTTTTTCTCAGCAGGGGAAAAGTCAGCCAGGCTAAATTCAATCTCTCCTGAGGGATTCCAGGAAATTGCCTCGAATTCCTTCACTCTCACTTCCATTTTTGCACTGAACACTGCTCAGGAAGTACACAATTGTAGCCATGACTTAGAGGATGGCACACCTTATTCAGGGATAGTGCAAAGACACTTTTACCTTCATGTCTTATTTCGCTGCCTGCCCTCCCTCTGGGCGTGCTCTCCAGCTGCTCCATCCCTTTCTTGACAGCTTCCCTGCACACAGCCCTGTTGTGGCTGGTGGATGCCCTCTGCCTTCATCCAAGCTCGCACAGTGATTTTTAATTTTTTTATATATTGCTTGAAGCACCATACCACTGCCAGTCCATCGATGAGTAAAGTGCCCACATGCTCCTGCCTACAAGCTCTGTTGGGAATGTTTTGCTGTGAAATCTGCTCCCTCCTCTCCTAAGCGCCTGGCTGCCTTTTTCTCCGGGCTGCAGTCAGGAGGCAGCGAAGATCTGGAGCAAATCTTCCTTGAGCACTGGCTACGGCCAGCCTCAAACTTGAGATTGAAGTGGACACAAGGGGAAATGAGAGATACAGATGAGGCAAGGGTTTATGTGAGCAGCGTGCTTTTGGAGCGGCTGCCAACTCTGCAAACTTTAGAGCTGTTATCCCCTGGGAACATCACTGGGTATGTTGCTGTGTCTTGATCCAGGTATTTGAGACAGCCATGAAAGAAAGTGTTGCTTGTTGGTTTTGAGCCACAGCTAATCTGTCAATAAAGCAGAGATTGTTGAGGAAAAATCTTTACAAGGAACAACAACGATCATTCATTTAGGCACAACTAAGGACCTGGAATGCAACAACTTGAAACATGACATCTTAAAATATCTTTAAATAGAAAAAAACAGATAAGTGAACGGGTAGCAAGCACTTTTCCAGGCTTTTCCAGGAAGTGTGTGAAAAACAGGCAAGTACAGAGAAATTATTTCTTTGAGATGTGCTTCTAGCCTCCAGGGTTCGACAATCTATGGACTACCCGTGTCAGACGTTGTTGAGCCTGCTGAGCAGCTACTCCAAATTGTTTAGCTCCACTTGAAGAGTTTGCCTAATCCCTTTTATGGTGGCTTTTTGGCCCAACATAGGATAAGATCCTTCGTCTGCAAGATCACACTTCTCAATTTATTTGTGGTGGCTAGTTGACAGATTCTGGGTGTCTCAACAGCCTCGGGAAACAGACAAAACCAGAAAGTATTGTTTTCCTCCAGTGAAATGTAAAACTGATTAGCATCCTGAATATCTGAGTTGGGGATTTTTAAAAATTTTTTTTATTATCCCCGGCCTCTGTTACATGTGCCAGATACCTCTGGGGATGTTGCTGGACGGCGGTCTATTCTTTCACTGGGCTATTGACTACATGCCAAATAAGATTTCTCTCAAATCGAACACTTCTGAAGATTTAGACACTGTCTTTATCACAATTGGTGTTGTCTAGTAAAACAACTCAGTTCATTTGCTACACCTTGCCTGGGTCACTGGGGAAGTCAACCGCTCAGGACTATTAGCACCCCATAAAAATACTTTCTTAGCTTTAAAGCGTTCTGCACTGAAACCTCAGCAGCACTCGGGGGATGGGCTGCCTGGAGGCTGCTGATGTGAGGGTAGCTGCTGCTGAGCCTTTGTGAAACAAAACAAAGAGACGGTGCCTAAACAGCAAAGGCAGTACTGACTGTCTCTTGTGGAGGCATGAGGAGCACAGTACCGGTGGCCTTGACAAACCACAAGCACTCTAGCTACACCTGCACTTACAGAGAATAGCATGCTAAGCTCATCACCTCCTAAATTTTATGTCCTGATCTATCAAGTTTTATGACAGCAAAGATGATTATTTGCATAATAATGTGGCCTATAGAAATGAAGTCATTCTCTACCTACTGTAGGATGATATTCTTCCTCCATATTGTTCAATAGATATCTGGCTTCAGTTCTCCAGCACAGGCTGTGTTTGTGCTGCACATAATGTAATTTGATTACGAGCGCAGTTACGCTGCCTAATTTGCTGAGTTAAGCGGCATGGGCGTCAGTTCCCAAGGCTGTGAAGAATTAGCATGGGTTTACCTGGGAGTTGGAGGGTTGCTGTACCTCCATGGAGCTCTGGCAGCTTCACAATTAGCTCTGCCCTCTACCAAACTGCCTTTGGTGCCACAGCCATGGCACAGCGCAGCCTTCAGTGCCACCTTCGAAACACATTTAGTGGGGGCCTTGGCTCTTAATGAGCTCCATGTTGTGCTGGCCTCATTTTTTGATGAAAGCTAACATGGGCTTGTCTGTATGTGCTGTTATTACACCTTCAGTGATGTGATACTGACGTAATTACATGGTTTGCAGTTAAGCCAATGCTGCTGTGGATGGAGATTTTCACACCCAGTGTAAATAAGTTTTATGAATTAGCCAAAGGCCAAAAAAAGATTTCAGTGCAGACTGGGCTCTAAGCTGCAAGCTTGGGAAAAGTTAAAGATCATGATGACTACTGAATCAATTACCTTTTGCTCCAGCATGTAAAGTTTATAGGGGTGGGGACTGTCATTGTTGAGTTCACACCAATGGTGCCACGCATAAAGGTGGGAGCCATGTTCTCTTGATTCTTTCTAAACTCATAAATTATCGTGGAAATGTCATCTTTCTGAGTATGACAGGAAGCCTTTATTCATACAGTTTGGAAGTCATGCTGTATTGGACACTTCTGGTGGGTTCTAGGAGATGCTGCTTCCATGGACACCGATAGTGGTTGGAGGAGGATCTTTTTTCATTCTTATACTGGCTACTGAGATATCAGATCAAGAGTCTTCACCTAGCCTGCTTTACCAAGCGAGTTTCAGGAGCAGAATAATAGACCCAAAAAGTGTGGAAAAGGCAAAGTGGAGACAGCACAGGAAGTTTAGGCTCCCTGATTTAACTCCCTGACAATATTTCCACCATTTGCATAGTTCACAATGCAAAAGCATGCAAGGCAGTTGTGAGTTTTTTCTCAGCATGTGTTAGTTAACACATGATACTCACGTTTTTCTGTAGTCTAATATAAACAAGACATTAATGTATGCTCCTGGCTCAAGTATTTGATATCAGTTGTACTTCCATGAGCAGGTATGACTGAGCCCTGCCTATGCTACAGTTAGCAATAGTGTTCCTTTAATGCATGCCAATGAACACTGGTGAAAATAGCCTTCAAAATAATGAAAGCTTCTCTAAAGCCCAAGTCCTCAGAGAGAGGATATATTCTCCAGTGGAGAGAGCAGAGAATCCCTGGAGTAGATCAAACGGGGAGGGAGCAGTCTCCACCACTGGTCATTTCTTCAGACCATGGTTAGGCAACTATGGTGGGAACAGTTAGGACATATATCCTGATGTCCCTTTCAGCCTGGCTATCGGTGTCATGGTGTAGTACTTCATCCCACTTCTCTGTTTATTCCTATTTATTTTTTTCTTTCTTCCTTTTATTGCTTCCTTGCTGTTCAGTCTGAATCTGGCCAGCCCTGAAAATGGAGTTATTTCCTGGGCTGAAGCCATTTTAGCAGAAAACTGTCCTTGTAATAGGAGAGAGCCAGTGGGAAGGAGCAAAAGTGAGGAAGCCAGATGTTGTCTCAAGCCAGTGACGTGAGCCAATATCCACTGGCTGAGAGCAAGAGCTGTCCATGTGTCCTGCCTACAGCATGAGGCAGAAGCTTCTGTTGTCTTCCACCCCCTTGAGCGTGCTTGCCATGGCTGTCACAAATCCAGCACAAATCTTAACACATACCACAGCAGAGCGGCTGTTCCAGATCAAACTGCCTCTTCTGTGCACCCCCGGGGGCTATTTTGGAGGTGGACCTTCAGCTCTGATCTACACCAGCTGTGAGCTTGTCCCTCAAGGGCATTTACCAATAAACCTGGAAGGCTGGTTCTTCTTCTGCTGGGGGAGATGAAAATGGACTCAGCACATGGGAACCAGCTGGGCTGAGAGCAGAATTGGCCCAAACAGCTCTGGCTTAAAAGAGGCAGCAGCACAGAGAGAAAGTGGTGGGAGGGGGCAGGAGAGGGAAGGAGAACTGGAAAGGGGAGATAGTCATGTGTATATAGAAGAGGGGGGAATGAGCGTCAGCTCCATCTCCTTTTTCTGAGTGATTTCTGACAACGAGGCGCCATGGCCTTCACTGACCTCAGCTCTTATCATCCTGGGGATGATGTGACCTTCTTGCTTCCTTGATTTAAAATGGTTTTTATTCTATCAGTGGCCCATTCCTTCTCCCCACCCTCAGCTCATTTTTCCTTTTACAGCATGTTAATGAGCAAAGTGCTTATGCAAATGAGAGGCAGAAACAATCACTTTGAATAAGGAAAGAAATTGTCAGGGTAGAGACAGACTCCAACTTCTCTCAGATGCCTGTCTCTCTACTTTGGCACTCATGACGTCCATCTTACTTTACACTAGAACTGAATCCATGATGTGGTTTTCTATTTATGTGCCATTATATTAGCACTGATACCTGACTTTTTGGTAGTACTTTTATACCACTTCATATGCCTATAGAGTTGTATAAACATTAGCACCGATTTTCATTTTCTTGCTGTACAAAGATAACCCAAAGGGAAGAAGGGTTTCATCACTCCCAAGCTTGCTATCTCTATGCAAATTTTGTGTCCATTTCTAATTGTTCATTTAGAAAAGTGATTTTATGCTGTTTTATCAGCCACCCTTAGTGTGGAGGCAGTCACACTAACGTAAAGTGCTGGAAAGCTGTGTAGCTTAGTCAAACCGGACTATTACTTGTATGCAAATAGAAATGAGCCTGCCTTAAGGGGCTGTTCTGTTTTTTTCAACATTAAAGCAATGTATATGCTAGTGTGAGCAAATATTTAGAAATGTCAGAGATGTTCTGGCTAGTACTGCTCCATTTCAGTAGAGAAAAAAACCTCAAGGATGTTTACTGTAGGCAATGCAGGATACAGATGTGAATTCTTTACAAAAGGTTTTCCTTTTACCAAGATGTTAACTAGTGCCTGAAATTAAAGGTGATTTTGTCAATACTTGTTTAGGAAAAAGGGCATGTAGAAATAGTAAGATGTTTGCATGAAGCCTAGGAGAACTAGCAGAACACAGGGTAGTGTTTAGGTAAATTAAGGCCTGTTTGTTTTCATTTGACTCCAGGAGTTACCCATGTAGCTTACAGCATGGATACAAGGTCTTTCTTTCAACAGTAGCATCTCTCAAGCACCTCCTGACTGTGCGGAGGACAGAGATGGGCTGCTGCTGGGAGGTACGAATAGGCTGCACTTCAGGTCAGGAGAAATGTCTGTGTCAGGAAGGCTGTGGTCTGGAGACCAAACTTATGGCAACTTCTTCAGCACTTTCCTGTCCAGTATCTCGACAGCAAAATCTGGGGCAACCCAATACATCTTTTATATGAGGGCTTGTGAAAAAAATTTAATGGCTGTCATGTGGCTACTGTCCTCCCTGTCCTAGAGCATCCAACCTAGAACTATACCTATAGATGGGTATAAAAGGGCAGGAGTAACGACATGGGGTTCATTGAGAGTCTCACCCCTGCCCAAAAATTCTTTCTTTATTGCCGTCATTTGAATTTTGCTTTATTGTCTCATATAAAGATGTAATTCATCCACTTCTTCAGCTTTCCAGGGCAGATGAGACCTGAATGTCTAATATAAACCTTTGTTCTGTGATACCAAAGAATCTTAGTCTCCTGCAGATTTGTGTCTCAAGACTCATCCCCTACATAGGTCTTCCCATGTTTGTTAAGGGGCAAGCACATGACAGCTGTTCTGTCTACAAAGACATTAGAAGGCCCTGTCCTACCTGCCTGGCTTTTTGCAGAAAACTACTCATAGCTTAATATCTTTGCGACTTCTGCTCCTCTGCCAAAGTGGGTTGAAACTGGCCAACTGACTCCATGGAGAGCCTCACATACAGACAGTATGATCACATGATCCAGAGAAAATCATGATAAAATTAAGGAGAAATAAGTGCTGCTTGCACGTGACCAGGTTCATCTTTCATCAGTAAACCTCTTCTTGTGGGGAATGCCTTAGGATCTTTGGGATGGCAATGTGGGAGAGGTTTGGCTGTTAGAACTCACAAAAGGTTACACTGCATGGTCACTTTGCAGTCCTCATTGACCAGGAATGCATATCCTCACAGATGAAGTAGTTCTTCATCAGTGGGTGATGCACATTGGATCTTGCCTGGAATTTTGGGCTCGTTTAATTAATTAATGTATGGGAGCACTAGTTCTAGGGCTAAGCTGTTTCATCTTGTTGCTGCCTACTGGGCTGTGTACACTCGTGACTTTGTAGCCTACTCACCTCTGTGCTGTCCAGCTGATTTTACATGTCTTCAGGGGCAGCTAGGATTTTAAACATTTTCCTTTGGCGAGGTTAATGAGGTTGCTGAAAAGAGTTGGTAGAGCTTTCGATAAGCCTCTTGATTTTTATTTTTATTTTCCAGGCCTTATGTGAATCAGCTTTTTTGAATTCAGCCACTAGCACCTGGAAAGAGGCCACCAGCACTTGGGGGCTGACAACATTATTAATGCAAGTCATTATTTGTGAGAACACAGTCCTGGCTCATATGAAGCATGTGGATTCCCACTGTTTCAAAGGAGATGGAAATACCTGCTGTATGCAGATAACCCACCCCCCTCCGCCCTTTCCTAACCAACAATGCCCACCCCTCAAATCTGGCCCTCTTGAAGAACAATGTGTATCTGTTCAAGGGCCCCTTTGTGAAACTCCCACAGTTTTGCAGCAGTGTCAGATTAACAATGTATAGTGCAATTTAGAAAGGGATGGGAAATTATTCAACTGGGTTGAAACACAATAAGAATTTCTCTAGTTTTGAGGGGGTGTGGAAGAAGGGTGAAAGAATAACAAAACAACAAAAAAAAGAGGGAGAACCCTGATTCAGTTTGAAACTATTTTTTGGTCTGCTTTTAGTTATTTGGTGCTTTAAAAATTATTCTCCTTTTTAACAGTGTGTCTATATCTGTGTAGGCCTATTTTTAAAAGAACCAAAGGAAATTGTGGAGGTAAAAATAATTATAGTCTGGGAAGTAAGCAGGACATATGAAGTCCATGTTTGCCAAAGTGGAACCACCAGAAACTAAAAAGGTTCTTTCCTTGGGGGAGAGAACCAACTTTCTAGATAGAAAAAAACCAGTGTCAAATCTCATTTATTTTGGACTTCAGGAAGGTGATACCACATGGGAAATTACTACTGAAGTCTGAAGAAGACAGGGATTAGGAATAAAATTGCAAAGGAGGAGTGTGCTGATGAAATTAGCTGATGAAACCAAACTGAGGGAGTTTCAAGACAAAAGAGATATTGTGAAGGAAGCATTGGGTGACCTTGAGGATAATAGGAACTGGATGAAATTAGATAGTGCTGAGTAAAAGGTTACATTCTTGGGATTAACATGAGAATTTCTGCTATGTGGCAGAATAAATAAATTCATAAATTGGAAATGACAGAAGGGGGAAAGGACCACGGTATTAGTCATCCTGTGATCAGCTAGTACAACCGTGAGCCACCTCTGGGATGCAGGTGAGAAACAAGCAAATGCAATCTTAGGATGAAAAGGATTTCTGAGACAGACAGGGAATTTTTAATGTCATTGTGTGAGGCTTTGCTGAGGCATTATTTGGAACATTGTCTTCAGCACCAGTCAGTCACATGGCTACCTGAGCTCCAGCAGGAACGAATGCTGAGGAAGGCTGTGGGGGTGTCCAGCAGAATGGAGAGCCTGTCATATGTGAGATGACTACAAAAGTGTTCCACACGTCTAACAAAACAAAAGCTGAGAAGGGATATGATTATTCTCTATAAACATGTTAAGGGGATAAACGTCAAGGAGGGAGAAGAGATATTTAAGCTAAAAGACAATGTTGGCACAAGAGCAAATGGGTATAAACTGGCCATGAATAAAAATAGTCAGAAAATTAGAGTAGAGCAACTAACCACCAGAGGAACGGGGCTCCAATGAAGCCTGGACAACTGGTATGCATTTACAAAGATGGAAGGAGACATGCAGAGTGCCCATGCCCCCTATTAATGATGGGTGAGTACACAGCTTGAGACCATGCTTGAGACTTCTTGTCCTTGAGAGACATCTTGAGACTTCTCCCTCTTTCTCTCTGTCCCCACACTGTGATGATTAGGGTTTGACCCCTCTTGCTATAGAGGAGACAAATGCTCTAATTGTGTTTAGGGTGTTTCTTGACCCCAGTTGAGAAAGATGTTTATTTAACATGGTGCCTGCAGTGGGAAAGGATTGGCTTCTGTACCTCTGCAGTATGATGTTCAGAAGTCTTTTTCATCTCCAGGATGGAAATTGTCAGTTTTTCTTTTTTAGTGCTATATTGCGACTTCATTGCAGGAAATGTGAAGTTGCGTGAGGGTTTTAGAGGGTTGTATTTACTTCTGTGCTTCCTCCTTTCCCCCCGTTTGCCTCTGAGCTGGTTTTAATTTTTTATTTTTTTTTTTTTGAGAAGGGAGAGAATAACTTTGCCCCTCCAGAGATTTCTTGAGAAAGCTGTAACTTCTTCATGGGCAGAGGAGCATTAGGAGACAGGGATGGTAAGAAAATGGGTGGGTGAACTGTTTCTTTTAATTTCCCACTGACCCACTAGTCTCTGCATTGTGCTTGTGACAAAGTTGAATCCCTGGGGAAATCCAGGCAGGACTCCTTTGATCTCACTTAGGCTAACTTGAATTAGGAAGAGAAGAAAAAAGAGAAAAGGAAGACAAAGAGGAATTTAACTGTCACAGCAGAGTCCGGGTACATTCCTTGTGGTAAATAATCCCAGGTAAGGTGAGGCAAGTGGATCAGAAAAGCATAGAGCATACATCTCATTTCAGTTTGAGAGACAGAGATCAAGCTAGTGCATGCTCATAAGCAGAGTATTGCTGAACTCTTAAGAATTGCTTTGACTAGTTCAGGCTCTATCTATCACATTTGACATTCACTAACACTTTGGATTTTTTCAGCTTTCACGCCTCTCTCAGCCACCAATCCCATTTAAATGTTGAATTTTGCCATCACTCTTCGCTGTAAGGTAAGCCCTGTTTGTGAACATCTGCTGTCTTTGTGGTGGCAATGGAGCAATAGAAGAAGGGAAGGAGCACAAAAACTGTTTGGGCTTCAAGCTTTGGATATGGGGATGGTACTTAACAGGAGCACAGGGTGATGAAATCAGCCTCTAACTTTAGACTCAAGCTAAGGTCTAATTGCTTGTGTAATCACAGATGTATTCCTGTGGCCCACACAACATTTGAGAAGCAGACTGATACAACAACTTTAAAATGCAAGTAAAAGGAGGAGAGAAGATAAAAAGTCCCTGATCACTGGTTTTCTCTCCTGCGTTGTGACTGGTACACTTAAAATACAGCTCAAAGTATCAGTTTGGCTCACTAGTATATATGAGCCCATCCAGGCCTTATAAAGTCCTTGGGTGAGTTATTTTATTTCATCTGAAACTTGACGAAGTCACTTGCCAGCCCAGGCTGCATCTCCCCTTGGATGGTGTGGGTTCAGTCATTAAAGATGTAGAGAAATCTTTGATAAGTGCTGACAAACCCGATAGCGGTGCTGGTGCTGGCTCAAAGAGGGACCGGGGAAATAGCTGTCTGAAACATATGCGAGTTGGCTGAAGCCTACCTAATGTAGGGTAGGCTAATCTAATTTTAATCAAGATACGGCTGTAGCTCCTACAGCTGTACCTGAATTAGATATGCATTTGCTGGCTCACATACTGTGAGCCTGTAGCTGCTGCAACATGGAGGTCAGGCCAGGCTGCAAAACCTGCCCGTAAAGCTGCGCATGCCCAGCGCCGTGCTGCCGTGACGCTGCTACAGGCAGCAGAGACAGAATTCGATCCACTGTGCAGGTTGCATCAAATACTCAAGGGAATTTAGACTAAAAAGAGTTTCTGGCATTGCTGTCACTTAGTCATGCCAGAGTGGGTTTTTTTTCCTGGAAAACTAACTGCTTGGGTCTTGCCTATACTTCTCTATCCACAGCATCACAGAGTCAGGGCCAGGATGAACCACTGTGGTCCATCTCATCTAGGCATGTTCAAAAATAGGCAGTTTTAAACCCCATCACCTCTCCCCTCTATAATTTAAAAATTGTATGCAGTTCTTGGAAAAGTAGCCAGTCTCAAGACATGACAGCTGCAGATGGAGAGCTTGCTATACCTTCTAAGTAATATATTAGTACAGTACGTGCAAGTATTCTGCCCTGCGCTTTTCTGGCTTTGCTTAACATGTCTTTTTTTAACCATGCACTCCTTCAAGGCTTTCCTACATACCCGCAGTCACCTGCGAAGAGAATATATTATGCAGAGGCAGAGCAATCGGGAATGAGCGGAGAGGAAGAGCTTTATAAAACTAGGAGGCTTGGAACAATTAAATTCAACCGATTGACAGATCAGGCGAGATGAGTTGACAGCAGAAAGATAACCTGTTTGTAAATGCAGCCCTATTTTATCTTCCTACCAATTAAATTAAGTTCTCTTTGGCCTTCAGATAAAAAAACCCAACAAACTAAATAAACACTGTTATGCTGCATACATCTTAATACTTCTAATCTTCTGACTAGCAGAGCAAAAAATTAATATCTTCCTGCCTTAGTAAGAGGGAAAACAGATGCCATGGGGAGGAGGAAATGGGAGAGGATGAGCAACCCTAGGGTTTAAGTTTGTGTGTCTACACGCAGTTGCACACACATGCACGGAGTCAAAAATAGCTTATGAAAGGATTTTTAAACCTCATTGTAATAATGCACATGAGTATGCCAAAAAGGAAAGCAACAAAAACGCAGCACTTTTAACTCTACCTCAGCGACCCCAAGGCAAAAGCACTGGTCTAGCTTTGCCAGGTTTGTCCCACTGCAAAACTAAAGGCCTCTGCTCTTGCTGTGCTTAAGGACAAAGCATACCTGTTGGCAGCCCCAAGGAAAATCTGTGCTTGCCTTTCTCTGTGAAGATGTGGAGTGAATGAGTTGAGACTTATGCCCTGTCCTACCACTGCTGCCTGCAGCCTCAGGCAGCTGAAGAAAACCCCCAAGCAATTCTGGTGGTCCCCGGTGCAAGGCTGCACATCCCTTGTCTGGGCCTAGCCGAAGTGAAGTCAGGGAATCAGCTGATGTGATGAACCTGGCACAAGGCCAAGGAGGAAAGATGCTTCTGGAGTCCCAGTGCAGAAGATGGTGCTGTGTCCTTCAAATGAAAGATGCCTTCAAAGCTCAGGCTTTTCCCAATCCCCTCAGTTTTTTTTCTCCCTTCCGTGTGCTACTGAGCAAGCGCATGGCAGGCCTCGGTGCTGGAGGGGTGCGTGATCGTGCTGCTGACGGAGCCCAGCATCCCCACAGTCAGGATGGGAAAGTAAGCTGATGAATATTGCATGATTAGAGGCTAGGAGAGAGATGGGGCAGTGGCTACTTTCCTCACAGCAGAGGCTCAAACACACACGCGTGCCCAGAGGATGCTTAAACATCAGCATCAACACATCTCTCTGGCCTTTTTTCCCCTCTCCCTATCCTGCCTCCTAACAGCATGCCTCCGTGCTCTGAGCTGCTGACCATGGCTCACCAGACACCAAGCCACTCAGGTTTTTCTTTTGGGGTATGAAGGAATGCTTCCTGCTTTTCCCTGCTCTCATTCCTGGGCTTAGCTCTGCAGCAGGAGAGGCGAGATGTGTTTCCAGTTCGTCCCCTTTGCCTCAGAAGTGCCCTACTCAATGCAGAGCTTGTATAGCAAGGACGCGTTGTCAAACAAGCCCCAGTGCCGTGGCCCGGCTTGGTCACTGCTGCAGATGCACAGACACTGCTAATGCACAGAACAGCCTGTTCAGGCTCCTAGGGCTGGGTCTCTGCTGCCCCAGAATCGCACGGTCAGAGTGGCAGGGGCTTCTCTTCGTCCCACATCGATGTTGATGACAAGTACAATTCATCACCGTTTCGCAGCCCCCAGCGCTGCTCGGGCAGCGTAAGGAGAGCTTGCAACGAGAAGTAAGTAACCATGCCCTCAGGATGCTGCTGGTGCAGACAGAGCTGTGGGGGACTGGGGCAGGAGTGCACTACAACAAAGCTGAGTTCCTCTTCTCAGGCACAAGCCTGGAAACTGCTTTATCTTGTCCCTTGCTTCTCTGCCACTGTGTCAGGCACAGGAATGCAGCAATTAAAAAGCATAGTAGCCCAGACCCAGTATGGCCATGCAAGTCTGACAGGACCAAATGCCCTGCTCATTACTGGGACAGAAAAAACCCAACTGTGGACTTGGAATCTAGTTTAGTCCCTTGGAGACATCCTTTCCCTCTTCTATACCAGCTTTCTCAGACAAAAGATAAGGAATTTACCATCATACATAATATTCCTTTATTTCATGCTGCTGCATCATACATCGTATTGCCTCTGCAAGCAGCCAGCGGAGTTTAAAGCAACTCTGAGGCTCCTGCACACTGCAGTGGGTTGTTTGGCAGTGCAGAATTGTAACTACAGTCAATAAATGCCGTGCCACTCTCTTTGGATGCAACTGTCAAACTGGACAGAGAGCCATGTTTGTTTTACTCCTTCTTATAAACAAACAAACAAACAAAAAATAAAGCTAGCTTACTAATTTCAGTAAGGGAAAGTTTACCTTTATTCAGACTAAATGTCTTCTGGTTTCATTTTATCTTGTTAACTGGTCTGTCTTGGATCTATCTTGGAATCAGACTATTGCTACTTTAGCTTTCAAATGGAGACACTTTCTGTAGTTCTGAAAAAAAACCCTTCATTTCTTTTTTGTTTATGCACAATTCTTCTCTCCTCCCCTCCCCTCTGCTCCCTGTGATTTTTAGAGGTACCCTAGATCAACTTTATTTTCTTTTCATTGCCATTGATGATAAAATGTCACTTCCTGACTTCAGGGGGAAACAGAACTGGGTTAATGTTAAGGTGTTTTGAAAATCCCACTCACTATGCAAAAAATCTGTAGTAGCGGATCCCCACGGTGAAGATTTTATACACACAAGACTGGCAGTTCAGACACAAAATGAACTCTTGAAATAAACAAAAGATATCTCAGATAACTAAAACTAGAAAGCTTTTTTTCAAAAGCTAATTCCCACTGTTTCCTATCTGTCATTTGTTTATTTGCTCTGTTTCCCTCCTTTGGATAATATAACTAGTGATTTTTTTTTAATTTGACTTTTCCATGCCCTTTCAATCTAAAATGTTTCTATTTACATTAAAATGGAGGGGGATAAAAAGTAAAAAGGTCTCAGCTGAAGAGATCAAAACATCCTTGTCCTCTGTGACACCTACATGCCTCTGCCTCACAAAATGACTGCGAGCAAGACAATTTCTTAAGTTGGCTGTGTAAGCAAACACCTTTTTATATTTTCAGTTCTCACATCTAGTCAAGCTGTACATCAACAGAGATAATGTAGGTCCCTTGCTGAATAAGGAGGGTGTCCTGGTTACGGGGGATGCTGAGAAAGTGGAGATATTGAATGCCGCCTTTGCTTCGGTCTTCACTTCAAAGGCCCCCCGGGACCCACAGACACTGGATGAGAGTAGGACTGATTGGGAAATGAAGAATTTCCCTCTGGTTCAAGTAGGGGAGGTCCAGGAGCGGCTCAAAGGGATTAATGCACACAAATCCATGGGCCCAGATGGGTTACATCCACGTGTGCTGAGGGAGCTGGCGGAGGTGATTGCTGAGCCGCTCTCTATCATCTTCGACAGGTCTTGGAGGACAGGAGAAGTGCCTGAAGACTGGAGGATAGCCAATGTCACTCCAGTCTTTAAAAAGGGCAAGAAGGAGGAACCTAGTAACTATAGGCCAGTCAGCCTCACCTCTGCCCCTGGAAAGGTAATGGAACAGCTTGTTCTGGATGCCATCTCCAAGCAATTGGAAGAGAAGAAGGTCATGAGGAGTAGTCAGCATGGATTCACTAAGGGGAAATCGTGCTCGACCAACCTCATAGCCTTCTATGATCTCATGACAGGCTGGGTAGATGGAGGGAGAGCAGTGGATGTCATCTACCTTGACTTCAGCAAGGCCTTTGATACTGTCTCCCATGACATCCTGATAGCAAAGCTGAGAAAGCATGGGATAGATGAGTGGACAGTGAGGTGGGTTGAGAATTGGCTGTCGGACCGAACCCAGAGGGTTGTGATTCGTGGAGTAGAATCTGACTGGAGGCCTGTTACCAGCGGTGTTCCCCAGGGCTCAGTGTTGGGTCCAGTCCTGTTTAATATCTTCATTGACGATCTTGATGAGGGAATAACATCCACCCTCAGCAAGTACGCCGATGATACAAAGCTGGGAGGAGTGGCTGACACGCAGGGACACTGCGCTGCCATCCAGAGAGACCTGGACAGGCTGGAGAGCTGGGCAGTGAGAAACCAGATGAAGTTCAACAAAAGCAAGTGTAAAGTCTTGCACCTGGGAAGGAACAACTGTTTGTATCAGTACAGGCTGGGGGATGACCTGCTGGAGAAGAGCTCAGTGGAGAAGGACCTGGGGGTCCTGGTAGATGACAGGTTGGCCATGAGCCAGCAGTGTGCCTCGGTGGCCAAGAGAGCCAATGGGATCCTGGGATGCATCAGGAGGAGTGTAGCCAGCAGGTCAAAGGAGGTGATCCTCCCTCTCTACTCTGCCCTGGTCAGGCCCCACCTGGAGTATTGTGTCCAGTTCTGGGCTCCTTGGTATAAAAAGGACAGGGATCTCCTGGAAAGAGTCCAAAGAAGGGCTACGAAGATGATTAAGGGCCTAGAGCATCTCCCCTATGAGGAAAGGCTGAGTAAGCTGGGACTGTTCAGCCTTGAGAAGAGAAGACTAAGGGGGGACCTAATCAAAGTTTATAATTATCTGAAGCAGGGGATGCAGGGGGAATCGGCCAGCCCCTTTTCAGTGGTCTGTGGGGATAGGACAAGGGGCAATGGCTGCAAGTTGGAGCATAGGAAGTTCCGCACCAACATGCGGAAGAACTTTTTCACAGTGAGGGTGACTGAGCACTGGAATAGGCTGCCCAGGGAGGTGGTGGAGTCTCCTTCTCTGGAGATATTCAAGACCCGCCTGAACGCCTATCTGAGCAATATGAGCTAGGGAGCCTGCTTTGGCAGGGGGGTTGGACCCGATGATCTCTCGAGGTCCCTTCCAACCCCTACAATTCTGTGATTCTGTGATTCTGTGATTAATCAATGTGCGGTAAGGTACCCTGTAGATTTACTGTGTGTTAACTGCTTGGTGGCAGCTTTTTTTTTGTCATTGCTGTTACTTCACTGAAGAGGTGGTCCGGAAACTGAGGTAAGAGTGGGCACTCGGGCAGCTACCACATATTTGCTATCAGTACTAATGCCTTCCAGGCAGGTAGACCAGCTACCCAGTGGATGGGAAGGGGTTGAGAAGCAACTTCTTTGGGGACGAAGGCAGTCTTTATAGGCTGAGATCTTCTGCTTCTAAGTTTCTTTCCCTTCCTTGAGCTGCTGTGTTATCTTAGGTTTTCTCTATTTTAGGTGGGTTGTTTTGCATGGGATTGTTCTTCTGTTCAGATGAACTTCTAAAGTTTTAACCTGCTCCACTGTTGCGTTTTCTGAAGTCTGAGACTCAGAGTGAAGCACCCGAAGTTTCACTTTAGTAACTACCTCCCTTTCTGTCCACGTCTTTGACCCTGGAGCCACAGCGGCTCAGAGGGGCTGTAGATGTTTGCCTGTGTGGCTGTGGTAGTGGAATTCCCAAATTCTTACAATGAATGCATCTGATTTCCTTACATGTCGTGCTTCATGCATACCGCTATGTATTCACACACACACTGCAGTAAGTTCTTTTTGAGAAGTGATCACAAATTGTTCTGTTTACACAGAAACCTAAAAATGCTGCACATACGTGCATATAAGATTATAGGAACCATTTGCATTACCTGTCAAGTAGTATGTTTTTTTGCTCAGCACTGTGTGAGTAGGCAATAAAAAACTTTGCCTTTTGTGTGATTCAGACCTTTCCCTTCCCTTTGCACACTCTTTTTCTTTCTCTTTTTTTTTTTATTCATTTTCTTTCTTTTTATTCTTTATCTTTCTTTTTTTTCTTTTTCTTTCTTTTTCAGGGGGACGTAGCATTTACTATTATTCTTACCCAGTCATGGTAGTAGATAGTATTTTTTAGATGCTGCCTCTTCTATTTTCCATTCTGAAATATGTTTATTTTACTTTGGGAAATAAGGATGGATTTAGAAAACTATTTTCAGAACAAATGGAAGTGGATAAACGTGAAGTGGGTGTTAACTGTTTAAAGGGGCAGTAGTGGATACAAGGTCTGGATAGATTTTCGCACTGACCATTCCAGGGGGAAAGTCGCAGTTTTACTTCAAATGAGTAGGACACAAATCTTAATTCTGTCCAATTGCAGCTCATTAAGGGTATAAAAGTGATCTCCTGCAAGTAGGTGGTTTTTTTTATGAACTGCTGGGCAGCAAGAATAGGATGGAGCTAGTAAAGTGGAAAGGGACTCCTTTGGGAAGTATGTTTTGGATGCTCTGGTGCTTCTTTTCTTTGATCCTAGGGGCTCCTAATAGCTTTAGAGATGTGATTATGCTGGGAGACCATTGCGTCCTTTGCTGCTGCTGGAAAAGCATCCCTCTCGCCCTTCCCACAGACAGCATTGCGATGATTTCCCTTCTGAGCGCTGTGGGTAAGTGAATTACATGGAATGAGATTTCCTCTTGTCTCTAGATAAAGCTGGGTGACCGAGTGTAAAATTGAGAGAACTCTGCTTTCCCAATCTATCACTGCTGTCCCTTCGTCTTCTCTGCTGCGTACCTGTGGGGCCTGATTCACTGCAGTTTAGAAAGCCATGAAGGCAGTGTAAAAGAGACCGCCAGCTCCTTAGTACGAATTCTCTGTCCCACCGAGAAGGCTGTTTCTTGCTAAAGCTGTGGCCCAAAGGGCTGCAGGGGTTTTTTCTGCCTTTATTATTCTTTCTGTTTCACTGGTGCAGCAGGTCTCATAACGTTCTCTCCATGGGGAAGGCTGAGCCCACGATGCACGTGAACAAAGCTGTGAGGTGTCTGGCTCCTTCTGCAAGGTCCGTGCACTCTGGGCACCCACTTCACAGCTGTGCTCAGGCTCCATGTCAGTAAACAGCCCCTCCCTGGGCAAAGCAGCTAAGCTGCTGATTGTTGTAAGCTTCTCTAAGACCCGATCCTACCTGCTCTTAAGGCCTGATCCTTCTCCTAAGAGAAGGGCAGTTGGTGGGATGTACATCACATTAGCAGCTAGGAATAAAAGCTGGTTATCTCTCACCCGGTTACTCTAGAGGTCATTGAACCAGCATTAGAAGAGGATGAGCTGAAGCTTGTAAGGGAAGTGCCTATGACTGCTGTATGGCTGGAGGGAGGAGCCAGCACATGGGAGCGGTGGATTCTGGCGTGGCATGCCAGCTTGCTAAACTAAGCCTCTGCTTCCACTGCAGGTAAGTGGAGGTTTGTGACAAGTTTCTATGTTATAGCTTCAGCGGTAAAACCAACCTAGCAGTGGGGGTCAGAAAAGTTCCCTCTTTCAAATCCAGGACCGTAATACCTGGGAAAACTCTCCTGAAACAACTCTTAACGCACTCATCCCAGGGATCGGTTTTCTAGCACAGTGTGTCAGCAATTAAAACTGGCATGATAGGCGACAGCAGATTGTGACCTTTCTGGGTAAAAGGAAGAAAAGTCTGGGACAAGCACGAGCTTCCAAAACCACCCTTGCTGTCTGGACTGCACTGCATTTTTGCAGGCTTTCAGATTCTCCTGCAGATATCTCTTCTGAGATGGTGGAAATGATAGAACTGAAGCCTGCAGTCAACAGTAAAGAATCTGCTCTCTTAGAGCTAGCTGATTGCAAAAAACCTGACTGAGAAACAGTAACTATTTTCTAAAAAACTTACTAGATGTACAAAGTGGCTTTATAAGTGCTCCCCTTGGAACAGGTATGGGAAGGTGGGTAACTTGGCTGTGGGCTTGTAGCTATCATGTGGGAATCTGGGGCATTTTAACTGGTTTCTCTGCCTGGATGTTCTAGTTCAGCCCCATCATCTGCATAATGCTGGTGGTGGTTGTCTGATCTCAGCTGCAGGACTGTGATAATTGCTGTTCCACTTCCTACATATTAAGTGACCTAGAAGGCAGAGCTTTCCTTGAGCTGAGACTTTCTGCCACTGCCTAGTGTGACATGACACACTACTTCTTAGGTATAAGACTGTGAGACAGAAAGGTCTGGTGACAGCTTCTGAAACTGCAGCAAAACTTCAAGCCTCCGTCAAAGTGTTTTCATCTTTCCTGCTTTAAGTTAGAGAAAATTATACCCTTTCCCTCATAACTACCAGGCTTGTACATCTAACTATCTCAAATGCTATGAATCCATTGGCAATGGCTGGACAGGTGTTTGGCAATGCTGACTTGAATTGCTCATGCTGTTTTGCCATCCTCTGCGCGTGGGGCTGGGGAGGGTAAGCAATAGAGGTGTGCTAGCACCACAGCTGCTTAGGCTGGTGTTGCTGGTGCCCATTGCCTCTTCCTAGAGCATTTTGATCAAAAGGAGACACAAGTCAAGCCCCTTAAGGTATAGAGAAAACAGGTGTTAAGAATCTCTTTTGTGGATCTGGCTCTTAACCTTCTGGCTGACTGTGTTGTTTGGTCACAGTTTAACTCCAGACTCATTTACATTGAAAATGAAAGCCTATAAACCATGGAATTATGGCTTGGGCCGTGTCTTTTTTTGCCTTGGAAACATGATGAGTGTTATCATGTAATATTGCCTGGACAGTGGGACTCCTGAGAATCTAAAAAAAAATTTAAAAAATAAAGGTGGTCTCAGCTGCTGTTAAGTAACTCACTGTTTCTCTGAAGATAAGAACTCAATATCCCAGGGTGGGGGGATAGAAACCAGCTGTGGTCACTGGGAGCCAAAAGAGGTATGTATACCCCTGTCCTGGAGGAATGGAATTGATGGCAGCAATAAAAAGTGTTTGGCAGCTCCCTGGTCAGCACAAATACTTGTAGCGAGTCATTCTAGCTTTTCCTGTGCTCCCTGTTCTGGAAGAACAGAATTGCTGCTTCCTCCTCTGAGAAGTGGCAATCAGTGTGGTAGCAGCATGACGGGCTAGCTTCAGTGCAGTTCTTGGTGTGTGAAGAAAAGGTACTATCTCAGAGAAAAGCTGCCAACTTCTAAATTGAAGAGATAGCTGTGATGGTTCATTCACGGGGAAAGGGACCTTCTTTGGGTTTAAATGGAGGCGTGTGGGGACACCTAGGCAACAAAGAAAGTAACATGACATACTCTAGAGACTTGAGAAATGTTGCCATTATAGATGGCAGCACTGTTTGCTTGGAGATAAGGTGGGGGTTAGGCAGAACAGTTGCCTTGGCTTAGGTTTTTCTCTCCTCTGGAACATATTATGATAGCCTTTTGGATCAAAGAAAAAGATGACTTGCCATGAAGAGGAACTGAAATGCTTTCTGACCTTACCATTTCTGATGTCAACTAGAACATTTGCAGCAGAGAAACACTTGCAAGTGTTGAGGGACTTTTGTGGAGACCTTCTTTGCACTTGAAGCAAAAAATGTAGATGCTTCTCAGCATAAGGATGATAAGAATAATGATGATCTATAGTTCTCTGCAAACCATGAGCATACTTCATAGTGCAAATCAAGGTGATTCTTTCTGGCTGACTGCTGCAAAGAGCAGTCCATGCAGTGCCCCCAGCAAGCTGCCTTTACAGGGCGTCATTTTTCCTCTTGGGCAGGATGTGTAAAGGAAAGGATTCTGGTATGACCCAAGGGATTGGGTTTTTCTGGGTCACTATGGAAACACAAGTGGTTTGGAATTACAATGGTAAGGACTGTCATTAATGGGAAAGAACTGAATGAGTTTCATAATCAGCTATTCATACAATCCTGTGAAACATGATACCAAGGCCTAACCATGAGAGTTCTTCAGTCTTTGTAACTGTTCTACAGACATCTCGATGTAGAGCTACTGTTACATCAAGTGGAACATCTGGAGGTGCTACTGGTGCCCAATTTCGTAGCTTGTGCTATAAAAACAAAACACCATTTACTCAAAACCTAATCATAGCCTTTGTCCTTCATCATGAGGAAATAGCTCTAAAACATCACTAGAGAGTTCATGAATTAAACCGACTTGTTCATACTGCTTCTGTGGTACAAGCATTCTTTTTTTTTTAACTACAACTCCGTGATCCTTGTAGCTGCAGTTAGACAGTGTTCATAACTAACTTAAAAACCAAACCCAAAAAACTCTTCACGACTTTTTCCTAAACTGCATGTCTTCTATGGGAAGCAAACTACAGCTGCTCGTGTGTTCTTTCCCCTCCTGCCCTAAGCAGGCTTACAACTAGGATTTGAAATGCAGAGACCTCCTTTTCCTATGCAATTCATATTGATTCAGGAAGTAGCTGGTTTGATGTCCTCTTGGGAGGGAAATGGTATTAAATATAGTATAAAGTGATTGAAACTGTGGAAGAAAGCACTCTCCTGTTCCCACAACTTGACTGGAGTAATTTCAAGTCTCTCTAAAATGGGAATGTAATAGAAGTAACTGCTGGTTTAAAAAAGAAAAAAAACAAACCGCAAAACAAACAAAATCAACCCTAAAAAAAAACCAATCCCCAAACAAAACCACCAAATAAACAAAACCCAACCCAACCCTGTTCTTAAGTCACCTGCTGCTGGCTATAGCCATTTCCAGAAAGGTCAGACAAGCAGCTGAGCTGTTCCACTCTTGTTAATGCTGTAATGAAGCAGTCCAGGAAGAAGACCTGTGGGCATGCCTTTGCCATAAGGCAAAGTGTGCTAGCTTCAGTGTCTTAGTTCTGAACTTGGTAGAGCAGGGGCTTAGAGCAGGGGCACTTAAGTACAGTAAATAAAGTACAATTGCTCGGATGCTGGTTATTCTGAAGTGATCCTCCTCCAAGTCCCCACCCTGCCTTCTAAACCACAGAAGTATTCTCCTGTTGAAACCAATCTAAATCACATATGCAAATCAATTGTTCTGGCAAAAAACTTTGTCATCTTTCTGACAGCTTTCCCGCCCTTACTCCAGGATGTCATTAAGTATGACAATTTCATCAGACCCAGCTGTGGTAGTCCTGATATTACCTTGCCCTTTGCTACTGGGCATTGGCAGCACCTGCAGACTTCAGGGATGATGAGCAAGAGATTTCTTTAACATGTGCCAAACTTGGCAGACTCAGTATGTTGTTGGCTACAACTGCTTAGTTAAACTCTTCGTCCAATGTTGTATAACTTATCCTAATAGAACACAATTTCTGTCCTGAAGAGCTGCAGGCAATTAATGCTCCCTCTCTTGAAACCTACTGTAGGAATGTAGCCTGATTGCTTGTTGGCTAGTAGTAAGAACCACTAAATTGTCTGAGGGGAAGTGGCATATGTGTAGAACAGGTCTTTGAGAAAGAGGCAAGTCAGGGTTGGCTCTGCTCTCCTTCTTTCTGATCAAAGGGAACTACCAGGAGAGGACAGATGGCAGCTCTCAAATGATAAATTACAAGGACTGCATGATGTCCTCCTGTGACTATCCAGTATACCACCTGGTGGTCATCTTTCTGTGGCCTCTAGAGGGATGGCTGTGCTACCACTAATCTGGACTCATTGCAACTAACCAGGAGGCATGGTAAGAGCTGCTGACCAGCCATCACAACTAATACCTTTGTCCAGCAACACTTCTCTTCTCTCTCTCTGCTGTGGAGCCATATTGTGGGTAGGAAAGGACTGGTGAAGATAAAATAAAATCTTAACTCTTATATTCAGTGTAACCTAGGATTTGAGTAGACCACATAAAATATGATCAGCATGCCTTGAGAAAGGCACTAAAATAGATTCTTGTCTCTTTCAGATATTTAAGATTAAAAAATAATCAGATGAGTGAAAGAAAATCAGTAGAAATACCTCTACCTTTTGCAACTGTACTCCTTAACTTAAACGGGAATGAAATGTTTTTCCAGAAGTCTGTGGCTTGGACTCCTCCAGTAAGACTGTCATTAAAATGCCCCCTTTCATCTTTCTTCCCACACCCTCCAATGTCATTAGATATTCAGGGATGGATATTCATGAGGGTGTTTACATTTCCATCTGAAGTCGTGCCTTTTTTGACACTTCTGTAATGCTTGTTTCTGCTTCTTCCAGCACAAGGGGCTGGAGACCCCAGGATAGGAGAATCAGCTGGTGGCAGACAGCAATGCAAGAAGCCAGAACATTGGTACTGTTGCACAGTGTGGCGTTTTTAGATAACTGACCAGAAGACTTGTACAGGAGAGGGATTAAGGATGGATGATCCTGCCCTTCTGGAGATGTAAAGTACAAGTGACTTGACAAACTCTCTTCTCTGCATGTTTCTTCTGAGAGGTGCTTAATTGTTAGCACTTTGGTTTTGGTGGATACTGTCTTCCAGCAGGCTCTTAATGGACTGATTTAGGTTTCATCTAGTCCAAATCATCTCCACCACCTGTGTAAGTCTTGCTGCTCTGGTTGTAAAGAAAATCCATACAGAAACTGAGTGTGTTTAGAACCCTTCTCATATTTCTGTAGTAACACGCATTTTTGAGGAGTGGAAGGGTCATACAACTCTAGACATAAGCTCTGTGCTTTTGTGTCACTTTTTTATGTTGTAGAGGTGCACCAAACTCCTCTGCAGATATTTTGTGGAGCTCTGGGTTGAAAACAGCCTGAGGTAGTTCCTGATTTTAAAATTAGATCTTTAAGACTATCCTTGAACTTTTATCTATTGATCCAGACCTTGCTGTTTTCACTTCAGTGTTTCAACTGGCTAAAACCATCCTAGCTACCCCCACAGTTTTAGTTCCAACTGAGTTATCTGCTAAAGGTTAGGACTCATCCCAGCTTTGGCAAATGATGAAATAATGCACTACTTAAGTGTTAATGTGGGGCTAATAGCCCATGTGGATTCACTTCAGTTCCTCCTGCTTCTTTCCTCCTAGGTTTACTTGCACTGTAGTGCATCAGCCTGTGTCGAAGATGCTATGAAATCCTGTATACCTCGCTGACCTCCCAAGAGGTAAAACTGCTTTTGGTTTGGATTTTTTTTTTTTGAGGCAGTACAAAAACAGGAGGCACCAACACTGTTTTCTGTAGTGAAAGTGTGTCCTCAAAAGCCCCGTGCCCTGAAATTTAGGGTAATATCTCAAGCTTTGGATCTAAGTAAATCTGTGCATGAATTTCTGAAGCTATACAGTGTCAAAAGCTGAAGGTTATCTGTGTCAATGTACTTGCACTAGCCTTCCGGGAAGTTCTTGGAGCCTCTATAGCTGAAGGTCAGACATGGGGTTGTACTGATTTTTAGGCAACCACTATATCCTTTCACAATGAAATGGCACTGAAGGCCATTCAGGCTAAAACGTGAGATGGCATGGAAAGCTATGAGAATTTGCAAAAGCTCATATATGAACAGGAGAGCTTAACAAATTTGTGGGTTTAGTTGGTCATTTTTAAGGGTAGATGCTCCTAACCAACTGACTGGAGGGAGAAGGAATGGCTGAGCCCATCTGTATCCTGCCTCCTATTTCACATCAAAAGTAAAGTCCATCTTAGAGAAACTCTGGCCTATCCTATCATGCAACACTGGTTCACTTAATTTCTTGTGTTCCTCCTGAAGCTTCAGCAAGCTATGGAGTTTGAGAAACATTATCACAGAATCACAGAATGTTAGGAGTTGGAAGGGATCTCAAAAGATCACCTAGTCCAACCCCCCTGCCAGAGCAGGATCACCTAGACTAAATCACACAGGAATATGCCCAGGTGGATTTTGAATGCCTTCAGAGAAGGAGACTCCACAACCTCTCTGGGCAGCCTGTGCCAGTGCTCTGTTACCCTCACAGTGAAAAGGTTTCTCCTGACATTCACATGGAACTTCCTGTGCTCCATCTTTCACCCATTGCCCCTTGTCCTATAACTGAGAAGAGCCTGGCTCCGTTCTCCTGAGTCTCACCCTTTACATATTTATAAACATTAATAAGGTCACCCCTCAGTCTCCTCTTTCTCCAAGCTAAAGAGGCCCAGCTCCCTCAGCCTTTCCTCATAAGGAAGGTGTTCCACTCCCTTCATCACTTTGGTGACCCTGTGCTGGACTCTTTCAAGTAGTTCCCTGTCCTTCCTGAAATGAAAGGCCCAGAACTGGATACCATATTCCAGATGCTGTCTCACGAGGGCAGAGTAGAGGAGGAGAAGGACCTCTCTCCACCTACTAACCACACCCCTTCTAATACACCCCAGGATGCCACTGGCCTTCTCAGCCATGAGGGCACATTGCTGGCTCATGGTCATCCTGCTGTCCACCAGGACCCCAGGTCCCTCTCACCTATGCTGCTCTCCAACAGGCCAGTCCCCAACCTACACTGGTACCTGGGCTTGTTCTTCCCTAGATGCAAGACTCTACACTTGCCCTTGTTAAATCTCATTAAACTTCTCTCTGTCCAACTCTCCAGCCTAAGTCTTGCTGAATGGCAGCACAACCCTCTGGTGTGTCAGCCACCCCTCCCAGTTGTGTGTCATTAGCAAACTTGCTGACTGTATACTCTATTCTCTCATCCAGGCCATCAATAAATTTATTGAACTGTGCAGGTCCCAGTACCAACCCCTAAGAGACTTCACTAGATACAAGCCTCCAGCTAGACTCTGTCCCATTGATCAAAATTTGCTGGCTTCTTCCTTTCAACCAGCTCTCAATCCACCTCACTACTCGACCTTCCAGACCACACTTCCTCAGTTTAGCTGTGTGGGAGACAGTGTCAAACACTTTACTGCCCTACCATCATCTATCCACCTGGTTATATCCTCATAAAAGGCTACTAGATCAGTCAAACATGACTTGCCCGTGGTAAAACCACATTGACTGCTCCTAACAACCCTCTTATCCTTGATGTGTCTGGGGACAGCACCAAGGATAAGTCTTTCCATCACATTTCCAGGGATGGAAGTGAGGCTGACTGGTCTGTAGGTACCCGGGTCCTCCTCCTAGCCCTTTTTGAACACTGGAGTAACATTTGCTTTCCTCCAGTCCTCAGACACCTCTCCTGTTTCCCAGGATTTAGCAAAGATGATGAGTAGTGGCCTAGCAATGACTTCCACCAGCTTCCTGGTGGGGGGTTGGACCCGATGATCTCTCGAGGTCCCTTCCAACCCCTACAATTCTGTGATTCTGTGATTCCTCAGCACCCTTGGGTGCATTTCATCAGGACCCATGGATTTATGGATGTCCAGACAGCTTAATTCATCCCTGACCCACTCCTCATCAACTAAGGCAGACTCATCATTTATCCTGACTTCCTCTGGAGCTTCAGCCATCTGGGGCTTCTGCAAACAGTCTCCACAGTGCAGACAGAGGCAAAGAAGGCATTCAGTAACGCCACCTTCTTACTATCCTCAGTCATCAGGCACCCACCTTATTCAACAGAGCACCTACATTGCCTCTAGCATTAGTTTTGTCTGCAGTGTATTTGAAGAAGCCCTTTCTGTTGTCCTTGACCTGCCTTGCAAGGTTTAATTCCAAAGAGGCCTTAGCTTTCCTAGTTTCCACCCTATGTGCTCTGACAACAGTCTTGTATTCCTCTCAAGTGGCCATCCCCTCCTTCCATGACCTGTAGACTCCCTTCTTCCACTTGAGTTTGCCCAGCAGTGCCCTGTTTACCCACGCAGGTCTTCTGCCTCCCTTTCTTGACTTCTTTCACATTGGAATGCTCTGATCTTGAGCTTGGAAGAAATGGTCCTTGAATATGGACCAACTGTCTTCGGCCCCTTTTCCTTCCAGTACCCTGTCCCATGGGATTACCCCCAGTAATTGTTGAAGAGGCCAAAGTTGGCCCTGCTGAAGTCCAAGGTTGCAATCCTACTTGCTATTCTCTTCCTACCGCGTAAGATCTTGAACTCCACCATCTCATGGTCGCTGGAGCCCAGTCTACCCTCAACCTTTGTCATATCTGAGGTTAACTTGTCCTTATTATAAGTCTGCATGGCCTGTTATTACAAGACCTCTCCTTCTCTTGAGTCAAGTGAGTTAAGTAACCAGAAGTCTTCCCATGGTAGAATGTCTGCCTTAATACTCATTTCAGGATCGATATTTACAAAGAGTTGACTTTGAGGCATAGTGACCAGTATTTATAACTTTATTATGATCCTAAGGTGCAGAAGAATCACCCTGTTTCCTGTTGCAGTTCTGGCCTTCGTCACGAGGCTTCTGTTACCAGTTCTCATAGCGGCTTATGTTGGTCTAGAGGTAAGCATTGCTTAAGCATGTCTTTGATTCTTAAGGGATGCTTTAGTTCTGATACCTGCAGTGGCTGGATCCTTAACTTTGAATTACCAAAGTTCTGACAATCCTTGAAATGCTATCTTGTATATAGAAATTTTAAAAAGTATTTAGAACATTAAAAATATTTTTAAAGGACATGACGATTCTCTAGAAAAAGTATTCTAATCTGATCTGTATGAATATTTTTTAAAAGGAAATTCTGGGATCTTCTTGCCTTTCCTGTACCCAAATTTTGTTGGCCCTGATTCTGAGACTTCCCTCCTCTCTCCCCCCCTGTTTTAAAATTCTTTCTCTCCTACATCTTTTAAAGTGCATTTTCATTCTTCAGGGACTCTTACCCTTATCTGCTCTGACAGCTTAAGATCCTTGCTGGTCTATTAATTTAATATTCATGAATATAAGTAGAAAGGCCTCCAGTTTCCTACCACCAACCTGCTCCTTGGTCAGGACAAGGGGCAAATTCTTGCCTGCTGTGATCATTAAGCATTTCTTCTAAGGCCTGGTTAAGTCCATAACAAGTCAACTGTCTGCAAGGCATGATACCATTTAGTTGTGTCTGGAGAATTTAAGGCTCAGTGTGAAGCCTATTTGCACACTCTGAATATTGACCCCTGCTTGAAAGATAGGACACAACACTTTTTTTTTTATTAAGTGTTTTGTGGAGAATTAAATCTTTTCTTCTTCCATTTCACCCTTCCTCCCCTGTCCAATCCTACTTTTGGGGAGCTTATCTCAAAATGTAGCCTTGGAAAAGCACTGAAAAATGGAAAGGCTCTAGGTGATAACCTGGAACTTGAAGTCAACTGTAGAATGGGAGGACAGTGTTATGCTTGTAGCTAGTGTTACTTCCTAATATACAAGTCCAGGTACTTAATAGGTGCAATTGAGTTTCAACTGTTCCCTGTGTAATCATGAAGGTACAGAGTATACTACAGGCACTTGCGGGAATGTGATGGAGACAAGGTAGGGTCCAGGACTGCCGAAGACGTTGGAAAACGAGACCTTGCAGCTCCTGAGTATGAAGCAGGTAGGGAGAAAGGAGTAGCCCCTCTAAGAGTAACACTGGTGTTTCTCCCTGAAATTCATACTTCACTCTAAACACTTCTGCTGTCTGTTCTTTAAGGCAGATGAGTTGTACTTTTGTGTGAGTAGGTGACATACGACATGCCTGTGTAAGTGAGTAGACAGCCTCTACAGTCTTTTGTAGCCTTTTGACCATGTGCTTGCTTGACTTTGGAAGTCCAAGTACTGTTTTTCCCACAAGGTTAACCTCAATTTGAAAACATAACAACATTAGCATTCAGAAACTCTACCTATAGTAGCAACAAAATGTGTTGCTATTGGTGTGCTACCACTCGAGCATGTTGAATTCTCGTCACGGCTCAAGAAACACGTGTCTAGTTTTGGTGTGAGGGCTGTGTGATCATCCTGTGACCTAGTGATACTAGTTCCGCTGCAGTGCAACCCTTTTCTGTGCTGGTTTTAGACTCCAGCGCTACTTTGGCTAGCTGAGACTGACTGCAAGGGCCTGGGAAGATTGATTTGGAATTCAAAAGGGTTTTGATCAAGTGGAGATACTGTCCAAAATGAACCAGATGGAATTCAAGACAAGTGTAGAGATTTGCCCTTAGGAAGGAGAAATCAAATGCGTGAATATAAATGGGGGATGACTCTCTCTCAGCAGCAGTGCTAAAGAAGACATATTGGATTAAATGATCTGAAAATGGCAAGAGTCTCATTCCATCTTCAAAGGAAAAAATGGGGGATGGGAGAAACAGTCCTGAAGGAAGGATTAGAGTAATGCTTGTATATAGGGAAGGATGGGGGTACTTTTAAGGAGGCTTTAGATGGACCATTTCGCTCAGCCTTGGTAACAGCTTTGGAATATGGGCTTTAGGGAAAAGGAGCATTGTGAGGACAGCCTCTCGGAGTAAGCACTAAAATACTGAGAGATGGAAATATTGGAGGGCTCATTTACTGGAGACTTGGGGGTCGTGGGGGGTATGTTAAATAACTTACTGTCTGTGTAGGTGAGGAAAGTATGATGTAAGGGCAGAAAATGCACTCTATTAAATGCTTCAAGAAAGCATTATAGAGTTATCATCACTTTGGTTTTAACTGGCTGGATAAGGACCTTCAGAAATACCCAAGGTAGGGCTGTCACTACTTCCTTAAGGAAGGATAGGAGAGGCTTTCTGGCCCTACGTTTTCATGATCTGTTAATGATTAATCAGATAACTACTACTTCATTTAACCTTGAGAGAAGATATTCTTAATTTCTAAATCAAAACTGCCATTCAAGAAAAATAAGTAGTGGCTTTGGGACCTTTCCATGCCAGCTTCTCATTTATTCCTTTCTATTTGCAAGTTGTGTTCACTGGGTAGGGACCATACAGCTGCTGCCAAAGACTGTCCTCCAGGGTGCTAGTATTAGAGACATATCCAGAATTTACAGGCAGGATCAATGTAACTCAAACTTACTTGTAGGTCTCCCGTTCGGGGTCAGGGTTCAAGAGTCATCTGCTTTCTGAACTCTACTCTGATCTATTATTCTGTTTGTAGGGTTTTTTATCTTGGAAGAGTTGTTAGGAAGTGGATACTGCAGGCACGGGCTGATAAACTACAAGCTAGTAAAACACTGACCTGAGAGACAGCTGGCAACTGAGGCTGGGATATGAAAGTAGAAAACCCTGTAAACCACAGTTGTAAATGCACTGCAGATGAAATGGCCTTCCTTGCATTGCTGCAGCAAGACTAGGGACTTTATCAAAGGTAGCTTACAGGATATGTCAATCTTGTGTACAGCTGCAGTTAAAGAAAAGACAGGCCTTAATAAATCTCTTCAATGAAATATGCTTTCCTTCCCTCTCACCTCTGCTGTCAATGGCTTGCTTTCAGTTACCTTTCTAAAAGGAGTGGTTGTATGTGCAGAAGGATCTTGAGATTATTTCCCTGCCCTTCCTTCAGTAACTTGCTCAGTCTTTCACTCTGTGCCTCAACAATGACTGTTTTCCCAGAGAAATTGGGCAGTAGCCAGAAGGCCACAGTAGGTCAATGAGAGTATTGAGTGGCTGAACTGAAGTGTGTGGAGTAATGCTTCAGAAGTGTTCTGGTTAGAAGGCAAGGTATGGCCCAGGTAATAGGGGCTGCTAATCTTGCTTTTCCCTGTGGTTATGTGAGCACTGTGCTCACGCCATACCATCATGTGCATCTTGTAGCAGATACACACTCTTGTTCTAAAGAATATGGGGATAACATGGGCAACCTTCTTTCCTGTGAAGAGAGGGAGAGGGTCTTGCTGAGACAACAAAAAATCTGCAGGACACAAGGGTAGAAATCTCCTTTGTAAAATGATCCAGAGCAATTTTTATCTGCCACATCAAATGTGGACTGTAGCTGTTCTTGAGGTGATTTCCAACTGCTGCGGTGGCAAGTGAAATTCCAGGGACCCATGGTCTGGTGGTCCTTCATACACCAATCACTGGGAGCAGACTAGGTCATAGAATCACAGAACTCTGTAGATTGGAAAGGATCTTTAAGCCCAAGTCCAACCGTTAACCTAGCACTGTCAAGTCCAACTACTAAAACCATGTCTCTAAGTACCACATCTACACATCCCCTCCAGGGATGGTGACTCAACCACTTCCTTGGGCAGCCTGTTCCAACACTTGACAACTATTTGGTGAAGAAACTTTTGCTAATATCCAGTCTAAAACTCTCCTGGCACAACTTGAAGCCTTTTCCTCTTCTGCTATTCCTTGTTACTTGGGAGAATAGACCCACACCCACTTGGCTACAACCTCCTTTCAGGGAGTTGTAGAGAGCCATAAGGTCTCCCCTCGTCCTCCTCTTCTCCAGGCTAAACAATCCGAGTTTCCCCAGCTGCTCATCACAGGACTTGCTCTCCAGACCCTTCACCAACACCACCAGGTGACAGGGAGCTTCCTGCCAACATGAGTGGGGAGGAGAGCAGTTTAACTGGATTACTAATTCAAAATCCTAGTGTGAAGTACTCTTGCACTACATAGTAGGGTTTTTTTCTAAATACTTCCATGCTTTGTTTTAATATAGTGCTGCTAATTGTAACAGCCATGTACTGTGAAATTTGCTCAAGATGCTTAGTAGAACATCTGCTAACACTTCAAAACTTGTGCTCTTTCTGAGTGGCTTAAGACTATTGCCCTACTACCTTGGTGTCCAGAAAATCTGGACTGTAGTTTCCCAAGGGTGGAGTAGAGGAGGGTGGTGGTAGAGTTAAAATTGCAGGTAGCTTATAGTCTGAGTAGTTTCTGACTAGCAGCTACAGCTAATGGTGTGACTATGGGTGACTGACAAAAGGTACTTACTGTTTTTCCTTAAATGTGTAGTGATAATATGCAGTTGCTGATATGACTGCCTGAGGAGATCTTGGTGCTTTCTAATATAACATTAAGCCTTCTCCATGTACATCTTGCTGCATTCTAATGTGTCTCACAAATGCTTCAGTAGGCAGAGACTACAGTGGAAAAGGTACCGTATCCCATTAATGCTAGTCGCTCAGTAACAGCCTGTGTGCAATGCCTACTCAGGCTGCAGCTGTCACACCAAACATCTTCCCCATTCCCAGCGTTAACTGCATGCTCTGGAGATACAACGGGGGCTGTCCTCCTACCTGAGGAAACACGCTGGGGGGAATGTGCATGTTTGTTAACGAACTGCCTCCCCCACCCACCCTGTTACATTTGCTTAATGAGGTACCTCAAAACACTGAGGCTTTTCATTAACATGGCTAATTCACACCCCACCCACCTCACTGTGATGGAAAAATGAAGATACAGGTTTGAGATGTTACCAAGTGATTGATGGCTCTGAGGCCTGGGCTTGTATCCTCTGATTCCTCATCTGCTTTAGCCACTAGTCAAGGCGCTTTTTCCTTACACTTGGTGTCTGTCTTAAAATATGATCATCAAATCTATTGTGAAATTCCAGAATTATTTTGGCCACGGGTAGATTACCAAGAGGCAGCAGATGATCTCTCAGACGTAGCAGAACGTGTAGTGCAGCAGAAATGGAAGAAATCCGGCATTTGACTGATCAGTGAGGATTTTACATCAGCTGCCTTCTACCCACTTTTTTTTACCAGATTCCTGCCTGTGACCTGATTTGCCTCAAAACTCTTTAAATTATCACTGCTTGTGTAATTTGGGATAGTTACAGACCTAAATCAAATGTCTTCATATATGGACCTACAAGAACTTCAAATACGGGCTGCTTTCATTTGAAAAGCACTTCGACTGATCAGAAGCCAGAAAGGATGATCTCTGTCCATATCTGAATATACCATAAATTCAAAACAGCCTCACTCACAAACTCTTGGGGTTCCAGTGAGGCTTTTGATACTGGATTACTTTGAATGGGAAACTTCAAACTGGCTGCTAATCTTTTCCCAGTCAAATGTGTCAAATCGTACAGTAACACTTACCTTTTTAAGATGCAAGTGCAATAAGGTGAAAGCCATATAACTACAACTGATTTAATGAAAACCCTTTAATCCCATTAGTCAGCGAAGCATTATGAGAGCCCCTTCTGTCAAACCTGTGCTGCAGACATGCTGTGGCCTCAGGCTATATCTTGGAATTGAAGTTTTAGCTTCCCAAATCCCAACCTGATCGGCAATTTAAGTGTTGTCGTTAGAGTGGCAATTTTGAGCCTCTTTCCATTGGTGGGCAGTGCAGATGTGTTCATTCCAGGAGTGGCAGAGATCTTGGTGCAGTGAATTGGGCCACTTTGGTAATCCTCAAAGTCACCTTTTTCAGATTTTTCCCGGGAACAGGGCTCCAAGGGCTGAGCTGAAAAGTGCTGCTGGACTGCAGGCAGAGGTAATATATGGTCCTTCCACTCTGTCTTCCCCACCTGGGTGTTAAAGCTCTGCAACAAAAGGATCCATTCACTTAGGTGTGGATTGCCTTGATGTTTATATATCCCCTAGTGACAGGCTTATCTCTTTTAGGCAGAAACGCATCATCCTGTTTATTTACCTGCCCCAAATCCAGCTACATCTCCCAAACTTTTAACCCCTCTCTTCATAGAGAGCAGGTCAGTAAATCTAGCCACAGAGCCATCTGTGGCAACTGTGCTCTCGTTTCCATACTGTCTGCTCTGTCTCAGAGCAAGACTTCACATATCCATTCCACCACATACCCATCCAGCTACTCATGTGAGGGTGGCATCCCATAGTTTGATATTCACAGACTTGCTTCAGCTAGCCCTCTTTAAAGGGAAATACTCCATGTAGCTCTTCATCTCTGGCGATATTAAAAACTAAAAGCAACATTGTGAAAATGCCTTTGGGTCTTGATATGTTTCAGATATTAATATTAGAAGGGAGATTCTTCTGTGGAAGGACCAGAAAGACCACCAGAAGAAGGTGGGCTGTAAGAGTGACGTGCGGTGTTGACATCTGAAATAGCACATCATCCAGATCCCAACCCATCTACTCCCAGCTTCCCGGGACATCTAGGTCAAGGGGAGACAAACAGAAGTTCCTTCAAGTTATGAAGGGATGGTGGCAGGAAGATTCATGACCAAGCCAACTTGTGTCTTGGTGCCTGAATGCTGGACAGACCACACTGTCTGTACTCATGCACCTTAACGCTTTGTGAACATGAAGCAGAGACAGTGGGAGCGAGACCAATTTTGGTTTTGAAACACTCCTTCCTCTGAGGTCTCAGTATTGTGGCTGTGATGTTGCAACTTCATTTGCTACCCCACGATGCTCAAAGGCTGAGTCAACACTATACTGTGCAGATTTATATCCTCAGTGCCATCTCCAGCTAAGCAGCTTCAGTCTCCATCTATCCTTCCAGCTACAGTTTTTCCTAATGTTTAAATCAAATCTTTCACTGCAATTATATCCAAGAGGTTCTTGCCTGGTCTACCACAGGCACACAGAAAAGTTAATAATTCTGCTTTTTAATCAAGTTTTGCATGTCATCTTTCCCCTGTCTCTTCCGTTTTGCTGAACAAGCACCAGCCTTGAACTTAATGCATAGTTACATTTTGTAGATCTCTATTCATGTTGGTTCTCTACTGGACTAGTTGCAACTGATGTGTCCATCTTAAGGCAAGATGTCACCAATATAGGTGTGTGTCCTGGGTTTGGCTAAGATAGGGTTAATTTTTGCAAGGAGTTGGCATGGGACAGGTGACCCAAACTAACCAAAGGGGGTCTTCCACACCATATGCTCAGTATAAAAGAGGGCTAGTCAGGGAGGGGCAGTGCAGCTTCTGCACATGCAGCTCCAGCATGGCCTGATTTTGTGAGGGGTCTGAGTTGGACGGTTGTTGGTGAGAAACTGCAGTGTGTATCACCAGTTTTGTGTATTCTAAGTCCTGCTGTTGCTATCTCCCTCTCCCTGTGCTGTCCCAGCAGACTGCCCTTGTCCCAGCCCACCAGGTTTGCTTTTGTCTCCCCTTTCTCCTCCCCACCCTGCTAGGGCTGGTGAGGGAGTGATCAAGCATCTGTGGTGGTGCTCAGCTGCAGGCTGGGGCTGAATCCCGACAGCGTGGTACTGCAAATAACAATTTGAGAGCACCGAGTATGTTGAAAAAGCTAGTATAAACCCACTAATGAGGAGCCAGATCATCAGAGAAAACAGAAAGTAGTGAGATGACATTTAATTGGTAAATACAAGCCATTGTAATTGATTAAAGCTGAATACAGAGCTAGGGCTGCAAGAAGTCTGTGATTTTTCCCTTTTTTTTGTGCAATTATTGATCTTTTAAGAGAAGATGATGAAAATTTCAGGGGTTTTGGAGTGGACCACATTGTTTTGGTTCCAAATTAAATGCTTAGGTTTGCTTTTAAAGTTCTGAGAAAATTCAGTAGAGGTGTAAGGAAAATGTTGTTTCAAAGGATGCTGTTCTGCTTTTAATAGGTGAACGTGAGACATCTTGAAATTTGAAAATGCTTTTTAACTAGTACGCTTAGGTGAGCTGGATGTAAGTCCAGAAATGTTCTACTCCAAATCACTTGTTTTCAAAGGTAGGAGGAATATATATGAACACACATGTACATGTATGCAGGCATATGTCTATGTAACATATATATATATGCACACACAAAGTTTACCTATACCACCCAAAACATGCATTTACTTTGCATGAAGTTCAAAAGCAGCAGGTGGCGATGCTGAAAGCAGCTATGGGAGCTGCTAAGCAGTGGGTAAATCCAAGAGTGGTCTGCTGCAGTTTGAGACTTGATGTGTGAAAGTGTCATGGCACAGAGCGGGGAGGAACACCCTCCTTGCGCACCTCTAGAGTAACCACTTTTAACATGACACCTCACATCTAGAGTATCTGCTGGATTGAATGGAATGTGGAGCCTTCAACCAAGCATTGGAGTGGCCTTATTTACAAGGACAGATTTAAATATGTACAGCTTGAGTAAGTTACGAGGAAAGGATTTACAGTGTCTAGGTATTTGGAGAGCTGTAAAGCCTGGAAAGCTCAGGCCTCATTAAGGCATCTTAATAACCACCTAAGCTAAAATTTCACAATGGATGGCAGAAAATTGCATGATGGTGAGATGTTTTAACTTGCCAGCTGGTCTCCTTGATGAGACAGAAGGCATCCCATGGCATGGGGTTTATGCAATGTGCCTGAAAAAGAGCAGCAGCAAATGTGGGTACACATCCTTCCCTGTGGAAACTCTATTGCACTGGCCAAGGGTTCCAAGTGAGCCAATATTTCTTCTTCCAGATAAACATGCTGCATAATGGCAGAGTATAAACAGAGCAGGCTTGGAACAGCTTCAGTGAGTCACTTTCCTGTTGCAAAATGTTCATAGAGAGACTGTGGTTAAAGGGTGAGTTTTGATGATTTCTTGAATTTGGAATATTCTGAATTTTTAGGTTAAATTAAAATTAAATTTAAAATTCTGGATTCCTAGTTCTCACCATACTGTTCTGAAATTTTACTGAAGTGTGGTCAGTGTTCAGAAAACCTCCTGTCACAGAATAATTCAGGCTGAAAGAAGACTCTCACCTAACTCACTCAAGGTGCTCAGCTCAAGGCTGTATCCAGATGTGTTCTGGATAGCTCCCAAGATGGAGACTCCACAGCCTCTCTGGACAACCTGTTCCAGTGTTTGACCACCTGCACTCTAAAAAGGTTTTGGGGGTTTTATGCTTAAAGATAATTTCCTGCATTTTGATTTGTATCTGCTGCCTCTTGCACTTACACTGGATGCCACTGACTAGAGTCTGACTGTTGTATTTATTGCCTGCTGCCAGGCATTTCTATACATTGATGGAATTCACTCTGGGCCTTCTCTTCCTGGGGCAAGACAATCCCAACTCTGTCACCCTCTCATATCAGATGTCCCAAGTCCATCCCGTTGCTGCGCTCACTCCAATAATTCCACGTATGTTGCACCAGGAAGTCCAGATCAGGGTACAGCATCCCAAACATTTTATCCCCAGTGCTGGGTAGAAAGGAAGGATCACCTCCCTTGAGCTGCTGTCAGTGCTCTTCCTCCCAGGAGGCTGCTGGCTGCCACAAGGGCACATTGCTGGCTCGCTTTTCATCAGCTTGCTTTTCAACAGGACTTCCAGAGCCTCTTCTGCAGAGCTGCTTTCCACTCAGTCAGATGCCAGCATGCACTGGTGCACGAGGCTATTTCTTCCCCGAGGGCAGGAATCTGCATTTCCCTCTGCTGACTCTACTGAGACTCCTGTTCTTCAACCTGGCAAAGCCTCTCCAAATGGCAGCACAACCTCCTAGTGTTTCAGCCTCTCCTCTCAGTTTTCTGTCTTCCACAATTTTGCAGACAGCGCACTCTGACCCCTGTCATTAATGAAGATGCTAATTGGTATCAGACAACCTGGGATACACCACTAGTGACCAACTTCCATGCAGGCTTCATGCCGCTGATCACAACCTTTTTAAAGCCCAACACTTCAGTCAGTTTTCAGCCGCACTCTCCGCTTCTCTGGTCTGTAGTTCATTAGCTTGCTACTGAGGATGTTGCGGAAGGCGGTTGTGAAGGCCTTGCTAAAGTCAAGGTAAACAGTACCTACTGCCCTTCCCTCATCTTCTAATCTAGTCACTTCATTGTAGAAGGCCATCAGGCTGTTAAGATACGGTTTCTCCTTCATAAATCCATGGGAAAATTTGTGTTTTACCTGGAAAAAGATATTAAGAAGTCCAAAGTTGTTTTCTTAGGCTGGACGAAGTGTTTCCATAGAGAATCTTAGGCTAGTGAAAGGAAGTGAGACTAGAGTTAGATCCTGCAAGTTGTAGTTGGGAGCAGGTAGAACTTGCGCTCAAGAGCCTGATGCTACTGAAGTGAGTGTCACACTACTTCTTCCCTCTCTCCTGTGGCAGGCAATTATCATCGTGTCACTGGCCACCACCACAGCTGTCCCGCACGTCTGTGGGTCACTGCCTCGGCGCCACACCGAAGGGCTCCCTCTTTCAAACTGCTGGGCAGGAGGGGGTCGCAGGACCAGCCTCTCCTCTCATTCTCCTTACTGCTTTTGTTCTTGGCCTTAATTCCCTTTTGAAGGGCTGATATTTTATTCAGCAGCCCCTGCTGTGCTGGAGCCGGTGACAGAAGTTTCTCAAAAGCGCTCCTTCGACAAAATGATAACAGCTGGTCTTTGAAACTCCGGGAGTGCTAGTCGGGAGAGGTGAGGGTGGCAGGGAGCGATGCGGAGGGGGGAGAGGGAGGGGAGGGAAGGGGGGCAAGAAATGCACTATTTGTTAGGAATAATGAGGCAAAAATATGACAGAGGTTTTTATTGCAAATAATAGACAGTGAACTTCAAACAACAGCAGAGAGTCATTAAAAAAAACCACAGCAACAGAGTTAAATAAATGCCTAATTAGCCAGCGCCATGAAGGTGGAATTTACTGCTCCACAGATTCTTAAGGGAGAGTCAATAAATTCACAGCTGGTTTTTTTGTGGTTTTTTTTCCCCCTTCTCTTCTTTCCCCTCAGGCACAGAAGAAAATGTGAATGAGCCCAGGGCTGTTCTCAAGGTTTTGGCGGGATTCCTCTCCTTGTTGGCACAAACTGTTGCCACTGTCTCAGCAGAGACAGGGCTGCCAGGCCTGATCTCCCCAGGGAGCTGCAATGATCTGTGAGTGGCAAGACTGTGCGCTCTGTGTATTTGGGATTTAACTGGTGAGTAAGCGTGTCTGGTCCTAGGACAGCTCCAACAAAATTTGGGAAAAGTTGTTTTGAGTCCTGCGTGCCCCTTAGCATGGGTGCGTGTAAGACCATACACGTATATGCAGGGTACCAGGGTACGTTACTCCCACCCTTGAGTTTTGCATCGGAGCCTGTGAATCCTGCAGGTTTCTTTGTGGTGTGGGTCTGAGCTGTCACAGTGTGAGCTCTGGCCCACGTGTGCATGTAGAAGTTGGTTGTCGCATGTGGATCCCTGCACAGGAGGTGGGACTTGTGTCCGCTCTGCCACGTGTGGGCACAGAGAGGGGCTTGTTTAGAAATATAGCAAACTATACGCATCATTACAGCAGCAGCACAATTCTACAGTGGTATATCTACGCAAGATATACCCTCCTGTTTCCTTTCCCTCCCCAGTGCCATCCATACTAGACCTGCATGAAAATGTTCCTTGCAAATGCTGCTTTTTCTTTTCCCCCAAGAAAAAACACAGGTTGGTTCCGAACTGATCCCAAACTGTCTTTCCTTATGGCACATCGCTTGCACAGATTGTCTCTCCAACGCCTCCTTCTCTGTGTGCTAGGTACAACTAAAGACCTCTAAGCTCATAAGGCAACGCAGAGTTTTGTCTGGTCAGCTTGAGGCAGCGCCCTGTGTGAGTCCTGTGTCTCAGAGCGTGTTACTGGAGCGGTAATCAGGCCAGGAAGCAATTCCTGTAAGCAGCTGTATTAGACAGGTGGGCGTCTAGTTTGTTGAGACAGTTTACAATAGAACGTTTCATCCAGAGGAGGGCCATGAGGATGTACAGCCTGGGGTAGAGAAGGCTGAGCAGAGACCACATGGTACTCTGTGGCTTCCTGACAAGGGGAAGTGAAGGGGCAGGCGCCGATCTCCTCTCTTTGGTGACCTGAGGGAACAGCAGAAGCTGTGACAGGGAAGGTTTAGGTTGGATATTAGGAAGAGGTTCCTTACTGAGAGGGTGATTGGTCACTGGAACGGGCTCCCCAGAAGTGGTCACAGCACCCAGCTTGACTGAGTTCAAGAAGTGTCTGGACGATGCTCTCAGTCACATGGTTTTATTTGGCTGGGCCTGTGTGGAGCCAGGAGTTGGACTTGATGATCCTTATGGGCCCCTTCCAATTCAAGAAATTCTATGATTTCATATCACGTCTGTAAAACTATGTGCTTTATTTCTGGGGATCATCAAAAAGCTTTTTTTCATTAAAATCGTCAATATTCTTAATTCTGTTCTACAGGAAAGAAATTTCAAATTTTCATCACCAGCTCACAATGAAAAAAACCTTCAAGTTTCCCAAGAAATGAAAAATCTTAATTTTCTCTGCATTACATGGTGACTTCCATAAAATTATCTATAGGACAGGATGGTTTTCATTCTCCACTTATGACCAAAGGCTGCTACACTATATGCTACTTGATTTGAAGGAACCAGCTCTGTGCACAGGAGGTTCAAAACTGAAATTGGAGTAAAAGCAGTATTGCCTTTTGTAGAGCTTTGCCCAATAGCTTAGCCACGGTACTGGTGGGGCAGACACCTGCTGTTGGGGATGAGGGCATCTGTAACTCTGCCAACATCAAACCTGCCATGTCAAGGTAGTTAGGCTTAGTCCAACAGCCTGCTAGGGAGCCTAAACTGAGGAATGTGACCCCCCTACTGCTTCTCCTACACCCATAATTAATATGCCAAACCTGATTTATCTACTTTTTTTCATCTATATAGACCATGACTTAGAGCTAGACAGCCAGAGCTGAAGTACAGTAGTGTAAGAAAGAAGAATGAGACTCTAAAATGAGAGGAGAGACTGAAACTGCGAGTCACTTCCTACTCCTATAGCTAAAAGACAAATGATTTCATGAAGGGCCTTTCTCTCAGATTATCTGCCGTGATAAACACTTTTCAGCAAAAAGGTAATGAGAAAAAACAGTGCCTAACCCCTGGGGAAAGGAGAGAGACAACAGAGATCACATCATGCTATCTGTATGCCACCAAATCAGCAATTGATGCTAACAACAAATGGACAAATGGAGATAAAAATCACAGCCACGCATTGAAGCCTTGCCCTGAGAAGCCTGTGCCTACCTCTGATGGAGACCTGGAGCTCTGCTTTCTCTTTGCACCATAACAACGTACGTGCAGCTTATTTCTCCCAGTAAAACGCTGTTGAGCTGAGCCACAGGCGAGCACTGTGTGTGTGGGGTGTGTGTGTGCGAACAGGTCTGCGTGTGGGAGGATGCCTGTGAGGGTATGAGCGCCCCACGAGCACCTCTGTACCTGTGGGAGGCACGGGGCTGGGTGTACCAATCCCTTCGTGCCTGCTGCTAGGAGTTAATAGGATTAGTCTGAGGTTTTAAAAGAGCTGCTGTTAAAGGCTTTTTGTGTTAGCTGAACACGTGGGCTACACATGGCACCTTGCTTTGCCTCATAGGGGGTTTGGTGGAAGAAATCAGAACGACCACGTGTACCGAGGAGCTGCTACAGGGTATTATCTTCACCACAGATGGTATTATTCCTGCAAGTGAAGCAACCAAGGGGAACAGGAATTGGATATTGAGGTCACGGAGGGAAACAGCATGAGGCACCACTTACATGCTGGGAGCAAATATTAAGGGATACTAGGGTTTGACTCATGAGGTTTTAAAGTAGTGCTCTGAAACCACCACACATCATCTATGCCTGGCAGGGACAGAGAGAGGGATGGTTGTGGGAATTAGGGGACAATCACAGGCCTGTTGTCCTCTAAGTCAAAGTTTCTAGAAGAATTACAGGAATGACTGGACCACCCGAGCAGGATGTTGCTCAGGGGCTGGGGTGCGGGGCTAGGAGGTGCGCAAGGAAGGACAATGTGCTGCACAGAGAGCACCAGGGCTGTCTCTCAGGATTTACTCAGTGCAAGGTACGTCCTGCTGTAGTGTCCAAATATCCTGAGGAAGGCTTCTCATGTGGGAGGATTCCTCATGGTTAGCAGGGCACAAGAAAGCCAGCCATGCTGGAAAGGACAGCAAGACTCAGCACAGCAGCCTTTCTCCTCTGAACATGCAGCATGAGATCTTTGGAGAGGCAGAACCAAAAAAAATCAGATGCACCAGGTAGAGGAGCAGTAGAAAAAGAGAGGGCAGCTGTAAAAGTAACCTGTAGTGTTTAATGTTTAGGAGGAGGGGGATGGATGCTTTCAGGTGCTTGGCACTCGGTGCAGCCTGTTGCATAGCAGGAGAGTGCAGTTGCTGGCACGAGTGGGCAAATCAGCCTTCAGGAAGTGCTTGTACTGTGCCAGGGCCCCAGGACTACTTTCGCTGCCTTGGAGTTTCTCTGTCAGCTCTGTACAGCCAAGGCCTGGGTGCAGCCCTGCATCCAGCATGCAGCACTGCCGCGTCTCCCCTGCCATGCTGCCTGGCGTGGACAGGTGATGGCAAAGGTGGGGCTGCTGCACCCATAAGCCATTGTTCACCAGGTAAATTGATTTTGCTATGACAGGTCCACCCAGCCTGCCCTGATATAGCCCAGGCAGTAACACACTGCTCATTGCTCCCTGCACTCATGCAGAGAGACCAAATCCCCATTTTCTGCTGGCTAGCAAATGCCTCATTGGGGGATTATCACAAAGAACACCAGGAAAATAAAAATAAGGCTTTCCTTCAGACCTTCTTCTGTATCAGAAGAGTTCAGGAGGTTTCAAAACAACCTCCTCCTTGCAGAAACTCTGACTCTCCCAACCAAGCCAGCACTGGTTGGACATAAAGCCATAAATGAGGCTCCGACTCCTTTTGAAAGCATCAGGCTTCTTTTTTTTTTTTCTTTTTTTCTCCCTGAATTTCCATTTTGTGATAGAATCCAGGAGGGTTTTGCATGGCGAGCCTGCATAATGCAGGATACACTCAAGAGCGCGCTTCAGAAGAACGCCCCTGAGATGTTCTAAGTCAGCAGACCAGAACTGGCTCAAGGTTTGCTCACTGTGTAAAAATGATGTGGAGTGGTTTGTGGGGACAGACTCACCCTAGAGCAGCTGCAGGCTGTTTTGCCAGCCTTGCTTCTGCCTTGCTGACCCCTTTTTGCCCCTGCTCAGGCTGAGTATTGCCCCCAGCTGCACCTATCACATTTCCTCTTGCACCCCCCAGCCCTCATAGTGAAGTGTGTATAGGCATAGGCAAAGCAGAAAATAAAGAGGTGGGACTTCCCAAGGTTGTCTGTCCTTGTATATGGTCAAGGTGTGAGGATTTCAAGTCATTCTATCCTGTTGTGCTGCACTTTCTGCCGTCCCAGAGCAGCTGTTAGTGAGATCATGTGGAGAGGAGCTGGATGGTAGATTGGAAGTTCCCTCTGTGTAGTTAGTGGAGAGACACAGGCACGTTTTGGGCATAGGTTTGTTTTTAAGCTGGGTCTCCTAGAAAGGAAGAGGTGAAACCCCATGTTTAAATGGCTGCTTACAGGCAGCCTTCTAACAAAGCTCTGGCAAAACTCAGCTTTGCCTACAGCTCACCAGGAACCCATTTTATCCCTTTACCTTATCCACTGCATTTTCTATGTGTTACCGTTCAGCGCAATTTCGCGGGCCTGCTGAGGATGGAGACTGCTTGGTATGACCTCCCTGCACAGAGGGCTGGCAGCACCACTCCAAATGGCACCCGTGCCCCGAACTCAGCCTTTGCACTGCGAGTGTGTTTTCAGTCAGCTGCAAACATCACCTTGCTGCAAACACCCAGAGTTTGGCAGAAAACTGTCGTGGATTTGCAGACAGTGGTAGCCTGTGCTTAACAAAACTGAAAGAAGCAGACACGGGTGAAAATGGAGGTATATGACTATGAACACATGGTCCTAGCCGCAGAAAGTTCTTTGAAATGTCTGCGCTGACCCAGCTGGTGTGGGTTTGGATCTATAATTGCAGTGGTTCTCATGACACTTTCTCTTTCCAAAAGCTTTCTGGCAGAGACAACTCATCTGGCACGGGCAACAGTGTGAAATGAAGATAAATGAAGGATATGGGCACAGGAATCCCTAGAAGTAGGCTGGGTAGGTGACGGCTTTTCAGGTACTATGTTGGACTGTTTGTTCTCTGTAACTAGAGCGGCAGCAACACAAGTAGCAACTGAAGCAGTCAGTGAGGAAAAGAAACCATCCCCATGTCTAGGATGTCAGCCTAGGGCTTAAGAGAGCCCCTCATGTCCTGCTGCTGCTGTAAACTCATGTGTAGCCACTACGAAAAAGAAGAGACATCTTGTGCTTTCACTTCAGAGTCTCGACTTAAGCATATTTTGACACGTGGCTTGGAGCATGTCTGCTCCTCTGGCCAGTACTAAAGCAGCAAATATATCCTGGTGTCTCGTCTCTTATGTATACAGGGAGTGGATTTTTGTGGCCCCACTACTTCTCAAAGGCAGAAAGGGACTAGTGCATGTCCAGAGGCACTGTGAATGGACTTTTGGCTAGGAAGGCAGGTGTTATAAAGCTGTTGAGGCCAGATCAATAATTAAAAAGCGAATTATATGAAGGATAGATGGATGTTCGTGGGCAGATCTGTGTATTTGCCAGTAGTCTTTTGACTGTCATTTTGAGAGTGACTCCTGTGATGTCATACGTGAGAGGGATGCTCATCATGTGAAATCTCCTCCTCAAGCAGTGGATATGCAGACTGAAATCCTGGTACAGCTGAACTCCCTTGTCAGGGTTCATGCCATCCAGGTGTATGTGTTTGGATCCTTTCAGGTAAAGGATGGAAGACCTGCACAGCAGGGAGCTTCCCTCCATACTCTCCTCTCCCCATGAATTGTATGCAGAAATGCAAAATACTCATTTTGCAGCGACACAATTTGGTTCTGCTGTAGGTATTTTAACACAATTCTGGGTCGGTCAGGTTCTAATTGAATTTAATTAGCACCTTATGTAAGAGATGTCAAATGCTTTCCTATCTTTGGAAAGCATTGAAAGGAATCACCTTCAATCTGATCCAGCCGATGGCTCTCTAATCAACAGGGCAAAGACATCTGTCCAGACACAGAGACTTATTTTTCTGGGGAAAGTCAGGTTTGATCTCTTGAGTCATATGATCCCTTGAAGGGAAGCTCAGAAAATAGAACTCTGCTGTATTATCAAGCTATAAGTCACAGCAAGAGAAGCGACGCATATAGATGAGTCACAGGTCACTGATTCCCTTTGCTCCTGAATGAGTCTCTCTGAATTTATTAGAAATTTTTAAGTCTCCAACTTTCTGCAAGATGCATCTTTTCCCTTTAATTACCCTTAATTTTTAGTTCTCTGCTCTGTGGTGGGTGTTTGTGCGTACAGTACTTTTCATGCTGTATAAAGATCTACAAAGTAACCCTTATGCCTACTGACTTCTGTCAGATCGTTTTTTCTCCAAGAACTGATTGCAAAAATAGGGCTTTTTTTTTTTTTTTTTTTCCTGTGTGATAGCACAGTTTTCTGAAGGAGGAAAATGAAACATTTGGTCTAAAACTCAGGATAGTGTGATGCTACAGTGCTGCTGTAGTATCAAGAAAGTTGTAGTTTGGGTGTCAATGAAGATGGGTTCCTAAAATGAACTCTGTCCTTGAGATCATGTTGGGAGGTTTTTTTGCAAGCTGGTAGCATATCTCATGGGAGATAGAAGCTTAGCTTCATCTACCCAGACTTTAAACATCTACCACTTAGATGTCTAGCTCTGCACTCATCACCCTAGCCACGCTGTGGAGAGTTTCTATGATTCTCATCACCCAAGGGCAGTTATCTTCAGCTGGGTTGCTTCATGCAAGGAGCTAGGAGGCATTCTGCTCCTCTGTTGTCCTCTCTGAGAAAAATAGAAATACAAACTCCTTCAGCCATGGACAGAAAAGTCTTTCTGCAAAGGTTAGTGGAGGCAACAGTATGGTAGCCGAAGGGAGCAAACACTACTTTTCCTTCTCTCTGATAAATGTTGTGATGCTAGAATAGCTCTTAGGTATTTATATGTTGGGTTTTGTATCAGGGTGTTTTTGCCACATTCTATTGCTTAAGAAGAAAGATTTTTATGCTAGTGTCCTGGCTCTGGCCAGGCCAGAGCCAACCTCCCCAAGCAGCCAGCACAGGTGAGCTGAGTCAGCCCCAGCTAGTTCCTCACCACCTGACATCACTCCCCCATAAAAGGGGCTGGTGTGGGGGCACTCCTGGTGCTTCTAGAGCAGTCTGAGTGTGGCTGGGGTGTCAGGTTGGTCCTCACAGTCCTCTGTAATCATTGGGTCTGTAAGGTACTCTGTGTTATTACTGGGTGTGAGTGTAATTGGCTGTTGTTCTACTTTCATAGTGCTTTTGTCTGTAAGCTGTCCTTATCCCAACCCATGGAGGCCCTGTCCGCTTCTCCTTTGGGAACTAGCAGTGTGTGGTTCTCAGCCACTGGTTGGGGCTGAACCACCACAGCTAGCTTTTCAGGAGTCTGCAAGAAGTAAATTTTGAAGCTGGATTTGAAGAAGTAGGGTCAACAGGCCTCCATAGAGAAGGTCTATGTGGCTAAAAGGAGTGTGAAGATGATCAGAGGGTTACATGACCCAATAGTTGCTGAAAACATGCTTTGTGGTAAATTTTGGTACTGAAATAGAAAAGTCCTTTCCATTTTCATTGCTCCTACTGGAAGGGGAAGACAAATCTAAACCCAGATAAATCAACTCTGATGGGCAGTGATGTCCACCAGAGCTTGGAGACAGCCTGGAACACCTCTGGAGGAGTACACAGAAGCCTTGTTCATCTTAATTGACTTTTTTTTTTCTTTTCATTGTGCTATGAAACCTAACATTGAATACATTTGGAAGAACCATTCCTTGAGTGTGCTTATTTCTCCCCTCCTCTGCCCACCCTAGACAACCCCTTTCCCTGCTTTGAGGTAGAGAAACCACATCTTTGCTTTCTCTGGTGTTAGCAATCTTCAGAAAGTTTTTGGTTTGCTTTTGTTTCTCACCATGCAGATTTCTTTTTCTTTCAACACAGTGAAATTCAGGATGGATTGATGGTCCTGCAGAGCAATGTTTTCCTGTGTGATAAATAACGCAAGGGCTCCCTGAACTGATCAAATGAAGCTGGGATTTCCAAGGTGACAGAGCCCATTGGTTTCTTGAAGGGTTTAGGTTTAGCGTGCTCTGAACAGAAAAGATTGGTATTGTAATTGCAGCACTCTAAGAGGGCTCGGCTGTTAGCCTTCTCCTCTGAGGGTAGGATTGTTGTGGCATGGTGACAGTGTGCTAGGGTGAATGTTGTCTCCTTGGCTTGCCAACCCAAACATCTGAGCTTCTGTCAAACAACCACTGGAGATACAGCTGATGGTCAAAACTGTTCACGTTTTTCATGGTTCATGCTTGTTTTGATGGATGTTTCCTTTCACCCTCTGGAGCTTGAGCTCGTGTGACTACATGTGTGCAAAATTAGCAGGATGTCTAATGTTTTTCACCTTTGGCTTCTGACCCTGTTCCACATCTGAAAATCATTCTAATTTGATGGCCGATTAGCTGCCTATGAAATGGATAGATGAAATACAGCAGAGCTTTTCACCCATCTCCTGGAAAAAAAAAATGCTGGAATCAACAGCCTTCCTGTTGGGCAGTTAGCCAGAAAGAGTTGGGACAGAATGGGACACAAACATTGCGATTTTTATTTCTTCTGGGACCCCCTTCTCAATGTAATTGTTGAGGCATTTTTTTAGGGTAGGAAAGAATTGAGGAAGAGATGGGATAATGGATACAAAAACATGCTGGTATTGCTTGCAGATCTAAACATGCAGGCTCCTTTTACTCATGCAGTTTGGCAGGCTGGCACCTTATGCTATCACAAAATTCAAACATCCACAAACATTTGGAAGATAAAATGTAGTGAAAGTAAGGTAGAATAGACAAGAGAAAAAAACCTGTAAGGTCCAACTAATCAGATACCCTGAGATCCCAGTGTTGCTCAATCCTCTTTGCAAAAATTAAGCTGATGACTTTGACCTTTTTAGTGCCTTAATTTTACAGATGTAATACCGATGCTTAATACTTTCCATGTGTGAGATTCAAAGCAGCTTAAAAAATGAGGGGAAGTTGCAGCAATCCTTTATTACAGACAGACTCACTAAGAGAAATGATTTAACAAAGTCATTAAGAGTCATGAGGCTTGCCCGTTCTGTGTATGCACAGAGTTAACATATCCTCCAGACTCTGCTTACCTAGTCCAAAGTTATCAAGTGGAGGTGCCTTGTTAACAGTGTTTTCCCCTCTGGCTTGCTGGTGCTGTACTCCCCACCTGAAATCCCATGATATACTGTTTTTTTTTCCCCCCGTCTCTTAAAGGGATACCAGGGTATGTAGCCTGTATTTATCTGAGGGCCGTCTCTGTAGTGCACGAATTACCCTTAGCTAATTCCTGGTCTGAAAAAAGTAAATGCAGAAAGTAGCATAGAATCTTGATCTGCATCTGCCTATCCTTAGTTTTTAATTAGGCTTGGGTGTGGGTATCAGTTTGGTTCGTTACAAGGACAGAAGCAGTTGCACAGTTCAGGTGTGACACTATACTGCGTACCATCAGGGCTGGCTCTGAGGGTCTAAGTTCAGGTCTGAGCCTAGACTGCATTTTTCAGTAAACACAATTTCTCACCCAGTACCACCTGAAGTCCTCAGAGGAAGAGGGCTGTTAACTTCCAGAAGAAACTGATGGGTGCAGTCAGGCATTGTAGCTTCTGTAATGATTGTATTTTGCAACCTGGCAAGTCCTGACCTGAGCAGAGCGGTCAGTGATAACCACAAGATGACCATTGCAGAGATGTGGGGACCTGAGTGCACCAGTTAGATTCTCATTACAGTGGCTGCCTGTAATGATGTTTGCAGGAAGAGCCCTGATAAATCCCCCCACTGTTAATAGACCTTACTTCCTAGTTTTCCCTTCCTTGCATTCTGTATTTGGTAGTGGTAGATGATGTACATAGACACCTGAAACAGTGGTTCGTGTGAGGTTTGAACCAGCAGAGATCAGAGCTGCATTTCAAAGTCTTTTCAGATTCCCCATTGCTGCTTGTTCCATCTCCTCTGGACCTTCCTCCTGCCTGAAATGACGGAAAGAAGCTTTCTCTGAAACTCTGATCGCAATGTCTGTTTCCCCCAGTGGTGCCTGGTAGAAGAAATCTTGTCTCTTGGATATCAAATTTGAAAGCAAAAGTGAGAGGGAAAATAACAGTTGCTTTAAATAATGAACAAGAGTACTAGGAGATTTATTTTCCCCCACCTTATCCACTCCCTTGTGCAGATCTTCTCTTCTTTAAAAGCTGTTTTCCAAAGTGAGTTTCATGCTGGATCGACAGCCCTGCAAAGCGACATCCTCTGTTCACATACCAAATGGGAATAAATAATGCGTGGGAGTGCAGACTTTCACTCAGCAGTAGCAGCATGCCTTGGACTTAATATAGATAGAAGGTTGCACACATGTGAAGGACTAAGGTTTTCTCCCTGGTCCACTCAGTGACAAGGTCCTGTACTCTTCTGAACAGCAAGGAAGAGAGCAGAGGTGGCTACTTACTCACTGATTTCTAAGGGAGCAATAAATGATCAATTAGTGATTTTTCACTGTAACAACTACAAAGGGTTTACGTGACAAAACATGTCTGTGGTTGGCCTGGAACACGTGTGTTCCAGGCAAAACCTGTAGATGTTGCTACAAATCTTGAATATGTTTTGCCTTTGAAATTGACACATTTGAACTGATTTTGGACTTGACATGGTTCAACTCAAATTCTGTGTTTAGGGAAGTACAATGCTGCTACTTAGACATGCACACCCTTTTCTTTTCTTTTCTTTTCTTTTTATTTTATTTTATATTATTTTATTTAATTTTTTTTTGGTCTTCTACCACATGGCTCTTTCTGTCTTCACTCCATCTGCCATTATGACTGGTCATCTAACTCACAATATTGTTTCTTTTTTCAGGGCAGCAAGGTAGGACCTCCTGGTTTAAATACTTGCCTACAGAAATTTGAAGTTAATTGCTGAAAGTTCTTGTGCCAGTAAAAAAAATAATACTGATATTTAAAGCAGTACACAAAAATGAGAGTGAGGCTGTTTGGATTGCAAACATTTAACAACTCAAGCAATTGTTTCCGAGCATTTTCTTTGTGTCATTTTTCAGATGTCTTGTAACTGGGAAATATAGTTAGGGATATTTTTAGGTTGAACAGAGTTAATCAGCTACAATACAAATAAAATTTGAACTTTCTCCAAATCTCAAGCTGAACAGCTTTTCAGAAGGTTTCAATTAGCTTTTTCTTATCATCATTTATCAGCAGTCCTGTCTAACTGGGGAGGTCTCAGTTGACTGGAGGTTAGCAAATGTGATGCCCATGTACAGGAGTCAGAAGGAGGATCTGAGGAACTACAGTCTTGTCAGTGTGACCTTGATGCTGGAGAAGGTTGTGGAGCAGATCATCTTGAATTACAGGATAACTGGGTGATCATTTCCAGCCAGCATGGATTTATGAAGGCAGGTCTTGCTTGACCAACCTGATCTCCTTCTATGACAAGATGACCCACTCAGTGGACAATGAAAAAGGCTTTGGATGTTGTCTACATGGACTTCAGTAAAGCCTTTGACACCATTTCCCACAGCATTCTCCTGGAGAAACTGGCTGCTTATGTTTTGGATGGGCATACACTTCACTGGGTAAAAATCTGTCTGGCTGGGGCCACAGAACGGTGGTGAATGGAGTTAAATCCAGTCAGTGTCCAGTCACAACTGGTGTTCCCCAGGTCTCAGCACTGGGGCCAGTTCTCCTTAATATCTTTATCAATGATCTGGATGAGGGGATCGAATGCACCCTCAGCCAGTTTGCTGATGATACCAAGTTGAGCAGGAATGTTGATCTGCTTGAGTGGGAAGGCTCAACAGAGGGGGCTGGACAGGCTGGATCAGTGGGCTGTATGAAGTTTGACAAGGCTAAGCACCAGATCCTGCATTTGTGTCATAATGGCCCCATGTAACACTACAGGCTTCGGGAAGAGTGTCTGGAAAGCTGCCCAGTGGAAAGGACCTGGAGGGTGTTGGTCAACAGACAGCTGAATGTAAGGCAGCAGTGTGGCTGGGAAGGCCAACAGCACCCTGGCTTTTATGAGGAATAGTTTGGCCAGCAGGACTAGGGAAGTGATCATCCCTCTGTGCTTGACTTGGTGAGGCTGCAGCTTGAATACTCTTTTTAACTTTTGGGCCCACTCACTACCAGAAAGGCATTGAGGTGCTGGAGTGTGATCAAAGAAGGGCAGCAAAGGTGGTGAAGGTCGAGAGCACTCTACGTGAGAAGATGTGTACTTAGGGACAGGGTTTAACGGTGGACTTGGCAGTGTTAGGTTAACATTTGGATTTGATGACCTTAAGGGTCTTTTCCAACCTAAACAAGTCTATGAATCCTTTTTTACAGTTCCAAATGTCCAGGTATCAGCAGATACCAGATTCAGGAGCATTGATATGTTTGGATAGGGTATATTTTTCTGTTATTTTTTAAGCTAAACAGAAGCAGATTGAAGTCTTCTCTTGAAAAACTTTGCTCTGATAAGAATTCTGTCCCTGTTTTCTAGAAGACTGGGCGGTTCAGTGAAATCAGGAGTGGATCAAGCATCTTCACTGGAAATGGGTATGAACAAAGTCCAGGGCCTGTTTCTTAATAGCTATACTTGCATCTACTTTTTTTTTTTTCTGTTGAGCAGCTAAGCTTATAATGTTATTTCCAAATAGATAAAGAGATGAAGCTTTACCCTGAACTTAGGATAAAGTTCCTGATACATCCCCAAACTTAGGAATCTTGTCCATGAACTCCCCGTTGGGGATGAGCCAGGGAGGGGAGGGGATGGGAAGTATTATTGGGAAGGTGTTAAGTGACAATTCCAACATTGCCTATAAAGTTTTGATGGCCTGGTAATCTTGTGATGATGATTCAGACAAGGATGTGTCATAGAGACAGTCCTAATAGTGTTGATGGACAGAGGAGATAAGAGTGAGCCAAAGATCACCCTTTTTTCCAAGCATATTACAGGACTTGCCTGTTTGTCAGAGCCTGCTTGCAGTAACCCAAACCAAGAAATCATAAACCCATACACAAATAAAACCACAGAATTTAGCAAACAAAGCTGCTCTGCTAAGAGAAATGAGAAGGAGACCCACTCTGAAGCCTGCTGTAGAATCTTAATTGCTGTATGGTGCACTGAGATGGTGGAGATGGATGGATGGATGCCTTAAAACAGATGAGTGGGTGGACAGATAAGATGAAAGGTGCACAGGAGCCCCCAGTGGGAAGGCATTCCAGAAGTCAATAAACTCAGTCTAATATTTTCCCTATCCTTTACTGGGGGTGGGAGAAGGCAGGAGTGTTTACTTTAGCAGTTTAGGAGATTTTTCCTCACTCGTGTATGATTTGTTGATCTATTTTCCCAGGGTTTGGGGTTTTTTTTCACACCTTGCAAATGAAAAAGATGTGTGAATTTTGAAGACAGGAGGGTAACTAGAGCAGGAAGGATCTGTTTGCCTTAGGTACCCCAGAATGAGTGGGAATAGAAGCAGGATTTACAGCTGGAATGTTGGAGGATGAGTTGAACATCTTCCCTCAACAGGTGTTAAGGGATGTGTTGGAATTTCTCCCCGACAAAAGAGAGATGTCCACGTCCACCTTCCCCAGGACACAGTCCCCAGTGTGGATTCCCTTCCCCTCCCGTTGGCTCTAGCAGTCTGGATACTTGTCAAATCCCCAGCATGCAGCTGCCTGCATCTTGAGCTCCATTATTATTGCTGATGCTAATCTCTGACCGCTGAACACGGGTCAGAACCAGGAGATAATTGCAGCTCCGATCCGCCAGGCACGGTCCTTTGTGAGTAGTTAATGAGTGTTCAGGAAAATAAAGCAGAAAGAAGAAAAGGGGGATTGTGGTTTGCATACAGTGAGATAGAGAGTGAATAGGAGATGGAAGGAGGGGACAATTCACTGATGGGGGGAAAAAGAAAGAACTGGGAAAAAAGAAATCGTTTGCACTAAAGCCACTACTGCTTTATCCTTGTTTAGCCCAAGCCAATGCAGCCAACTCTGGTAAGAAGTGGACTGAGCAAGCAGGATGTGGTGACAACCCGGGTCTCTTTGCAGTGCTTTTCTTCTGGATGCAGTGAATGCAGATGTGGGGGTCACCAGTCGCTCTGGCCAGTCAGGGGGTGACACCCACAAGACAAATATCCTTGTGCTCTTTGCTCTGAGTTATTTCCTCGCCTTTACCCGGCATCACGTAGCCCGTGTAGATGAAGGTGCCCTCTAGAGATTGGCTATCTACTCCTAAAATTGACTTTAACTCTCAGCTTGAGTGGCAGTGACCTGTATCTCTGTATCTGAATTACCAAACTTTATTCCCAGCTCTATCTATATAACACATACAGAGGTTTTTGGTGTCTGAAAGAGAAAGGTGACTTTTATCAAATCTTTACCAAGTCCTTAAAAAGGTAGCTACATCCAGCCATCCACATGACATGGCTTCTCATGAAGATCTTACAGGGCATTTGTGTCCTCTGTGTGGAGGAGATGGCTTTACCTGCTCCTATGACATCTGTCACAGGGGATAAATGATGCGATGCTGTGACACAACAGCTTGGTGGTCTGGGCATGTCTGGGTTTTTGGAAACCAGAAACCACCTCAATGGAGGGGAAGAAAAACTGCTTCCTGCAAATGAATTAGAGTCACTGGGGATGGAGTTCGAGGGGAAATAAATGATTGCAGTACGTGTTTGTGTCCATATGAGTCCCCTCTTCCTAACGACCATGTTAATGTGCTCGTAAAAAGATATGGCGCAGGGGGGACGTGACTGTTCAGGCTGATTAGCATTTTATGGCAGAACTAAGCTCCATGACAAACGGCTGGCTGGGTGGGCTGTTTTTACAACCCAGAAAACTCTACTTTAAGATGCTGAAAGTATGAGTTCCTTTTCCCTATTCTGAGTGCTATTACATTAATAATAATATTAGTTATTATTGGCCTCTGGGGAGTCTTGTATCTCCCATGAAAACACAAGATGGTGAGGCAGTTTTGGGGTGACTGAGGTGAGTCCTAACCAGAAATGCTCTGTACTGGCTCAACAGGACAGGACAGGGCACTGTGCTGAGAGAAGTGCCTACAACCAGCTACAAACTGTGAGGGACATCCTGGGGCCTTTTGGACCTACTAATAAAAAAACTAAGTATTGCATCATAATGTTTTGGCCATGCCCAGTTGCTCTCTGCAGTTTGCTGTGCGCTTTCAGTTAAGTATTAAATGTTTGTCTTCCAGCCCAAACTCACGTATACCATGGTTCTGTGTGGCTTTGCAGTCTGGGGGCATGTGTGTTTTTCTGTTGCACTGAATGACCTACATCCCCTTTGTTTGGAAAGAGGTGAGGGTTTCCTCAGGGTAAGATACATCATGGATGCGTTTCCAGGTTTGGAACAATATGTGGGTTCAAAAGCTGCTGAGACAGATTTTTTTTCCTCAAATAATGCCTGAGTGATGAGGTATAAATTGATAAAATGGGATGGGAGCGGGGAGGGGCAGGGAGAGATGGGGATGGGGGGGTGGAGTGGGGGCTGGAGGGGGAGGGTGTTAATAAAAAAGGTGGGTTTTAATCTGCTGTGAGTGTCCTAGGGATCACCAGCCTTTTCAGCACTGGGACTTTTGCAGATGTAAATGTTCCTCAGAGCTGTGGGGGAAGTTCAAACAGTAAGACTTTGCAAGGCAAGGAGCAGCTCTTCTACAAGGCAGTGAGCAGAGGGACTATGCAATGGTAGGCATTTATACCACGTGCTTTGTGTTGTCTCCAGTGATGGAAGGGCTCCATCTGGTTAGAAGTCTCAGTATATAACTGCTTATCATATAATGTCACTCGGAAGTCAATTTTTTCGGGGGGGGGGGTTGGGCAGTGACAGGTATTGAATAGCCTAATGTCAAGAGAATAACAGGTTTTACGCCAAGAGATTTAGAAATGTGAGAGAAGTGGTTTTCTGGGCAGATCAATTCAGTGAGTGCCGGAGAAGGGATGCAAGTCCAGCCGCAGTGAGGACTCTCAAGGGAAAGTGTAGCAGAACAGGTAAGGTAGAGCCATGCATCCTGTATATACGGGCATGTGTGTACACGTGCATACATTAGGAATGAGGACCCAAATTCAGCACCCTGCCTTTACTTGGCCATGTGTGTAAGCATATGTCTCTATACCTGTGCTGAAGACTTTTATGCCAGGACTTACTGAAAAAGCTAGAAAGAGTTTTGTGGGCATTAGGAATAATTCTGAGCTCGTACTCGAGTGTGTACTCAATGGAAGGCTGGAGCTGTGTGAGAGACTTGCAAAGGAAACCTGAAAGTCTGTAAGACACTGTGCACTTACCTTGCTGCTGACTCCACCCTGGAGCTTGGCAAATCATTAAGAAAAAAATGTAATTGCAAAAATGTGTAAATTTATCCTTCAGTGTATGTAATGGCCTGATAGGGTGTGTGGTTTCTTTCCTCTGCACCCTCCTCTTCCCACTTTGCTCCCTGGGAACACAAGGGACGTTAGGCATTACTGATACAAAGACATGAATTTCTAATGCAGCTTGAGTGTTTGCAATCAAGAGAATTTAGTTGAAAACTCCACAAGTAGGTTTTCACACTAGAAATGCTTATCAGCTCACCCAAAGAATAAGCAGGGAGTTACCAAGTGTGGCCAACTGGGACTAAGCACTGCAGCTCACACGCTGAATATCTGAAGTCACCCCACCAACAAAATATGTGATAAAATATGGATATTTCCCACATAAATTCCAATACCTTATAGATGGGAGGAAACTGCCATTTGCACAGGGATATTCCACAAGCTCTGGAATGGAGGGGAGAAAAAAGCTCACATTTCATGAAGTAAAATATTTGCTATTAATAATTTGCTCTGTTTGCCTTAGTTTGTCTGAGGGTGAATTAACTCTTTCGTTATCCCAGGGGACCCCCAGCTCACACGCATTCACATTTGAATGCATGTGAATATTGCAGGCATGGTGGAACTGAAAGGAATGAAAATGGGAATGTTTTTCCAAGCCTCACCTGTAAGCCACAAATGTCATGATGCCAAGATGAAAGACCCACTGTAGTTCTTGATACAGTGCTTTTGCTCTCTCCTTTAACCAACCAGCAGTGAAACAGTTAACAGTAGTGGCCCTTCTACTGGGGGGGACGACATGCGAGTGCTTGAAAGGAGCAAGAGGGTTCACTTCTCACAGAGCTGTAGTTTTGAGGTGTACTTTTGCCACACGTTTCAGCTGAGAAGTTAAAAAATCTCACTCATTCAGATTGTGACAGCTCCACAGCCCTGTAGCTATGGTTCCCTGAACTTCTGAAACAATTGCCCCAAGGGCACCCACAAATGTTTTTGCAAAGTCTAATGGGCACCAAAGCCTTGGCAAAGCTGAATCCAGCCTTCAGTCCTTCCTTGCAAATGACTGCTGTTCCATCATCTTTGTTGATGGGCTGTCTGAGGGTCTTAGTAAACACAAAGGAGCTCAGAGTGAAGTTCAGGACAGCTGGAGATGTCCTTGCATGGATGTGTTTGCCATTAGCTACCAGGCCTGCTTGCAACTAAAAATTCTACCATTGCAGAGCAGCATGCACAGAATGAGCTGGCATCCCGCCTGGGCTGTGCATGGTGGCTGGAGACTGGGTACATTTGGTGACAAATAGGGAAGCTGTGATGATGGGGAAGCTATTTCTGCTACAGGATTGTTATGTCCTGAACAGAGATGCGCCTTTGAGAGCAGGATGAGTGGTAGAAAGTTTTGGCTTGTCATATGTACAGCCTTGTTCATCTCTTGTGAATAGTGCTCCATGTGTGTGTAGTGCTACAGGTGCATTAGTGACTTTCCTCTGGGGAGAAGGTGTCTTTTCTGCTCCATAGCAGAAGTGATGAAGGAAGTACCTGAGGAAGAAGTCCCATACAGAAGCCACAGCAGTGACGTCCTTCTTGGCAGAGATATGATGAAAGTTGGTGCCTGTGACTTGGAACTTTCCTTCCAGTTAAAATGCAGCTGTCATTTCTGGAGATGCAGAAAAGGCTACTGTGTAGGGCATGAGGCAAAAGTTATGAGGGCCCAGAGTTTCCAGGGTAATAGCAGCAGAAGCAGGGATAAAATGAAGGGAGGGAGGCAGTTGTCAACGTTGCACCGAAAGCAAGCAGGTAGACAGGATGTGTTGGACAGAGAACTAACTGGAGAAGCAGACCTGAAAATAATGAGGGAGAAAACTGCTGTTCATTATGGTTTCTGCTACATTCAGGGAGATAGGGCTTGACACTGGCATTCTTTGCAAATAGTCAGGATTATGCCAGTGAGCTGACCCAATTCAACTCCAGGGCTGGAGTTCTCCATCTGTGAATATTGCTTAATTGCTCAATGCAAAGGAACAGCAGTGCCAAGGCCACCACTGAGGTCTCAGTCTCAATTCCATCGTCTTGATCTCTGTTCTCCTGACAGAGACTCATGGGATTGAAACAGCTGCGCTTGAGTTTTCCATATGAACTGTATTCTGCTCTTTGCAGGCTTTTAGAAGAGCATGCTTGGTACCCAGAATGGCAAGCATGATAGAAGGGGGCTCTGCCAACTAGTGTTTTCTTCTCTCTGTCAAGCTGCTTCTCTCTTCCTCTCTCTCAGGAAAAAAAATCTTGCTTTCTTCTTCCTTAGTGGCATGGGTTACACCATGCTGCAACCTCCTGAGACTGGGCTGTTTCAGGGCATCCTACACAGGGGCCTGGAAAATGAGATTTGTTGTTTAAAGCAGAGTACTGCAGGCTTCTCACATGGGGAAAGAGACGTGCTTGAGGGATTTCTCTGTGTTTCTCTGAGGTTTCCATGGGTTGTTCCCAGGAGCCATGAAAGTCTCCAGTGAAAACAGATCCAAATCTTTCTAGTGAAGAAGCTGCTTTGATATTGTGGATTAGTCAAGGAAAGTTGCTGCTTTAGCATTGATCAGACTAAGCTTCCCATTGGCTTGTGACTTCCCTGCCAGTAGTCAGTTTAGCATGGATGAGGAGGTACTTAGCGCCCACATAAATCAGAACCCTTATTTAGACCCATATATACTGGTGAGGCATGAAGGACCCATGTCTGTGAATCACCCTAAGAGCCCAGGGTCTGTAGAGGCACAAACATGAATCTAGAGAAGGACTGTCTGAGCTGGGACAAAATGTCTAGTGCTGCATTGAGCAGTGTAGGAAATAACACACATGGGGGTGACACAGGGCTCCCATGCAAGGAGTAAAATAAAATCCCCAGTGTAAGCGGGATTTGTCCAGCCCTTATCTCATCTTTGTAGCCTCTTGCTTCTTCCTAGGGACCAAGAAGCCTCAGTGGAGCCACACAGGATGTGCATCTCATATCTTACCTATGATACATAGAAAGTTTGGGCTAGCAATAGTCTGAAAGATGGCCTTTCTGATAAGGAATTGCCTGCCATGCAAACTCTTGAAAGCACGGCTAAGGAAGGATGCCCAAGATCCAGATTTGCAACATCCAGATTTGGGTTCAGGCCTGAGCCTATCCCTCCTCCTTTCCAGTGCACAGGACTTGGTTCATGTAGCAGGATTCATATGCTGCACGTGAGGCTGGAGCACTGCAGCAGAAAACAGAAGTAAAAGGTTTATTACAGAGCAACCAATTGAAGAGCTGGTATCTTAAAACACACTAACTCCAGCCTGGCCTGAACCAGCTTCTTTACTAACTTAAGTGATTGCATCCAGCTAGCTTTTGATGCCAGAAAGAAAGAGACTGTCTCTTTAAATAGAGGAGAAAATGATAGGGGTGATGTGATCTGATTAGTCTGTAAGATGAGCGGAAATTAGTTATTTTCATCCTTAATCACCCACGGGATGGGCCAATTATCGAGCTGTTAGAGACCTATTAGATGGTTGGGAACTCACCCTTCCTCACCTCCCTCCCATAACCCAGCATGAAATTATTGAAGTCACTCAATTTCACTCTCATTGAAACCCATGAAGGGATATCTCACAGCTGAGCATGGGGTGGCTGCAGAGGCCTTTTTCTAATTACTAGCAGTACTCCAGCTTCCAGAAATTGGTTTATTGATTTCACCCAAACTGCCTCCCTGAAAATGCAACCTTCAGGTTTGCAGGAACAATTCTATCTATCTGTTTGTCTGTCAGCCTATCTGCTTGTCTATCTATCCCCTCGTTTGACTAATCTGTGAGAGACAAACAAACTTTTAACAGCCGCCTGTCTAATCAATGCAGCTTGTTTATCTGCTCTTGAACAAACTTTAATTTTACACGTGTATTTGCAAATGTATCCAACGAGTGCTGCTTATGAACAAATCACAACCTGTGGATTCCTCACTAATTGGATTTCCTAAGTGTATTTGTTGTTTGGTATTGCTGTGAAGAAAGACGATTGGTCAGATCCATTCACATAACACTGGCCTCCTCCTCCCCTGCCTCTGACTGGGTAAGTGTAATTGCCAAAATGAAGAAGGTATATGTAAAAGTCATTGTGCTTTGGCAGAGGGAATGAATAATTTGGGGAGCGAAGAGGAGTGAAATTAGGGTTGATTTTTCTTTCTTGGGAATTGGATTTAAATTTAAGGCCCCACTACTAGGAAAAAAATAAAGTTACATGCTGGGGTAAGAGTTGAAATAATTTTTTCCCCATTGCACTCAGGGAAAGTAATCACCAGAGCTGATTGTATAGTGTATCAGTAGCAAGGCCGTGGCTCTGTCCTTGCCCGGCTTGCCTAGCTACTTGTGTTTCGCAGCCTTTAGGAGAGCTTTGTGCAGCACTTTGCTGTGGAGGATGTACTTGTGTGCCCTTACCAGTTCTCCCTGACTGCCATTTGTGCCAGGCCTCCATCTGGGGGGTGTGCATGTGTGTGGTGGTGCTTGCAAACTCTGCTCCTGCTTGGAGCTCTGTGTTGCTATTTGGTGTGAGGAGTATGAGTTGCGGAAGGCACCAAAGGTATCTAACGGGAGCTTGAAATCGCCATGGCGCTGGTTTCAGCAGAAGTTAGGGCCCTTCATGCTGGCTGCTAAATACTTTTGAAATTGTCTTGCTGCATCTCTTGGCCATTTGGATGCAGGCCCAAATTCCTCAGGTGCCCACACTGTTTTGCCTAGCAATGCTTTCAAATGCCTTTGCTGACTTTGGCCTGGCAACTCTTGCCTCTGGCTGATGCTTGCCATAGCCATGATCAGAAAAATTCTGAATTGCTGACCTAATAGCTCAGTTCAGTTGTGTAAATGTAGCTGCCTTTTCCTACTACAGATATCCTAGGGTATTTGAGAAAGCTGTGGATTACTAAAGACCCATAGGACCCCTGGAGCCGTAGCATGAGATCATGTGGGTATTGTTCCTCTGCTCTAGGTGACTGTGTTTAAGCAACTGAGTTGAGCACCCCTGGACTCTGTAGGGAAAGACATGTAGCTTCTGTAGCTTTCAGCACTGTGGCATGCAACCTGGAGGCCTCTCCTGCAAGCTTCCCCCTTCACCGTCCCTCTGAAAACTGGCAGCAGTGTGTCCTGGGAGACGGAAGAGTAGATGAAAGTTGAAGGGATTAAGCCAAAAGGAAGCTTCTGATTCTTTTTAGAAATAAGAAGATTAGTCCTAGTCTGATTCAGAGTTCACGTCCTTTTCCGGATCCAGCTGGAGCAGTGGAAGAGGTTACCTACCCTTTACAGCCAGCTACACCACACATATGGTAGTGCAAGTGGTTTGCCAAAGCAGTGCTCTTCGAAATGATCACATTCAGCTCTAATCTGCTTTGTTTCAGCTGGTGTGGGTTAGGGAGTGATCACGTAAGCAATTTCACTGGCAGGTCTGGGAAGGTGGCACCTTCCCCTGTGCGTTTGGTAACATGCAGCTCTGCAGGCCCTGCAGGCAGCAGCATCTTCATGTAACCCTCTTAGACATCTGGTCTGTCTTATGCCTTCAGGCACCAGATGATAGCTTGGTGAGTCACAGACCTTCTACTCATACCCTGCAAAGGCTGTAGCCTCTGTCTTTTGTAGACCTTGGGATAAGTGCTCATATTATGAGCAATGAAAATGAAATCCAGAGGAGCATGTGGGGTTTGTTATTTTTAGTTGAAGGGCCAAAGAATACCCTGGGCAAAGTCTGTGAATTATTTCTGCAACAGATCAGCTAAACTCGATGCACAGCATTAGAAATACTGATAAGGGTAGCTTTATTACAGCAATCTGGTGAATCCTGCATCTTCTACCTGAGACCATGGTTCTGCTGTTACTGCAACTGTTCTTTGAGTTTTGGGATATTTAAGGAACAGAAGTTTAGATTCACTTTTAGCAGCCTTTGGGTTGGTTTTGACTCTGATCATACCATTGCCCTCTGAGGGACTGTGGACTGCCTTTCAGGGTGGTGCCTGTGTAACTGTGATGAGTATTATCTTCTGTCTGCCTTTACCTGCATCTTATCTGGGCAAGGGAGAGGGGAGATTGCTCTTTGCTGCTTTCACCATCTTTGCTTAGTCTTCTTAATTTACAGCTTCTGTTCATTTGCAAAGCATACTCTGGATTTGCAAGACACCTCGTGGACACATGCAGAAGCATCACAGTAGGTGTTTAAGGACACAAAAGGGAAGGCCAGGCTTGTTTAACCCAGTCTGCTGTTGCCGAGTGTGGTTTCTATCTCTTATACAGGCATCTAGATAGTGGGGTAGCTTATGTACTGCGGGAAAGGTGGTAGAGTCACCATCCCTGGAGGTGTTAAAAAAAATGTGTTAATGTGACACACCAGGACATGGTTTAGTTTACCTGGTGGTATTGGACAGGTGGTTGAACTTGATGATCTTAGAGGTCTTTTCCAACCTTAGAGATTCTATGATTTTATAGTACACCGGACAAATAAGCACGGGCCTAACTGTAATTATCTGTCACCATCTGTAGAAAGCATTTAGGTACTTTGGTTTTGGGTAGCCTCTAAGCACCTGATAAATACTGTGTGTTGGAATGGTTTGATTGAACTGGCTGTTGCAGTTACAGTTGGTTCCTGATCCATTAGTTAATCTTCTTGTGATAAAGCCCTGGTCCATCCTTGGCAGGAGCTTCCAACCCCTACTCACTTGCCTTCTCTGGGCAGGGAAGGCAGGATCCTGGGAGCCCCTTTCCCCATGCTCACTTCAGTTGGCAGTTCCTCCTCACCTTCCCACCTGTTCCTACCTGGACTAGACTTACAGGCGTGGAAAATTAAGTCCTTTCTAACTCTCTGCTTCTGGCTTTAGCCTCTACCTCCCTCGGTTTCCTTGCTCAGAAATGCCCTAATTGAAGGGCAGCATATCCTTGACCCAGACTAAACAGATGGCATCTCTGTATGACATTCAGGCATGAATTTCCCGCACAGGCTGAAGGAGAAGGCTCAGACAGGTCTGTTCCCCCTCATTAGCTGTGCCTGACATTGTGCTCCAAGTCATGGGGCACAGGAATGGTTGTGTGGCTGTGCAGAGCTGTGTCCCTATCCGTCTCACGCCTGGATGTGGCCCTGGCAACACCTGTAACTGGCTTTGTCTGTCCTTATATGCAGATCCCACAAGGCTGGGCCTTCTAAGATCCACAATTTAATCACAGAGAGCTGACATGATGCTGAAAGTGATTTGTCGTGTCCATGCTGGCAGTTAAGTCATTGCCAGCAATTGCATCCAAACACAATAAATTGCTAGCCTGTGGACTGTTGATGGGAAAGTATCATGGCTGTCGCTTCAGCACAGGCATGAACTGCATCGCTTTTCACCCCAGCCAGGACTTCGAGGTGGGTATCTAATGGGCTTCAAATCCTCTATGATCAAATTCTCCATTAGTATCACTTCATTGGGTTACACCTTGGGAAAATTTTGTCTTCTTTATGAGGAAAATAGCCTTAAAAGGAAGAGTCTTACAGTGGGAGGGGATAGGTGGAATGGTGATCCAAATTGTAAAAAGCAGATGATTGATGTCTTTCAAAACAATTCACTATCACAGTAAAGAAGAGCTAGAACAAAGGATACTACCATCCTGCTTCCCTGCCCCAAAAAGGCTGAGAAGAAAATGTTCATAACGCAGAGCTTGTGTTTGTTTAAGAATAGTCTGGGATTTACCTGACTTATTACAGCTTTAGTGCACAGAAGCAGTATCAGCAGCAAGGGCATGAAAAATATTAGATCCAGGCAAATAGAATGTGTCAATCCAAAGTGGTAACAACTGTAAACCTTATCTATTTAGAGCTAGCAGGGGAAAAAATATATATATTTGGCAATCCTTCACCCCCTTCCCCAGTAAACCATGGTTTTGGACAACATATGTCACAGCAGCTTTGACAAACAGAAATCTGGGTACGTGCTCATTTACATGCAATGGGGGTATTTTGACACTGCTTTCAAACTCATCTCATCTTGTGATCCAAGACATTGAGACCTTGTTCCAAAGTCCATCACAGATGACCTTGCAGTTTATGTCCATGAGATGGATTTGGCTTATACATGATCAGGTAAGTATTTACGGACTAGTACACCAGGGATTTTACTTGAGAAAGGTCTGCAGCATGAGAAGTGTTCTTTCTAGAATAATTATCAGAAAAATGTTCTCCATGAAGAAAATTGACTGTCATGGGGGATGATGTTCTCTGAAGTAAGCTGGAGAAAGATAGATGCTTGACTGGACACCGCTGAGATTTTTTAAGTGTGCATAGTTTCAGGTGAATTTAATGTTGTGGAAGCAACCAACTGGAGGACTGTGAAGGGTGATGGACCCATGTTGCCACCTACTAAGTTTCTTATAAGCAAACGGTTATTTATCCAGACCTAGCCCTACCAATAGGGTTTTTTTCCTTCCCATCTTGATTTCTGGGCTAAAGACTTTATGTTCTTTCAACTCCTTTTCAGTTCTGCAAAATGTATGATGGTGTAACAGCATTTGACTTCAATAGGGTTGCTTGTACCTGGCACTTGGATATAGTGAGAAGTGGTGTAGATCCCCTGAGTGGAGCAGGTGATCAAACATAAGCAGACTTCAGTTGGATCCTTGATTTCACCAGTGATCTGCAGCATGCTCTTGGACAAAGCCTGTGGTGTCTGTGTAATTTACTTCCTACATCTGTAGCTAATGGTCCTTCCCATGACCAAATAGCCCTTGAAGTGTTGTGCTCTGTCAGTGTACTAAATCTTATTTATTAAGCACCAAAGGGTATCTAACCCCATGGAGATGTTTTATTAGCTGTGGATTAATTTCTTTACCTGTTGTATTGATCTCTGGTTCCTGTGTGCTGCCCAGTACCTGAGTACTCTGCTTCTCCTCTGGTGTCCAGAAAGAAGCAGCCATCACCCCCATTACATCGCAGCCCTGGGGAAAGCAGCCCTCCGCTGTCGCAGATTGTCTCTCAGGTGGATGTTCCAGCCAGTGGCTTCCCTTTCCCAAAGGACAATCACTTCTCTCTTTCCCCAAACGCTTCAGCAGTTTTTAATATTCTCCCCATCTCTCAGCTTTTTTTATTTTTATAGAGCTTCCTTTTCTTAACACAGCATTAAAAGGAGAAATAAAATAGGAAATGAAAAATGTATCAGGGCAGAGAGAAGCCAGCAAGAGTTGCCTATGCCAACATGGGTGTCCTCTCCCTTGTCTGTGCACTGAAAAGTTGATTTCTTGGCAGCCGAGTCCCTTTGGGTGACCTGTGGAGGCCTACCCAGTGACCTATGTCCTGCAGTTCCCTTCTCTCCCCTCCATTACATTGGTTCCCCTGACTGATGGGCGAGGGAAGAGTGGGATGATATGGCTGGATCTACTCAAGATCCAAGCACATGAGGCCTGTTCCTGCTCAAGCTGTGGGGAGCCCGGCTTGGAAGAGGTAACTGAAAAGCAGGGGCAGAAGCAGCAGTCTGGTGCAAGTGTCTTGTAGCCAAGACAAACCCAGTCTGAGGCTGCAGGCTGTCATAGGAAGGAATACCCCTGTATCATTGTGTAAAATAGGGCTTTGCTGGCCACATTTAGTGGCCAAATTTCATTCTTTAAAGTGTCCTAACCAGATACAGACAACCTAATGCCTCCTGTTGGTTTCTTAATCAGTGTCCAGTACTTCAGCCTGTTACTGTAATTTGTGTTCTGTCTGCCATCTCTCCTCCCCCACCTTTCCTGTCCCAGAGTATAACCTTAACACACCTACATTTTTCAGCTTCCTGGGAAGCTCTACCACCTCAAAACTCAAGCCTAATAACCCTTTGAAAGTCCTTTTTAAGCTTCCTTACCTAATCCTCCCAGCCAGATGTTCCTCTTTAAAATCTCACACGTGTAGATGCCATCTTTTCCCATGGAGAGCCAAGCCCCTTCCAATTCCTTCTGCCACGTGTTCATAGAGGATTTTTTTATCTTACAAAAGCCAGACTTGTGATGCTGGAAGCCTGGGGTCCCAATCTCTACTGTCCATAGACTTTGCAATTTAGCTACTGGATTTCATACAGGGCTCCAACATGATGTTCTCAGTGGTAATCATGTGTCCTTCCTTCAATCCAGGAAATGAGCCTACAAGGTAAACCACATGTGTAGATCATTGCGGTTTCCACAGGGAACTTGGATCTTTAGTTTTATGTGGGTAACAATAGAAAGAAGGCTGTTAATTTTTCTGTATAGGTATGGTCAGGGATTAGTGTGTGTGAGAGAGGCAGGGGAAGAGGCTGAACAAAGGTTTACAAAAATAATTAGCTTTTCTGCCCTCTCTTACCAGAGATGTCAACCCTCTCTATCATATCTCTGCCACATGAATAGTTGATTTCTCACCACAACCACAGAGGTAGAAGCAAACAGCAGGCACGGGACAAGAAAGTGTAGATGAGGGCAGAGCAGGGCAACAATGTGGTTTTACAGCTGGTCCAAGTTTCTGTTCCACTAGCAACCCATCTGCTTTGGGAGATTCCTGCCCCCTTTTCTTTCTTCCCGCCTGCCTGCCTCCCCTTTCTGCACCCCTGCACTTACCAGAGGCTGCTGTCCATCTTTGCTACATTGAGTCCACGGACAGTACAGATGCAATATATACAGCCAAGGGAGCTGAAATCTCTGGTGCAGTAGTGGAACCTTTTAAAATGCTAATAGAAAGCTTTTAACTGGTTCCCACCTAACAGCCCTCTTTAGCAAGGCTCATCCTGGATTTAGCATAGCTGGAGACTGCTGCATCTCACCCTGCACACAGATATAGTGGAAGTTATTTTCAGTATCGGGGTTGCATTGTGTCCTCTCAGATGGGTGAGGTCCCCAGACTGCCAGGAGCCAGGGAGAAGAGTAAGCTGCTGCTTTGTGCCTTTTCCAGCTCAGGTTCCTCTCCTGCTGAGATGGAGTATATGATTTGCTCAGCAGCTGAAGATTCAGCATAGGGCTTTTTGAAGACTCTCTGTGCAATTAGTATGGCAAATTGGAGCCTCCCAGGAGGATACACAGCATCACGCTCACCAGCAACAAGATCTCAACTCCTCGGTACAGAAGGAACCTCATTTAATGTATTAAATATTTAATTAATGAACTGAAGCTTTAATGAGGTGATGATGAAGATGCCAAACAAGATACTGGGACAGGAATACCCCACCCCAGAGATAACAAACAGCTACTCTTCTCCCAGTAGTATATTTTTCACTGGCAACACTGCTGCCTGGGGAAGCTCTCAGTACCTTTAGGTCTCATTCTGCCTAGTTGAAGGGAAAGGCACAGGTGGGATGCATCCCAGATGTGAGATGGAAAGCTCCTTTATTGCCTCTTTTATTGAGCTGGAATAGATGAAGAAGCTTTGGCTGGGGAGAACGAGAGTGGTATTGCTTCTCTGCTCATGTGACAGCACAGGAATTGCTAACAGCGAGATCAACAGAGATAGCATGAAAAATCATGAGAGTAGGGATACCATTGCTACATTCATGGAAGATCCAGGTTTCTCAGAGAAGGGGAGGCAAGCAGGAGATTTTGGTTTGAAGAAGGGTCATCTTTTTTCCTTGCAGGGTCCCTTTTTTTATCTTGCATTGGATCTACCCAGTGTCATTGGTGCTAAGTTTCATACCAGTACCAATATGCTACTGGTCCAGGCCAGGCATCTCCCCAGGGGTGCTGAGAGTGTACCTCTTGTATTTGTGGGTATTCAGTGTGAGAGTGTTCATTTCTCCTCCTTCAGATGGGGTGTTGCTATGACTGTACATGAGCATTGGCCTTGGGGTGCGTCAGGTTCTCCTGTATGGAGGGGTGAGTGCTGAGGGGCTAAGAGGCATTGAGGGCCTAGGGTCTTCTTCAGGCAGAAGGCGCTTGAAGAAGAGGCCATAGGGAATTCTGGTGATGTGACAGAACGATGTGAGAGCCAAGATAATTCTCACCGTGTCTTCTCCGTGCAAGAATTGCTTTAGCTGATCAGTCCCTGTTATGGGAACCTTGGGATTTGGAAAGGAATAATAAAAGATTAATCGAGAAACTCCTGAATGAATTCAATAAAAATGACATATGGAGCGTGCACCGTGATGTTTTTATGATTAGGCTGGCAGATAATTGGAATGAGCAGATTCTGCCCCACGCTTGGTCAGATCTGGTGTCTCAGAGATCCTTCTGGTTTCAGTGTTTCCTCACAAAGAAAAAAATAGAGGAAAAGAGGAAGAATGAAAAAGGAAGAGGCAGACCAAATGCTTCCCTGCTCACTTCAGGAAAAAGCTCTGAGAAAGTTGCTGTTTAAAATACATTTCAGATTTCAGAATATGATCCTCTGTGCTACAGGTTTTGGCTTGACTCATCAGCACCATTGAAACATGGGGCTGGGCTGGTATCAGGGGACCTCTGAATTTTCAGCCTTTCTCTACTTGCTTCCATTGGGCAGTAGCCAGGCCCAGCAAAATGGGTAAAGGGCAAAAATTCACTACATCCCCAGCCTATACAGTCGCAGGTCCTTTCTCAAGACCATCATATCTAAGCCAGGGCCACAGCTGAGAGCTAAGCCCTCCTTCCCCTGAGCATCACAGCACATTTTACTTGGATCTCATGAAGTTGTGACGTTGTTGTGAAGTCTACCCCTTGACAACAGTCAGCCCAGCCTTCCTCAGCATCTCTCTAACATAATGAGCTTGCTTTTGATTCAAGACCCATGACAGATCTGTCCCCATGTCACTTCTCCTTGCTGGCACTAGTCACACACTTGTCGGGTTTGTAGAAGAGCATCCTTCTGTCTTCTTCACTGCTCCCTGCCAGGATCTGAAAAAGCACCTCTATGTACTCCCCTCAAATACATCTTTATTGTAACACATATCACTCACCCCTCCACCCCGTCATTCCCAGTAAACCAAACCGAAATAACCCACCCCAAACCAAAACCAAGATAGCTGTCAGGCAGTCAGTGTACTGAGGTCTGCCTGTTACGGTGACACGTGTGGTCTCTTTGCCTCCTTCTTCCCCATCTGTCTCTAGCCACCTACTCTCCTGCATTATATTTAGATTTTCTTTTGAGCAAAGACTGTCTTTTTTGTTCTCTGCTTGTACAGCACCAGGTGGAATGGGACCTTGCTCCTTGATGGATCAGAGAGTGTTGCAGCTTTTGTGATAATAAGTGATAATAAAAAGTATTGACTGCTTCACAGCATGAGGTTGTGATGAAATGATGGAAGGTTATATTACACCTTTTATCTTAGAAAGACAAAAAGAAGAGGGGGAGAGATGCATGAACATGTGGATTTAGATTACCTTTTTTTTTCTTTTCTTTTTTTTCCTGAGATGGATCGAATTCTTCAGGTGTTTTATGGAGCTCTAAGGCTCTGTAATACCCTACTTTCACCCTACATTAGTATCCTGACACCTTTACTTTAAGGCCATGTGTGGGGTAACTATTCTCAGGAAAATGCCTCTGGAATATCTCATTTCACCCATTTGGGATGTTCCTTGGTACTGTGCCTTGTTCTTTATCAGATACAGAGCCAGCCTGTCTGTGTTGGAGCAAGAGGTGTGATTTCAGGATGAACAGAAATTGCCACCCCAGCTGAATTAAAGGAGCAGTCAACTTCATGAATGCTAGCGTGGGCTAACAGTTTATTTACACAGCTTCTCAGATGAACTTATACAGGCCTTTTGTAACTTTATTGCTGCTCATATCAACAGCATGTGAGTTCAAGCTAGCTCATGTATGTCCATGCTTCCTGCAGTTTACACTGCAGTTTAAGTGCAGTGCAGCTATACTCTGTGTGTAAGACAGGAGGAGCCTTTACCAAGTCTTTTAGCCACCAGAACTTCTCCAGGCGTGAGATTTCCCATGGAGATGGTTCTCCAAGGGAAAACACCATTTTCTCTACTATCATAAATAAAATACAGCAACATTTGACAGCTTTAAAATGTTAGACTCTGAACAGAATGTTTTTACTTGGATTGGTTCAAACATTTGCACTTGCTGGAATGAATCAAAGCACTTTGCTGTACGTTTATTTGACATCAAGCAGCACCTGCCCATGGGGCTGTGGTGCCTCATGGGAGTTGTAGTTTGGATGCATTATGCGTATGTCTCTCTTACAGACTGGTCTGCTTGTCTGAAATACATTTCTGATATACAGCAGATCTGCTCTGACTGAGCTGAATAGTCCAGAGTGAAAGTCAGAGAGCAGCCAGACGTTATGGGAAGTGTGATCCAGCACAGGTGAAAACAAGACTGTGGAACATTCAGTATAACATCCCAAAGAGAATTGTTTGGTTTCAAGGGATGTCAAAATACTTTTTTGGATTGGAGAAGTGGAAAAGTCACTGTATTTCCAGATGTTTGTATTTTTTTTTTAAAGTTCCTTTGAAAATGATGTATTAATTAAGATTTTCATTCCAACAAACTGTGGTGTTTCTTATTTGCTGGACCACCCAGTTCTATTCTTAAGTAGCATAAGAGCCCAGTTTCACAGTAAGTGTAATGGGACTGATTCAGTCTCAGCTACCCCAGGGGTGGAACTAACCCAAAGATTAGTGATACAGCTAATGAATTTTACCCTGATTGCGTGAAAAGGTGTGTTTCTTTATTGGTTTTTTTCTTTTTGGATTCTGAGAAGCAATTTTTTTTTCTGGAATTTGAAAGTCATTCATGATGGACAGAAAAAAGGACCTACTTCCTAAACAAGCAGTGTAACCCCAGCCATCTCATATAGTTCATAGCACCAAAATTAAAAAAAGGAAAGCATCTTCCTTGTAATAAAATATAATGGGGAGGGGGGAATAATACCACCTTTCCCTCTGTCTGCAGTGCTGCCACCTAAGCAGCAGAGCAGAGCACAGCAGCATGACAGTAGAGCAAGGAAAGCCAGTGTCTCCCCCAGCTGACATTGCAGGACAGGCTTGGAGAGAGGTGAATTATTACCCCTGGAATTTGCCTGGGATGTGTAGGCTGAAATCTGAGGAGGGAAAGCAAGCCAGGAGATCATAAATGACAGCAGGGGAGAAAGGGCTAAATTATGTTTTTCATGTGAAGAGAGATACCTTTCTGGGGAGCCCTTAGGGACACGGTCACATTTAGGGGCAGCTCTGCGCATACTGAGTGGAGCTGCTCTGAGCTTGTGATTAGAATGCACCTATTTAATCCTCTGAAGCTGCCGGATTAGGGTACGGCGCTCTGATTTATTTTGTCTGTTTGGACTGTGTACACACTGTGTAGAGGAATTTGGATCTAATCTTTGCCATCATTATAATTAATTAGATGCTATTCTCCAGCATGTAATGGTGGCGATAGAGTTCTTACATGGAGCTGTGTGTTCCTCACATACTCTGCTGCAAGAAGAGATCTGCTAGGGAGATATTTGTTAATTAATTGTTTAGTTCGTCAAAACACCATGCTGGGCCAAGTTCAGTCCTGGTGTTACGCCGTTGATTTTAGCTGCCTGGCACCCAATGAGGGATTTACCCCTGAAGTTTTTCTCCCTTTCATTTACCTTCTAACATTTTTTTTGGATTGTGCTGCAACTGGCGGCTAGGTGTGCATTTGTCCCCGTGCGCAAGTGGCAGGCATGAAGAGGTGGTCATCGGACAGCTGTGTGCTAGGCTATTAGTTCAGCTGTGTCATTCTTCTTTGAAGAGAGCTTCAGAGGGAAAGAGGGATGGAGGTGGGGTGAAGAAACTTTTGTAGACTCAGAAGAACACCAAGTTGATGAAGATGATGAAACTTGAAGAGGAGTCAGTTCCTGGAAGTTAAGCAGACCTTCACCAATGAGGCTGTGAATCCCAGTCATTCACTGTAGTAGTCTGGTACACAGGTATTCCTATTCCTACAACAGATCTGCATCTGGATGGGTGAGTGTCCCACTTGCCTGTGCATGCGTGGACTGTGGCCAGGAACGCCTGCAGATGTAGGTTAGTTGTTCAATGATGTGTGTGGTTGTTTATTACTGAGCCTGTGTGGAAACCTATCGGGAACAGGGGGTTTGTACTGATGTATTATTCAGTCCTATAAATCAGTGTGTTGGGAAGAGGAACACGCGCGTGTTGCTGCGAGCATGTGATGGTGATGGTGGGTGAGGCCTGTCATGCAACACGTGGGTAGCTTGTGCTGTGTGTCCGGCTGCAAGCCTGGAATTGTCTGTGCCTGTTGAAATGACTGCGTGTCCACAGAAGTTTTTATTCATGCCCGAGTTCCTGGTAACAGCTTTACGACTCTGGGTTTTGGCTGTCTCCCTTTCCACTGTCCCTTTGAGTGTCACCTGTGTGCCCACGCAAGCCATGTGTACATGGATACAGGGGTACCACAGGAGTATGTTTATTGATATATACATCTGATGGGTGTGTTGTGCTCGGTACTCCCATGACTACGGAGTGCTCTCTGTATCTGTACATGTGGAAGAGATACACTCTTTCTCTCCATTGCAAACAAGCTCTTTAACTCCCCTTCCATTGTCATCTTCCGCCTGTTTCCTGGGGCTTACATTCCAGTGGCTTGTAATTACTTGTCTGTAGCCAGTTATGGCTGGATTTTCTTCAAAGCATGTGACCCTTTGAGATAAGGACAGTGCATGTATCATCAGAAGGTTTTACCTTGCCCAGGTTCAAATCTGAGTGGAGCATCAGAAGACACAAGGTACCAACTCCCAGAACTCAAATACACTCTGATAAACATTTCATGCCTGCATAACTATGAAACTTTTGATTGAGGTAGTAAGCTGCGCTAGTAAATGTCCGTGTTTGTTAGGGCAATCATTTTAGGTATCAGTGGATTTAGGCAAAGACTTCAATGGATTTAGGCTAGGGTTGAGCCCAGCCCCTAGATCTTTTATGCCTCTGCTGCAGAGCATACTGTGGAGGCAGTTTTTTTAATGATGAATCTCACACAGCTATGTTCTCCATTCAAATTTCCGGTCAGGTCAGGGACAGCAGTAATGGCACTTGTATGATGATGCTCTGAGGGAGAACCGCATCTTCCCAAGAAAGGGCAGCACAATTACCTGTTTCTACAAAGAAAGCAGAGAGTGAGAGGAAAAAAAGGAAAGAAAAGGAGAGAAAAGGAAAGGAAAGACACAGAAGTCTCATTCCTTAATGCTCTGGGTTCTTTGTAGTTTTCTTTTCGAAGGTCAAAGAGTTCTATCAAGAAATGGGAAATTCTCTGAATCCTTTAAACTCTAGTCCCTTTTCTTCTTAAAGTGGCCTAATTCCAGGGAGCTTAAGGTCTAACAAGGGATTTGATCCTACCTCCATTTCTCTCTCTCTCTTTCTCTCGCACAGCAGGTTTGATGGCACTCAGATTGCTCATTTGTATTTTCTTTTGTGAGACAAAGCACTTTGGTTTCTCTGAGCTCTTCCAGCTGTCATATGTGTTCTTTCCTCTGCCTGTCTGGAAGACAACATTCCTAGAGAGGTAGCTGGCAGGATAAATCTTTTCATTTTATTTATAAGAAAAGAGGTCAGCAAAATGTACTGACTTAAGCTTTATTTGAGCATCCCTGAGATGTGAAGATCTGATGTCTGAGGGTGCTGACCAATCCAGCTTGTCTCTGTTACTGCATGAAATGCTGCAGCCCTTCTCCCCGTTATAGCCGTAGCTCTCTTGGTAGGGTTTTACTGCACTTTAGCAGAGACAGCTAGTTTTCTTTTGCCCATGGGGCTTATGCATCCCCAGCTTAGTGTGATTCACTCCTGCCTTTCCATTGAACATATGCCTCCATATACTTGGTGTGCTTCTTTGCCCATGGTCATAGCAAAGCTAGCAAGAAGCTAGATGGTGAAGATGTCCAAGTTCACAGGGTCCTTCCCGGATGCTTGGGAATAGGCAGCGTGAAATGCATTTTTTCTCCTATCTTTTCACTGGGCCAGTCACAAGGTTCAACCTTGCAAACAAAGGTAAGCGAAACTCTTTAATAAACAGTAAGAGATGTGGGGTGGGATCTTGGATCTGGAGAGAAATGGAGACCTAAAACTGTGGGTATGTTTGGCCCCAAACAATGATTTCTAGAAAAAAATAAAAACAACCAAGACCAAACCAAAGCAAAAAACCCCCAAATGCACCAAATACCTAAAAAACACAAGAGGAGAGAAGAGATAGGAAGAATTATTGTAAATGTCAAAGCATCTTGATTTTCACTGTAGTGTTTAATTTCTGAAACACTCAAATCTCTAATTTTGATGTTCTTTTCACAGAAATAGCTTTGTTTTTTTAAATGGCATTAACATTGATCTAAATTAAAAAGAGAAGATTAGGCAGCAGCTTGAAAAACCCAGAGAAGAAATAAAACATTGTATTTGGGTTGACCAAATTTGAGATTGGCCCAAGTTGAAATGGTTGTGATTTATTTTTATGTTGCTGAAAACCTTTACAGAGTTTTGTTTCTGTTTGAATCAAGCCTATTGTTTTCCTTACTGTTTATTCACTGAGACACTGCAACAAACAAGCCAAATCCTTCTTTGGTCCATTTGACCCCTGGCTGCTCCAGCTTCTCCTCATTCTGGCATAAAGACACGGGCAAACTAAAGTATCCTACAAGTGTCAGACTTGAGAGGTACCAGCTCCCAGGTCCAAATCCCCTTGGCTCATTCCTGAGATATATATCTCCCCAATGATGTAGGGGCCTATTAAGAAAAGGCTGTATCCTCAAGACAACCTTTCCTTAAGAGACACACTGTCTCCAGTATTTTTATAGGACAGTACTAATTTTTCATAATGAGACACAGTAGGCTCCAGCCCTTTAATAGACTTGTCAGGTCTTATGTATTCAGGATTAAATTAGCTCATTTGGTTCCTGTCTGTCACTCTGCTGTTGTGGTGCTGCTAAGATGCAGATGTGCAGCGCCATGACCCTCTGCTGCTTCAGAAGGACATACCCAAATGTAGCCAGGAAGTCTAGTGCTGCCGGTAAGCCAAGGAGGGCACACGTCTGCTGTGGTCCTCCAAACAACAAAGCCTGTGCACTGACTGCTGCAGAATGACCCAGGATCCTCCTGTTCTTGTCACCTGTGCTTCCTTGTCATGTCACCCAGTGTGTGCATGTCTGTGGGAGCTATGTGTGCTGGCTCAGAACAGGGATGGGTGGGTGTTCTGTTTTTGCATGGCTGGGTTCGGGGCAGGGAGGGGAGGGGTGTCGGGCTGCTGCAGGGGTGGCTTCTGCAAGAAACAGCCAGAAGCTTTCTGTAGGCCTGACAGAGAAAACACCAGCTGGCTCAAGGCTGGCATCCTTGTTGACCAAGACCAAGCCAGTCAGCGACAGTCACAGCACCTCCGGGAATCACATGTAAGAGAAAACAAAGTGCAAGCATCTGTTTTTTGCCTCCAGAGAAGGGAGTGATAAGATGTAAGAAACTCTGCAGGCACCAAGGTCAGTGAAGAAGGGGGAGAGGAGGTGCCCCAGGCGCTGTAGAGAAAGATGCTCCTGCAGCCTGTGGAGAAACCCATGGGAGAGCAGGTGGAGACATACAGAATACACTGTGAACTGCGTTGGAGCAAGCCTCTGCCAAGAGTTAGAGAGGGTCCCTCACCATTCCTCCTCCTGTAGATGGTCCCTTCAGAGGTGACTGTTCCCACCTCTCTCCTTTTCCCTGATGCAGGACCTTCCCAGCACAGTCCAGTGGAACAGCCCCAGCTTTTTGAGTGGAGCGTCAGTGCTCACCTGGGGTGGACTTGCTTCTACCAACAATGCTCAGCGGCAGCTACTTTGTGAGGCTTCATTAGACTGGGGTCTAACAATTTGCAGGCAGGCAAATTTGGGGCAGGGCGCAAGAACAGTGGTGGGCAGAGAAGTTTTGCACTGGAGTGTCACCACACCAAGCATCTGAAGGTGGCAAGAGCTATGGCAGAGAAACTGGCTATTTTTCTGATGCTGAGAAGCTTATTATGATAAAATCCCACAGCTTTTAAAAAGAATAATTCTAAAAGAAAAAAGATTCCAATATGTCACCAGCACACTGCAGACCAGCCCGAGGGTGGCATTCCTCAGCAGAGTCCGTGACACTTACCATTAGTAATTCACAGAGGCAATGCTCTTGAGAGACTCAAGCCCAAGCAGGTGAGAGGTGGGCAAGGTAAGCTTGCCCTTCCCAGCTCTGCTGGGATCTGCTGTGCATGCCTTCAAGTCTCTTCATCTCTCAGGGGCTGGAGAGAGATACTCATCATACACCATAGTATATTCTGAGATCCAAGGAGGGAGGAACTGAAATAAGAAGAGAGAATAAAAATGGCTTTTGTTGGGGCTTGGCCCGGCTAAATCGCACTTTTTTTCAGCTTTCTCTTGAGTGCTGGTAATCAGTCCCCTGCCACCCATCCCTGTTTTCTTTCAGCTTTCCTCGGTCCTGGCACAAGTACGTACGGTGCCCCTGTAGCAGCAGAGCAGCGTGTGTCAGCACATGCCCCCTGTGTGTGTGCGGCGAGGAAACGTGCTTGTGCCTGTGCCATGGGCACCCTTGCCACCCGGTCTCAGGTGAATGCCACTCAAAAAAGCATGCCAGCCCCTGCCTTACAGCTGGCACAGCAGAAGATTTTGCCTGCCTTATCAACAGTCCACTTATCTGGAATCTGCTCACTGAGCAGAAACTGCTCCATAAATCCTCCCGCAATTTGCATTCCTCTTCGCTGTCGCTCATTACCGCTGACCTCACTTCTTCTGCTGGAGCTGATCAGCCTCCCACCGTCCTGCCTGCAAGACGCCTCTCCATTACCACAACCTATTAGCAGTGGCAGCAGCCGTGCCTCTGCGAATGAACGTGCTACTGCTGAGTCAGGAAACGCTCCCAACTCAACTCCTCTCTTCGCTCCCTCCCCAAACCCGGGAGGGAGGCAGTGACAGCGAGCACAGCTCAGTTGCTCTCCCTTGGCAACTGAGGCCAGGCTCCACATCCTGGGGAACTCGTTGGTATCATTACTGGACTTGCGCTCTTGCAGGCGTGGGTGGGAAATGGGGTGCATCAGCTGGAAGCATGTGAAGGCAGAAGTGTTTGTTAATCAGCTTGGGGGTTTCTCAGTTAGCAGCTCACCTACTCCATGCATGTGGATGCAGGTTTCTAGTTTAATACCTGACTACTCAGTCTGTGGGAAGCTTCCTTCCTTGGGAGCAGGGGAGAACCAAATGCCAACAGACACAGCTGCACATCTCACTGCAGTCACAGGTCGAGAGGAGGCTGGCACAGCATTGCTTTCTTCACTGTGCTCACCCAGTACAGATCCAAGAAGTTACTTAGGCTAGGGGCTTCTGATGAACAGGTCAGAGACAAAGAAATTAGATTGAGAGAGGTGATTCTGCCCCTTTACTCTGCTCTGGTGAGACCTCACCTGGAATACTGTGTCCAGCTCTGGACCCCTCAATACAAGAAGGATATGGACCTGTTGGAGCATGTCAGACGAGTGCCACAAAAATGATGAAAGAGCTGGAGCACCTCTCCTGTGAAGACAGGCTGAGAGAGTTGGGCCTGTTCAGCTTGGAGAAAAGAAGTCTCCAGGGGACCTTATAGTGGTCTTCCAATACGTGAAAGGTGCTGTAAGAAAGCTGGGGAAGAACTGTTCATGAGGGCGTGTAGCAATAGGACAAGGGGTAATGGTTTTAAACTAGAGAAGGGGAGATTCAGGTTGGATATTAGGAAAATATTCTTCAATATGAGGGTGATAGGTCACTGGGACAAGTTGTCCAGAGATGCAGTGGAGGTCCCATCCCTGGAGATATTCAAGGTCAGGGTTGATGGGGCTCGGAGTGACCTGATCTAGTGAAGATGTCCCTGCTCACTGCAGGGAGTTGGACTAGATGTCCCTTCCAGCCTAACACATTCTATGATTCTATTCAATGTGTCAAGAAAGCTGGAAGTTTGGGGCCCCACATCACCTCCTCTTTGCTTGCAAAGACGTGGCAGCATCAGCTGAGTGCTAGCCTCTCAGGCAGAGGAGGCAAAGATATGGCCATGCTCCACTCCTTTGGTCCCACTCAGTGCTGCAGTGAAGGGCTGAAAAAGGGCTGATGCTGTATATTGAACGTGTTACAGTGTTCCTTCTGTGTCATGCTGGGGCTCCCTTAGCAAAGCATGACACCGTATGTTTCCCAGAGCTTCAAAATAGTCATGTAATACTCTTGCTTTTCAGTTCTGAAAGCTGGGTTGAAACCCTAAGTGGCCAGAGTAGCGGGTGGTATGCACTGACTCAAGTTCCTCCTTTCCAAACATGCTGGAGGAAAGATGATGGCTGTCTTGTTTAAATCCAGGTGTGATTCTGTAAGTTTTAGTAACTGAAACGTGATTTTCAAGTGAGTCCTCTGGTCTCTGATTTCCTGTAAAGGTCCAATTGCATTGTGAGGTGTATGGAAATAACTTATATTGCCTTTACTTTGTGAACAAGCATTCATTCTGTAGTGTTAAGGAAGGATTTTATTTTAGTGGGAATGGAGGAAGGGGTGTGAGCAGAGAAAAAGCCTTCTAGTATTCCCCAAGCTCTTTTCCCTTCGGCCTAGGCAAGCAAAGCCTTTCTTTGCAGGGGGAGAAACATGTTTACTTAGTATAGCAGAGGGACCAAGACGCAGCCTCATTAAAACCCAGCTCACGTATAGCTGGGGGTTTCATATATAGCTTTTTTTTTTTTTTAACCTTCCCTGTCTTGATGGAAACAAAAGGAGAATAGGAAAAAAAAAGAGAGAAAGAAAAGGAAGGAAGTAAATTGCTTAATGGAGGTGCTCTGCCTGCATATTTAATATACTGATTTTATTGAATAGAAGGTGAAAAAGTGTACCTTGTTTGTTGCTTGCCTGTCAACCCATGGCAAGAAGGCATCTTTTCCCCTGGCTGGTGCCTTTTATTAGTCAATGGCTTCCAGAGTGTAATTATACCGTAGATCTGAGATGCATTATACACACAATTACAATTCCCCAGCCAAGCCTGTTATTTATTAACCGGGGAGATATTTGTTCAATTGTTTTGGAGGGCTAAAGGTTTTCTTTTGTTTCTTTTTCTTTCTTTTTCTTTCCCCCCCTTTAAACTGTAACACAGATCCTTGCAAAAGGCCTGTCCTTTGCGGCTCAGCGGGAGCAGGGTGAATGGCCCATTCTCTGTTGGCCCACCATGCCACCTGAAAACCTCGGCAAGAGGGCCTGCTGCGTGGGGCTGCATTTGCAGGGGCAGGGGGGAAAGCACTCAAAGCTCGTGTGGAAAGCTTTCTTTTCCAGGATCCTGGTTGGCTTTCACTCAAGGGAGGTGACCTCTGGGCTTTACAGATCCCCTGTGGGGGATCTGTTTGTGGCTAAGAGGCTAGCGCGGCCTCGCCAGATGCACTCCCTCCTGTGCATTTGTGTAAGTCAGCGTGTCCTGTGTTTGTGTGCAGCTCTGCTTTGCTGCTCCCGGATGCCCACCCAAAGCCTATTTTGACTTCTTGTACATTGAGACTACTGGAGAGCATCCATTACTAAATGAGAAGCTACAGCTTGGCCTAACAGTTGAAAACTGGGTTTTAGGAGTCCTTCAGGGTGAACAGCATCTCTTTCCAGATTTGGTGGGCCACTCTGGACATGTGGAAAGAACATTGTTTTAACAGCTTCTGTTCCTTATCTCGGTAAGAACCCAAAGGGCAACAAAAATATAAAGACAAGGTTACTGGTTTAGCCAAGCATTTTAGGGCCACAGAGCATAAAATAATTGGCCACCAGTCAGTCAGAGCTCAGGTCCGCCTTGCCTTGCCCTGTCCTGTCTCTGACAGCAGCTGGTAGCAGCAGAGTAGGGAAGGAATAGAAAAGCTTTGCAGCCACTCTTCCATCAGAAATATGTTTCCTGAAATGTAGTGAGCTCTGTTAAAAATGCATCCCATCCATCTATCATCCCAGGTGCTGTCCTGCTGGGATTTTTCCATTTCCACAATATCCTCGCTTTAATAAGGTGACCAGAACAGGGCGAGAATCATTTCCTTGTTATTAATTATTACCATGACTGCTGTACAGCAGTGTGCTCACGGGTGTAGAGCTATAATCCCCAAGAACCTCCTCCTGAAGGGCATTTTATCTTCCCTCACACTCCTAACCAGTGGGATGTCAGACCTGCCCCCCCGGCTTTCCTCTCAAGCTGTGCTTTAGCCTTTCTCCCCTTGACCCTGCATAACCAGCCGCTGTGTCCCCAGCTCCTCCTGGCATGTGTTTTATCCCTTCTTTAGACTGCCTGTAAGGGAACATCCTTCTAATAGGACTGCGGAGGTAGGTTTAAACGGATATGGTTTATGGGTATAATCCCTGTGCAGGGTGCAATTTTTTGGCTATTAGAGGAGCCTATTTCAGTTTAGTTGATGTCACTTGGGAAGGTGTTTGCAGTACCCCACACCTCTGCCCCTAAGCCCCCTTTTCTCACGTGGGGATAATGGTGTTCATGCTGGGATTTATTCTGATAAATTGTACATCTGCATGCCCACTGACATGGCTGCTGGAGCTTTACCTTGCAGGCAAACCCACTTGGGCCTCTTGTTTTAATGTGGCTAACAGCCAATGTTTCTGGCAGCTCTGGTGTTGGGTGTTTGGGAGGTTATTACTGCCACCCCCTGGTGTCTGCCCCGTTCTTCTGCTGGGTGTATCTGTCTCTGGCACTGAAAAAGCAGAGAGGTGGCGTATCTGCTCCCCAGCCCCTGCAGCTCGCGACCCAAGATGCCGACAAGTTGCTGGTGAAGTTGGGTTTGGGTTGCCATTGTGTATGGGCTGCAGATAAAGCCCCAGCAAGTTCTGCTGCAGGCAGCACTGGCAAGCAGACTGACTTGGGAGCAGGCAGCTAGGAGGAGGTGACTTCTGAGGCCACCACAGCAGTTTGCTCATGTGTGCCTGAGTCAGATTGCCACAGTACTTTCTGCTCTTAGCTTACGGACGTCCTGGCAGTATATTCTCTTGGCAGCATTTTTCTCCTGGCAAGGTAAGACATCAGCTAATCTGAGAGAAAAATCTTATGGAAAAACAAAACAGTGGTTGTTTTCACATGAGCATGGAGCTGGGACCCAGTACTAGTTTGCACTTTCTGAAAGTGGCTCTGTCTTTACAAGCCTTTTGCACCTGTGCTGTTTCAACGAGTTAAGAACCTAACTTTTTTTTCCTAACAAAGACACGTTACGCTCGGGGTTGGGTTTTGCTTGTTTCCATTTAGACTGACAATATCCTTGAAAGGGAAGCAAGAGGAAACCCTGCTATTTGGAAACAGCATCTGTATTTTACTCCCTTTCATTAAGTGAAATGCAATGTCCATAAACTACGTTGTGCACAAAGGTCTCTATTGCACCGTGATGCATAGCGGAGCACGGTGTTGATGACAGCTCTCGCATCTATTGGTTTTCTCTGCCAGGCTAAATCCAGTTGCAAAAAATGATAGAAATAACTTTTAAAGGTCTTCATTTCAAGTCCCAATACCTGCCCTATGTCTGAGAGATTGTAAAGATGAGATACTGGGTGAAATGTGATGTGTGCACTGCATGTATGATTTAAGATAGTGAAACCCAAAGAAATACAAGAAAAAAACAGGCCTGAATTTCAATGGGCATCTTTAAATGTCTACTTTACAAGAGTTTCTAAATCTTCAACTGAAGCAATTATTTAATAAATCCATTTGTCCCTGGTGCCAAATTTGAAAATTGAACTCAGTAATTATACATCAGCCAGTGGAAATCTCTGTACATAACCTTAGCTATAGAGCCATTCTGATGCCTGCATACTAGATCCTACAAAAACCTTAGGACTGGAATTAAGACTTAGGACTAGAATTAAGACTGCTAGTCAGTACATTCCACCAGACATAATCAGCAAGGAAAGAACTGATTAAATTTGTAAATATTTAGGCTTTCATTTTCTTTTTGCCAGTCTCTGCACTTTGGGTCTGTCACCTGCAGCATATGCAGTTCATATCTCAGCTGAACACACAAATAGTGCAAGTTCATTTTGGATATGTTTATTTGTTAGGCATCCATTTGTTTGCATGAGTTATATGGCTTCCATCAATTACACCGTACGTGGTTCATTATGTGAGATCATTTTGCAGTAGCATAAGAGCATGAACTGTAGTGTGATTCCTAATAGTGGCTGGGGGATATGTTGCCACTGCTGTTCACAAAATGTAATGGGAGTGGGGAAACCTGCACCATTATTGTTTTTCTAATTGTTGGTTTACACGATAGTAATTCCTGTGTAGCAATTACAAAAGTAATAAGGTGTTTGAAGGTGGGAGTCTGAGTTTTAATTCGAAGCCTGCACCTCTCAGGATACAATGCAGAGTTCTTCCAAGAACAGGGGGGTTATGGTTTTCATGGAAGACATTTTGCTTTCGTTACGAAAATGCTGCTTCTCATTTCCTTCTGGAGGCTTGCTATTAGAATGACTCCCTGAATAGCAATTACAGGAGAGCTGGAAAAGTTTATAATTTTTGATTCAATGCAACCACTTCACGAGTATTAAACATTCTTATAGAAATGCCACTACATACTGCATATACAAAGATTAATTTGTCCGTGAGCAAATCAGCAACAATGTTCTTAGATGCATATATCTTAGAAAGGGGAAGGTGATGACTAATTAGCATTAGGAGTATGATCAAGGGTTTATATCTTGTAGTGTCTTAGATCAAAGATGATGTGGGCTTGGTGTTCTCAGCCTGGATCCCTATGGGCATGTGTCTATGTTAGGAAGCCGCATTAAAATCTGGCATAATTCAGTATGATTATCTGGTTCTGTTCAAGCAAAAGCTTGTTTAATAGTCAAGGGTCTCAAAAAAGTGGAGAGAGAGGCTTCAAATTTAGGATAAGAGGCTGAACTCTGTGAGGTGAGCTCAGGGCTGGAGTAGCAGGGGGGAAAGCAAGGAAAACTGGCACAGCAATGAATGGGGATCCCAGCTCTGGGGTAGAAGGGCAGGAGTAAGGGGACCCAGGAGCAGGATGAGTACTGGGTACTGGGACAGAGGAATGCAAAGGTAGTGGGGAGAAGGAGGGCTGCAAATCAAAGGAGAGCTGATGGCACTCTAATTAATGGTGTCAGTTTTAAGGGATATGAAGTCATCTCAACAACCAGCTCACTAGATATATGGGATTAGTTTCTATAATAATGAGAGGGTAATAACTGGCATTTAATTGATATGGTTGGTGAACTAGCTGACCCTTCAGCCCAGTGGGCATTTAGATAATGTTCAGAACTGCATGGAGCCTAGCCAGTTCTTTATTTGAGGGGAGGAGGAGGAGGGGGGGTGGAATGGGGGAAGGGGGAGTGGCAAGAAATATTTAATGAAAAGCAAAATGTAGTAATTACATGCTGCATTCTCATGTTTCCCCTGATGTTTTAAATCAGGGATAGGGATCTTTGGCATCCAGCACTGCCTTTGTGCATCAGACCAGCACTGTGTCCAGCTTGGCATCTTGCCTTGTGACAAGGTTTGCTATCGGTTGCCTGAGGAGGTACAAGAAACCCCAAAGAGCACAGGTCCGGCTGCCTAAATTCAGCCTGCCTTCCTCCATTGATGACCTAAAGATGCCCCTAGACAGGCAAGCAGTTCTGTAACTACTGCCCCTCTAGAAGGGCAGCACTCTCGTGCGGGTGGTGTGTCACATCTACTCATGCTGTACAGACATCTAGGCAATCCTGCAGTCTCTCAGATAGCACTACAGCCTTGTAGCATGAATCACTCCCCACGTGTCTGCAGGATTCATTCCTGTTCTTCCAGGTCCAGAAAAATACCTAGTCCCTCTACTCCTCTGTTTTAGTTCCTAGCTATCCTTAGACCAGTTAAGGTTCTCAAAGCTTTCTAGGACTGGGGCAATAGGGAACAAATGTCCCGAGTGGCATGGCTTCCCCACATTTCTCCTTAGCTGGCAGTTTTCCTTCAGCACAGTGTCCCCATATGAACCGTGACTCACGGTGCACCCATGAGTGTTCAGGCACCGATTCCCACCTGGCTGTGTAGTCCTGAACAACATCAATGGAGAACTCCAGGGTCCCCTGTGATTTCTTCACCTCTTAGGCAAAATCTGTTGGAATTGATAGGAACCTGCTTAACGACTGATTAAGAAAAAAAAAAAGAAAAAGGTGTTTTGCCTGACTTGCAAGAGAAACTAGGATCTGACATCAGCAAGGTGGTTAATTCTTTTCAGTCCTTCACATTTATGGCATTACTGTGATGTGGCTGGTTAAGATCAGTTGAAGTAGCAAACTAAGAGAGCCACCAAAACCTTCTGTGGAAATAAAAACTGCCAGTGCCTCTGCTCTGCTTGGGACTGACATTGCAGTACTCTCTTCAGTTAGCCATTTTATCCTAAAACACACCTGTTTGTTGACTCTTGTCATTCTTAGCAGCGCTTTGCAGCTTGCCCCACAGACTTCATTGGTGCTAGGTACAGCAGAGTACAGTCTTGCTCATGGATTGGGATATTTGGAAGCAGATGAGTGGAAATGGGAGAGCAGTTGTAATGAAAATTGAAGGAAAAGCTGAAACTCCTAAGTTACCTAGGCTCCTTTGAACTTCCTATCCCACCAGGGCAAGGGTGGTAGGATAAGGGCAAGGGTGGCAAGATACAAAATATTCCTACAACAGCATTCAGGTTCCACTGACAACATTTTAGCATGTGCCAGCAAACATTTCTCTGTGCATTTGCATGTGAACACAAACACAAGGCAAATAAATTCACTATTAAAATATTAATATAAGGAATACTAATCATTATGTATGTAGGACTAGATGACCCATGTTGTAACACCATTATCTAGCCTTTGCTGCAGTGATTCCCCGTTGCTGGTAGCACCATTTGTGAAGGCTCTGGTACTACTTAACAGGCTTCAGGGAGCAGAGGCTGTGAACCTAGCTAGTTTCTGAATAGAAGCACTTAGGAAAACTGGGAGAACACTGATTTTGCCATCCACTGAAACCTCAATACTCTGCAGGAAGCTAGCAGATGCTGTGAATTTCTGAAGGAAGGCTCCACTGGGAAATGGTCTGCAGCGTGGGCATCCATAGTGCCTGGGACCTTGGTGTCTACAGCAGGCAGCTGCACATCTGGCAACCCAAGGGCAGCAGTCAGGGACTTAGACCTCGATTGGTCTGCAGAGAAGAGTGAGTGTCCCATGCTGTGCAGGGGGCCAGGCTGGCTGGGAGGGAACGGCTCTTCAAAGGGATTTATTTGGCAGGAGGTTAGGCAGCCAGAACTCCTGTCATGCTGGAGAATGGCAGTGGGGAGCTGGAGAGTTGACAAAAGACAGCAAACCTTTTGCATAGAGCATGTTGAGGGCAGCAGCCAGCCACAAGTGGAAGCCTCAGCGTTTTGAGTACCTCTTCCAGGCTGGACTTTTTATTGCCTCGTCAGCAGCTGTAGAGGAAGATGAGGAAGGGCCAGCATCTTGTTGGGAAATGATTGCTACAGCGTCTTTTGGTTGAGCATTGCATTATGTTGAACCAAGGACATTATTATTCATGAAAAGGCATCCTAGAAAGCTTCAAAGAGGCGTGGAAAAAAAACCTTCAGGTTTTAATACTAATTAGAGGAGCCTGTCTCCCAGGTGTGAGGTGTTTATCTGTGAAAAGCAGGAGATAGTGTAGCAAAGAAGAAATGCACACTGGAGAATAGAAGATCCAATAAATGGTTGAATGGATTAAAAAAAAAAAAAGGAGGAGGAGGAAGAAAGAAAACCAACAACAAAAAGGCAGATAATAAAATAAGATGTTTGCACTGAATATGAAGGGTTTGCAAAACAGCTCAGAGTTTATTTCCAAACCTGTAAAAAAAAAAAAAGCCCCGAAAATAATAGGGTAATGTGGAGCAATAAGGAGAAGTTTCTTTCCCCACCCCCCGCCTTCCTATTAGCAATCTTTGTCAACTCTGTATTTCTCTTTCACACCAAACAGCACTTGTATCATGACAGCTCAGAGCTGGATTCAAGTATAACCAACATGGGCTGTTCCTGGAGCTGTTGCACTACCCGAACCAAGTGCCGACCTTAGTCATGCTGCCTACTTTGCTTGTGCCTTTTCCTGGCTGACGTAGGGCTCACCTCTCCCCACAGCAGTGCCTGCTTCAGCCTGCACAACACTGCCCAGCAATGGAGGCCAGAGGCAGGCTTGGCAGTGCCAGTCCATCCTAGCACACGTGCTTGCTGCCATCCCTTCCCTGGCAATGTCAGGAGCATCACCCTGGCTCCCAGACCTCCCCCACTACACCTTCTCTATTTTTTGACCTCGTGGCTGAACTCATCTTTTTTCCTCACCTGAGGGGCGGTTTAACTGAAGGGAGGAGAGAAGGGGAACCTGGGACCAGAGAGGCAGCTTCACTGTTTGGAGCCATAGCCTGCTGCTGCTTTGTATTCTCAGGCACGCAATATACACACAGCCATGTGGCCGCAGGCCTGTGACAGCATTTTCTACACACGTACCTTCCAGTTTTCCTGCTGCTTTCTCCCCACTCTCTTGTGAGTTAAGGAATCGTTACAGGTGCGGAAACCTTGAGAGAATGGATGTGCTTTCATAGCTGACTGAGTGACAGCTGGCCAGCTTTAATTGCCCTTTGGTGTGCTCCTAGAAGGTAGTTTAAGTGAAGAGATTTTATTTTGCTATCTCTGTGGACAAGAAATGCAGACATCTTTGCTTCTATGGTTCAGCTGGTGCACAGTAACTTGTGAAGCATCAGAAACTCGACTGCTTGTGATTGCCTACCCATAGCCTCTGCTAGTGACAAGATCACATGTGGGAGCAAAAGGGGATTTAACTCTTTCTGCCATAGTGCTTTGCACTGGTCCTGTCACCCAGGCAATCCTCCCTCTCTGAACATCACTCCACAGCAAAGCAGAGTTTAACAGAGAAAAAAAAAAACAAACCCAGCAAGCTTTTTCTGTGTTTTTTCCTTGTGGAGCATTCCCTTAGATGACTACAGAGAAATGCATTCAAACAGAACATTAAAGTTAAACGAGGCGGTACAAGGCAGTATTTAAAAATAACAGAAAATTGTTTCAAGTTCTCGTTTGATAGGAGTTGGGCAGCTCTGTAACCCTAGCAGGTTGCCATTCTAATGACAAACCCCAACAAGAAGCACAGCCTGATAACGCACACTAAGAGAGAAGATGAGAGCTGTATTCTGAGGCATGAGGAACAGCAGGAGATAGCTGTTGCACAAAGATGCTTATTCAGAGAAGTTAGATCCCCCCATCTTTCCTTGAACTTAGCATAAGTAGATGCACAGCAAAAATATCTACAGCGTAGGACAGAAATTAACATTAAAGATGTAATACCATCATAGAGTTACTGATAAACCCTCACCTTTCATACTTAGCTAATTTCTCATCAACTCCCCTAAAGAAAAAAAAAGAATGTATCAGGACTTGGAGATAGGCAGTGAAAATGGTTTGGAGGCTTGGAAGGATTTTCCGATAAGGAGAGACTGGGAAAGATGAAGGAAGATACTGTTCAGAGGAGAGATGAATAAGAAGGGGTGTGTTAGAAGTATATAAATAATAATATTAGAAAGGTTCTCAGTACTGGGACAAAAGGGTATCATTTGAAATGAAAAGGCAATACAGATTTGGAAGCATAGAGAATATTATTTTCTTATGGTACCCTGTTAAACTATGGAACTGCCTGCTGCAGGGTGTTACCCACTGAGCTCATGGGCTTAGTGAAAAAAAGATTTTTTTAAAAAAAGAAGGTATTTCTCTGGATAGTGAGAACATTCACAGTTACATTAGAGAAAATAAAAAATTTATAAGAAATATCAGCCCTTGAGATTCAGGGCATAAATCCAACCACTAACTGCCTGGGGTTATAAAGAAACTTCCCCAATGGAGATATTAGTTAGTTATTTCCCATTTTAAGTGTTTTACATCTATCCTTGATGCTAGCCACTGCCTGAGACAAGGTGTTACAACAGTTGGACAGTTGGTTTGATTTGCTATGAAGGTTGCTCTATCCTTGAAAAGCATTGCAGCGCTCTCCCTCCCCTCCTCACCGTCTCCAGCTGTGCCTCTGAACTGCCCTATCTCGTCATGCAGCGAACGGGTGACAACCAGACATGGCTTCTCCTCTACTCTCGGGTACTGGGATGTGTGGGTATCCCCAGGGCTTGACACAGTCCTGACATGAACGTGAGAGACTGGTGCAGCTGGGCACCAAGTTCTCCACTGCCATCCTGGCTGCAGCAGGCTGGTACCAAACTGGTCTGGCAGAGACCTAGCCCACTAGAGCCCCTAGCCCTGCTGTTGGAAGAGTTGTCCCACCATTTCAGCTCTGAGGAGAACCTATAGCTTCCTGTCAGAACCCATTTCCTGCTCCTCTGCTGAAGGTTTGGCATTGCTTCTCCTCTCTGTGCAGCACTGGGGTTTCACTGGTCCATGGTGGCATGGCAGCAGTCATACTGCAGCAAACAACCAGGAGATGCAAGGCTGGTGAGGGAAGGCAAAGCAGAGTACCTGCCTTGCTTCTTCTTCTCCCTATTTGCTTAAATTTGCTCTTCATCTAATCTCCTCTGCCAAGTGATGTAAGACATCAGTGAGGTTTTTGCTGCTGTTGTTCATCTATTTCAATCTTTCTCATATTTTTTGCAAACTGTGGTCCTTCTTATTTGCTTCATTTCTCTTTGTGTGATACCTTGAATGGAGAAAGCTCTCTTCCTGCAATGCAGAAGAGTGGGAACTGGTTGTAACCCCTCTGTTACTGGCCTGTGCTAGAGAAGCCAGGCTGCTGGCAGCAATTAAAGCTATTTAGCAGTTCCCTGGTTAGAAAAATCACTTGGGGGAAGTCATTGCAACTTCTCACCCTGGAAGGAAGGTGCTATGTTGTTTTTGACCTCAGGAATAGTCGTGACTGGTATGCTGAGAAACATCGGTCTGTAACAGTGAAGCCTTTATGTGAAAGACTCAGTGTGCCTTTTGCAATGGGTCAGGTGCCAATGCTCCAGGAGACATTCTCACTTCTTGGCCATCTCTTTGCACTGATTCAGAGACTGGGACATGCCAGCTGCATTGCTGCACAGGATAATGAATTTACCACCCACGTGCTCTCAGCAGCTGAAGCGATGAGGCTTGCAGGAGAAGCAGTACATAAAGTAAACTGTTCCTTTCCAGAAGCACTGGAAGAGTAAAAAAGGGGATAGATTCTTGGGGAGGGGGGGAGAAAATGGGAGAGGATGCTTTCCCTATAGGCAAGTTCTGTTATGTTCAGGTAGTTTCCTGATTTCACAGTCTCATGGGAAGACTGCCTACATACCCTTAGTCATGCAGACACCATTACCCAGAAAGACCGATCCTAGAGGAGGCTGGTAAGTTATTCTGATGAGTTAATTTACTCTTCAGGCCTCTTTACTGTCTTAGTTCTTGAGTTATTTCTTTGCTAGCATAGCATGGTGCTGGTTTTTGCTAGAAGGGCTGCAGGGTTGCACAGGCTCTCCAACATCCACTGTAATCATCTCCACATCAAATTCTGCTTTGGTCCTCCTGTTATATAACATTTGGGGTGGAGGTGGATGAGAAGTTGGGGAAGCTTTTTATGATTTTAAATCTTATATTGATTTCCTGGTTCCCCTCATATTTTGTCCTGGTTTCCTGGCTTTGCACATTTACTTGTGCATTCAGTTCATTGCCTTGTTCCTGAAGCTTTCCTGACTGACCTTGAGTGTTACCCAGCATGCTATGGCCTCTCTCAGATAAACACCTAGACCTAGGCTGAATAGCTAAGCAATTAGGCCTCAGATTCAGCAAACCAAGACTGGTACCTACACTCCTCTGCAGCTTTGACCCTGCATGATCAATTGCTGCCAGACTGGACCAAACATTGTCTCTGTGTGGGCAGCCAGGCACCTCCTACCATGCCTGACTGCTTCCTCACAGCTGAGGACTAAGGAAGCCCTGTTTTCCTGCCTTTTCCTGTCTCTTCAGTCAAATTCGGGTCTGAACACTTTGGAAATGTTACGATGTCTCTCCTGCTTCTTTATCGGCACTTTCTTAAAACTAAGGAAATAAAGATTAAGAGCAAAGTGGACTGATGGTGCTCAAGTCATTCATAAAATTGGTGTCAGGGCTGAAAATAAATCCCAGCTCTCCAGCTTCTCTGCATAGTGTTTTGACTGCAAGACTGGGTTAGTCTTAGAATTTGTCTTTGTCTGCCGTGCTGTACTTGGATGTATAAACATAAATTCTCTGTTCAGCTCTTTGCACTCTGTTTGCCCTCTTTCACACCACAGTTTTCTGTTGGCATTACTGTAGTCTTTTGGAAGATGGTGTTCAATTGACATCCCTTTTGAACTACACGAACCACTGTACGCTTCCACTCCAACTCTTTCTGGTTTTCCTTAGATTTAGGGTTGCTTAAGTCTGTCAACAGGACTGGGGCTGTTTTTCCTAAGGTGTGAATCCTTTCTAAAGACCATGTCTGGAATTCAAGCTTACGTGGTAAGTTAGAATGAGCCTGAGCTCTATAGTTTGGTTCCATTTTTGATGGTTCCCACATAAAAAGTTGTCTGAATGATGGAGCTATTATTTGTTACTCTACAAAGGTAGGAGCATGGTGTGACAGTATGATCTGAATGAGAATTTTCTCATTGTCTCAGGCTTCTCACAGTCTTAGTTCTGCCCCAGTGATTACCACAATAGCCTACTACTGATCTGCAGCCATCTCCTGTCCCACCCTTTAGTTTTCTTATGTCATAGAAGAGGGGAATTCGCATCAGCATAAAGAAGGAAGCCTGAACACAGTGCAAAGGAGCAAGCTTCCAAGCAGGGCAGGAAAAAAAATCAGCTTTGGCAGAGTGCCCTTGCTTGGCACTGGTCAAAAGAAGCATATGTAAAAGGAACGTGAATGAGGAATGCCCAGGGAGGAGAGGTACCTGGTGTGGAGTCCTGCAAGACGGGCTTTTAGACAAGAGTTCAATGCTCCTCAACATGTCCAGTACAAACCTGAGTGCTCCCATACTTCTAAGCTTTCCTCTAGACACCGTTGGTCAGTGGGACAGTGCAGAAAGCATCTTCTTTTCCCAACCTTCTTTCCACCACCTCTTTCCTCCTCTCTGTTTTATTCTCCGGCCAAGCAGAATCTGCATCAGTTGGCAAATTCAGCTGCTGCTTTGTTTTGCCTTTTTCTCTCCCCCCGTCCTGCTGTGTTTGCCAGTTGTCTCTGCTCAGCCAGTTTTACTCTGTGGGTTTGCATTGACTGACCTGCAGCCTGGGTTTATGCGTGTTTTGGTCTGAGAGTTGCCTGCAAATCCTTTGCTCTGAGTAGTCAATATTCATGATTCGATATTCGGGTGGCATGATTGGTCAATGAGGTGACAGAGCCGTGCCTTTGTTCCCTGATTAGATGGCTGAACCTTTGTTAATTACTTCTGCCAGAAATGAAGTCTGTTGTGTGATTAAGTGGTTCTAAGCTACAGGCCTGAGATTTACTCCCTGTGAACTCTTGTTCCAACGGGACTTTGCACGTGTGAGGGCTCTCTAAAGCAAGTATAAACAGAGCATAAAAATGGCCAGAGTCATATTCTATTTCTAAGTTATTAACAATGGTTAACCTGCATGTCTGTGCTATACATTTGCCTCTAGTAATGAGAGCCTGCCTTTGCAGAACACGAGTCCTCTTTTGGGATGGGTCCTCCCAGAATGCCTGCAAGTACCAAAGCCCCATCACACACCACAGTATACTGGCTAAAATCCCTGTATCAATGCAATAGCAGCACATAATCTTGCACTGACAAGCAGATGGAGCGAGCTGGGAAGGAAGCTGCATCTCTCGACTCTGCTGCATCTGTAGATGTAGAACTGTTGGAGAGGGTTCAGAGGAGGGCCACAAAGATGATTAGAGGGCTGGAGCACCTCCCCTATGAAGAGGGGGACCTGGGCTTGCTCAGCCTGGAGAAGATAAGGCTGCGGGGGGACCTCATTGCAGCCTTCCTGCTCTGAAGGGAGCAGAGAAACAGGAGGGGAATCAACTTTTTAAAAGGGTAGACAATGGCAGGACAAGGGGGATGGATTGAAACTAAAGAAGGAAGGTTTAGATTAGATATTAGGAGGAAGTTTTTTACAGAGAGAGTGGTGAGGTGCTGAAACAGGCTGCCCAGAGAGATGGTGGATGCCCTGTCCCTGGAGGTGTTCAAGGCCAGGTTGGATGGGGCCCTGGGCAACCTTGTGTAGATCCAGGTCTGCGGTTGATGGCCCTGCCTCTGGCAGGGGTGTTGGAGCTCTATGATCCTTGGGGTCCCTTCCAACCCATGTCATTCTATGATTCTATGATTCTATGATCTCTCAACTCAGCTGCATCAGCCTCCATTACATTTTTGATCTGGATCAGATGTGGGCAAAACAGTACCTGTCTGTTGGATTAGCAAGAGCAGAAACTACAGAGTCTAAGCTGGCTTTTAAGTTTTGGTTGGGATTTTTTTAATGCCGACTTACTGACACATAGTGGAGGTATCTGATACCATATACAGTCCTTTGGAGCAAAGTAAAACCACCAAAATGTTCTGGACAAATTTTCAACCCACTGAATGAATTAATAGCACAATAGTTCTTTATGTCTAGTAGCCACATCATTTTTGTCCCATTGCTAATAGATGCTATATATTACTAACTGTGTGCTTGGAGCCTCAATATCGTGTTAGAGGAGTAACTGAAAACTGAATTTTTTGGGTGAGATATTCTCAGTCATGCCAGTTGCATCCATTTTCTTTACTAATCAAGAAAGCTTGTACAAGTATGCAGTTTACACCCTCTCCAAAAATAAACACCAAAAAACCCCAAAACAAAACCTCCCACAAACAACAACTAAACAAAAGAAACCCAAAAAAAAGCCTAAACGAAAAGAAATCCAACTGTTGCAGATGACCTGATAGAACAAAAACCCAATGATTTCAGCATTTGCTTTGGTATTTGTGAATTTCAGTAATTCTCACCCCAGTGGATCAGAGCAAACCTCAGGCAAAAAGACACTTTTACCCAGAATGAGAAAAACTTGGGCAATGGGTGTTTTATAAATTCCTTGGAGAGGCAGACAAAAAGAGAGCTGCATTTTATTTAGCTTCCCTGCCCAACCTTTTTACTGGTCTAATGGGAAAAGGCCAGAGTTAAGATTCAGAGCAACCATATGTACTAGAACTGCCTTAATTTGAACGTCCTGTTGAATACAATGTGATCTTAAAATGATGCATGATAGAAATTCCTCCTAGACTGGCGCAGTGCATTAGCATTAGTCATTGCAGTAGGACTGGGTGGAGCACATTAGAAGTCATCTGTGATGGATGCATGCCGTGCATTAGAATGAGAATCGTTACAGTGGACCAAGCAGAAAAACGAGGAATTAGAGTTTCTGTGATGGATCCCGTGAAACACGTCAGAATTTGAGTCACCATGAGTCATGAAAGGCAAAAGGACCTGAGCGAGCCCCATCCTATGCCTTGCATAGGCACTTTCAAAAGGATGAATGACTTGGCTGTCTGTCACATCACTTAGTTGCAAGAGCTGTGGATAGCCTCATGGATGGAGTAAGTGATGAGTTAGGATTCTTTGGTTCTGCTCTCAGCTCTGCTGCTGACTCATTTTGTACCCCTGAGTGATAAACTTCCCTCTCTCATCCCCATCATGCACGTGACACTATTTACCCTTCCTTACAATGTACTGAGACCTGTTTCTGACACAACTCTTGTGCATGCTAGATATTATACATTGGAAATAGCCCCAGTACCTTTATGAATGAGCCTTCAGAGGGTAGAAGCTGTAGAACATGCAGATTAAAGGTGCCAAATATAGTCACATCCCATCAGTGTTGTGCATTTTTTATTTCTGCTGTTTGATGTTTCTTACTTGCAGTGATTGCTTATTCTTTTGAAAAGTCCATGTGAGACTGACCAGACATTAAGGAACTTTTTCTGTTCCTTTCTGATGCACTCTAGCTTGGGTCCTAAAGACGAATGCTCCATTTCATGACTTTATCCACTTATCTACAGTATGTTCCCGAGCTAGTTAAAATTAAACTTAGCTATCAAAATGCTAAACTTGATAGCTCATTTATCTTTCTGTCTCCCAACTCTACATTACAATACAGCAGTGATTGATCTTGCGTCTTCAAGGTACTATATAGTATAAAAACTAAGAGAAGATTAATTAAAAGCCGTCGCATCCAGACAGGTTTTTAAATAAGTTTCAGATTTAGACAATATATCAGCTGAAGCAGAAAGATTCCGAGACCGTAAGCCTGTAACTCCAAGTGAGCTTTGCTTTCCTGCGGGACATAGAAAACCCCATCTCACCACAAACTAACATCAAAGTCTGATTTGGCCCGGCAGGCCCATGGCAGGTGGCAGGATGCTGTCACTTTCACGGGCTAGCTTTTCAGCAGCAGTGAATGTGATATCCTCAAGGACTACTGCTGGCTCAGGGGAGAATGTCAGGCTTGTGGATGGATGCTGAGCTGGAGACAGTACCCAGGCAATTTTTAAAAGTGGTCCCCAGCTCCTGTAGGCACGGAGCAACTTGTCTGGGTGGTATTTAGAAACTGTGCAGATGATTAATCCCTGCGTGATTAAACTGAAACAGCACATCCCGATGTGGTGCAGGCATTTAACCTTCCCATCATTGACGGACTTCTCTGAAAAAGTTTTTAAACAAAGGGCCAAATTTTCATCTGGAGTGCCTGCTTTCATGCTGGCAGTTCTCTCTGTCACCCGAAGTCAGACCTTTTAGAAGATCTAAATATTTGATTTTCAGGCACAATCAAGTACTTACACAAGTAAATGACTTAAATTGAGCCCAAGCTCAGCTGCAGCTGCATCACTGAGCTGTCAGTGTTTGAGTGTGTGATCTGCAGAGCAACACTGAACAATCTACGTTTATGGTATTTTTGGCCAAAGAAAGATACGTGATTGCTGGTCAGCATGAGGTTTCTGGCACCAATCCTTGTCTGAGTAGTTCAGCTATGCAGGCCTCTCCAAAGTCCTCAGCACTCACATTTCTCTTATGTTGAGGTTTGGGAGCATCCAAAAATCTGGCTGCTTCCTGCTAGGGCCTGCTAGGGGGGCTGAGTCCTTTGGAAAGGCCCTTATTGGGTCACTCACTGGATGCTGGACTTCCAAATACCTGGCCTTTAGACCATTGGGCGGTCCAAATGACTTAAACCTGTCTCTTGCCTACCTTTAGTGTGAGACAGAGAACTCATCCTGAGAAAGACAAAATGGCGAGGCTCTTACATTTTCATGAGTTTGCTTAAAGGGTGATATTTAATCCACCTGACAGCTGAAATATACCAGCGGGATGTGGGACGGCTGCCATGAGAGCGTTCAAGTGTTCCCCTTTTTGCTTGTACGGTGGCAAAATGCCTTGATCACGTACGGCTGATTCAGGGATTTTGCCCTGGGGGAGGGAAAGGGAGGGGAAAACAAAATGAATACAAGGTGACAGCAGCAACTCCGCTTTACAGGGGGTCAGCAAAAATCCCTGTGGCATCAGCTGGGCCCAGCTCTGTCCTCTGTTATGCACTGGTGTAACTCTTGGCAAAATAAGGCTCTTTATTCCTAATTTACAGCCTTCTATTAATTATCAGTTATTTAAAAAAGTATTTTTTCCCTCTCTTTTTCTCTCACTCTTTCTTTGTTTTCTTTCCACTTCAGTTAATTTCAATAAGTAGAGAGTTTCCATGCTGTTTGGTCTACTCACTGACACTGGTAATTAGCTGTTTGTATGAAATCAGAGAATCCTTTTGAATTTGCACTAGTTCCATATTCATATCATTAAACTGGATACACCAGGTTCTGGATTTTTTTCTTCCTTTTTCTGTGTTTTGTAAATGGAATATGTTTTACTTTCACTGTTGAAAAGCAATTTGAGTCAGGATGGATACAAAAAAACACATCTTCCTTCACTCTCTCAGAGCTTGATTGTGTGGGGTTTTTATCAATCCCAAATTCATTTAATTTCCCTTAACACAGCTGATTGTGCCATGTACTTCTTCTTGAAGAAAATCCTGCTGCTAGAAAGATGGCAGGCAAGAAGCTAATCGCTAGGGATATGGCAAACTTCTCATGCTTCATATCAAGCTCTTGCATGCATCAGATGTGCACACATTTTAATTCGGATGTTTCCCAGTCCCTGCTCCCCTCAGGACAGAGAAAAGCAGGCACGGGTGAGAAAGAGAAAGCAGCTATTGAGGGGAGGGGGGATGGAAAGTGAAAAGGCTTTTGGGAATGAAGCAGAGACTGAACATGAAATACAGGACAGAAATGGGGAGAGGGAAAATAAAAAGGAAAAATAGACAATGCTTCTGCAACGTATGGGCAATATATCTTCAGAAAGTTAGGGACCTATGGCACGCTAACATAAGAAAACAAGTTTTATTAGTTGTCCATGGATATGTTTCTTGTTCACCTATAGCATGAGACAGGGTCTGTGTCTGAGAAGCATCTGAGTGTCTCCTGACTTCCCTGCTAAGCTTCATTTGGGACCTACCACTTGGGCAATGCTCTCAGTCTTTTCATCTCTTTTCCTGTGGCTGTATGTAGTTGTTGGTGTGGTTTGGTCTTTGGTATGGCTGATCTCCTGTTTGGTACAGTCTTCTGGAGAGTTTGGAAGCTGCTGGTGTAGGAGGAGTGGCAATGCGGTGGGAGGATGGGAGACTGGAGTACACATTCTCTGGAGCCATCCATACCTGCTGCTCATCACATGCTTTGCAGTGAGTTGTGGGGATTTTGTCAGTGGTTTAGGTAACGCCTTTCATTCCTGAGTGTCTGTTTTTGCCTCCTCTAGGAACTCTGCAAAACTTGTTACTGGAAAGAACTCTTTCTCTTCTCATTTGGAATATATTTCTAGCCTTTACTTTTCTTGCCAGTACTCTGCCCTTGTGTCTCATCTCCTCTTTCACGTCCTTTTTCTGCCTTTGCTCTACCTTCTGCACTTCCAAATGGCAGTAACCATGATCAAGTTCAGTGCAAAAACTGCAGACACATAGGTGCATCTGGGAAACTGGGTTAGTTTTGGTCTTGCATGTTACATTCATCAGATGTCTCCGAGATCTCTTTTTCCCTCCCAGGCTACCAAGTCTATGGTTGGCTTTGGCCCTGATGCTCTGGGTGCAGCTGTAATGAGGTCACACCTTTCCAGAAGAGGATGAGGCCTTAAGTCCTGGATCTGCACTGGCCAGTGATGATTCCAGCCTTTCTTTAGGAGTTATATATCTTGTTTCTGCCACAGACAAGTCACCAAGAGGGCTCTAAGGATCCATCAGAAACAGCAACTCCCAAAGAGAAGTGCTGCTATAGGTTCAGAGCTGCTCCTTGAGAAGTGTAGGGGACATTAGCCCCATAAAAATAATTTTTAAATGTTCTTCTCAGACAACTGAGTCTCAAACTGTTCAGTTTCGGTGGCCATTGCCAGTACATGGTCAGTGTAGACAAGAGGTAGTAGGAGGCAGGGAGATGCATTATTCACTGGCTGAAGGATCAGTTAGAAAGTTTTGGACCTGAGATCCCAAGAGCAATGCTAAATCCACATCACTGCTGATACAGAGGAGAGTAGGAAACAGAATCTTACCAGCTGATGAAGGCACAAATCCCTCCCTCTGTTTATAAAATCATCCATCTGCAAACAAGCACCAGCTCCTTGTTAAACAATGCTGAGCTGGATTGGACCTTCTCTCCCAGTGGACATGAAGGACCATGTAGCCTCTGCTCCGAGACTGCAGGCCACATGTGGCTTCATTAAGATGCTAGCAGAGGTCCTCCTACTAGAGCCTTACTCATTCCCTCAATGGCTTTAGTGCTTGCTGATAAAAAATGCTAGAGAGATGGAGCCTCCCAGGAAAGAGTGGGCAGCTGGAAGAATAGCTATGGGTAAGTGATAAACCATAATGTGATACAGTAAAAAACCTGTGTCCTACCTCAAAACCCTGGGTAACGGAAAGAACCTGCCTTCTCACTGGCTCATTTATTCATAGAAGTATAGAATTGTCTTGGTTGGAAGGCACCCTTTAGATCATCAAGTCCAAAAAACCTGCCAACCACCAATAAACCATGTGCCTAAGCACCACATCTAACCATCTTTTAAATACCTCCAGGGTCGGAGATTCCACCACTTCCATTGGCAGCTGGTTCCCAGGGAATGATGATGACTCATCATCATGGTTAGACTGTTTCTCTAACCTAAAACAATTCCTTTCAGCCTGCTCTGTGTAGGTCTACATTGCTGCATGCTGTAGACTTACTCATTGTATTAATGCCTCATTTGTGTATAGTCCCAAGAGGTGGAAGTGATTTGGATTCTCAGAAAATCAAGAACAGAGATAATTTGGCAATACTGCAAGCTGACATGTGTTTTCTATTTAGTATTTTTGACCTAAAAAACTGAAAATGCCTTAGAAAGCCTGTGAGTCTTCATTTAGGACTGCTGAGCAGGACAGAAAGGAGGCAGAGATGCGTTATCTTTTGCGTAGCTGGATCTCATCTCTGTGGCAAGAGCTGCCTGCGGAACCCAGCTTCCCCTTTTCTCATTTAGGGCCATCACCCAGATCATGCCTGCTCCTAATGACATGCAGCAGATAATATCACAACTGTCTCTTATAGTCAAATGAATCTGATACAGAAATCAGATTCAGCAATATCAGCCTGGCTACTTCATGCCTGCCAGTGGTTCAAAAGAGAACATGAGTTGTTGATACAAGGCTCAAAGGCTGTGAGATTCCTGATGAACAAAGCTCGTAAATAAAGAGAGTACCTTTTACTTGATCACCAAAGTTTTATGCCATAAATAACAGGTTGTGAATCAGTTCTCCTACACACAGGGGAATGCAAACACAGCACAAATATCATGGAACATAACCTGTTTCCGGGAGACTTTGCGTACAACCTCCAATGTACTTTTGGGAGATAGTTGCAATACATCTAGATAATAATAATAAAATTCATGCAGATTGTCAAAGTCTTTATAATGTCACACACACGTTGCAGACGCATGTACACAGAGGAATAGCACGTGTCAGAGATGGAGGGACAAACAGCGATGGAAGAGCTGTGATGGATGATGCTCTGCTATGCCAGGTTCTGATCACAGGCTGTAAATTTTAGTTTGGGAACATCTGATAATTCTTGCTGAGTTAAAACTTTTCTGCACTTTCATATTTGAATCCAGGTGGAAGCAAGGAGGAAAAAGGAAAGGGTGAGAAGGCCAAAGAAATTTTCCACTCCCAGACTTCCAGTTTTCTAAAATTATTTCAGGTGGAGTAGTCAGAATTTTAGACAAAGGTTTTAGTCTTATGAGAATTTCACTGCAGTTCTAAAATCAAGTTAATTTGGCTTTATGTCACTCCTGGCGTGTTTGAAGATGTGCTGTTCATTTCATGCCAGGACAGCTCTCTGCAAAATCTAGATTTAGTTATAAGCTTCCTCAAGGTGCTTACATCTTATGTCAGGTATACGTTATGTCCTTGATGGATTTTACCAACTTCCCCTGCTTATAAGGAAGAGCATGAGAAGAAAGCAAGGGAAGAAATGAAACAATGAAGTAAACCAGCACATAACTGTCAGTCTGGCCACAGAAACTCATATACTTGCAAATTTGATCTGGTTAAATGACTTGAGTCTGCTGTAAGTTTAGAACCAGATCTGAGTCCAAGTTACATTCTGATGGTGAAGGAAACATTTTCCTGGGTAGAAAGTCAAAGTTTTTTGATGTGCAGTGTGGCTTTAAACCATGGCTTCTCATAGGAGACATCCAATAAAAGTGCTGATGAGCAGGTATTAGTGTGATGTGGAAGCTGCATTTGGAAATTTACTTTCACTGCTCCCTTCCATGCACTTGGATTCAGAGACCAGCATCTCTACCTCCTGACTTCTAGGAAATAGACCTGGTACACATGTGTTTCTCTTTCCTGATCAGGGAGAGAAAAAAGACCAGACCAAAAAAACCCCCCACACCACCCAGCATGCAAAGAAGGCAGGAACGACAGTGTGTGAGAATGGCTGCCGGAAAAAACCCACAGTCACAGGAAATTACCTTAATAGAGTGAAAATTAAGAAACGACCAACAACGCAGTCTGTCTCCAGGATACGAGCAGTATTTTCACGCCTTGCCAATTATTCTGTTTGCATCAATTCTGGTTTATTTTTATTAAGTTTCATGTTTCTTTTTTTTATTATTATTTTAAGAGGTGGTATAATGAAGACAAAAAGGGTTGAAAGCTTAGAAAATATTTAATTTTTGTTTTAATAAGGAAATAATTATTCATTTTATTCCATGAGCAGAAAACGAACCAACCAATTGGGTTTTTCCATCCTTTTCATGTTGTTTTATGCCTGTAGAAAGGTTGGGAACTCTATTTAAGTGGATTATCTTGCCAGTGAAAGGAAAGTGGGAAATGAGTTAGAGAGGTAGGGTTAATTTCTTTCACGAATAGCTAAATGTGTGCATACATATATTTGCTGTGTGCTATTTGAGAAATGCACTTATTTAGCTTTACAAGGTCACTTTAACCTTAAGAATTAATGGAACAGGCCATTAGCTATGAGAGGATATAGAAGCAAAGTCCCCAGCAAATTGTACACAGATAATGCAAGTCTATTCCCTGCTGGCCTACCAGGGCCCCATTTATAGCTCGGAAAGAAAGGCAGGGGAGGACTTGTCTCGCTTAGCGATGGCTATCTACAATGCAGGTGTCTATGTCCAAGATATACCCCTGCTAGACATCTGTATGCCATTATTGTTAATGGATACGGAGGAGAGTGCTTCAGCAGATAAAACATAGGTGTTTGTTTTAGGACACGATGAACTGCACCCTAAACAGCATTAGTTATATTGATTAGGGCTTTTCTGATTTACAATGGAAGCTTAGGATATGTTCCCCAGATGCAAAGTTCTACAGCGCATGTCCTTTTATTTACTTGGCAAATCCCACTGTCCACACTGTAGTTAGTCCTTCTTTCAGTCCAAAATGGTCAGCAAAGTGCAAGTAGTAGTGATTTCTCTGATGGCCCACTCATTAGCTACCAGATGGTGACCAATTTTTTGTCCTACTCACTCTTCACTGATACTAGAGCACTACTTGACCTGAAGTGAAACACTGGAGATAAGGAGTATGACTTTATTGCTGCTGAATGAAGCAAGAAATGTCTTAGTGACAGAAGTGGGCAATGGATTATATCCCTCAAGAACTCTTCCTAGGCTGTACGTGACCTGTTGAGCAGCAAGGATAGAACTGATGCATCAGCAGCCCGAATGTTTCACTTGGGTGATAATTACCCAGTGCTGCTGTATTTTAATGTCCTTCATCTGCTGCACCTCAGAAGCTAGGATTTGTAGAGTTTGATCTTCTAAATTCACAGCTTCCCTGATTTCTAGTTTTGATAGGCAGAGTGCTGCATTTTTAATGTATTTATCATTCTCCAGAAACACAGGTTAGAGTAACTGTGCAACAGAGAAGGAAGAGAAATTTCAGAAATACAAGGGAAGAGTAACGTCAGACATGCAGTGAAGATTAACTGGGAAAGCCAAGGAAAGGAATAACCTTGCTCTGTGCTTCCTCTGGAGACAGAGGGAAGAGAGCTTCAAAGAAAGCTGCAGCAGTCACCTCCTCCCTTGGAAAGCTTTTCTCTTTCTGAGAAGAGGCTTTCCCTGTAGCTGTTGTATGGCTGGCCAGTACATTTTCCTCTGCTCCTGTGGCAGGGCAAGGCTCAGTGTGGTGAGTCTTCATCCTCTGCTACCTTGCAAGACAGAAGAGTGTTTGGGACAGCCACAGTTTTCAAAATTAAAAGCAAGCGAACATTTCCAGTGGAAATTTCACCTCCTATAGAAAGCTCAGACCTAGCAAATGATAGGTATCTTACACTGACTCTTAAAGACAGGTTGTGGACCTGCAGCAGTCTGTAGGTCACAAGTGTGAAACCACATGAATTTGAGCATAGTCTCTCAAGTGTCTGGCCAGAGGAACTGCTGAGATTGTTGCCACTCTACACCAAGAAGGCTGTTTAGTGACACAGTTGACAGTGATTGTGCTTCCAGTGTGGAAGGTTAGAAACTCAATAGGAGAGGTACTTGATTTTTATTTTATTTCTTTTTTCAGTATCACAATTTTCTATTCGTCAAGGCTGATTTTATGAAAGCCTCAGGGTCTATAGAAATGTGACCCATTTGATGAAATTTCACTCAGAAAACACATCAACACTTCCAGGAGGTTGAAATCTTTCATTTAGGGTTTTTTATAACTTCTTGCCTGGGTTCCCATTTTCTCTTTGAATCTGCAGTAACATTAAAGTTAAGATACAGACAAAACATTCTGATTGACCTAAGATGGGCATTTTTTTCATTAAGACTTTCTATGTTCTATTCTCTTTTACATTTCTTTTTTTTTTAAACAAGGGCAAAATTGAAATTGCAGAACTTCCTTTGGCATAGGGATTCCAAATTCTGTTTAGGTCTATTAAATCAATGGATTAGACATGTACACAGAAAATGTTTGTTATACTCACAACTTACATGAAAAAACTGCCACTCCAGACTGGTAGAGATTCACAATTGCCTTGTGAAATGGAAAAGATCATTGGGAGCTGCAAGCATGTATGGAGTCAAGTCTGTAATTTCTCAGTAGGTGTGCTATTTGGAAATCTCCCTTTGAGCCCTTTGAGGGAATACAATTGACTTCTGTGTTTACTGTTCCTTGGAGACTCAGGGATTCTAAATAATTTTTTTAATGGCATGTCTCTGGGGCCTTCCTGTGTTATTTTTCCTACACTCTTCTTTTTTTCTGTTTCCTTTTTTCCCTTTTTCTTTTTTTTTGTTGTTTTTTTTGTTGATTATGGGTATCATGAGGCAGGTGCTATAGCAATATAACTTGGTTTCCTTACTGAACTACATTTCAAGACATTTTGTGTCACTTATCACTAACTTGTAATAGTATCTTCTAATAATCTGTGAGGCTAGGCATTTTAAGAGAAAAGTTCTCCATTAATTTTTTGTCAAGAATATTTATTATTGCTCTTAAAAATTCTTGATGTCCTAAATCCCCTGGATTTTGGAGAAGCTCTACAGGTGACTGCATTCTTTGCCTTCCACCCAGTGACAAACTTCTCTCCAGACCAGTTCTCCTGCTACCACTAGGCTTCACTTCGGTTCAATGAAGATTTATCCACAAGGGTTAGGTGTGGTTATATGACAGTGTTCCAGATCCATGATCCCACTTGAATGGAAAGGCTTTGGCTGTATAGGTAGTGAGGATATCTGCAGAGGAAGAGACTGGCTGATGGAGGAGAAATGGAATGAAGAACAGGCTTGCAACACTGGAGACTGCACCGGAGAAAGAGGCAGAGGAGGGAATAGCAAGAGAATAAGTCAATCTGCAGAAAAGAGAAAAGGATGGACATAGTAGGGGACACAGAGGAAAGATAAGGGTCATTCGCAAAGGGAAGTGAGAGAAAACAGAAAGACCCAAAGCAGAAGAATCAGCAAATCAGGATGGTACCCTGCTACAGATCTCAATGGCTTATTCTGTTTTCCAATGGTTATCTGAAGTGGCATGAATTTCTCAGTCCATGCACCTCTCAGAGCTGGCTACAGGGACAGAATAGAAAAGCATCCACAGTGTAGAGCCTCTCATACAGCAGAGACACTCCAGACCTTCCTCTTCCTCCTACCTTACTTTGTACTTTCTAGAATGACTGTCTCTACTTCCCCTTCATCTGAGCTACAGTTTGCTGCACAATTGCAAGGATCACGAGTGGCTGAGCCAAGGGAACTAATATCCCCTGAACGCTTACCTGCAGCTGCTGTGCCTTCTGGTCCAGACTGCTTCAGCAAGGCACCCACTTGGACCGTGGCATAGAAGGTTGCTCACCGTGGCAACTTATCTTTGGAAAAGTGGCCTTTGTATGGTATGTGCTTCCACAGACACAACCCAAGACCCCTGGCTTTATTTTGTCTTTACAGATATATTGGTCCCTGGTACATCCAGTGGTGAATCCCACCATGAAGGTCTGTGAGCCTAAGAGCACCCTGTGAAAAATCTGGTGGTTGACTTTCCTGCTGGGACAAGTGTTACTGCCAGAATCCCACCTGAGTAGGTTAAAAAAAAATAAAAGAAAATCTGTGCCATGCTAAGAAAAGTGCTCAGAGCAGTAAATAAAGCTCAGGTGAACTACAGGGGGATTTCTTGTGTGCACAGAGACAGTGAGAGTCACAAGGCTAATGTTAGTGGGTAGGTTTTCAGACAGCCTAACCACTGAGAAGTGTTCCCAAAAGCAAAGCAATCCTCCAGGGAGTGATGGCTCCTGTATGCCCGAGAGACTGATTTCTGGCATTGAGGCAGCAAAATTAATAATGAGATCTTTGTCTAGGAAACAGAGTAATAGTTCAGGAGAGGCTTGTACAATATTTTCCCTATGTTTGTTGATACACAGAAAGAGCAACACTTGGTAAAAGAGTGTATAGCAAGAGATGGATGTATAGCAAGAGATGGATGTATAGCAAGGAATAAAAGAAAAATACAAAGAAATTTAGAGTAAAAGTGTTTACTGGAACAGTAGTGAAACTAGTGGTACTGTGTGAGGAATGCTTGTACGCAGTTTAGCTAGTAAAGTAGGCAAGGTGCATTAATATTAGCCCAAAGAACATAAAACCCCAGCAAAATATCTGCTTGTTAATAACTGTTTATTACAGAAACATGTTACAGTAACAGTCATGACTGGAACATAGGTATTGAAGGGTATATGGCTTTCAGGAAAGACAGAAACAAAGATAAAGTTAGCTGGGATTATGCACATTAAGGGTAGAATGGGCAAAAAAGTAGTAGCAAAGCTGAAAGATAATTGACTTGGGTTAAAATCACTTTGGGGAGAAACTGGAAAAATGTTACCCTTGAGTGTCTGCTCTAGCCCAGGGGATCATAAAGCACTTCAGCATGTTATGAGAGAGACAGAGAGAGAGAAAGATAACTAGGAATGAGTCAGTTTAGAAAGCTGTATTTTCTGAAATGTAGATTATAAAATAAGTGCTATTAATAAAAGTAGGGCCTGGTTTTCTTGAATGTGATAGCTAAAAGACTTCATCACCAAATAATCACTGAGCCCCATCAAAAGTGCTGCTATTCTAGCCTTGATTTCACTTAGCTGAGAGAATTTTACAGGAGAGCTTTATGTGGGACCTAACAATAGATTGATCATGAGTTGGATAGCAACATGGTAAATAACAGGCAATTTGATTTTGTCAGGAACAAATTGTATAAAGCCAACCTGATTTCCTACTCTGACAGGTAACAAGCCTTGCAGATAACGACAGAGCACCTTGACTTGTTAGGTTTTGACACTGCCTCATGTGAGACTTCCATTAGCAGGCTAGAGCAATGCAGTCTGGATAAAATTACTATGATATGGATTCAAAACTGTTTGGAAACCCGCACTTGTAAAACAGTTATCAGTGATTCACTGGGTGACTAGAAGGATGCATCAAGTTGGCTACCATGGTCACCAATGACTTAGGTTATGGAATAATGCATGCCCTTAATAAATGATTGAATACTGTGTTGAAAAGTGTGCACATGGTACAGGGGACAGGATTCAAATTCAAAATTATCTAAATGGATTGGAGAAATAATCTGCAGAAAATGGATGCAGCTCAGTGAAGATGAGTACAAGGTGCTGAACTGAGGAGCAATCAATAGTACCAGCACGAAATGAGAGCAGTTGGGTAGATTTCTGCTGAGAAGGATATAGAGAGTTACAGTTGATCACAAACTGCCTGTGAGTCAATAATAGTAAATCACCTGTTGCATAGAAAGCAAACATCATGCTGGGATGTATAAATAAGAGTGTCATATGTGAAATAATCCTTTCTCAACTCAGCCTCAACTGCATCAAGTTTTGAGACAGATGAAGGTTTCCTGGACTTAGTCCAGGAAAAAAAAAACAAACCACCAAAGAAACAGGAATGCTCAGAGATGTAAGAACCACAAGTAGTGAGGAAAGATTGAATGAGCTGGGCACTGCTTAGCCTGGTAAGAGAAGATTGAAAGGTTTATGGTGAAGAAAGAAGCTGCCACAAAGACAATAACCTTTTCTTTGCGTCTGGGGTAAAGAGGACAAGCAATAATGGTCTTAAATTGCAGGAAAAGAGATTCAGATGAGACATTGGGGAGCGCTTTTTGAGGGCAGGGAGAGTAATACAAGGAACAGATTGCTTGGGGAGGTTATGGAGTCTCTACCAGTGGGGGTTTAAAAGAGCAGGTTAAACACATGCCTGTCAGGAGTGATGGAGGTCTGGACAGCTGATAATCGCTTGGGGCAGAGATGGACTACATGAGCTCACAAGGTCGCTTCAAGTCCTACAGCTATACGGCTCAGTTCAAACTGAGAGGTTGGATAAATAAGAATGAATCATAACTGAGAGTTTCCTTTTATTTCCAAAGGGCAAACTTTGTGCAAGCAAAGAAATCAGTAAGTCAGCTGGACTTGGGAACTCAGAGACTTTAAAGGAGGAGGAGTGCAGGAATACATTTAAGTGGGTGGTACAAAATTATTTTGAATTTGTATCCCAGGAAAAGGGAGCAAACTTGGAGGAAATGAATGGCCAACTTTTCTAAAAAGCTTAACTTCAAAAACATCTTGCTCACAAGCAGAGAGTGTAGAAGGAACAGAGGAGGGCAGAAGCAGCATATTGTCTACAGTATTAACAATTTTCTGAATGCTGCCATCCCTAAATATGAAGATCAAAGAAGTCTTTTGTGGTGGCAGTGCAGAGCAGATGTGAGCTGAGTGAAGACAAGATGAGCTGGGATGCTGCAAAGGAGTTGTGGGAGTTTTCAGGGAACTGTAGTTAAAGGAGTCTCCTTTCTCCCTCCACTACTCAAACCACATTTTCAACCACTGTTATCTCAAAATGCAGATCTTCCTCTATTTCCTCCAGCTCCAAAGGAGGTACAAAAGTGCCCTGCTTCAACTCCAAACCCAAAGCAGCTTTCCACTTGTGGTGGCATTCGTGAAAGATGCATACATGCCTCTGGGAGGGGAAGTGAAAAATTTGTGAGAGGGAGCAGGATGCAAGAGAAAGGTCTAACTTACTTCCCTGACTGCCATCCACAGGAGCAGAGAGTAGAAGCAGCAGTTCCCATTGCTTGGAGGGCATATACCTGCAGCAGTAGCAGCCACCCTGACCCTGTCCATGTTGGCAATCACAGCAAGGCTAACTCTGCAGTGCTTGGCATAGGGCAAGCAAACCATAGGTGTGTGGCCCTTTTATTACACCCCCCCACCTTCCCCCGCAGTCTTCAGCACTTGATAACTGCTTAGTCCACCTGCACATCAAGGCTGCCTTGGAAAGGGGATTAAGCAACAAAAAAAAGGTATGTCTTGGGAGGTCAGTAAGTGCAGGGATGAAGTGAGAATTGCTAGAAGTCAAACTGAGTTAGTCCCTGCAAAGGAAATGAAACAACAGAAGGATCCTTAACACTATAAATGGGGGGAAAAAAAGAAAGAAAAAAAAAGAAAAGAAGAAAAGAAAAAAAGAAAAAAAGAAAAAAAAGTAGAGTTCCTATACATAGTGAGAAAAATTTGCACAGCTTTAAACTAGAGCGATACTTCGCCCCTAAAAGGAGACAGACTTACAGAGCGTGTGGACTGAGTCTCGTGGACTAATGGGAATAAGTGTACTGAGAGGGCAGTGTTTGCATGCAAGATGGAAGCAATTCAGAGAGCTCCCTGTGTTCAAACTGGAGAGGCCAGGAAATCAACCTCCCCAGCATGCTAAAAGTACTGGCCCATGAAATCACAGGTCTGGTAGATGGGATTTTTAATAAATCTGTCCAATCACTGGGGCTTCCTCTGCCTGGATAATAGCAAGTGTCCTACCCATATTTAAATAAGAAAGGGAGGGAGAGCAATCTAGGCAGCTGCGGGCTTGTTATTTTGGCCTCAAGGGCATAGATGGATTCAGAGCAAATTATGTCGGAAAGAATAATTGAAGAGATGGAATAGAAAATGGGATATAGTGCAATATACCATTATCAAAAGGAGATTGTGCCAGACTAACTCAATATCTGTCTTTGATAAGGTAACTGATGTTCTAGACAAGGGAAAAGAAGTAGATCTCCTTTATATGTACTTCATTAAAATTTGGTATGGTGCCACCTGGGAAATTATTAGTTAAATGAGAGACGATGAGGATTAGTACAAGAGTTGTGAGGTGAGTAAGGAACTGGTGAAAGAGGGGAAGGGGGTGTCTATGCTGGAAGGGGGTTGCTTGGTAACTTCTTAAGCCTTGGTCTAAGGACAGACGTTTTCAATGAGGACTTTGATCTAAAATTTGGAATGGGTTAACTTTATCAGGCAGCATCATCAGTGCCGAGAATCGCCAGAACATCACACAAGGTTTTGTGGGGATTGGGCAAACAGGGATGTGAGGGAATCACAGGATCACAGAATCACTAGATTGGAAAAGACCTTTGAGATCATCGAGTCCAACCATACCTGTCCTCTACTAAACCACATCCCTAAGCACCTCTGTAGCAGCATGGATTGCAAGGCCACAGATTTGGGTAATGTGAGTGAGAGCTTCTCCAGCACACTGAAGGCTTATCAGCTTGAAAGAAGTAAACAGAAGACAGAGTTGCTTGTAGCAGTCAATCACAGTGTAACTTTGCACTCGCACCTTGAAATGGTCATGCAAGAGGTTAATGAGATCTTAGGAATTGCCATGGTAGGATCACATGCCAAAAACAGAGGAGTACCATGGTGATTGTATGAAGGAAGTGTAGACAACACCTCAGCCAGTGAACAGTCAGTGTTATTCCTGTCAATCATTTCCAAGAGAGTACTAAAACTGGTGCAAATGCCAAGATGGGAAAACCTGTGTGACCGGGGCATGCCCCTCACGTCAGAAGAAATGAGCCTGTCCTGTTTGGTCTAATCAGATGGAGACTGGAGGTGGACAATTACTCTCTGTAAACACATAATTGGGTCAAACACAAAGGAAGAAGAAAAGCTACTTTAATTGAAATTCACTGTTCTCGCAAAAGTTCTAAGCTAAACTTGTACTGGGAATTAGTTGGTTCCTGTCTGTCAGAGAACAGTAGTCGAAGCATAGCTTATCAAAGGTTACAGTAGGTCCATACAGTATAAGGTGCTATGACCACACTATATTGAGGGATGAAACCATATGACATGGCTCTCTGTGAAGCCAAGAGGCAGAGTTCAGTGCCCTGAGAGGTCGCTTTCTGTTATTGTATCCTATATGGACTGGTGAACAATTTCAGGGAAGTTGTAATTAATGCATGGATCCCACAGAGCCATATCATGCCCAGGTATATTGAGTGGCAGATATAAAGGTGCTGTATATGTGTTTCCTCCCCTCAGGCTGTGGCACACTCCCCTTGCCTGCATGTACAGTATGGTTTTGTAGGGACAGTGGGGTGGATGTTTGTCTGAAGCAGAGCCAGTGGGGTGAGCACAACGCAGTTGATACCCCAGGGAAACTCAGAGATTCTCCTTGCCACACCAGGAAGAAAAGTCAGCAGGCAGGGTTTACCTCCTTTCCCTCACTCCTGGGATCTGTGGACTTTAGCGGGTACCCATGACACCTCTTCCCAGCCATGAAAGGAATTGCTTCCTAGTGGGAATGGAGAGGAGGGTGAGCTGGTTCTGTAAATTGTTCCCTAAAATTACAGCTGGTTCTGTAAATTCTCCTAGAAACTGTGGTGGTTTCCTGGGATGTACTTTGCTCACGGTCTTGCACGCTGATGATGACACCACAGGCTATCTGGGTATTGGGACTGGAGTGGTGTAAAAGGACCAGGCACAGAGATTTATACCTCATTCTTACCTGCAATCAAGCTCTGCATGTGTGTGAAACAGAGTTATGGTGATAAGAGAACTGTTTATGGAAAGAGATCCACCATCCCTTCCGGGGATAGCGGAGAAAATATCCACCCCATTGCCTTGTGCACTCAGAGGAAAATCCCCCCTCAGAAAACCTGCCACTACCAATAGTGACTGATGGCTCTCTCGTACTAGTTGGTGGCTCTGTGTTGAAACTAGTGTAAACATCACAGGTGCCATCACTGAGAACAGTCACTCCTTCTATCCTTCATCCCCCAGGGATTTGCTCCTGTCATCCCCTTGTTTTAAGCCGGTGAAGAGAGTATCACAGCCGCTCTTAGTCAAAAGAGGAGGGGGTGGAGGCCCATCTGGGCCCTTGGTTTGATTTCATATTTATGAAACAGCTTAAATGTCAGCTTGAGTGAAAAACGACACCTTCCCAAGCTTCTCATATTAATGCCCGTGGCTGCCACTGGTTCCTTTAGGAAGGCAGCTTGTGGTTTTTTCCTCTTGCTCTCCCCCAAAGGCTGCAGGGAAAGATGAATTGGACTGATAGATGAGACTGCAACTGCCGATAAACTGCCTTGCTGACAGGAGACGGAGAGGGAGATGGGGGCTGGCCTATACTTAGGAAGGAGGGGAGAGGGAAAGGGAGGGACATGGAGGGAGGAAAGAGAGATAGGGGAGGATGGCCTGTATTGCAGTGACGTGGGAGTGTGGTCTAAACTGAAGGGAGAGACACATGGGGAAGGAGGATGGTTGACTAAGAGAGGAAAAACAAGAAATGAACTGTCACATGCTACAGCAAGGGAGATGCAATGGGAAAAATAAAAATCACATGGAAGATCAAAAAATCGCTGTGGAAGCATGAATTATGTACGGCAATGTATATATGCAAAAAGGAATAAATAAAAACACCCACTGCCAGCAGAGGAACATCCTCTCGCGTCTGCACTGAGCAGTGCGCTGGGTTTCTGGAGGCTGTAGACCACTGGGGGACCGCCTTATGCAGGTGTATTTGCATGACACACTGCTGAATCCCAAAGAGATACCCAAGGCAGAGCTGAGCCAGGCAGTTCTGGAAGATGGCAAGCTGCCTGGGTACCACGCTGCAAGCACGGTTAGCTTGCTAGGGCCTGTCTCCCAAAAGTTCTTCTTCCTCTACATGGCTATACACTGATATATGTACCTGAGCTTGCTTGGATATAACTTGGGTATCTGCATGTTTCATGGTGCAGATCTGATGAAGAAGGTTTGTTCTCTTATCCAGCTGCTAAAGTGGCTAGAACAGAAGATGCCCCACCAGGACTAGGTTAGGAGGCTTCTGCCTGAAACCAGCTGGACAAGCAGGTTATATGGGCCAGCAAAAGGCGCAGAGTGAGCATCTCCAGAAAGTTAAGTGGAGAATTATTAGAGAGCACTGAGTTCTGTGGAAAAAGAAAATTACCTTTATTGTCTCTGGGAGGAGTCTGATACAGGTTTCTTTCAATGACAAACCCAGAACCCACTGGGTTGAATGTGAACAACATTGTTGGAAAATGAGGGTGCTAGAGCAGAGAAACAGTAGGAAAGCAGACAAGGGAAAACACCCTGCCATTTGCATGGATATGAGGGGCCAGGAAGTGAAAGAGATTTTTTTAATCCTTCTGGGCTAGTTCTTGAGTGAGATCATTTGTCCTAGATAAGAATAAAGAAAGGTGAGGGCTTGCTGTGAGTATGCTGGGGTAAGGACAGACTTTACTGCGTTTGTATTCCAAGGGAGAAATGCACCTGCCTGTTTCACCAGGAGTCGCTGATGGCAGTCTCCAAAGTCGCCTGTGGAGCCTAGTGCTCTCAGCACTAACATCTGCTCCTTTTTCCGTTGCTGAAGGTTTTCGGTTAGTTTGTTGGTTGTTTTTTCCTTTAACCGAGAGATGTCTCTGAAGTCTTATTTTGTCTGGGTTCATGATGCTCAGTACCTCTATCAGCTGTTACAGTGTTTTGAGCATTATTCTTGGCAATAGCATATCACTCACTTTTCAGCGTCTCAGTCAGTTCTTGTCACTTTTTTCTCCCTGATTGAGATAGTAAAAAAGTCTGCTTCCATTTCATCTTTATCCCCCGTGGTCAGCTCTGTTTACAGACTCACTTCTTGGTTTTTTTTCCCTTGGCAAAGCTTTTTTTTTTTTTCCTGTGGTCTAAAGCCCCTGTGCTGTTGGAGATCTGAGTCCCTCTGTGCTGACTCTTTTGTGACATCCCTCGGCTCTGTTTCATTTCCCTGTTTAATCATCCTCCTCCTTGCCGTGGGTCGTGCTAGATTGGTTCCTGACATCACATTTATATACCATCTGCTGACTAATAACATGCAAGGGCTTGGTTTCCACTAATAACAAGCCAGTCTAGTTTAAGGCTATTTAGAGATACTGAACCTTGCTTCCCAGACATGGACAAGCAAGCTAGAGCTGAACACTTCTCTTGTCAGCTAAGTGCTTGCCACCCAGGCTTTTGACAGCATGAAGGACTTTGCTGCCCATATCTTAGAGTCTTTGTTCAAAACTAAACTCAACTAGATCTGTTTGTTCCCTCCTTGCTTGAGAGGCCTTACCCAAGTCCTGGACAAGGTCCCACACCTTTATGGTGCTCAGTGGAGCTGGGGAAAGCCTGTCCTAGCTAGGGATTGCAGTTCTCTGTATCGAGAGGTCCCCAGCAGGCTTTCAGTACCAGGGAATTAGTACCAGGGAATTACAGAAGTACCTGGTACTTCTGTACCAGGGTATTAGATATGTTTCATAAAAGTTCCTTGACATTGAGGCTGCTTGGCCTGCAGCACCCTGCACACAGCAAAGCTCTCCTACCTTCCAGACCAAGGTGGCTGCGTGCAAGCTGCCTACAGGAAACCATGCTAAATCACAGGCTGTGCCCAGGAGTCCTCTGGGGTGCTGCTGGCTGTCCTGGGCCAAAATCATGCCAGGAGCTGCACCAGCAATTTGGCAATGTGGACATCTGAGTTCCGGTTACCAGGAGCAGCAACTTGTGCCTATTCAGGTTACTAGCCAGAAAGAAGATGATCTATTTGCTTCACAACATTCAGAACCCTGAGGCTTAATACCGTTGACACCTCAGTCCTGGCACTGAAACATTATACCAAGATGTAAACTTCCGCTCAAGATCAGGATTTCAAAATCTGTCCCAGACAAAGATGGGTGAGTTCTTCCCAGGAACTACATTGTACCTCCTTGTTTGTCCTACTGTACCAGTGAACTCAGCAGCTATCTTGGGAAAGCAGTCAGTTGAGATGATGCAAATTAGACAAAGGGGTTGGAAAAGGATCCTCAAAGTAAAGTGGAGAATCACATCTAATTTTATTATCTCAGAAAAGCCTCTCACATGACTGCAAGGAAGAGTGGGATCGTCTGCTTGGAGACAGCATCATGTTGGCTGCTAGCAGGTTGCAGCATGCTGGAGGGGTGCACTGTGTAAGGGGGTGGCTGTCTAACCCTGTGACACTGTGCAACCGGCAGCGAGGATGCATGTGGTTCAGATTCATATGTAGCTCTGAAGCACCATTCTTCTCCTACAGATGGTGGCCAAGGGGTGTCAGGAGATTTTGGCTCAGGTTTTCATTCTTCCTTTAGCCTCCCTCTCCTCCATATCTCTGCTGCAGACCTGCAATTACTCACTGTTCCTGCACAGCACGTGCTGGGCTCCCCGCAGAACTGGGGAATTAGAGGCGCTAAGTGCTGGGAGGAAGAGAAATGCCAGGGCTGCAACTGGGGAGCAAGCGAGGAGCTAATTCGGGGGATGAGCACTCCTGGGCCCCCCTGCTCTCCCAGCAAATCCTTACCGGTAGCATCGCTGTGAGCAGCCATGGAAGCAGGCAGGCTCCCGCTGTCTCCAGGTGGAGCTTTTACTCTAGTTCCCACAAGGCACTGGCTGAGCTGGGCGAAGGATGCAGCAAAACACAATGTGAAATTACCTCGGCGCTTGAGCACACATGAGCCCTAAACAAACCCCAGCCTAATGCTCAATCCCCATCGCTCAAATCCTAATTAAACATCAACCAGTAATTCTTCTGTTAACCCTCTCCCGCCAGGGCCGAGTCAGGATCTTTTGAATTGGGCCTTTGGGCTCTTTAGGCTTTTGCTCTGGATCCCGTACCTACAGGATTTAATTAAAGTGACCCAGTTTATTGCTGGGAAGGCAACAAAGAGTAACCCTCTGCTCTTTCCCACATCGACCCTTCTAATAACGTTTGGCAGCACTGGCAATATTGCTCTGCACTTTGGGGAGGTGGAGAGAAGCACTGTAAGATCCACAGGTGGACTTTTTTCCCCTCACCCTTTGCACATTGCTCTTTCTTTTGTGAAAAAAACAAACCGACCAACCCACAAAAGTGCTCTATGGCTTCTTATTCTCAGGGCAAGTTGGCACTGGCATGGGAACACATGGGGAAGAGTGAGCCAGAGCCTGCTGTCTAAAAATTGCTTTACAGGTGGGGAAGCCCCCAGGGTGTCAGCTGCCTCCTGTTTCCTCTGGGTAAGTGAAGGAAAGTGCGTGCCTTCTGAAGAGAAACAGGTCAAGTATTTTTGTTACAATAGCCTTCTGTCAGAAATGAGCTTTCATGTGTTTCTTGGAAATTAGCATGTCATCACTGATGTTTTCATTTTGCTGATTGGGCGAAGAGGAATGGATAAAAGTGCAAACAAATCAGAACCAGGATGGAAGAAAGAAGGTAGAAAATGTTTAAGCAGTACACATGATTGTTTTCCTTTTTAAAAATTACACAATCACTAAGAAATAAATCTTTCTTAATAAAAATAAAGGATCAAAATGAAATGTAAATGAAATGTAAGATAATTTCATTATAATTAGTGCTCTTATTCGCCCAACATGTTATTTCTGCATTTTTCTGCTGTACTTAAAAACAGATTAACTAGGTTTTGGTTTTGTCCAACTCCAACTCCTTTTTGGTGGACCTTCTTTTGTGGTATTCATTCCTTCTCCCCTTTCTACAGCACTTGGCTCTGGTGCTGTTTGTTTTAGGAAGCCATTCCCCTGTTGAACAGCCCAAGTTTAAAAGCGTGTTTTTCAGGACATTTGCACCAGCTAGAGACTACACAACAATTAACCAGGTTGTTGGACTAAAGCCTGGGCTAGGTTAGTCCCATGCAAGCACAGGGAAGAGAATAAGGCAGTCATGAAGGGCAAACAGCAAGCAAAACAGCCTAATATTTTGTCACCTGTAGAAAGGACAACCACATCTGTCATGGGAAGATTCAGTAGTCTTTTGGGATCATTGTCAGCCCTGGCTACAGGTCTAGATAGGATCCAGCTTTGCAAGACCCTCTGCATATTCACTAGGTTGAGAGTGTCTCATCTCCCTGGCTCTGCACAGCTTCCTTGCATGCAGGGTTAGGGCTTCAGGGGTGTGTAATTTCATGTGACTCACTCCAATATTAATATCTCCATGTGCAGCAGTCATTGCAGTGAGAATAAACTGTTATTTTTTATTTTAAATGGTTAATATTCATCAAATGTTTATGAAAATACTTAACCCATAATGATGACAAACACAGTGCCTAATAAAGATGGAAGTGAAGATCCTCTTTGTGAATATGTAATCAGAAGAGTAAAGAAAATTACATTAAAAAGACTTCATTATGCCATTAAATGTGTGAAATGACTTTTTCTTCTCCATTTTAATTTTAGCATATTTCTTCTTTTTTTCTTTCTAAATATCTCTGACACTTTCATGAGACGGGTACATAAAGAGGCATTGGCTGCTGCAACAAGAACTCTGACTGGCGGCATCCATCATTCTCATCCAAATTTTCATTTCATTTATCATTAAGAAAAATCAACACCATTTCTACCAATGATTGTCATTTTTTCCCTTTATTTTCCTTAGAGAGAGATCCTTATTACTGCTATGAACGCAACACGTTGTTTTAAAGCTCTCTGTAGAGCTGCAGGCCCAGAGTTGTTCCCCCCAAAGCAGGGGCTTACTGGTGTGCAAGTACATGTGTGCCTATTTTTGTCTTACCCTGGGGCTTGTAAGTGGCACCCCTGGAACTAATAGAGTGAGTCTCTGCTGTTTGAAATAAAAAAAGGGCTTTTGAGAGACTCCTTTAGGGCTGTGTACTGATAGCTCCAGGCAAAAACGGGTTGGACTGTAGGTGGCATGTGTTTCACCACCTAGGAAGGTACCCAAAACTTCCCAGTCCCAAATGATGCACAAGCTCCTGTCTTGCTGATACCCATCTTGCTGAATTGCAAGTGACTGATGGTAAATCATGGGAGGGAACGTGGTTACCTAGATGGGGGCTGGGATGGACAAAAGAGAAGGAGAAGGGGAGAAGGCAAAAGAGATGCTGCTGAGCACAACCCTGGTCACAAAGAAAGGTTCTTGAGAAAGCACAAATCTAGTTGCACCCCAAGTCCTGGAAGCCTCCCTATACGGCACAGCCCAGTCTCTCTGAACAACAGCTCCATTTTAAAGGGGAGAACAGCACGTGTGCTCCCAGGGGAGGCTTGTGAAGCAAACAGTTATGGCTTTCTTCTAAGAAACAGGGAAAAGAAGGGAAAAAAAGTATTTATTTTAGTTGCGTGCTAATTGCAGTGTTAATTTAAACAATTAATGTTAGCTTTTGGCAAGAAACTAACGGCTCTGTATTTAACATGCACCTTTATTGCAACAGCACTTCAAAACAAAACATGTTCTCTTCTATTTAGGCTCTTCTGTTGTACTCATCTCCATGGCAGCCAAGTAACATCCGTCTGCATCACCTGAGGCAAGTCCTGTATGTAGGGATGTCTTGGGTGTAGGTAAGTCTGCTCTTACCATGACTTTTTCTGAGAACTATTAGAATTGACTCTGGACCTCTTCCCCTTCACAGAAGAAATGTGTCTTTGATAAGCTAGGCTTACCCAGTGCCAAATCCAATGGCGCCCAACTTGTGAAAGATTTGAAGATCACTGCAGGTTTTGCCAGCTGTATATTTCCAGAAACACAGCCTCAGTTCTGTGGGGATGCTGTGTCCTTTCACAGCACTGTCCCCCCAGCTCTCCCTCTGAAGCTCAGGAGGGACTTTGGTGGTGAGTCAAGCATAGGTATTCTGTGGATAAACAGACTGTGAAGGCTTCAAGAGTTTTGAGCGGTAGGAGGGTCCACAAACCAAACCTGTAATGAAGACACTTCCCAATCAAAATGTGATCAAAGAGGCTGCTGCCTTCTCTCAGCCTACTCCTTTCCATCTGAAACAGCTGACAAATGGTTATGTTGTGTTTGCAATTACTGTTCTCTGAAAGTGATAAATTATTGCGATTATTCCTAAATACAGGACTTTTACATGTATAATTAATACATAGAATATCTGATAAGTGGTAGGCCACGTTCCAGTTCCATTTACACCATAATAGATCTGGACTAGCTCCAGCTATCCCTGTTCATGGAAAGCTGCTGTTAAATTGGGCTTGCATACTTGGAGTACCTTGCAGAAGTCTTCCCTGTCAGCACAACAGAGAACATAGTATGGCTCATTTTCCCCATATCTAAGGATTTTCAGTTCTCTGGTGTCTCCCAATGATCTGCTGACAACCTTCTGCAGCGATGAGAGGGTGCTTGTCTCATACACTGCACTGTTATGTCCAACAGCAAGTCCTAACCTACTAGCTTCAGGCTCCAAGTGCAGTCTATCTATGAAGTCACCTTACTGCAGGTGAAAAAAATGGGTGTGGACCATGTACCAAAGTCATCTTACTGCCAAAGGACAAGATGCACAGCCTCTGTCATGAGAATCTACCTTCTCTCCTGTTTGTCGGTGGTGAGGAAAAGAGAGTCCTACAGTTCTCCCAGCTGAGTGCTTCCCTAGGGCACAAGTACTGTGCTCAGAGCTCAAAGTCTGTGATGCAAGGCTGGCACTAACAGCAAAAAACCCCTCTAAATGGAGAACCACCATCAGAATAGGAAAAGGAAATTGCACAGCAATATAGTCTCCTGACATGGTTACCCATTAATGCCAGCTTTAAAGGTTAATGCAATTTAACTCGCTCTCGGCTATTACTCTGAAATAACATACCGAAGCCTCCTCTATAAGCAGATAACAGATAAGGATGCTTTATGATAAACACCCACAATAAAACTGCAGAACTTTACAGTGTTATGCTTTGAGGAGTGGCAGATTTGCCTTTATTTGTGCATGTGTGTGTGTGGAGGGAAGCAGAGGAGAGGAGAACGCTGGAAGAATTCTTTGCTCTTAGACTATCAGATAGCTTGATAAATCTGTCTTGCATGTGTTGCTTCTTGCCAATACAATGGAAATGAATTGACATATCGCGTGTCTGCTGCAAGTTGAGCTTCATTCTGCACTGGCAGAAACAAAGGTGCTGCTCTACAAACCACCCGTGAGAAAACGTGTTGGGGTTTATTTATTTATTTGTCTTTTGACAAGGCAAACTCCATCAGCTTTACTGTATAACAGCAAAATGTAGAGCTTTCTCCCCTTCTCCATCTTCTGTTTTAAAGTTCTGCAAAATGCTTCTTTGTTGGAGCTTTTCTTCAAAATAGTAACTAAAAAAAAAGGGCATAATCACGTTTCATGACGGAAAGTGCAAGGCAACTTAGTGCAGGACTGACTTTATCTCCTTGTGGAATACACAGCAGATACATGAGCGTACGCTGCCTGGGGATTATTGTAACTTCTCATTAATATTCTTAAAGCACTTTGAGATCTTCCATTATGTTCTTTCACAGGTTAAAGGACAATATTTGCATGTCTATGGGACAGTGAAATATTTTTATTAAAAAATACTAGCCTTAAAACGTTGGGGCTTAAGAAGGCACCGTTGGTTTTGTATGTCAAACACACACGTACATAACACACACACATGCACGCACAAGCATGCCAGGAGTGCTAATTCTTAAATTACTAGGCAAAAAGCACTGCACCCTGGAGAGACAGTCTGTGAGCTCTGCTGCAAAGGGCCTGCTGGGGACCCAAAAGGCAGATCCAGTTGCTCTGTCTTCTCTGTAGAGTCCCCCACCCTCACTGGCATGACACTGTCAGCCCTGCTTTCGCCAAAATGCTGACAGTAGCAAGCAGTGTCAGAGACTTGGTGTGAAGCTGAGAGGTGGTGCAAAGCTAGCGCGCTGTGATTTTGTACAGATGTGCCTTGCCTCAGCTTTCTGACTTCCCATTATTCCTTTGAATTACCTTTTCTACAAAGCTGATTATGTCTTTACGTTTGCAGGGCAGACTTTCTTTTATTTTTTCCTCCCTCCCTCCAGAATTGTCTGTTGCTCCTCAGGATGCTTTCATTTTTCTGTTCAGCATCTCCCTTTTCTGCTTCACATATTCTTTGCCTTTTTGCTGGAATATGGCATTACCTTGAAAAGGATTAATGCAATTCTGGGATGTATCAGGCAAGGGTATTTTCAGAAAGTGAAGTACTTTAGTAGTACACTGAGATGAGAAATTAAGGAGTCCTTGCTTAAAATATTGTGGCTAATTTGGGTCACTTCTCATCAAAAAAGGGAAAGTGACATATAGAAAAGAGTTGTGAGAATGATTAGGGAAGAGGCAAACCTTAAAATGTGTGTGTGGAAGGCTTGGTTAGACTAGCAAAAGAAAGATGAGAAGGAGTACAGTTTTTCTTCATAAGTACGCTCTTTGTAAATACCAGGATGGAGAATTGTTTCAGCTGGAGAAAAGTGGTGCTAAAAGATCAGATGAGTATAAATTAGCTTGGAAATAAGGAGAAGGTTTCTAAACTTCAAAGGAATGAAGTTTCTGGCCTTCCATACAGGATAACAAGGGTAAGGAACTTAAATAATTAAAAAGTAGAGCTTACTGAGTTCATAGAAGGAATTACACCACATTTATATTTTAATTAATTAATTTCATGCTTCAGAGCTCCCACTGACCAGTATTGGGGTAACGAAGGAAGTCACTTCATTCCCTAGTCCTTTATTCTCTTGGATGTGTTCGTAAAGATGGGAGGAATGAGGAGTGAGGAGGGTCAAATTGGTCTTCTTTTGAAGCATTAAATTACCCAAAGAGAAATTGGCCAAGGTGAAAGACAGGATAGTAGGTGGGTTACACTGATGCTCCTAGTGGTACCCCCTGACTGATGTGTCTTGAATTAAAATAGTTGATTGGATGTGGGATTGGGAAAGAGGTTTTTTCCAGACTGAAGAGCAAGGACTGTTTATAAGGATTGCTCATCTGGTCTTTCTTTCAAGAAATACCCGAGTGTGTTCACCTGTATGGAATTGCATGAGTCTAAGGTCTTCCCAAGGCTCTCCATCTACCCCATTGTCTTGGTTGGACATGTATAGTCACTGCAGCATTTGCTTTTTTGCATTAAGTGTTGTGAGGCTGTGGTGTTTTCTGACTTAGAATTGGGATGGGGATTGAAGCAGAGGTTATGGATGTTTCTCAATGTCTATTCCATTGTTGTCTGTAGTATTTGGAGGCTGGAATCAATAACCTGTATAGTTGCCATCTGTTCTATATCTGTTCAGTGAATATTTTCTCTCCTCTATTTTTGCCACTACCTTTTAATTATTTGGGTTATTTCCCACTGCTTTTATTCTTTCTCCCTTTATTTTTTCCTATGTTTTTGACCTTCCTCTTCTGGTTTTTTTGTGCATTCCCTTCAGGTTAATCTTGTCTTGTCCTACTGTTCCTGCTTTCTTCCTTCTGCCTGTCACCCCTTTCTTTAGGGTTGTCTCAGCTGCAGCTAAAACAGAGCTTCTGGCACCTGGTAGAAAGAAAAAAAGACAACTTCTGTTCCCCTTTTTTCTCCCATCCCTATGGAAGAAGCCCTTTAAAATGTACACAATGAGCAGAGGCATGACACACTACTGCCATGTCATTCCTTTGACCTTCTCATACATCCTGGTAGTTCTGAAATGGGGAAAGAAGAAGTAATTTTTGTGCATTTGTCCTGGCTAAAGACAAGCATCAGAAAGAGAAGACTCTGGAACTCCTGCTTGATGTTCATGTGCCAAGAAGTTCTGCTGAGAAGCAGCAGGCTGGTATCATATTTATTCACCTCACATGCCTGCCAAGGTGGTGGAGCTGTGGGCTTAGATACACTAGGCTTCTGATGAGGCCCATGAACTCTGCTTTTCCATGCTAACCTTTTATTTTGGGGAATAAATCCTTCTTCTTTAGTGCCTTTTCTGGAGAGCAGCAATGCAAATAGTATCCAAAGGACCTGCTGGCTACTTTGGCATCCCACTGCAAAGACCTTATCAGCAGAACCATTTCTGAATTATTCTAGAAAGATATTTCTACTATATTGCATGTGAAGTTTTGAGTTTGTAGGCAACAGAATTTTCTTTTCTTTTAATTGATAGGGCTCAATGAAACCTCTGTTTAGAAAATTTTCTCAGGAAACAGCTCTGCTGCAGAATATCTATTAACCAAGTGCTCAACTTCAGGTCCCTGTTCTTCCCGATTCAGACCAAGGATTCAAGCTCTGTGTGACCTGTATCTCACATTAACTCTCCAGAATGACATAACACACCATATAGCAAGAAACAAAGATGTCATAAAATACAGACATCTACTTTAACCATAGGTCTGTATGTGTTGTGTCAGTAGTGAGGGAAGAGTGAGTGTGGGACATACGATTTTGACAAGAGGGAAAAGGAAAAAAGAGAAATAAGCACTTTAGATCAGACAATGCCAAGGCCTAGGAGCATAAGGACATGAAAATTCAGAAAAGCTTTCTGATGGGAATACAGGCTGCAAGAGATGAAGGTAGATGAGTAAGAGATGCTGAAACAAAGTAGAGCTTTCATTCCTTAATGGATTCCTTTCACCATAGAAATCTGAATTAAAAAGGCAGGGAAAAGATAGACTTCAGCAGTACTTGAAGTAAGTTCAGTCCTATATCTAATCTTACCACTCCATCTCTTCTTTTTTTTCAAATGATAGTTTCAGTCTTGTGAGAGACTGAAAGCTTTTTCCAGACTTTTCATCTGACTTAAATTGAGCAACCAGAAGAGGGAACCCCTGAGAGATCCCACATGGCATGCAGCAGAAGGCTTGGAGTCACTCAGCTGAAGAAGATCAATTCAGCAGCTGAAGAACGGGTGGAGAATCTCACGCCATCTCACAGGGTGATAGTTTGTAGGGGTTTTTTTAGACAGGCCCAACTTCACATGTGCAAATAAGCAGTGAGTGAGTCAATGCATGATACCTGAGTCAACCTGCACAGCCTCTGGCTATGGAGAGGTGAGTGAGAAATGTCCTCTGGCTCTTTGTATTGGGGGGAGGCAGCACATTCTCAGGGAGTCTGAACCTAACAAGGCAACCCAAAGCAATGTCTGGGCAAAAAGCAGGTGGAGGCAGTGCACTAAGTTCTGTAGTCAACTAGAGAAGGGATGAAAACACATAATTTCTGTCTCTTCTCCAGAACCTTGCCTTCAAATGTCAGTGTGGCTGCTGAGCCTTCAGCTTGCACATCCGTCAGGCTAAAGCCATCACCCCTCCAGAGACTTTTAAAGAGTTGAGTGATTTCTTAGGGCTGTTCTGAAGCAATTTGATTTAACTCCTTTGTAGCTGCAACTGGAACTGCCTTAATTGAGGAAGCATCAGGAAAAATGTCAGGTCAATAGAAAATTCTGACATCCTCTATCTGCCCAATGTCAAAAGAGCAAACACAATGACAAGAAAATAAATGCCAGGTACATAACCCATTCCACCATATTTCTGTCCCTTTATCGGGTCCTTTTGGTCTGTAATGCTGTGAGTGAGAAGAGAAAACACTCTGGAGGAGCTAGGGCACAGAGGAGACTAGGCATGACTGGCAGATGAGGGTCAGGACAAACAGTCTTTTAGAGATCCTCTTTTCATATTCTTTAAAGACCCTGGTTTGTTTTGTCTTTACTCTTTGTGACATTTCATACCTGTTCTGTGATGACTGCTTCCTTTGTCCTCTAAATCTGGTTGATGACAGGACACAACATACTGTATTTCCACTGCAAATTGGGAGCTTAATGCCCTGGTGAATGAACTTGGGAATTGTTCTCTCTATATAACTTTTCTTCTCTTGCATGGCCTCAGGTGAATTTAATTTTTTTTTTTTTCTGAAGTCCTAGAAATTGCCTGCTTACAGACTTGTAGCTTCCAACCACCAAAGTCCCGTGTGGCTCTTCTTAATTGTCCATATAAATTGCTTTCTATTTTGGACACCATGAGTATCTCAACAGCATCTGCTTCTCCCTTCTGGGCACCACCAACTGTGCATGAAATTCCCCCAAAGAGGCCAGGTAAGAACTCTTTGCCATTGTTGAAAAATAAAGAAATAAAGGAAGTTACACAAAGGACGAGCTGACTTCCCAGCATGCTAGGCAGGTGAAAATGCAATAGGGTCTGGTATTAAGCCATGGGAAAGAAGATGCCAAACATGAATAATCTGTCTGTTCATAGCCACCTTCCAGCCTGAATGAGGACCATTGTGCTCAACAGATTCCTTCACCAGGAGCTGTTTAGGTACATTGCTGAGCACCAGCAACTCTGTACAAGACGCAGACGTATATGGCTGTGTAGGCTCATGCTGTGAGAGGACTCTGAAGGATGACTAGGGGACCTACTTCTTCTTCAACTCTTCTTTTAGCACCTTCCACTCTGCAGTCTCAAAGCACATTTACAATTGATACTGACTACTCTCAAGTGTGCTGCCTGGGATAGTTGGATATCATTCACTTTACTGGTGAAAAAAATGAAGTGGGGGGTGGGGGAAAATAAGTGATACCTTTGCTATTTGCACCAAGTCAGAGGCGAAGCCAAGAATACTGTTCATAAGTCGTGACTTCCTAAATTAAGCCAAGACTACCTTTCCTAATGGAAAATCTACTAGCCAGACAATACCTCTGTTTTTAAAGTAGTTGCAAATTGGCCCTCTGAGCACATGTGCCATGATCAGGTACTTAAACGTACCATAGGACGAGGTCTGTGCTGGAAAATATCTAACATGCCAGTGGGTTTATGTGAACCAGAGACTTCTGCTCCAGGCAAGCATGAAGACAGACCAACGTGCATTAGCAAATGCAGACTGAGAAACATATCATGTTTTTCTTCAACATAGACTTGTCTTTGAGAAAGTGTGTTTCCCACATCCATTTCTGGAGATTTCTGGATATCTCAGAAGATGTCCTACTACAATATTATGTCTCCCCTAGTCTTCACCTTCTGTCTGCTAGCCTGACCTTTATTTAGGAGATATGGCAAAATCACTGCCCGACTGGCATGAAAACAAGTGTGACAAACTGCCAGACACAGTGCCAATCTTATTATTATGAGTCAAAGCTGCATTTTCCACTCGGTGTATAATTTTGCTTTGGACTGCATGGGTATAAACTCAAGATTGGCTACAGCATAACTGTTCATTAGATTGAAACTAAAACAAAGCTAAATTATCAGAGAGCTGGGGAGGGAATGTGTTTTCCTAAGCACTGCGTTGGCAGGGCTATCTGAGTGCCTCTGCATCACGCTTTTTTCATGTCTTGGTTTGGAAAGAAAAAGAGAAAAAAAAGATGTGGCATGGAGGAAAGAGGTGCTATGAAGAAGGTGTTGATTTTCTTCTCACTGACCACAGACTGTTCTCTCCTCACACTCTCCCTAGCTATCTGTTCGAGCTCTGAGTGTTAAAGAAATTGCTGAGGTTGAGTTTGGGAGAGGTAGACCACAAATGCTGTGAGAGGGGAAACCAGCTGTTTTCCTGAGAATAATGGAGGGAAGCTGTGTTTGCCATTTTGTGGCTAGGAGCCTTTCAATACCACTTTTTTCCAGTATAGCTTGATAGGAGCCAGGGAGGCCCTTTTAGATTCCCTTGCTGTTCCTAGTTAAGACATGGACAGCTTTCCTCCCTATATTTCTGACCAGGTAGTCTTCTTCTCACAATCACCTACCGTACCATATCTCTCAATATGCAACACACATACCCCTGGCTCCCTGCTTTTCATATCTTTTTGTTTCTTCATGTAGCGCAAAGTGCTTAGGTACTGTAGATCCCTTTACCATGCCATGTTTGCTGTTCAGTGTGCTGAGAACCTTCTTCCTGCTCCCTATGGCTTCTCCATCACCTTTCCCATTGTCCAGCTTGGTTCAGTCCAGCAGCTGACAGTAGGCCACTTATGGAATAAAAAGCATGTTTCTTTACTCTGTGTCCCTTCTAGCTTGAAGGTACACACCCTGAGTACTGCATGATGGTCTAAAGCTCTTCTGGAGGGTGTGTTTTGAAAGCATCATGTGCTACAGCTGTTATGCTCAGCCAGGTATTCAACTAAAAATTATTTGGGGTTAGAAAGGGGCTATGCTTTCTTTTCTTTCTTTCATTGGATACCGTGAGTCAGAAAAGCGTTTATGAAGGGTTGGATGTGGTGAGTCATTTCAACTTCTATGTCTGTAAGTAATATTTTATAGCATCTAGTTACTTTTGTTATAGGTATTATGAGATAATAAATAAATAAAATATTATGACATAGTGACTGCAATGCTGATTCTCTTAACAGGCTTATTCTCCCTCTGTTACCTACATTTGTTTAAAGTGGCTTCATTTAACATTTATGTAGGCTTTGGTGCAGAGAAAATGTGTTACAACAGGAGTTTGTCCTAAGGGATCCTTAGAGTACTAACAGCTACATCATCTAGAGGCAGATATTGCTAAATGCTGATATGAAAAGACATCATCTATGTTACTTAAAATCATTTTTTACACACTTGTTTTGCAACAAAACCCTGTGAAAGTTAATCTGAGCTTATCCTTCTGCCTTTGTGTTGAATACGAAGAGGTACAGGTACTGGGTGGAAGATGGATGCCATCACATTGCTCTGATACAGCTCCAGCAGAATAGATTGCATTACTCTGGTCATAGTAAAAGATTAAAAAAAAATCATTGCTTTCTTTGCTCATCTGACTTCTCTGCCCCACTCGATCAGTGGGTTCCAGCCTGAATCTTTGCTTAATCATCTTCTCCTAAGCTCAGAGAAAAATTCAGTGCCAGAGTGTGCAGGAGGGGGCATTCAAGAAAAAAAGGAAAACCAGGAAATCTTCTTTTCTAGTCTGCCTAATGTTTGTTTCTCATTATGTGGCTTTGGGCTTCATTTCATTATTTCTTTGTACTGTGCTCTTCCCTTCTGATAAGTAGGGTTGATGCTAAATAATAACCTCCTGCCTCCTGTGCATTGCCAAGAGTCTGCAACATGTCCATATGAAAACTGAAATTCTTAATACTACAAAATATTTATTTTCTGCTAGATGTCTCAGAACTGCTCCCCTCAATGGTACGCTGTCTTAATCTGCTGTTACTACCTTCTTGTGGGATCAAAGGAAAATTCCCAAAGAAAAGAGCATGTATATCCACTTCAAGTTTGGGTTCCCACATACTGGTGTGCCCTAGGGGTGTTAAATGGAGGCAGGAAAGGTCACTTGTTCCATGGAAGAGTGAAGTTCAGTCTCTATGTTCACTCTATGTTTGGAATCATGTTCCATTTTCAAGATGGGCCAGTAAATACTCCTTTGGGATATCAAGAAAAATTCAGAATAAACAATCTATAGGACAGCAACAGAAATAATTAGGGATACTTAAAAGTCAGAAATAGTCTGGGAAAAGAAAAAAGGCCTGTGAGAGAGTTGTAGGAGAACTGAATTTGTTTAAGCTAAAAAAGGGAAAACTGAGAGGATAACAGCAGTCTTCAAGAACATAAAAGGTTGTGGAAAAGACAAAGAAAAGAAGTGATTCCCTGTGGCCATGATGGATAGGACAAAGAAGTAATGGGTTTAAATTGCAGTAAGAAAGGTTCAGGTAAGACAAAGATTGCTTCAGGAGGTCGTGCAGTTTCTGTCATTAGAGGTCTTTAAGAACACATTAGATAAATAAGTTTCAGGAATGACATAGGTGTATTTGATTCTGATCTGAAGTCAGGAAGATGGACTAGATGACCTGTCACGGTCCCTTCCAGCCCTTTGAATAAGACAAAAGAATTTGATACCTTACATGTAGTAAGAATGTTGTTGCAACATGGCTTAAGGATTTCAGTAAGGCAAAGTTTTATCAGGCAGACTGAAACAAGTCTTTTATTAGTCTGATTTCTAGATCTAAGACAAACAATATATCTTGAAATTTTCTGCTTTCAAACTGAAGAAAGAGCCTTTATGATTCTTCTGCCCTCTGTTTTTCTCTGCTTGCCTAATAAAAGATCGTACCTTTCCCTACAAACATTGTCTTGCTTAGTCCATCCCTTGCAAAGAACTAAGGATATATGGGAAAAGCTTTGACATCTCTACAGTCTCTTTCTTCTTCAGAATGGATTGTACAAATTATTTTTGCATGCTATTTTGAACAACAACTTCTGATCAAAATGGTCTTTTCAGAATATTCAGTTTTCATTTCAGCTTTGAGTATTTGCAATTGTTCCAATGAAGCATGTGATATTTCATCCATTTCCAGTTTGCACAAATATACAGGTATGTCTCTCATGATGTGAAAGACTCTGAAAGGCTTTGAAATACACTTGGTCTTTTAAGTATTCAGGGGGAGGAAAAAACCTCAACAAAGAACTGATCACACCAGCATTCTTGGAAAGCGTGTTTGAAAAGTGCCTATGTTGAAAGACAGAGTTTGTAAGAAAAAAAACAAGTATCTATCAGGGGCTATCTTTATCTACAACATTATCCAAGCTTTAAGGATTTGCTTAACTGTGTCATTCCTGTTCTGGGGACATCACTTTTCTCTATGCTGGAAGAGGACCTCACTTGTCATTTTTATTTGAGGCCATTCTGTCAGGATATATTCCTTTCTTGCCATGCAAAGATCCATCTCTCTCAGAGCTTCTCAGTGCTCAGCATTGCTGTGAAACACCTATTCCTACCTACAGAATATATATCTTTTAGCTCCCCAGAAAGACATTTCATAATACAGGAGTGGAAAGAGAGAATGAGCTGTCACTGGAAGAAGTCAGAGATGGTTTATTGTTTTATACCAGTTCCTCAAATCCTAAGACTGGAAAATCTGTGGATTGGACTAAGTTGCATCTACCATAGTTCCATGTCTCAAAAATGATGAGTCCGTGCTCTTATGAAATCATCTGATATGCTTCAAAACCTGGTGCTGTATTAGCATAATTCAGAAAAGTCTGTGGCCAGAAAACCAAGGGCCAGGGAGAGGAGACCTGGACAAAGGGAAAATTTTCTCTGCTCAGAAATACAGATTCCTTCAAGCAAAAGTATATCTCATCCTCATCACATGCAATCAGAGCTTCTTTAAATTTTAACAAGAGGATGGGACATGGTACTGAAAACGTGGAAGAGAAGTGCCCTCTGAATGTTACAGTAAAAGTGGGTTTGTATATGGGCTAACCCTACGAGTTGTGAGAAGGGGCTGTTTGTGAAGTTGCAGTGGTCTGTGGACTTCTAGGAAATCGTAAGACCTTGGCTTCCCAAGTTGAGTTTTTCAACTGAATCATGATACCCAACCACATGTACTCTCCATGTACAACAAATACCAGGTAAAATCCTTAAACCTCTGTCAAAGTGGGCTGAACTAATATGTTTTCCTCACAAGAGCAAGCTGCCAGTCAAGCAGAGTGTGTCTGAGCACTTACACAAGTATGTGCCTGATATCCAAGCGTCTGCCCTATGCTGCTCTTTTGCTTTTGCCTTCATTGCAGAACTTAGGCATTTTCCAGAATAGCATGTACTGACACGGGGTCGTGGTTTTGCCCCAGATGGCAACCGAGGACCACGCAGCCACCACTTGCTCACTCCCCACCCAGTGGGATGGGGGAGAGAACTGGAAGACTGAAAGCGAGAAAGAAATTTTGTATTTATTATTAAAGTAAAGGTGTTATTACTATTAAGGAACTGTTAAGGCATGGTTTGTTCCTGTGGACAGAACAGTGCTTTCAATAGTATTCCAGCTGATTTTAGAATTTTAAGCTTCTTTAAATAATTATGTATTTCAATTTGCTTTTTCCCTTCCTTCCTAATACATACGGGTAGGAAATTCACATTTATGCTAAAGATTAGCACTATTAAACAAATAAACGTGGTACCAGGAATGAAAAATCATAAAGCTGGTCTGTGGAACAACCAACCCCAGAAATCATAATATTAATACTTGACACCATGCCAACACTTGGCACCAGAAAACTCTATTACTTGATCAGGGAAGTGTTCCTTTAATGATAGACTCTTTCACTGCTGTTGTCCCAAACTACTTTGCCAATACTATGGCAAAGAACATTATCTGCATCCTAAGGCTTTCTGCAGTGTTAAATTTTAGCATCTTGGGCCAAGGCTATGAGGATAAAGAACAAGACCATGAGCCTTGCTGTGAGTTCTGTGGGGAGCCAGCACAGATAGTGGAGGACAAGTATGATGTGCTCAGAGTTGTCCATATTGCAGAAGGGAGCTGTATCAGCTGGACTCTCCAAAGGGTCATCACAGTCCTGTAATCCAAACAGAAGGTGACAAAAGCTTGGCTACCCAAGGCCAGAACATGATGTGCCAGGATAGAGTGAAGTGTTGTAGCCAAATGGGGATGGCAGAGAGCTCTGCCTCGGCATGCTCTGTCCATGATGAGGGCTCTGGGGCCTTTCCTAGAGTACTTCCTGAACAGACTGTTTGTGACTGTTCAAAATATGGAAAGGCTGTCACAGAGTGACCATAAACTATTCAAAGTGCTTTCTTTTGCCTGCCAGCATAATCTCCATCTTCCTTGGGGTTCAGCTTGCACAATCTGTTCTTTATCTATGGAGCCCATCATGTCCAAGAGAAGAGCTACCCCAATCTAGTGGGCTTATCATAAGCCATGAAGTTAAATCAGACTTCTCTAGGACTAAAACTGAGGCACCTGGGTTCACATTCTTCCACCATTAGATTACACACAATAGACAGAAATGGACAGACATCTGCTCTGATGGGTCTCCATGAGTGGAGCCAGGAAGGCTGAAAAAATGCTGAAACTGTCAAGAGTTTTGGCACAGTTCTGTAGGCTTCTTACTGATGCTTCTTCAAGGCTACACATTCCCCACAAAGGGATAGGTTACTCTCAAACGGAATACTTTATTTTCTGATATTTAGGCTGCATTCTGTCCATTTTAACGCTACTCCACTTCTTTTTAGCTGTACGCCTCTTCTCCTACCACTTCTGCTATAGGACCTTGAATTAATGTGATTGCATTTGTTCTGTAATGCGCAACTTTTCTAAGAGAAACCAGGGGGAGTCAGATGCAGGTATAGGACTGGCACATCACTACACTTCTCAAGCTGCAACAAGCAGATCCAGCAGGACTGGAATATGTGATTCCACTGCCTTTAAGGTGCATTAAAACACAGATTTCAGATCCAGATCTGAACTGTCAGTATAATTTTAGGACAGCAAATTGAATATAAGCCTTCAGTTTAAACTGCTGTGAAGAAAGACGCTTCTTATGAAACACGTAGACATGACTGAACAGGGTTTGAAGGGTTAAAATTGAGTTTAAAAGAAGTCATTGACTGAAAGAAAATACTTTTCTGGTTTAGTGGCCAAGCCAGAAGTACAAGGAGAAAAAGGTCTGGTGTGGATCAAAACAGAACTTTTGGCACAGATAGGGAAATAAGGTGTTTATTTCACTGTAGCTTGAGAAATTCAATTTAGGTGGCCAGTGTTTCCTTTGAATGTCAATGTCGTGTTTTGTTTTGAGTTCTTTAATTCTGGTTTAAAATATATACATATATTTTCTTGTTTTCTCTACAGGGTTGATCAATTCTTAAAAGAGTATGAAAAGGTTAAGGTTTGTTTAGGAAATGTCAAAGTGAAACATTTCAGTGTGCTAAAAACTTTTTTATGAAAATATCTCATTAGAACTCCTCCATTACCCAGCTTTTCTGTTTATTTATTTGCAAGGATTTTCCCCTAAGGACAGGGTAGAATACTAAAGAAAAGTGAGTTAGTCAAAACTATTTGCTAAATCAGGATGAAACAGTAAAGTATTATGGTCCCCCTAGTCTCTATTTTTGAAAGCCATTTCACCATTCCTCACAATGTTATTTTCCTCTTTTAAGGTGAACTATCAGTTCGTCATTTGGGTCATCCGTTTTAAAGCACTAAATCCTAGTTAAATTTCTGCTATGTGCACCACAATTTAGTCCAGCCTAAGACTTCTTTCCTACAGATCTTCTGTGACTGTAGGCAAGGAGCTGAAATCTGACTGCTGGTTGTAATGTCTCCAAAACCCAGTTGGCAGTACTTGTTCGTTTTGCTTTGGCCCAGAAGAGTCTTTTTCTTTTGGGTGGGAAAAGGCAGAGGCACAACATTTTGAAGCTTTGCCACAAGCTTCCTCAGTGACCTCAGGGAGAGCACTGGAAGTTTTTTTACATTGGTTCCCTGTCTGTAAGATGGAGACAAATGACACTGAACCACATCAACTAGGGGGTATTTTGAGGCTAAATTATTTAATGTTACCAAGGCTCTCAAAGCCTATAATGGTGAGCTCAGTAGAAAAGCCTACTTGTTACATAAACCCATTACACAGGCCTGTGCAATTAGAAGTGATAATAAACTTTCCCTATTCATATGCAGGAGACAGTTTTTAAATATTAATAATGTGGGGTTTTTGTTGATGTTGTTTTTCCAAATGCCAGATGTGCTGCCTCTGCCTCCAAAATGAAGAAGGGCAGAGGGAGTTCATCTGAAAAAGCAAAGCCACTCAAATATTTACATGTTACATCAGTACAGTGAGAACTGATGTACATGAGCTCACCATGAGCAGAGCAAACAACACCCATTATCAATTTTGTAGAGACAAACCAATCATTGTTAACCTCTACTGGCTTTTGGGGGTCCCAGACACGTTTCACATCTGAGTATCCTTGTTACAGGGCTGAAGAAACCAAATCCAAGGATGAGTTTTCCTGAAGACAAAGGCCTCATCTCAGGATAATGCTAAGTCTCTCCAAGGTTCTTCTTTCTTCCAGGGATTTTATTTTCTCTTTCAGAGCACAAAGCTGCAGCCAGGAGTTTGGCTGCCAGCAGCATCCCTTCCTCCCCAGAATGCTGTTCCCTACTTCACAATTGAAAGCTGTAGCCAGAAACTCAGATGGCTCAATCTGAGGTTACCCTCTCCATAGATTTCTGTTATGTCCTCTTCCTGCAGCCATGGCCAATCCTTTGATTCACTGTAGACAAGCCCATTTTTGTTCATGGACTTTACATGAATGTGTTTTCATGCAAACTGGGGATAGATGATGCTGGTGGACACTCAGGAAGAGGGTGGCATAGGGACAGAAGTGGTGCAGTATGTACATGCAGCGAATCATTTGGCTGTGGACTGGGGAACTCAGTCATCAGCCACAAATGGAGCTACATGTTTGATGTTTGGCCACCTCATATGGGCGTAGAACAATGAACTTGTGCCGCTGGCCATGGTGCCTCTGTTGGTCAGCCATGAAAGGAGATAAATACCCTTTGAGTGTGCTGAACAATTGCCCAGAAGGTCTAAAGACTGCAGGATTGCAAGGGCTCTGCTGTGCTCAGTCCATAATGAATCCATTTTCAAGTGCTTATGGGCAATGCAGACGCTGGAGGGAATAAAACTCAGGCTGAGGTCTTGGTCCAAAGTCTGCTAGTCAGTGGCTGTTCTTCTGAGGACTGAAGCAAAATCCCTCTTCATGACCACACTGCAGAAAGGTAAGCAGGAGGGGGAAGTGCACTTCCCCACCCAGGGCATGCCATTTGCAAGAAAATGAGGCTATCACAAACAGCCAAATTATTACACATGCTTTTGAGAAGCTGGGGGACATGAGCAGACTGTCTGCTATGGTTCAGTGGAGTCGACTGCATACAAGTCTAATCCTCTTCCTTCACCAGTTGGTGGAAGTGCTCTCGCAGATTTCAAAATGCCTGGAGGTTTGGCTCAGGGTGACTACTGACCGTCAGGAAGGCAAAGCAGCTTTAGCTTACCTTAAGAGAGGGTGAAGAGAGCAGAAAAGAAAGGGGTGGTGATAGTCGACAAAAGGACAGAGCTTAAAGTCAGCTCCCACTGAAAGGACCTGTAATAGATGGACTTGGACGAGCTTTTCAAAAGCCCAGAAACGAAATCTCCGCCCTGTCAAAGTAACGTGAGCTGTGCTTGTCTTGTAAATAGAAAGGCAGAAGAAAACAGGCTGTAATTGTCTTGCAGTGGCCCTCCCTGAAGCTGCAGCATTCTTTACCTGTAGCCGTGCAGCTCCTGTAAAAGCCTCCGCTCTTCCCTGCATTTGCACACATCAAAGAAATGACTCCCAGTATTATCCTGGCAAGCAAAGCGTCCTAATGATCAATGCAGGAGAATGTCAAATGCGCTCGGCACCGGTATGTAAAATCAGTTTTGATCCATGGAGTAATTCAAACCAGGGCTGGTGATTAGTAAACCATGTTCCGCAGTGCATGACATAAGCTTTCTCCAGTCAAAGAAAGGACTTAGTCGTGTCACTGGAACAAATGCCTCCATGAGTTCTCCAGGCTACCCATAAATCAGATTCTGTGATGAAATTTCTGCCTTAATTCCAGCCTCTGTGGGAATACAGAAAGGGCATAGAGGCATGTGTTAAACCTATCCATATCTTTCTTTGCTTCTGCATCCAAGGTTTTTGTTGGCTGTGCCATAGAGTCTGCACTTTTTAAGACAGCAAGGTTGACAATACATATTCCAGGAATGTTTTCAGCAGCCCAGTTTTGGTCTAATAAAACCATATCTTTCATCTGGCATTCTACAAGGATCTGGAACACGTTTTAAAGGCACTGAGAGATGCTGCATCTGGCCTCAGCCAAACTTTACAGAAGATAATTGCCAAATCACTATCATAATTAATTAGTGTAATGAAAGATTAATTTTAATAGTCAATGGACATATCAATAAACTAAAGGTATAACATGCTGTGTAACCTGAAATATTTACAAGGTTAATAACTGGGCATGGATCCTGCAACAAGATACTCATCCTGTCTTCTAAAAGAAGTTCCCAACATGGCTGTTCTGGGATGAAGATCTGCACTGTAGGTGTACCCCTCCACAGCCTGAGTCATAGCCTGGGTTTGAGGGAACTTGGGCTTTTTGTGATGGAATGAATGGATACCCTGGGGACAGAGAAGGGAGCCCAGGCAGCTGGGTCCAGTGGATCCTGAATCTACCATGAGATATCTGAGAGGGTATGGGAGAGTACCTCTTCATCTCAGGAAATGATTTGGTCTGGGAGGGCTCTGTGGGAAGCCAGTGTGTGCAGAGCCTGCTGAATTATGGAAGGACAAGAATAATGAGGCTGTGAGATTTTTTTGGGGGTGGCCTCTTCAGGAAACTTTCTCTTCTTTGGCTGGGGGGCAGTAGGGCAGAAGGCAGCTTTTTAGGAAAGGGTGAGAAATAAGCTTAGTAGATATGTCTTTTCTCTCTAAAAATATTGCTATGTTTATTGTAGTTGCTTTTTTTTTTTTCCGATGGTCACCTCATTTTTCTGGCTTAGCAGACAGAACTCACCAAGAATATATGTGGTCTTCTGTCAGTAGCTGCTGTCCCAGCTGTGATGTTTTCCAGTGGGAACTGACAAAAAACAGCTAACAGATAAGAGGGGTGCTTTGGGATCATACTTTTCCAGGGGTTGGTGTTGGGTCTGGTCTTGTTTAACATCTTCATTGACGACCTTGATAAGGGAATAGTGTCCACCCTGAGCAAGTATGGTGATGATACAGAGCTGGGAGGGGTGGCTGACATGTAGGAATACTGTGCTTCCATCCAGCGAGACCTGGGCAGGCTGGAGAGCTGGGCAGGGAGAAACCAGATGAGGTTTAATAAAAGCAAGTGTAAAGTCTTGCACCTGGGAAGGAATAACCGTCTGTATCAGTACAGGCTGGGGGATGACCTGCTGGAGAAGAGCTCTGTGGAGAAGTACCTGGGGGTCCTGGTGGATGACAGGTTGGCCATGAGCCAGCAGTGTGCCCTGGTGACTGAGATGGCTAATCGGATCCTGGGGTGCATTAAGAGGATCGTGGCCAGCACGTCAAAGGAGGTGATCCTCCCCCTGTACTCTGCCCTGGTCAGGCCCCACTTAGAGTATTGTGTCCAGTTCTGGGGCCCCTGTTCTGAAAAAGACAGGGATCTACTGGAAAGAGTCCAGCAGAAGGCTACGAAGATGATTAAGGGCCTGGAGTATCTCCCCTACGAGGAAAGGATGAATGAACTGGGGCTGTTCAGCCTTGAGAAAAGAAGACTGAGAGGGGATCTTATTAATGTTTATAAATATCTTTAGATAAATAAGATAAATACCTGGGAGACAGAGGGAAATGGCCAGCCTCTTTTCAGTGGTCTGTGGGGACAGGCCAAGGGGCAATGGCTTCAAGTTGGAGCACAGGAAGTTCCACTCCAATATGCAGAAGAACTTTTTCACAGTGAGGGTGACAGAGCCCTGGGACAGGCTGCCCAGGGAGGTGGTGGAGTCTCCATCTCTGAAGATATTCAAGACCTGTCTGGACGCCTCCCTGTGCAAACTGTTCTAGGGAATCTGCTTTGGCACAGGCATTGGACTCGATGATCTCTGGAGGTCCCTTCCAACCCCTACAATTCTGTGAATTCTCTGAATTTTCTGGGCTATATTTCTCTCTCTCTGGGTGTTTGGCATGGCCTCGAGGTCGGGGAAGGGAGTTTCTCATAGTGCATAGTACTATGCACTACGGTCTTTCAGCTGCAAGGTATAAATGAGAAAATGAATGGCAAGCATCTCAAAAGTTAGGTATGGAAGGAGTCTCAAAGGTTATTTATGACCAAGATTGTGATTGCAATCTCTGTATTCTAGCATGAGTCCTCATGGAGATATGGTGGAGAAAAAAGGCAAGAGGATTTTGAGCTTTGTGGGTGATCCCCTCTCATACATTTTCTAACCTCTCTCTGCCTTCCTTCCAGATACTGGACTTTAGTGACTTTCACTCACTTCTGTAGAAAGTGTGGATTGTGTCCAGGCGACGAAAGACTCTATTATGCCATTATCCACCCCCTAAACTATTATTAAAAATAATAACAATAATAGAACTCAATATCTTCAGTTACAGGCTATGCATAGGAAATACCTGTGAATTAACACCAAATAAAGATAGAGCTGTAGTATTAGGGGCTTAATGTGTTAGCCATGCTTTAGGTCTGCTTAGGTCTTGGCTGACGATTTGGTTCTACCTTCAAGTATTGCCAACACTTACAGAGGAAATTACAAAAATAAAAAGAACACAAAACAAAACAGAACAAAAATCTCATTGATATATCTTGGAAGGAATACCAGGATGATGTTTTCATTTTTTAAAAAGTATTATTTGTAAGTAGACTAGGCAAATAAAAGGGGAGCAAAACGTTCCCTCTGGCATCATCTAGTTTGGCAAGGACAGGTTTCATACAGAGTAGGGTGACTGCCTCCAACCTTCTGCTTGGGGATTGACTGAGTTTACTCCCAAGAAGGCAATCCCAGTGCACACCAGCATTTCATGTCCTGGGCTCTGAGCTTGGTAGTTCACTAGCGTAACTGTGACCTTCTAATCAGTATGAAATGGTCTTTTTACTTTTGAGGTCTAGCAAGCATTTGCAGAGTAAACGAATGTGAAAATTCTGCTCAAGGTCAACTCTTATGAGCTTCTGACCACTGCAGCTGCACCAGGCTGTAACTGGTTTCAAAGGGTTTATAATTGAGGCCCTGATTTTAACAATTAGTCTGATTTTTTGGGAGTGACTGCCTGGATCAATGGCACAAGTCAGGCACATTCTCAAAGGTTGGCTTGGGACTCTTGTTAGGTTTGCACTCGGTGACAAGTCTGTCTAGACAAGTTACTTTTCTCCTTGCCTCTGCTCCCAGAGCATCTTGTCTGTATTGAGTCAATGTGAAATCTCACCTCAGAACATGATAGCGCTTTGTGGACTTGAAATCAGCTTTAGATAACTCAGAGTCTTGTAAATGGTCCTCGTGATCAATGAACTGAACAGAAAAACCTCTAATCAACAGAAAAATGTCTCTGAGGCTTGGGCTTCTAAAAATAGAGAAGGTATGGAACCTCAGCTATTTCACTGTGGATTTTGACACATTCATGGAAATAATTGTGACAGCACAGGTGTAAACCTGGAGTTAAAACTAGTGATGTGAAGACTGCAGTGTCAGATATGCTAATTTCTTGAAGGGGTCTGAAGGGAGACTTTACTGAACTATACTTATAGCATTTAATCTGTGCTTCTCGTGAGAGAAAAAAAAAGTGGTAGGTTTTTTGGGTTTTTTTTCTTTGTCTCCTTGGCTTTTGAATTACCTTTCAGGTTTCATGGCTCGTTTGGAGTACACGAATGTTCCTGGAAAAAAAATAATAAATCTTTGGTTCTTACAGTCTTGCTTCAGAGCTGGAGTGATAATGAGAGACTGAAAGAAAGATGTAATCCAACTCATTGACAGGGGCTAAGAAGGGCTTTTCTCCTACCTCTTTCTCTTTTTGCCATGTTGGGTGAGATGGATTTTTAGGATGGTGCCTTGGGGAGGTGTGGATGGGGAATCCTGGCCTGAAAACATCATTGATGTAGATCTGTGAACTGTGTTTGAAAGATTTGCAAAAAGTGACAGAGAAATGCAAACCCATATCAGTAACTTTCCTATACAAGGGTTACACATCTACTGCAAGATACTGAAAAATGTTTATTGGAAACCTCTACATTTTGTATGTGTAGCTGTTGGGAAGGTCCAAGTTGCCGGTATTGTTGGTTCCATGTTTTCTTCACATATTTTTGAGGGGAGTGGGAGTAATACTTCAGGGTTTTTAGTACATAGGTTAGCATGCTAAGGAAATACTTATTCTTCAGGGTGTTTCTAAGTTTGGTATCTGGTGCCTGGTTGTCTTTGTTTGCATGGCTTGAAGGACTTTGGGTCCTTCTGTCGTGTTTTGCACTCTTTTGCACTGATAGTGTCCTAAAATACCATACATACACAACATGTTTGGTGTTATAAATGGCTGGTAAAGATGTGGGCTACACTTGAGAGCATCCCATTCCTTCTGAGAAGAAAATTCTATACGCATAACTCCTCACTGAAGGTGGCTGGGAGATGTGCAGGCTGGCATGATGGTAAATAACGGCTAAAGAGTTAATGCTAGTGAGATACTCCTTACATTCATTTGCATAGTTGGGAGCAAGCCTCTACTATTTGTATGAAATTACTCAAGATTCTGACTTTTTGTCCTTATCGGTTCCACCAGACTTTCTCTCATGACCCCCATCTTTTCCTACTCATTCAAATTTCCTGCCAAAAGGAGTGTGTGTAAGGGAGCACAGTCTGATGCTTCTTGTGCTCTTCCTTCTTAATGGGTTGCCTTCAGGCTGGAGACGAGCAGTAAACCAACACAGGAATGGTATCAGGCTTTTTGTTCCTTGTGCTCCCTGTTGTCCATACACGTGATGTCCCATTGATGATAACAACAGTGGCAACTCTAAAACAGACAAGAATCCTCAAGCTGGGGAGTGTGCTTTGAAGTGGCTGGTGGCCTTGACTGAATTGTCTGTGGTTAAGCTCCTAATGTTGCCATGGATGCAGCAGTGGGAGCAGTACAGGAAGGCGGTGGTGGTGGGGGAAAGGATCTCTGGTCCAAAGTAGCTTAGTATTGCAGGCAAAAGCCAGCAGCAGCAGAGGGAAGTTGATCCAATTTATCTGAGCTGGGAATGGAGCTGTTTAGTTCTGCTGCCTGTCCTTGATAGCAGAGGACAGTTGGCATACTTGCTGTATGTATGTAGGGTCGTGTCTGTCTCCTCTGCCTAAGGGCAGGTGGAGTAGCAATATACTTGACAACCTACAAAGAGTCATATCATTAGCCTGTAATCTGCAGCGACTTACTGTGTCCCTTCTGTGCTGCACCGAGTGATGTTCCCCAAGCGGTCTAGGCAAAGACAGAGGGCTTTCAGGGCAGCCAGGTCTCTCATCACTGTCTCCTGTTGATCTTAAATCAGCACAAATTCGGTGCATGTTGTAAACAGGGCAAATGTGGCAGGTTGGCCACTGCCTCCCTCCTCATTACCACAGGCAAACCTGTGATTCTCTGTTTTTCACAGCTTTTCTCCTCTTGGAGGGTAAAAGCTATGCTAGATGCAAAGGCTGTTGGTGGCCTCTTCCCCCATGCAACCTGACCTGGTACCATGTCCCACAGAGAGGCAGGGAGGGACAGTGCAGCTCCGAACTCTTATGCTAGGTCCCTCCTCTCACATCAGAGAACTCCTGCAGACCCCAGCCACTCCTCCTCACCTTCTGCAGAGTGCTTCCTTCTCTCTCCCACCCACAGCTCTGTGTGCAATGGTTCAGGAGTCGCAAAGACGCAGGAGAGGCCTTCTGCAGCAAACAGTCTGCACCACAAGGAAACAGTGGCTCTTCAGAAAGTACCCAAAGGGGACAGATGCCTCTGAGTTTCCACAGAAAAGAGAAGTCTGTGCAGGCACATCCTCAGCTCTTTTCTGCCTCCTCTGCAGTGTAAGAACGTGGGCCTGCCCAGTGATATCTCAGCATGGCCCACTGCCAAAGCTTCAGCTCTCTGACAATTGACCGGTCAGCAGGGCTTTGCTCTATATCTAGTGGGAGGCTCCTTTAGTACCAGTGATCTTGCCTCTCTCTCCTCCTGTGACTGTGAGGAGAGAGATTTCGTGGCTGGCATGGAAAAGATGAAGATTTCCCAGTGACACAGCATGGAGCTATTCTCTGGTGCTCTGGTCCTTTGTCTTCTGTATTCCACATATGTGTGGGATAACAAAGATATACCATTTCCATGGAGGAATGAGATCTCCAGCAAGACACTAAACAGTTTTCCAGTACTTTTTTAGCACTCACTGCTCAATGTGAAGAACAGTAAACAGTGGGAGCAAGGATGCTGAATTTTCACGTGTCTCCACTGAGTGAATTGTTTCAGAACAGGTTGTTCCCAAGTTATTGCATCAAAGGCTTCAAACTATCTGCAGCACAAACACACCCACTGTAGGCAAATGAGCCTTTTGCTCACTCAAAACTAAGCACTTTGTTCAAGTATCAGCTCTTCCACATCCTACAGTCGCTGAAGCTACAGATGTAAGGAATAATCCTGCAAAGAATGCTGAAAAGGCCTCAGACAAGTGCTGAATTCCTCTCTTGAGCAACATCTTAACATGGGTGGGATGGTTCAGTTTGTAGCAACCTTGGATGTTCCAGTCTGGAATTCCGGGACAGGACAAACTGAGATGTCTGAATTTGTTGGAGTGGGGGCTGGCTCCAAGCCTCTTAGACACCGAGCAGCTTTCTGGACTTGCTTATACTGAAGAGGCTTGAACAATCTAACTCTTGACACTAGCCCAGCAAGCGGCTCACACAAATATTGCCATGCTTAAAGGTAAGAGCATAGCTTATGAGAGAAGCCATAGGGTTTTTGATAATCAAGATCCGCTAGTCTGGAGAACCGGTAGGAAATTTATCTGGGCTTCAGAGATAAGAATCGGATGTTATGGAGCAGGCTTTGCACACAACATACTGGATAGCTGCAGCTGTCCCTTCCCCATCTCCCCAGACTTGAAATCTTTCACACTGGGGCAGTGAGAGGCACGTGCTATGCAGAGACCTATTCACATAATCTTGCGGCAGCAGAGAGCTAACCGCCTTGCAATCTCTCATTTCCATCTCCCTTCAAACTTAATCTGAAAACACCTGCTCAGATAACCCTCTCTTCTCCCCTGCTCTCGTTTGCTTGATATATGAAGGCTTCAAGTAATTCTTTGTATGAGGCTCCAACAGCACTGTCTTGCTGCTTTCTGTCACTTGCTTAACACTGGTTGTAGTACATCACTAGGCCGTCTACAGGAGACCCATCATTCAGTGAACTACAAAATTGAACTGTGCTGCAGCGTGTTTTGTTTACAGGTATTGTGAGTGAGTCGTGCCAGGTCAGGTACAGAGGGCAGAGAAAGAAAGGAAACCCCTGTTATTGCAGTCTGAACTAGCTGTGCCCACTCACACCAAGACTTTGGAGGCGCTTCTCAGAGAAAACGAGTCTGACAACAGGCAATCGTTTGGGCGGTGGGCTTGAACCTTTCACCGTGCACGTGCAGTGCTTCATGGCAGAGGGGAAGGTTCCCTCTGAGTGAGCACCACTGCCAAACAGAGAGTTGTGGGGTCAGCCAGTCCCCATCCTAAGGGATTTGCTGACTGTGGGGTGAGTGAGCCAGCCCCTCTGAGTACCCGTGCAGGCTTGCTTCTGGCACTCCGTCTTCTTGTTAGTGGTACTGACAACTCTGGAAACAAAATCCCATCCCCTGAGAACGGGCCAATTCAGCTGCAGATTCCTTTGTGTCTCTGCCAGCAGCGCACACCAAATGCAGAGCTTGAAAGAGTTGCAGCATCCAAGCCTCTGCTTCCATTTCCTCTGAACTCTCCCAGTGATTCTTCTTTCAGGATGAAATTGCTCATGCTTAGTCTAAGCCCAAAGGATTTGTTTAGGACTTGTTGGATTTTTTTTCTTTTTTCTTTATTTTTTTTGACAAAACTGATCTGGCTGTTTCTGACTTAGGCAAGGGGAGAAATATTTTTTTAAAAGGAGGCCGAGTATTTTTAAAGGCGTATTTTAAAAATCAAGCTTGCCACAGGTTTACAAAATTAGATTTTATTTTCATCTATGTTTGAATCTAGTGGTAGCCATGTTTTTCAGGAGTGTTGACTGCTCTTAACTAGCAGACTCAACTGGGAAAGCTGATTTTCACTTGGGAAAGCTGATTTTTGCTTCACAAACACCAGGGAATTAAGGGATTGCAAAGACATACAGCTGCAAGCTCTATCTCAGAAGCATTTTCCTCTAGCCATAATTTCATCAGCATCATCTTCAGTTTAGCTTCAGTCACCCTGTCCACCAGCCCACACGTGTGTACGATCTACTCAACTGTGGTTCTTCCCTGAGCATGCGGGCTCTGTCCTTTCCTGCCTTCGCACCCACCTGCCAACACACCCACTGAAACCCCCTGGCTCAGCAGCAGTGAAAAGGCACAGGAACACCTTCTTTCCAGGCACATTTTGCTCCAGCATTCAGCCATAGGCTGCAAAGACACCGGTGCACAGTGATCCCGGATTAATGATTTCCAAAGCGAGCTATCACTCACAGAATAGCTAAGAGTGCTCGGTCAGGCTAGAAATTTTATTAATGGAAGGTTAAAAGGGTAATCTTTTTCCACTGGAAAATACCAACTTGGAAAAAAATTTGCCCAAGGGATTGGTTTCATATGTTTAAAAATTTCAAGGAAAACCTTCTTTCAAAAAGAGTTTTAGAAGCTTTTTGTCAAAGTGAAAATGCATGCTAACTACAGCAAAGGACTGAGCTTTTTCATACAGGTTTTAAAAGTGATTAAAATAAAATGTGTTCAGTAAAACTTATTTTGGATTTTTAAATTCTCCAATTTAATTTGAGAATTAAATTCCTATTCATTTTGGGCTGAGGAGAAAAATTAATCAGCATGACATTTATCTTGCATGCTTAGAATATAAGATAAATGGAGCATGCTCTGTCTGCAGAACCTTTTCCTTCCTCTCGTTCACCAAGAACTTTTGAACTAGTCCAATTTTAGCAAAACAGTATGGAGAGAGAGGGAAAAAAATCGAGAGAAGTTTTCTGTTCTTTTGATACAAAGGCTGCAACGCGAAGCACCTGTTTCTAGAAGTCAGAGAAGCTGCTTGCAGCTGAGCATAGCCCAGAGGAAACCAGACTTTGCTAATCCTCATGAAATGTGTGAACATGATGTTCTGGGGCTGCAGGAAAGACTTCATACCCAGATCTGGTTACGTATGTTTAAATTGGGATGGAGTCTAGGGAGTTATAGGTAAGGATGACACTGCTGATGGAATCCATTGGGATTAATGAAGTAACTGGGAAACATGTCTCCGGTTGAGGCTAGCAGCAAAAGGGTAGTGCCTTTGTCTGAAGGCATGCATCTGTGAAGAACTTAAAACCTCAGTAAACACACGTCTTCCACAAACGAAGTAGTATTGGTGACTAAGGAGCTTGTGCTCTTTTCTGTCTCTGCTTTGCTTCATGATCTTGGACAAGCCGTTTCATTTCTTTCCTTTCGGATATCTTTGTTAGGTGGCATGGACTTCTCACTTGCATGTTTATTCAGCATCTATCACAGTGGGAGGCCCTGGATGTGACTGTAATACAAACAACACTGACAAATCCGTGTTTCCATGGTAGGCTAAAAATCTCTTCCTTCTGTACCAAATAATGGCAAGGGTAAAAAGTACTTACTTTACATCCATAGATCAAAAGCCTTCCTGAGCACTTCCTGTAAAAGCCTTCCTGTAAAGTGGCACTGACTTAAATTGTGCTATGTGAATTGGCAGCCGGTTGTGGTCTGAACTTTTATCTCCTGGATGCTAATTTTGTGAATGCTGTCAGTTTCTGTGGGAGGAAAGACGGTAAATCTTCTGCACACTTTTTAAAAAGAAAATGAGGATACATCTGTCAGTTACTATGTCCACAGATAAATAGTTGCACTGAATTTTACCAATTCCAGATTAGCAAAATCTGGCTTCTGCCTCCCAAAATTCAGAGGAGCTTTCCACAGTGGAAAACAAATCCTTTGTAGTACATAAATGAGTCAATGTTTGCTAAGAAAAAAGGGAGGGTGTCCTACTCCTTGCAAATATAATATGGTTTTTCCTTTCACTGCCTTTTAGAACAGTGCAAATATATACTGCATGTCCAAACCTTCCGTGCTCTGCTGAAGTAACATGGGTACAGCTCATGTCATGCCTCTAAATCTGGTTCCCTGGTGGTTTTGAGAGTGACCCCAGACCGTAGTGTGGGTTTGCTTCCACTCAGATCATAGAGATGGCTTCCAGAAGGGCTGGACTCCACACACATATGCACTGAACTTCATGAAATACCTGTCACTTCCTCTAGATTAAATTGCTCTCTGTGAAAAATACTCCACAGCTTTTCCCCCATCAAAGTTCAGGTTTTTTGATTTCCAAATAGAAAGCAAGAATTCCCAAGAGAGTCCTTAGGCATGAATACCAACACGACAGGTAAAAGAGCTTTGCAAGACCAGCAAGAAAGCTGTTAAGTCTCACCTTTCCTTGGCTTGGTTAAGAGCAATTTATTTCTCTGCTGTGATGCTTGTTTGGGGCACATAGTGCTTTTTAAGCACTGCCATCAAGTTTCCTTAGTTTGAAGCACCTGAGTCTTGAGGGAAACATCAGTCTTCCAGGACTGCTACTGTCTCTCTTCTGAACACAGTTCGGAAAATGGATTTTTTTTCATGGCAATCTTCAGCGGTGTTGGAATGAAAATACTGCAGCAGCCTTTAAGCATAAACTTTGGCCTCATCTTATTTTTGGCAAATTGAAGCTCTCTTCTCATGCACTATCACCTGCATATTACTTCTTGATCTTGATGCGGTTGCCTCTAGGCTGGATGTTTTTTTAGACTCAACCAAGTGTTCCAACCACCTGACTCCATCCTTCTTCAAGCCCAGGACTTTCCTTGTTCCCAGGACAATACTGTCTTTTTACAGGACTTAACTACTACCACTCCCGTCACAGAGCACGTCCTCTTTCCAAAGGTACGGTTATCTCCACTCCCTAATTCCATATCTGAAGACTTTGCACATGCTGAGTCTGCCTCCGTTCATTGTTCCAGACCTTCAGATACAGGATGGCAGTTACTAAAGCTCTGTGCATCTGTAAGAGCAGTCGCACTCCCTCCAGACTTGGGAAGAACTTCTGTCGCTCTCCATGCTTCCTCTTCCTAAATGCCACAGCTCAAGCATACCTCTTATCCTCCCAGGGAGCATGGGATGAACCCTCTTGCAAGCTCTGCTTTCTCTTAAGATGACCCATGACCGTAGATGTCCCTACAACATCTCCCTGCAATGTTCCTGAGAAGGGAGCTGCATGCTACTTTGACACTTAGATTCTAGCTTAGAGTTTCAGGAAAGGGCTGCAAGATCCATCTCCCTCTTGAAGCTGGATGGATGAACTGAAGCAGCAGACAGAGCCTGGAGGGAGAAAGGAAAGAACTGGTATGAATATTAATACATATAAAATATATACTATGTGATGCATCTCTCTTCTCACACATCCAATGATCATCTATCCTCTCTCTCTCCCCTCCCCTCTGCTCTGCCTCACTCTGTCTATGGAGTAAATGTTGGATTTACATTTTCAGTCTATTTAAATCTCTCATTTTTGCTGCAGTGTAGCAGGGGAAAAGCCTTAACTCTCTGCTTGCCATGCTGCATCTGTCAAACAGTGGAAGTGAGCAGAGCTTTTCTCCGAAGCCATCTATCTGCAAGCTTTTGGTCTTTATTGCCTATAATCCTGTCTAGGCAGGGGCCACTCAACTTATCTGTCAAGGTACAGTACTTTTAAGAATCCAAGACCTCTTTTCCACCCTTTTAGGCCTTTAAAATCAAATGTTTAAAATATGAGTTACCAGTTCTTGGAAGATTTACAACAAAAGCCCACCTGCATCTATTGGCCTTCTGCAGTGCTGAAGAGAGTTAGTATACTCAAGCATGCACTTAAAGTTAAGGGGTTCAGTGGTGCAGTAGCTAGGCTTGTCACCTGCTTGTCTGGGAGATCCCAAGTGGAAACAATGCAAATGCATTTTGCATTGAACCTTCTTCCATGAGTTGCCAGGGTGCATGTACTGCAGACCTGTGCCTGCTCTATAATTGTTCATGAACTTGTCAATTCTGGATAAACGTACAAAGCTTTCAAATTCTACCTGAATAGAAATTTTGAGGCAAAAAAATGCTGATGTATTCCCCATGCAATGCTACAGGTTTGGGGAAAAGTGCCTGAAAAGCTGCCTGGTGGAAAAGGACCTGGGGATGTTGGTCAGTAACTGACTATGAGCCAGAAGTGTGCCCAGGTGGCAAAGGCATCCAACACCACCCTGGATTGTATAAGGAATAGTGTGGCCAGCAGGACAGGGGAAGTGATCGTCCCCCTGTGCTCAGCACTGGTGAGGCTGTACCTGAAATACTGTGTTCAGTTTCGGGCCCCTCAGTGCCAGAAAGACATTGAGGTGCTGGAGCATGTCCAGAGAAGGGCAATGAAACTGATGAAGGGTCTAGATAGCAAGCCTTATGAGGAGTAGCTGAGGGAACTGGAGTTATTTAGTCTGGAGAAAAGGAGGCTGAGTGAGACTTTATTACTCTCTATGACTAGTAACAAGCAATAGGACAAGAGGAAACGACCTCAGGTTGCTTGAGGGAAGGTTTAGATCAGACATTTGGAAAAATTTCACCCAAAGGGTTGTCAAGCATTGGAACAGACTGCTCAGAGAAGTAGCTGAGTCATAATCCCCAGAGGTATTTAAAACGTGCAGATGTGACACTTAGGGACACTTTTAGTGGTGGACTTGGAAGTTCTAGGTTAATGGTTGGACTTAATCTTAAAGGTCCTTTTCAACCAAAACAGTTCTATGATTCTATGCTTGGCTAGAGTGATGCATTGTAATTTTGACAGTTACCTTGTTCTGTGTAGGTGTGCAGGGCACCTCGTCTTTGTCTTACAGCAGGACATGTGGCCTTGTGCTGCTACTCAGCACATTTTGTGGGTGTCTTAAATTCCACTGTTGCATTTCCCCACATAGAGAGATCAAATCAAGCCAACTACCTTTACTCCGTATCTCAATCTTTAGGACTTCAGAGGAGCTAGGGCTTTGAAAGGCTGAAACTGCTGCCTTGCCTGCCATCCAGGGTGCAGACAGAGCTGTCTGAGCAATTACCTGAGCCAGCTTCTCTCCATACTGCTCTGAAGATGGCAGAAGGTGGAGATGAAGTGTAAGGGCTGCTGTCCAATCACTTGTGAGGGAGAGTCTCTGGGCTGAAGAAAAACAGGAGAAGCTCTTAAATTTGTCTCAGGCCTTCACCTTCCCTTTCTGCCAGTGTTTGCAGTGAACACTTCCAGCAGGTGCTGGTTTTTTTTAAGATGTGAATTTGACATGCTGGTTTACATTTCACTAAGTTCCTTGTATTGCAGCTGTACCCAGCCTTTGCAAGCTGCACTGCAATAATCTCCTTCGCAGACCCGTGATAGCGGGTAGATGGCAGCTAAAGTTGTGAGACAACCCAGTGTATAACTGAAAAACAAAATAGCCACTAGCTCATGGGTACTCATAGATCACTGCCCAGTATGTGTGCTGAGTGTGTAATGGGCTCTCTGTACACTGCTGTAGGATAAGGTTATTAAAGGCCTTGGTAAAATACGCGTGCAAGGTGAATTGTGAGGAGGTGAGAAGAAGAAGAAGGTGAATTAAGGTTCCCCAAACAGGCTTAGGTCTAAGTGTTTGCTAACAAGCAAGCGCTTGGCTTGGCAACATTAATAATACTCTTTTATGGTAGTTTTATATATGAGCAAAAGGGAAGATGAATCACATTGCAGAAATAAAGTCAAGCACTCACGATGTTGAGAATTGGCTTGGCTGGTTAGGGAAATAAAGGGCCCTTCAATCAGGGAGCGGAGAGCTAATTGTCTCATTAGCTTATCTGCCTGGGTTGTATTCCCCTGAGAAGAGGGTGGGAGATGGAAAGGAGACAAATGAAATAAATGAAGCAGTCCTCTGGGAGGAGGATTCTCCCTGAGAAGAGCAAGGGGCTGGTGGCTGTACAGCAGCATGCTTTGCTGCAGCTGCTCCAGTGCTCAACTGCTTAGTGACGAACCTTGGACAGTGGTGGGAAATACAATGGAACAAAAGGGCTGAGTAGAGGTAAAGGAGCGTGACTGGGGAGATCTCTGCTCCTTCTGCTTCAAAGTTCCCTGCTCCACCCTCTCTTCACTTGAGTTCAGCATCTTAACTTCATGGTTTTCATATTGAGAGGTATTTAGCAGACTTGAGAGACCAAGCTGAAAGTAATACCTCTGGAATAATCCCAGAACCTCTTGGCAAAGCCACTGGGGATCAACTTGCACTGCTACATTGGCATTTCTCCCCAAAATATAGCATCCTGGGAACACTATTACCAGTGTAGTATTTCCATGCTTATATATATAGCTCTAGGATTTACCATTCATATTGTGCTTGATCCTGCAAGGTGTTCTAATACCACTTTAATGCAAGGAAGCAATGTAACACAAGGGGCTTTTCCATCAACTTTAGACTAAGATCTTTGCACCAGCAAGTTTATATTCGTTAAGACATACCCTCTGTCTCTTTTTTTTCAGATCTACAAATCTACTTGCATACTTCAAATGACTTTTTGCTTTCTTTCTTTTTTTTTTTTTTCCTTGGAAAGGGACTGTTTCTAGAGTTGCTTCAGAGCTTCCAGAAAAGATGTTGAATGCTGAATCACAAGGATCTATTCTGCCACCAGAAGTAGCACCAGTGGCTTTTGGAATAGCTGCTCTTGTGAAACGTCCTTGCAGACACTCTGTTAAACTGGAAGAAAGTGAATTTCAAGAGCTATGCTGCTCAGCCAGCAGGCCCTGGGGCTGTGGGCAGAGGGCCTATCAGGAGATGCATTCTAATCCAGACCTTTGCCCAATTTTGGTGGTTTGCTGAACACCAGCCTGCTGAAGTTAAGCTTGCTCCTGAGATAATATGGCATTAGTCCCTGTGGGTATCATCTTATAAGCTTATGTGGAAATAAGGAAATAAAAGGAACTTTTGCAGGTACCATTTAACATGAATGGCTGTGAGTCAGGTTTCCTATGAGTCAATGGATGCTGACTGCTGAGATAATTCTCTGACCTACATGTTTGCTATGGAACCTGGAACTGCATCTGAGCTGAGCATTTCCAGACAGCTTCCTGATATTATCCACTGCAATCATTAAATAGCCCGGGATCATCCTGAAATGAATAAGGATATGGTTTCCTACGCCCTGGACTCAGTGACATCTTGCACTGTTACATTGCTGAAATATCACCTGGAGGACTGGCTTCAAAAAATGACCTGATTGCAAAGAGAAAACCATGTTTGAAAGAATCTGAGCTGCCTGATATGCTATTTCTGGCTTGAAATACTTTCCTGTTTGGACTTTTAAAGAGCTGAGAAACCAACCAATTTCCCTTGATAAAACTTGATAAACTGTTTATTTGATGGGAAATTTGATGTTCTGTTTTGGGATGGGAGGGATAAGGTGGGGAACCATTTAAATCTAAGGCTGCTCACAGCAGGAAGTAATTTGCTGTCTAATTCCACTGACTTCATAAAGCCTGGAAAAGGCTACCAGTCTTCTAACAGCTGCTTGCAAAAAATCTAGCCAGAAAATCATTCTAACTAGTATTGGCCAATGTTTAAAAATGTGACAATGGTCTCAAAAAAAAAAAATCCTTCAGTTCAAGGTCTTCTTGGGAGATTTTCTCAGAGACCCCATCCTTGATGATTTTGCTTACTGAGATCCTGTGCTTATGAAAGTTATGTTTTGAAAACCAAGGTGATCCATCCTGTGGATGTTTATGGACTTGAAGGGGTGTCCACAAGGGAAGCTAGTGAACAATAACTGCTCCACCCTCTCTCCCTGTGCTGACAGTCTCTTAGAGAGATACATACCTGCTTCCATGCCATCTGCCATTTTCTCTGGTTTCTCCCTACCCATGTATATGTCTGTCTCTCTAAATCTCTTTGCCTACTCCAAAGAGGAAAATGTCATGATAACAGGGTGTGTGGGGGTAATACAGGCTTTTGGAGTCTGCAACCATATTGGGCTGTCATCCAGCCCACCACTGATCTCGGAGGGAATGAATTCACCATCTGTAGAGAGTCCATGTCTCACTGCAGCCATCTGTTAAGCTCCTCAGCCCACTTGCACTCTGAACAATGGCAGTGCCTTCCAGAAATCCTGTAGGAGAGCATCCCTCCCTCCCTCCTTTGGGTGACACTCAGCACACAGTGCTGCCTCTGAACACAAGTTTCTGTGGTTCTGCCAGAGAGACAGCTTTGCGAGGCAAAACTATTTGTGCTCCTAATCTGAGCATCGTAAAGACCTGGGAATAGCTGCCTTGAGGTTCCTGAAACTCTGGGACTCCTAACTTACTCATCATCTTTGGAACATGGAAGATCTTTTAAGCTTTTCAGCTTACCATAGATATATGGGGTTCTTCTCAACCCTCTGAGCAGAACAAAACATGAATACCACCAGTATCAGCAAAAGTTCTGCTCTCCTTTACATGGAGAAAACACTGAAGAAGAAATCTTGGCAGCACCACACCACTGACTTTAAAGTGAACCTGATTCACAGGCTGTCCCTGCCAACTCTGCTGTATTCTGGTCCACATTCTAATGGGAATCGTCTATTAATCAATCTCTTCATTCCTGCAAGCACTTCTATTTACCACTCGCACTGTAAACTGCCAGGCACTGGCAGAGCAGGGTTTAAGCACTCCATGAATTTCAATGTCACAAAGGCAATCAAGATACTGTTCTTAAAAGGCTTAGTCTGCCATAAGCTCATGAAACCAGCCTATTCTTTCAGAGACTCTTTAGGGATGACTTAATTCAGACACCTCTCTTCAAAGTTGTTACTGCACTGACCACTCAGCCACATCGCCTTGTTAGAGCTAAGTCAGAAACTGATCTAATGGACTGGTGATGGCTTCTCTCCAAAGGCAAGGACTTCAGCTGGACCTGACACCAGAAAGCTGAAACAGCATCAGACAGGGCTGGCTAATTCCCCTGCTCCCACATGTCATCTTGGTTTACTTCAGCTGCCTTCTAAAAGCTGTTGCCACTTCCAAACCCACGTGATCCCTGGGATTGCAGGGTGTTCCCAGATATTGGTAGGTGATTCCTGTCTTCCTCCCACCACCACACACATCACTTGCCAGACTCTGAAGGAAGAAAAACTTCTCAATTAACATTTAAGAGATGTACTTGCCTTTATTTCACAAGAACAGATATTTGCTCTTTTTGCTGTTATTCCACCACCTCCATCCTTTGGTGAAGTTGAAGTGGGAAGAACCTCTCGTTTTTGCCATCTCAGTGGCTTCCACCTAACCTTTGCAATCTGTGTACCAACTCCAGAGCAGCTGTTTCTCCAAATTCTGGCTTAGGAAATGAGGCCCTCATGGAAGATAGCACAGGGGACAAGACTCAAATATGAACTGAAACAGAGAAGGGAGATCAGTTGCCATCTGGGAATAGGGCTTTGCTTGCAAAGGAGAGGGTGCCCTGATAGAGATGTCTTCTACCACTGAATGATACTATAAACAGGGGAGTGGATGTTATGTCAAAAAGCTGTCAGGGAATCAGACAAATATTTAAAGAAGCAGATTTTCTCCTGAGGGTGAAGAAATACTGCTCAGCACTTGACAGTGCAGCCTGGTAGCTCTCAGCCCCAGGGACAAATACACTTATAGCCCCTGCATCCAAAGGGCAGTGAGAGCGGGCAAGCAGATGAAAGCAGAAGGAAAACAGCCAAGTAATTCCCACATACAAGCAGTCATGCATTGGTGAAAGTCCTATAGCTATGGGGTGCCTACACAGAAATAGACCCTTCTCTCTGCAGTCTTCCTGGGGGGATGGGGGTGTGTGCCTAGAGAGATCAACCCCTCTGCCAAGTACCATGTCCAAGGGGGCAAAGGTGCATACAGCAATGAACTGGAGGGCTGTTGGGCACACACCATTACCTTGGGAAGTACACAAGGATGTTCCCATTGATTTACATGCAGATTTTTCTCCAGACAGACTTTGAAACTAGCTCATACATGTGAATGTGTGCTCTGAAGGGGTCTTCTCCTCTAGAGGAAGGAACTGTGTATAAACAAAAGGGCAGTATTTAATGTCCCAAAAAGAAATGGGTTGCTAAACTTATCTGGGCAAATAGGACAAAACAATTGGTCTCAACAGACCTGCCAGAGTAAATTGCTCTGTATTTGATAAGCAGCTCATGCAGCCTGAGTGTCTGAAATCCAGGTCAAAATCACCTATGCCCCTTGCTCAGAGATGCTGGTCTAGCTCTCGTCTACCTGGGACAGTGTGTGTGTGTGTGACCTGACCAACTAGCTATCAGGGTAGGCATAGAAATGATACTCACATGCTCTGCAAATGCCTTTCTGCATGAGATTTCCCTTCCCCCAGACACTTACGTGAACCTCACTCTTCCCCCAGCCCTTGCAAGAGAAACGCCGTGTTGAGCCCAGGCTCTCTCCTCTGCGAGCATCCGCTGTGGGAAATTTAAATATTGTCCCCTTTGGCTATGCTGTCTGTGGAGATTAGTAATCTTCTCCCTTCCCCGCCTCCCCCCACATGTGGGAGCCTGGGGCTCCAGCTTCTTCCAAGCCACTGACCTAGTTCTCTCTGTCCCCGGGGACCGGCTCTGCATCCAGGTCCATCCCATGCCAAATGCTGGGCCAGCAACAGGGGCAGGACGGACGCTGCCTGTGGATTGGTAATGCAGGCAGGCAGCAGCAGCACAGGGCACACAGATTGAAAGTGGATTTGAATATGGGCTCTTGAAAAATATGAGATAGCGCACAATATGTTTTCCTCGGTGCTGTAATGTGTTTCAAACAGCTCACTTCCATCTCCTGCGCTTTAATTAGCATGAAAATTGGCCAGTTCCACAATCCCTTTAAATACATTCGGTGTGTTACCAAATATATTTCAAAAGCAGTTACACACAGGGAGGCCAGGGCCTGGTGGTGGGATACAAAGCACTCCCCATTTTGATCCAACTCATTACTAACCTGTCTCATGACCTCTGTGAAAGGAGCCTGGAGGGTTCAGGTTCAGTTTGTAGTAGGCAGATGTCACCAGGGGAAACCTAAGCCTGTCAGACGGTACCTTTGGCTGTCGGATTGAGTGGCTACAGTGAGAAGGCAGGAAAAAAATGAAAGCCTCAGCTCCTCATGTCCTGCTCTCTCCCTGACGTAAGGGAGGACTTTAGAAGAAGCTGTCTGTTCAGGATGCTCACAGGGACTGAAGATAGGTTGGTCCATGAACCCCCAGCTTTCAATCCAGGCAGCAAGACAGTCTCCAGAATATATCTATCTGCTAAAAACACAACTGTGGGCTGTTGCAGGAAGTAATTGCTCATCAAACTTATCCTTGGTTTTTGTAGTGAAAAACAACATATCTTGTCTAACCCCAGACTCAGACTGTCTCTAAGGATGTGGCTTCCAGTTGCACTAAGGTTGCTGTCAGGTTGTTCCCAACTCCTGCACAAACACACACTGTGCCCACAACCTTGCTGACCACCCCAGTGTAGGGGACACAGTGTAAACTGGGGTTCCTGGGCTCACCCAACAAGTATGTCTGCACTGACACAACCAAGGTGAGCAGTGCAGAGCTGGGGGGGGGCAGGCAGGTGTGGCGTCCATCACAGCAGCTGGGAAGTACTGCACTTAAATGCTTTGTGATGTCAGTCCTTCAATCATGTGATTTGTAGTTGGGGTTCCCCTTTCTTTCTGATACTCTAAAGACACTTCTGCTTGAGGATAAAAAACAATATTCCCCACGCCGTCTCAAACTTCCCTTCAGCTCCAGTTGCAGACACTCACCATCTCTGGGACAGTCTTTTTCCCTTCCACGCACTCCAGAAACCCCCTATGGCTGGTCATTTTTACCACCAGACCCTATTTTCCCCTTTCTCCAACTTAAGACATTGTGCAGGGTGCCAGACAGTTGTCTTGCCCCAGCTCAGGAGGGGCTGAGGGGGATCACTGTTACCCCCAAGGATTGGAGCCAACGCCTAGCTGGTGATGCTGTGGACATACGACATTGTGTGTGGTGAGGAACAGGGACGGGAAGGAGGAGGGCAGACTTCCTTCTACCTGCTGGAAGTTGTCTTCCCCAGCTTTCTCCTGGTACTGCCAAGGAGAAGGAGATGGGGAAGGGGAAAGAGGTCTCAAGGAGACTTCCAGAAGCTGCTGGGCCATGTCCCTGGTAAGACAAGAATTTCCACTGGGCTGTAGAAATATGCCAGAAATTCCCTCCTGGATTTTCCCAGTGCCTCAGAGCTCAAAGATGGCAGAATTAATGCGCTGTTGGGCCGGTGGGAGAAGCCAGGATTTGGGGAGTCTTGGGGAGGAGCTGCAAGTCCCTTGTAGCATCAAGCATCACTATATGCAAATGCAGGTAATTTCATGGAAATGTATGTAATTTTATGCAGATTTAAAAGCTATTGACTTTCTGTCACAAGATGTTGGCAGCTATGGTATTTGTTTGAGTCTTTTTCTTTCCCTATTTAAGCCTTTTTTTTTTCCTTTTGGAACTTAAAAAATTAAATATTCATGGAATCATTTCTATGAGTCACAGGGAGAGACTACATCAAGCTGAAAAGTTAAGATGTGTATCCAAACTTCCTCGAAGTGCTTTGGGATAGGAAGTGGGATTTGAGAGTGGGCAGTTTTCAGATGCAGTTTGCAGAAAAGTATTTTCCACCAGAACTTAAATTTGGGCTTATGGGTGACCCAGCAACTTTTCTAAGAATAAAAGAGGCTTGTTCTTGTTTAGTCAAAAAGCATCAGAGAAACTCGAAGTGGAAAAGCAGGGGAGAGATTGCTCCAGCTTTTTTTGCACAGAAGCCAGTCCCAGGCAGACAGTGAGGGTTCTGCTTTCTGCAGCTTTTTTTGTATTGCCTGGAGCTGGAGGTGCTTGTTATCGAGACACAGAAGAGTGGATAAAGGAATAGAAAAGATTTGATTGTCCATGGACGAAATCAGTGTCAAAGCAGAGGCTGCATTCCTTGTTTATTTTATGCCCTGGTGTATATGGGGAGTAAGTGCCCTTTCTTGGAAGCTATTGGGTAAGACCCGGACCTCTAAATATTTTAGGGCAGGTTGATTTGTGCAGTTTTAGATGACGTATAAAGCTTTGACAGTGACTTGTTGGCAGTGGTAGGTAGAAGTGGACTAGATGGTCCCTGTACTTGCAGGGCATTCTCCAAGAAAATATGGGGAATGCGGGAGCATCTCCCTTACTGCAGTGGAAGGGCCTGAAGATGCAAAACTGACGTATTTTTAAGAGGTGATTTGGAAATGGCTGACATAATTTTTCTGAAACAGCAGTAATAGAAAGGAGGTCTTTGTAGCTGGCTGAATTGAGACGAGTTAATTTGTTCCCATCTGAATGTTTGTTTTTAATGATGCTGGAGATATTATTCTGTTGTAAGACTAAAGTATTAAGCACAGCTAGAACTCCTGCCTGAATTACTATTTATCTGCTAACTAAATCTAGTGAAAAGTAAATCATGTACACCCAGACCTTAATAAAGCCTGGGTTCACTATATCCTTCTCTCCTTCATTAGAATATCATGTACTGTTTGGCGTAAACCTTGAGCTTAAATAATAGGAAAGATTGGCTAATGAAGTTGTGTTTCTTTTTTTACCCTCTTGATTCAAGAGGTGTCGAAGCCCACACGCTCTAACTTTTGTCCTCCTTTGACTTACAAACTGGTGAGACTTCTTAACAACTTAAGGAATTTGCATCTGGATCTGAACTCGAGACCCTGATGTGTGGGGAAGAGAAGTCTGTGGTGAATGGTGTTGAGGGTGGAATAAACTGCTAAGTTTGGATGGAGATTTTGCCTTCTATTTCACGCACCCTATACCCGAGTGATTCAGCCTCTGCTTTCTGATTGAGGAAATTCCTTATTTTTTAAACTTTATAATAGACAGAAAATGTTCTAGCCATGAAAAAGCTACCTTTCACAAAAGCTATCATTGTTTTATTTTTTTGTCTTCATCGTCGTGGAAGTTGACACAGAATTGACCTCCTGTCTCTGAATTGTTCTTTGTTTCGGTTCTATTTTTCTGAAGACTCTTTCTGCCATGGAAAAAAGCTAGAAACAACTATCAGAATATTAGTTGAGAATGACTCTCTGATCCAGTGTTTTTCATAATACAGCTCAAGAACAGTTGTTCCACATGGTATGAATCTCATCACCTACCCTTATAAAGGGCTAATTCTGAAACTTACTGATGTCATCTTCCACAGATAGTTTGCTTCTCCTCTTTTTGTTGCTGTAAATGTCATGAAGTTCTTTCTTTTCTGTTTGAGGCTAGCTGCAGCTGCCCGTTTCCATCTGCTGAAACTCCTCACACACCGTCCTGTCACACAGTTCAGAAAAATAAAAGAAACCTAGTGTCATATTGGAAATATAAGGGCTGCATGTACCAATTATCTAGCCAGGCTATCATAGTGCACCTTCTGTGTCCCAAAGGCTTTGTGAGGTGTTTTCATACATACGATTAACAAACAGAATTTCTGATATACTAAATTAATTTGAATGCAAATGTCAGCCCCTTGAAAAAACACCTCTTTTTTTTCCCTCCTCAAAATATTTGTAAGTTGTCATAGTTCTATATAAGAGTCTTGGTTTCAGCTGAGATGATAGAATTAATTTTCTTCATAGTTGCTAGTATGGGTTTATGTTTTGGATTTGTGCTGGAAACACTGTTTTGTTATAGAGAGGTGTTTTTTGTTATTGCTGAGCAGTACTTACACAGAGTCAAGGCCTTTCCTGCTTCTCACATCACCCCTCCAGTGGGATGTCAATTCTGTCCTGTCTTCCTGATATAAGTCAAATTCAAGACTTCTGGCCAGAGCTCTGCTGTGGACACCGAATGCCTTCCAGGAGCAGAAAAGCCTTTTAGACCTTTACAGTTGGTCATTTCTTGGGGTAGGCTAACACAGAATATATCTGCAAAAGATAGGATCCCCCCCAACACTTCAGAGAACATGTGAGGAAGTGAAGAAATGACTGTTTGAGAAGTGATTCAGAAGAGATTATTAAAAGGAAAGGTAACAGTCAAAATAAAAACCGCATGCTCTGTGATAAAGGCTGCTTGAAGCAGAAATGTCAGGGGTTTGGGGTTTTTTTTACCACTGTTCCTCTTGTCTGTATTTGAATACATGTTAGTGAATGTGGGTTATTTGTTTTAAAGTCTCTTTCTTCCTTATCAAAGGCTGTCTTCTGACTTCACTCTTTTTTTTTTTTTTCTGGAAAGCTGCATTTAGTAATGTAAATGTGATTCTTCCCTGAAGCAGCTGCAGAGAGTGGCACAATTCTGTCTGTGCTTGCATCAGTAGAGCACATTAGCACAGAAAGAGAGCGATTGATGGATAGAAAGGATGGCTCAGAGGATTTTTACCGAGTTGTGGCTCCATCCCTTCAGCTCTAGGACATCAGCTTGCACCCAGCCTTGGATGAATTCCAGTGTCTCAGCTAGAGGAGCAGGACAACCTAAAGCTAGCAGGAGCAGGTGGGCAGGACATGAGGGCAAAATAAGAAGTGGGTGGGTCTACTGTAGCCTTAACTAGCCTGTAAGTAAACAGGAATTCTCTTTCTTAGGGTTTGGTATGAACACAGATAAAATGCACTGCTAAGTTCCTCCAATAAATGTAGTTCTTTGGAGTGCAAGGAGATAATGGAATTTAAATGATGGACTCAGCCTATCAATCAGGTTTTGAAGCCTTATTTATTTATCCTCTGGTGTGATTCTTTGAAAAACCGTGCTTTTCAGGTCTCAAAAATATAAAGAAGGCTCCTCTGCCCACCCCCATCCCTGTGCTGCCTCCAGCTCAGGCTTCACATGCTTCCAGTGCAACATCCTGCAACCTCTCCATCTGCCAGGGGTGCTTTCTTGCCCTAGCCTGGGGTGGGCTGATTTCAGTGCGCAGGGACAGGGAGTGTGAGGGGGTGTTTCTCATGGTGTCATGTCATTAGGATGCAGACTCACAAATACATGTTCATGCTGCACCATTGCAAGACCTTGTATGGAGGCCATGTGAAACTGGAACTGCTGGTACTATGAAAGATCTGTGAGATCCTGGGAGAACCAGAAATTAAAAGGGTTAAAATTCCCTAGTCTAATTTACCTGCTCCTTTTTCCCAAGAGAAATGGAAGCCCATGGGGTGTTTCAAGTCCTGCACCTGACTGTAAGAATTACAGGGGGTTTGTTTTCCTTCCAGTGGGGGAATGGAAACCATACTATGAACCTATGATTAATCACAACAAACCAGGGGCTCATGGATAGAATACTAACTATGGAATACACAAGCAATGCTTTTGTGATCAATCTGCAAGGGTTTTGTGGGGTTTTTTTTAAAGGGGGAAAAAAAAAGCCTTGCCAAAAATGTGTTGAGTATTTTCAAATAATGAGTACATTCGAGGAAATTTTGATTTTGCTCAGGGACCATCTGCGAGCAGAGAAAGGGACTAAATTCTTTCAGCAAATTACTGGCTGCAAATTATTTTCTCAGCACTAGTTATGAATGTTGGAACCGCACAGCTGAAAATGTATTATTAAGCTGAGAACTTGGGATTTGGGGACCAGAGATTGTGAATTCTTTTCTTTTAGGTGCTTTTTTTAAGCACGTGAGACACCTTCAGTTGGAAACGTCAGGAGGTTCAAAAGGAGCACCCACAAGTTAGAGTCCCCTAGTATGATGGATATAAGGATAAATTTTAGAGCTTATTCACATGGGGACATATGCAGATGTATAAGGGGTGGGTTTTGGTCACAAAAATGAACTGTCTTGGCTGCAGACAAAGAAAATCTGCTTAGTGGATTTGAAGCAAGAGAATTTGATGTTTAGGAGCTCAGATAGCTACTCATCTCTGGGACTGCTATGGCTAGAAAAGCCCTGAGATGGGCATTTGATCAGACACCAGTCCAAAGTTATAGAGTGAAGAGGAAGTTTCCTAGCTGAACCCTGAGGAGAACAACCATTTCATTTCACCAAGGTGGGGGAGCGAGATGGGTGGTGGAAATTCAAAATGTGCTCTGCAGACCATTGGTGTGTTGGAAGCCACTTCCAGGCAGGATGTAGCTGCATCATGCAGGTGGGTGCCCACTGACAGCCTTGCACCTGCCCGTCGTGCTGGCCATCATTCCCAGAGGGCTTGTCCAGCAAAAGAAAACACAAATAAAGAAAAACACATGGCCCTTGGAACACAGGATTCAGATTATTGAAATATAGGCTTGACATGGAACTGGAATTAAAGCCCTAATTTTTGAAAGATGTTTTCTATTAGGGAATATTCTAGGGAAAGGATTTTGTGTGTGTGAATGTAACACTTGATTCAAAGTGTATTTTATTTCGATGAAAATTAAGTGTCTTTCATTTAAACTGTTTCTTCTGTTATATAATATGCTACAGAATACATTTTCTAGAATCATCTAACAAAAAATAAACTTATGAAGGAAAATCAGAGATATTTTCCCCCACCCCTAGCTTCCCCCAAGAAGTTCTGGATAAAATGACCTAATTTCATGTCACTTTTTGATTCCAGTGGAACAGCAAGGCCTGCTGTATTAAGCCCTGTAATCACCACTCGCTCACTTTACTGTAACGAAAAAAAATCAGATTGCATGTTGTGAAATAATCCCATTATATTTCAGTTAATTGAATACAGGAATACTTTAATCAAGCTGGGTGTAGACCAAAATGCCTGCTTGAAGACCTCAGAGATGTTCAGATCTCAGTACAAATTTTGCAGATTAGTTTGAGCCTTGGAACATCTATTCCAAGTCTTGAAGCTTCTGCTGAGCCCTAATGGGGAGGGAAGTGGGGGGCAAATTTATCTCACCCATCTTACATGTGATTCCTATGCCTTTGTCTAATGTGTACGATCTGTCTACCGCCATCAGGGACAAGACCCTGGGCTTACCTCAAGGGTTCAGACTCAACACTCATTTCCTAACCTACAAAAGCCTGAATTGGTCTCCTTCCCAATTTGGAGCAATAGCTGGCTGCAGACTTAAGAACTGAAATGTGGACCCAAATCTAGAATCAGGACTAGTTTTTAGTCCTGTGGCGGTGATGGGGACAATTACCAGAGAGATTCCAAGGATCTCTAGTTCAGCCTGAGTTATCGGAGGATTTCCTTCCTTCCTTCCTTCCTTCCTTCCTTCCTTCCTTCCTTCCTTCCTTCCTGCCTTCCTGCCTTCCTGCCTTCCTGCCTTCCTGCCTTCCTGCCTTCCTGCCTTCCTTCCTGCCTTCTTGCTTGCCTGCCTGCCTGCCTTCCGTCCTTCCTTCCCTCTTGCCTGCCTGCCTTCCTGCCTTCCTTCCTGCCTTCTTGCCTTCCTGCCTTCTTGCCTTCCTGCCTTCCCAATTTCCTGCTCTCCTGACTCCCTCCCTCCCTCGCTCCCTCCCTCTGTCTCTCCCTTTCCTTCCATTAACTTCTGAATTTCTTTCTTATCTACACTGAATTTTACGTGGTGAGAGTCTTCTCATCCCTAAAAGACTTCATGGTAGGTGGTCATTTACTGATTCAACAGACAAGTATAAAGATAATATTGCTACTAATAATAATCCAGCCATGGCTTTGAAGGAAAAAATACTCCTTCTGGGACCTTACTTCCACAGCCCCAGGAAGTGACTTCACTCCTGTGAAACAATGTAGAGTCTCTAAAAAGAGTGAGGAAGAAGCAGAAGCCGGAGCAATTGAGTAAAGCGGTGTGAAAACCACAGGAAGAGTGGGAAGGAAGAGGCAGAAGAAATGAGAGCAGTTATGAAGACAGAGACTTTGGAGGCAAGAGGGAAAGGGACAAAAGTGACGTGAAAAATAAAGAAGGGGAAAAGGTGACAGCGTGTGGGCACAGGAATGAATGTAGAGGATGAAGAGAAGGCAAAGAGGGGTGTGTACGTGTGGAGAGAGAGATTAAAAGAGGCAGTAACAGAGAGAAGTGAAGTTGTCTAACATCTGGAGATGGGAAGTGACATGTTTGTTTGAATTCTGGGCTGCTCAGCCTGGCTGCACTCCGGTTTCTGCCTTTGATCAGCTGCATGGCAGGCTGGTGTCAGATCAGAAAGCAAATGAGATGATAAAGCAGCTGAAGCTGCAGCGAGTTTAACAGCGGCAGAGTGGCAGGGGGTGGGAGGGAGGAACTGTTGAACACGGAGAATGCTTCCTTGAGCTTTAATTCACAGAGTCCTCATGGTGAATGTGGCTGCCTCCCCTGCCGAGAGGTTGCGGATGGCCTGAGCAAGAAGGTCCCTTGCACTGGTCACACACAGAAAAAGCACCCGTCTCTACGTACTGGCAGCACTGTCAGCAACGTTCTTGCCAACCTTAAGCATCAAAGAGGGTTAGCAGGCTGATGGAGTGATTAAAAATATCAATGCCTGCTTTAGCTCTGCTTGCTTTCCAGCTTTCGGGTTTGCTGTGGCTAGCAGAAATGCAGGCAACTGAGAGAAGCTTTCCTGCTCCTGGCATCTAACAGCTATGGATCAGGGGTAAAAGCATGGAAAAAGGAGGCTTTGCTCAAGGGAGAAATGGTGACTATCTCATCAGCCACCTCAGACAGTCACTGGGGCTGAGACTGTCTTGGAAACCCCTGTTGTCTTGGAGGAGAGAGGAGTGATGATGATTGATCCTGTGAGTGGAAATCGAGGACTGCAAAGGGAAAATAGAAAAGACAAGAATCCCCAGCAGACACCTTGATTCAGCCACAAGATCGCATTGCCATTTTCAGTAACTTCTGGTGCAGTGTCCAAGCAGAAGCCTTTGTGGCAGGACCCAGGTCTGGGATGGAGTCGATGGAGCTAATGGGAATTGCATGGAGCTGGAGGTGGTGTTTTCTACAAGGTGAAGCAGGAGGGTTTATTGATCAGGGTCCTGAGCACTCTCACTTGATGAAGTTGAGTGCCCAGAAGGCATTACCATACTGGTCCATCTTCCTTCCAGTGTTAATTTACTCTGTCTCTTCTGTTCGGTGCCCTTGGACTGAGTACCTAAAGGTGATCCATGAGAATATAAGCCCTGTTGCAATGAGACTCATGAAGTACTACTCACAGCTGGCACAGGGATGCATGGCTGTGAAAAGAAGATGCTAGAAATTAGGACTGCTTGTCCCACAAGATTTCTCCTCACCTTGGAAAACCCTTGTCTCCTCCCAGCAGGAGACAGCAGGTGCCTGTCCTAGCCTGGCTACTGATATGCCAGACAGGTACTCTGAGAGCAGGTAGCTTTATGTCTTCTCTTCGTTTGTCCCAGTTTATAAAGTGGGGTTGAGATTTCCTGTCTTTGTTCCTCTGTAGACTGTTACATTGCTTCATTTTCCTGGTGGCAGAGTATATTCTGGGCAAGTCATGTCCCGATTCAGGAATCCAAGGGCTCTAAACACTTCCTGGCACAGATGCTGGGTTTTTGACAGCTCCATCATGCCATTCCCGGAGTGAGGATTTCTACAGCGATGTTCTGGGGGCGGAGGTTGAAAGAAGTTTAGGATATCACAGAACTAATTAAATGCAAACTAGGCTGCCTGCAGAAAGCCGTGCGTGCTGGTTGCTATGTTTCTGGCAGGAACAGACTGGGAGAAGGGGGGCTGAGGGGATGCTGTTTGTTTTTTCAGTTTAAAATGAAGATGCCGACAAAGTTCTGGTTACTCACCAGTCTTTGAAATGTGGATGAAACATGAATCCTTGCAGCCATTAAAATGAGAGAAGTGAGGAGTTAGAATGGATGAATGGATGGGTAGATTAGATAGAAAAGGGGAATAGGGGGTTTCTTCTGTTTGTATTCATACATTGTTATCTCCATGTTGACATATGTTTTGCCTTCTAGATCACCCCCAATTAACACAGAGGTTTTGTGTTCTCCTTTCAAAACCATTCCTCGTAAATTACCTTGAATTAGAAACCTTCAGAGCACTTGGGGCTTGGCAGAAATGTACGCTTGTGCACATGTCAGCTCCCCAAAAGCAGTGGAGAAGTTCACTGGGGGCCAGCAGGATTTGGTTTCCTTTGTGAGGGAAGAACTAAAAGAACTAAATGAGCATGCAAACACATGTGCACACAGACTCACTAAATCTGTCCTTATTTCATTAGTCCTCTGCGGATAATCAGAGGACACGTTAAGCACAGCTTTCAGCTGCCTCACCTGAGCAACACTTGGGGGGATAATTAAGGACTTGCCTGGGAGAGCAAAGCAAGACGCAGAAGAAAGAAGAACTTTGAGAAGGGAATGAATGAGCTAACTGGGATCACTTCAAGTGTGAAGCTGGCTTTGAAGAACACCCACAGAAGGTATTCAACCTGCTGGAATTAAAACATTTCTCAAACACCCATGTGGAAATCAATATTGAACTACCTGGTGCTGCTTTCATGTAAATTCCTAGGAAAAAAAGGGAATAGACTAGTTCAGTGAATGGGGCTTCAGTGATGTCATGCCACACTGGATTGTCCTGGATGTTGGCACAACCTGGCCAGTGACAGAGGCCAGAGAGAGTAACCAACCACCAGAGGCAGCATGGGACAGGGAAGGAGTTGCAGGCACCACTCTGTGAAGTTGTTACGCTCCGGAAATCTGATCAAGCACAGGACAAGCTAGAGCTGAACCAGATGGTTTGAGATCTATGAGAGTGGCAGCTATAAATGTGGGGGACAGGGTGCCAGGTGCACCGAATAAGGATGGCCAGGATGATTTAGAGACAACATGCCACCTGTCACAAGCAAGGGATGTCCAGCCAGCTGGCAACCTCTGCCACGACATCCCAATGCACATGTGTTAGAGGGTGAGCACTTTGTGCTGGTGATGAGGCAGGATGGTGAGGCAGGATGGCATGCCAGCAGGCAGGGCTGCCCACAGGCTAGTCCAAGTGCAAGCAGGGTGTGCTGGCACGCCGCCACTGACCTTGTAGTTTTCTCACAGTGGATGATGTGTGCATTGATACACCGAGGAGGCTCGTGGCGAAGGGAGGTCGACAGTCCAGGACTTCACAGGGGAAAAGAGTTTTTCTGCCTCCCCTTGCTCCTTTTGCTGTGTAGCTGGCGCTGCCTGACTTCCCACGATGCAGTCTCAGCTCTCACTTACTCCCCCGGCCCTGACTGCATCCCTCTGCAGGGAACATGAATAGTGGCAGTGTCCCAGCAGGGGACTGGGAACACAGAAGAGGGACCGAACAGGGTGGTTTAAACTCATGGTCCATGTCCAGCATAGATGCAGCTGGCTCCTCACCAAATGGAGAAAATGTTAACACTGGCACAAGGTATTACAGAGGCTGGGAGCGTTTTGGAAGAGCACAATGTCTCCTGCCTGCTCCAAAGTCCCAAGCAGAGAAGGAAGCTGCTAAACTCTCCATTGCTCACCATCTTGCACAAGCTGTACCCACTTCACAGCTTGGAGCCAGCCCCTCCCTGCTGGAAACCTCTTCCCCTTTAAAGATAAGCGCCCTGCTCTAACGAACGACAATTTCTGTGACAGTGCAAAATAAATGGGGAGCACTCTCAATCTGAAGTTTGTATTGAATTAAATATTACAGCATTGATTGGGTTATTCATTTAGTATCTCACTCAATAAACATCTCTTGCAGCACATGTTTCCCCATTTATCTTACCTTGTCGTGGAACCTGCGCTTACCCACCGCGCTCGGCACTGCCACCCGGCTGAGGCAGGGAGGAGGGAGGATGCATGGCCCAGGAAAGCTGCGTTCAGCATTTCTTTCAGAGTGAGAGCTCTGCTTGGGACTTGCAAAATAGACCAGAGCCCTGGTCTGTGGAAGAGAGGTACTTGCTTCTCTCAGAGCCGGCTAAAGACAGCACAGGCTTCCAACGTCTCTGCTGAGCTGTGACTCCGGCTCAAAATCCAGGACAACCGAGACACAGGGAGAGTGAATAACAAGGAAAGGTAATGCAGTGCCGAGGGCTTATCTAGAACCTGTGCACGTGTTTCTCCAGGGGCTCTTATTTTAATGCCCCCAGTAAGTCATTTCTGTGGCTGAAAGAATGCAAAACCTAGCCTGATCCTGTTACTTAATCAGGAATATTACAAGAGGACCAGAGCTATTTTATACTTCACCCCTTAGAAAACACTTGCGAAGCTAGAAAGCCCCATAAAAATGTCAGTGCAAATGCAGGCGCTCAGTGATTTGGGTGTAGGCAGTGAATCCACTCTCGTAGGCACAGAATGGACAGAGCCTGTAAAATGCTTGGCAGGCTTTTGGGCTCCATAAGTAATCCAGGAGCCATTCTGGGAGATGGAATGCAATTACTAGGACTAGTTGATACCAATTTATTTCGTGAATTTGCTTTATTCTGCTCAAGATCTGATTGTGGCTGCCCAAATTTGTTTGTTGTTTGTATTTGTTCATTGAATTATTTGTGCAGGTAAATTATAGCCTATTAATCATGTTTATTACGACAGTGCCTAGGGATTGACCAAGAATGCACCCCCTCTGCCTGTTTTCTGGGTAGTGTGCAACAACAGAATAAAAGGCAATCCCTGGCCTCATTTATGGCTGAATTGAGTGCTTTGATTATTTGTTGTTTGTCAGTTGTTGGCCGTTTAAGTTGTTTGGTATTCTTTGTTTTCCTTAAACCCGGTAGCATAAGTTCTTCAAGTAAGAATTAAATGTTACAAACAAATCACTGGAGCTTTAGTTTTCTCTGAAGGTGGGTGGTGGGTTGGGACAGTGGAGGTGAGAAAATTCACTAAGGAGAGACAGAGAATAGTTGGACCCCAGTTTTTCCAAATAACTGCATGCCTTGCTAACTGGGGGAGTGGGAGAGCTGTATGCAGTAATGACCTTCTGTTCCTTTTTCTCCCATCATGCTGTTTTGTTGCATGTACCTGTGTAAGAATAACCCAGTATGTCATAGCTTAAGCTGGCTTCATCCTTATTTGGTTGTTTAGATAGAGGGACTCAAAGTTACTCTCTCATCTTTGGCTCAGCTCTCACTGTTTCAACTACAACAGTCTGTACTCCAGGTATCATCGTGGCTCCTTGGTGGTACACATTTTCTGTGATACCCCTTGCTGCAAAAGCTAGGGTTGCTATATGGGTCTGAAGATGTGCCTTTCCCATGAAAGACAAGACACATGTTCCTACAATCTAAAGGTCTGATAAAGCCATTCCTTTGTCTCTTGTCTTCCTTGCTTCAAACATGGGTTGCAACTGATGCTTTTCCTGAAGTCTGCTCTCTGAAGTGAGCCTCCATCTTTGTATCATGTTATATCTTTTACCTTCTCCATCAACCATCCTACTTCTCATTTTTATCTTTTTCCATGCCTTGTCTAATATTCACTTCTCAGAACCTTTCAAACATGGACACAAAAATCTCTGGCCAAAACTTGGATAAAGGTTCTTTTCTTTTTTTTCAGTGGGCAATTTTACCGCGTTTCCACTTGTTCAGATGAAAATTCTTGAACTGGAATTCTCCTGATTGTCAAAGGAGCACAAACAAGTTAAGTAAAACTGATGTCTAGTGAATTCCTGCTCACCACAATGTTTCACACAAAGCTGACCACCAAACAAGAAGATTTTCTACCAAAAAAAGGATAAAATTTAAAAACTTCTGCCCTTAAAATTTCAATCTGGATCTCCACTTTCCACAGAAAACACTGCACTTAAATATTTTACTTCAGGCTTTCAAAGTTAGAACTTGATATGGTGCCACAGTGGCAAGTGCAGTTCTTCAGACCTTCTTCTTAGGACTCACCTCTAAGAAAGACCCTCTCCCAGAGGAGAATGGAGGAAAGCTCAACCCCTGTAAGGCCCTGCAGCAGCATCCAAGGTATAACCATGCTTTTTGCCTCCATTTCCTTTTTAAATTTTAGTTAGTGAGCATCCTAGGGTTTAGTTGAAGGAAAACATAAACAATCCCAATGGGTGTTTTTTGACCCATCTGTTACTAAGACCTCTTCTATTCAGTTCTAGAATTTTGCTGGGTATAGAGGTCAGATCCTTAAAGCTTGAATTGTACTCAGCTTTCCTTCTTCTCCCCCTCTCTTTTTCTCTGACATACAAGTGATCATAGTGAGGTTTTCTTTGACAGTTTGCTCATGCTTGTTATTTATCCCCCCCCTTTCCATACCTTTCGGTGCCCCACTTTCTTTTCAAGATATACAGCTGATCCTCAGGGAAAGCAATGAGTTGGAGTAAGAGAAGCAGAGGGAGCACGAATCCCAGAGGACGCCATGATCATCTGAGTTCTCAGTCTGAAGTTCTGGAGCTGGAGGGCTATATTACTTGGTGGACGAGAAATAACTGCAGGTGTGAAGCTTGACATTAATGCACTGTGGTTTAAATCCTTTTGTGTTCACAAACCGGGAGTCACGGTAGCTACACGGCACAATTAGGTGTGCACGCTGGAACAAGTAAGTGCTCTTTGTCTGGAGAGGGAATAGAAGCATTTCAAATTATTGCCTTGAAGAATAGTTCTTCCTCGTGCTTATTTGATTTTGTTATACATATACAAAGTATTCAAGCTAAATGCCTTTGCTAGCTCAATTGCTACAGTTTACTTACCAAGGAAGGCTCTGTTAAATGCTTTCAAGCACAAGTCCCTTCTGTGCCATTAAAGAAACTTTCCATATCTGTGGTACTGTATTAGGCTTCACACTTCCAGTCCCTAGTGGACTTTGACTTGTAATGGTATCCTAATACATCCTTATTATACAAATGAAAGAGATGGGGCAGGGCTGTGCTACAGAAGGACTTTTAGGACCCACTGTTCTAAATTCCTCAAAGCGGACAATTTTATAGCGCTCCTCATTTCCCAAACTTCCCAAAGCCAGATGTAAGCCTGGTTATTTTACCTGATGTAACATTTTCCATTTGTTCACTGCATCTTGGTTAACGTGGTGGTTGGGATGAGGAGAAACAGAGCCCAGCCTCCTCTAAGGAGACTCTCGGAGCCAGTTACTGTGCAAGCACTTCATCCTGCGGTCTTGAGCAATGCCACAGGCAGCCAAGTGGATGCTGAGCTGCAGCTGTGAGGGAATATTGTTATTGACAGTAGGAAGAAAGGGTAACCCTGAATTCTTCTGCTTGGTCCGTGACAGAGAGCCCCCCTGCCACAACATGATGGCCAGATCTCCCTTGTGTGAGGAGGGATGAAGCTATATCCCCAGCTGCCCAGCTAATCTCTGTTGCAGTTCCTCCAGTGCCACAGGACCTGCTTTTCTGTCGGCTGGTGTCTCAGCGCATCAGCTGTTTGCAAACATGCAACTACCCACGTGTTTACTTGCACTCATCCCAATGGAATGCATATTCCACAGGCACTTCATGTTTTAGGTTAAAAAAAAAAAAGTGGAAATTTATGCAGGGAAATTTATGCAGGTGCTGCATTAAAAATGAAATAATGCATTGACAAAGACTGGGCTGCAGTATGACTTTAATGACTAACCGCAACGGAAGGAAACCAATAGACGCAGTACGGGTGAATTCCTAGGCCTGTGCTTCCTAAAATAAAGTTTTCCTATGTGGGGCCCTCGACATTTTCTAAAGCGTGGGCCACCTCCTGTTTGAGAAGCTGCATTACAGATGCCTCCCCTTCCATTCAGAACCAGGAGGGATGTGTTTCTTCTCCTTGCAGTTTAATAATACCCCTGTGACAGCTCCAGTGATCACTTGCACAGAGGAGTCATCTGATGAGGGTATTTTGTGTATTGTTAACATCTTTAAATGTGATTTAGCAGCTGGAAAAAAAGAGGAGAAGCTGGAACCACAAGACCATCAGATCTGCATCGCCTGTGTTTAACATCTGTGAGCACGGTGATGGAGGGAAGAAAGAGATTCTCAGAGATTCTCACTGCTGAAAATCTGACGCAAGACAAATGAGGGTCTGTGGTAAGACTGCTTGGATTAAGTTGCCCTTTTCTGCATGCAACTGAATCCTACCTGCCTGTACAGAAGTATCCCTGTGGCACCAAATAAATTTTAAAAAATAAGCAAACAAGATAATCTCTACTTGGAAAGATAAATATGTCCTGTTTATAATGCAAACCAGATGCATTTGCAGTGTAAGTTCCTCAGAAACATGGCCAGAGGCAAAGACACTCTAAGTGAACAACCAAACTCTGGACTACACCTTAGATATAAGTTGGACCATGGTTTCCCATTTCAGGGAGGCCCAGAGACAAAATAAAATTCTTTCCTGCACACTCCAGGGGAAAAAAAAGAAGTTAGTTTGGCTAGAAAATCATCTACTCCACCAGTGAACAAGTGGAAAAGGTAAACTTCTTGATATGGAAGTCAGGCCACCATAATCTTTTCCTCTTTTTTGTGTGTCCTCCTATAAAATTAGGCTAATCCAGTAAATGGAGAATGTTTTGAAGGAACCTTCACTTTATACAGCTGGTGGCAGCCCCCTGACCTCTGAGATTTTTCTACACATGCCCCACCACAGCATTATCCAGATGCCTTCAGGAGGGAGGCATGACTGCCCCCCTGCATTGATGCGGCAAGTGAGGTGTGAGCATCACAAAGAATGACCTCTCTGGCGACCACAGCCCTCATCTGCCAACAGCCTAACACAGAGCACAGTGTAGAGCAGGGCTGGGAAGCCAGCAGCATAGTTTGACAACAGGCTGAAACAGCATTTGGGATCTTCGTACCTGAATGGCAAATATACCAGTCACACAGTGGCAACCTGCTGACACAATGCAAACTCATACTGGTGACCAGAGCATGTTGATGGGGGAAGTGTTTTTGCAGGCTTCAGTCTGGAACGAGGATTGGGTGTGCATGTTCTTTTAATGTTAAACCAGGTTGTTTGGTGTCCTTATTGCATGCACCAAGAGGCACAGCACCAAGTGCCAGTCGCTGGTTCAGGTCACACTTACACAACTGTCTTCACCGGTACTCTGTGGATATGGTACTGAAAGGCTTGTGGGTGCACGACCTGCACTATTATCCCTGCTCTCTACTAACACAACATTATGGAAACCCTAAACATGAGGGACAGGGAGACACTTTTTATTTTTACTGGTATAGCAGCATGAAGCCATTTGTGATGGTGGGGAATCCCTGCTTTAGGTATGCTGGGACTTTGCAGCGTTGCATTGGTACAATAAGCCTACACTGGAGTAGTCCTAATCTGCAGTAGTTACACCTGTATAAATTACTAAAGCAGAGGCAAAATTTCTCTTGTTCATGCTTCCTTCAGATTACATCCCCTCTCCCCACAATTTCCAACCTTGGTCTTCCTGTTGGCTATTTGATATGCCAGAAGTTTTTTGGGGTTGGAGCCCTTTGTTGGGTATGAAGACTCACAGAAAGACACTGATTCATCTCCGACCTGAGGTGTTTCTCCCTGCAGCGGGAAGGCAGGTGACAGTGGGGATGAGCATCATTCCCAGGCAAGTGATGAGCGGGGCAGGCAGGCAGCAGGTCCACATGAGGTCCAGGTCTGGTGCCCAAGCCCTCCCCTCCCAGCCAGGAGACCTTCCATAAGGAGGCAGTTTAGCCAATACATATTTTCCTCTTTAGTACATAATGGTAACCTGAATAAAAGGTTTGAATTACAAAGCAGGCTCACCCAGCACATTCTCTGAGAAATGACTGCCATTTGTGTCAAGAAAATAAAGAAGGAGAGAGCAGGCTGGTGCACATGGGCAGGAGTGACTGAGAGTAAGGCAGAGCTGTGACTGAGGCAGTAAGCTGGAAGTGAGAGGCTTACCCTGCCGAAACGAAATTAAAGAAAGCCACAACGACAAAGGAAATTTGATTAAAAAAAAAAAAGTTGATTGTTATTATTGGAAAGTCGAGTGCTTTGTTCCAGCAACAAAGCAATATCGTTCACAAAAGCCTAATAATGATTGCTTCTCTTCCCCTTTCCTGCAGCTTCTCGCCTGCCTTGCCATTTTCCACAGCCAGTCGGTGAGCCAGGGCCAGTGGAGATGCAGGGGGCACAGGAACCCCCCATGTGCAGGAGCCCAGGGAGTCATGGGGCTGAGACAGCCGGCATCCCTCTGTAACTCACCGAGGACCTCATCCTTCCTCTCCTGCTGCCTCTCCTCTTGCATCTCTCACTCAGCCCCTTTGCCTTTCTCTTTCTCTGCTCCGCAGGTGCTCTTCTCTTCTTCTCTGTCCCTCCCTCCATCCTTCCCTCCCTTCCTCCTCCTCCTCCCTTGTCCTATGTTCCCTTTTTTCTGCCCCTTCTATCTCCTCGCTTCTCCTCCTCCCTGTCACTCAGCTGTGCCTCCCCTTTCCCCACTCCCATCTCCCCCTCTCTCTGCCTGTGCCGTGTTACTAATGTGCAGTAATGGTATGGCTGGAAAGTCATTTGCACTCCCCTTCTCTTTATTTTTTTCCTGCAGTATTATTAAAACTGCTCCATCACTGGCTGTAATGGGAGCGTCTGTATTTTCTCCCTCGCCCGTATCCCTGACATGACATAATGCCTGCCCTCACCAAGACGCTATAACACCGAGGTAATTGAAACATAACTCACCGTAAATTACAGGCCGTTGTTCCAGGCAGGGCCCCGGCCATGCTTCCTGGAGCTCATTCCAACTGGAAGCTAAACATTGCTTTAAAAGGGATGCTTAAGCAAAACAAAGCCATTTAAAGACCAACACAAACATGGAGAGGGAGGGGAGCAGGGGGCTTGGGCTCTCCTGGAGTTGTGGGCTCCCGCCTGTGCAGCAGACGGTGCGACTGAGCCATCATCGGGCGCTTCTGGTGACTTTTCTATGGATTGGGCATGCTGAGCTGGGGGGTCTGGGCTGAGGTGTCCTTATGGAAGTATGTGACAGAACAAAATAAGCACCTCTGTTAGCAGGGAGGCTGGTGACAGAGCAGGCCATGCAAAAAACTTCTTCACTAAGAAGTGTATTCGGCAAGTCAGAGATCTGAGGCTTTGGTGGGACACTTGCAGAGTCAATGTGCCTCACTCCCCATTGCAGATGTGGTGACCTGAGGTTCTACCAATCCCTTCAGGACCTGAGTTCTTCTCGTTGAAAGTGATGAGGCTGCAACCTGCACCAGTTCCAAATCCATGTGGGCTGCATGGTCTTAAACACTGCAAAAGACACACACACCCCTTCCTAAAACTAGCAACAGATGGAACTGAATATATGATGACCCTGAGATCTGAAAGATCTTGGGCTTGTGCAAGTTCATGGTTTTAGCCCCAGCTGTACCACTTGTCTTCTGAATCACTTCATGTAAGTCACTCCACTTTCCTCCATGCCTCAGTTTCCCCTTACACAACACAGGGGACGAAACATGAGCTTCCTTAGCCAAGCAGCCAGTGACCCAGTGATATATCAAAAGTATGTGAGGGTGAGGCAGGTGTAAGTACCCCACTGCTGATGACAGGAGCATGAACTGCTAGGAAACATCATCTTGCAGTCAGAAGGTACTCCTGAATATCAGGACCTCTGGGTCTTGGTTTTGACTCTTGCTTTGGCTGCTTCTGCACCCATCAGCAAGCACCTCCAGCATCACGTGGCTAAGCTGCCCCCCACCCTATAGCATCACCCAGAGAACTGGTTGGTTTGGGGATGGATCTCTCATCCCTTGAATTCTGGGAAATTTTTGAGCAAAATGCACAAAACCCAAAATGTGCAGTGATTTTTCTTTAGCAATGGAAGTGAGTATTTGGGAACTTTGAAAAGGTCAGGATTAGACAGAGCAGCCTATCTCTCACAAGCACAAATTGGAGTCTGTCCAGGGCCTTTCCATTTATTGTCAGTGGATGCTGTGGCCCAAAGTTGTGCCTTGGTGTCATGCAGCTGGTGTTATAGGAATAACAGGGTCTGGTGAGAAACAGCCTTTAGTGCAGTGCTTCGCAAAGCACAAAGGGCTTTGTTTTAGGGAATGAGATTTACTATTTGTCTGGGATGAAATGGCAAAAACTCAGGGAACTATGACCCTGTGACTGCTCTGGTTTTCCCTGGAGCCCTTCACAGTCAAAACTATTACAGTCAGCAACCTCACAACTGCTGCAGACTGCTCTGGAAGAGCCCACAGATGCCCATTCTGGCAGTCACAGTCCCCTCAGCACAATGCCACGTGGTGGGTGGGTGCACCAGGGTTGCATGCTCCGGGTGATGCACAGGCTTGCAGCTGATTGCTGCAGAGCCATGGGTGACAGAGGACATAGCTAAAGAAGCAAAGCCTTGGTAGCAGCTGCTTTGCAGCGTAAAGCATTTCTGGTAACAAGGGGGGACTCGCTCCTGGGGGCCACAGGGCTGCTCCATAGATGTCCTTTGCTCCTGCCCAACAGTGCTCCTGCCCTTCTGGGCAACCTCACAACTGCCTGTGCCAGTGCTCTGTCACCCTCACAGTAAAGAAGTTTCTCCTCATATTTAGGTGGAACTTTCTATATTCGAGTTAATGTCCATTGCCTCTCGTCCTGTCACTGATCACTCGTCCTGATCCCTCTCAGTCTTCTCTAAGCTCAAATGGTCTCCCAAGTGCCTCAGCCTCTCATTCTAATGATCTTGGTAGCCCTTTTTTGTACCGTCTTTAGTAGCTCCCTGTTCTTCTTCAACTACACCTCACAACCTCTTCAACCTCACAACTACATAGGAGAAGGAGAAGCGAAGTTGCAGTGCAGGGTAGCGAAATATCATGTGGAAAGTCTTGCAAGAGGCCAGGCCCTCTGTTTTCTGGCATGCAATGGGTTAGCACCTGAAGCAGGTCCATGCAGCATCCCGTGCCACTCCTGCTTGGGCAGCTGCAGCAGCAGCGTGGAGGGGCCATAAATGTGTGCCCTCCCACCCCTTGCTTTCCCTGGTGCCTGGGTGGAGTTGATTGCTTTCTGTGAGTCCTGCCACATGCCCCTTTAAAATGTTTCCATCAACCCTCTTACTGTAGCTAAGGTTTCAGCAATCTCACCCCTCCTCTCCTTGACATTATTAGTTTATCTTTGTCCACTGGCAAAGTTCCCGAGCAATTCAACAATAACAGTTGTTTCTCTGTGGCTGAAAAAGTCATCTCTGGCACTGGCTGTTATTGATCATTTTACAGGAACCGGACATTTTCTTTTCCTTTCCCATTTTTTAAAATACATATTTTGAGTGAGTTTCAGTCAATTTTAGTGCTCATGAAAGTGAAAGACTGATGGTGTTGACTAGAGCTAAACTTAGCTCTGTATGGCTTCCTCTATGCACACACATCTACTAATGCACCCCATTACCAACTTGCAGCAACTTCTGTCCCTTCCAGCCAGGGGATCCCCTCATCAGCTCTACTAGTGACCCCTCCTGCCTTGCACCCCTCCCAGCTTCTCCAGCCCTGGAGTCCTCACACCTGCCCCTCACTACTCTTCTGTGCATCTGGAATACTGTGTGCAGTTCTGGGTTCAAGAACAGGGAGCTACTAAAGAGGGTACAAAAAAGGGCTACCAAGATCATTAGAATGAGAGGCTGAGGCACTTGGGAGACCATTTGAGCTTAGAGAAGACTGAGAGGGATCAGGACGAGTGATCAGTGACAGGACGAGAGGCAATGGACATTAACTCGAATATAGAAAGTTCCACCTAAATATGAGGAGAAACTTCTTTATTGTGAGGGTGACAGAGCACTGGCACAGGCTTCCTGGAGAGGTTGTGGAGTCTCCTTCTCTGGAGATACTCAAAATCTGCCTGGACGCTGTCCTGTTATCTAGGTGATCTAGGTGACCCTGCTCTGGCAGAGGGGTTGGACTAGATGGTCTCCAGAGGTCCCTTCCAAACCCTGCCATGCTGTCATTCTGTTGATCTGCTTGTTCTTGGTTAGATGGAGGTGCTGGGCTGGAGTAGATGCTGTGCCCCAGCTGGTGGTGGGAGATGCTGTCAGACTTGCTGTCATCAGCCAGTCTTAAGTGGTCAGTCAGTCTTTCCTAGCCCCATATGCCTGCTGCCCAGCTGTGTTGCAGGGACAGAAAAAAAAGAGGCATCTGGCATCTCACTCTGCTCTCAGTCTGACATGTTCTCTGACTGGATAACCTGACAGATTTGGCAAGGGACAATGGGACAATAAGCTCCAGGCTTATACAGAAATCAGTCTGAGCCCTTACTCATCTATGATGCTCTTTCCTGTTCTCTCAGCTTCTGCCGTTCTGTTCTTCTCTGAGGGTAGCCAATATAAAGCAAACTGTGTCTAGGATGCCTCCTGTCCTTTTAGCCCACCATGGAGACAAATGGTCATCTAGCTACAAGCTGTCCAAGCGAAAGGCGTGTGTCATAGCCAAATAACACACTTCTTGAGAAGCCCTGGTATTTCAGCATCCCCTTTTTCCATCAAGCCTCTAGAAATCAGGTGCTCAGCCCCCTAGGAGAGTACTGAATTGTAACTTTCATTTCAAATCACCATTTCTAAATTAAATACTAAAAAGTCTTAACATGTAATTTCATTTTCAGGGTATTGTTCCTTTAAAAAAAAAACAACAAACAAACCACAAAACCAAAACCCAAACATTTATTGTAGCCTGTTTGTGGGGGAAAGAAAAGGCATTTGAGGCTAAAACAAAAATTGAGTTTTTGATTTTGAAGTATTGATTCAAAAGAGAGGGGAGGAATTAATTTTGAATCAATTCAGAATTTCTGGTGAGAACATGCCCATTTTTCCCTTGTCTTCTTTCTCCTTTCCTCCCTCCCTCTGCTGTAGTCTATCAGGTAAATTAAGTAAGGAAAAATAACAGCAAGCAAGGCCACACATCAGTGACGCCAGGGTTTTCATTAAAATGTTTTAAGTTGGGGCAATGACTCTATTCATCTTCCACCCTCCATGGGAAAGCGTTGCACACATGCCTTTCCTCTAGCGATCCTGAGAACAAAATGTCTGTTGTCTAGGCAAACCAAGCAAGATCCTAAATACTCAGTGCACAGGAATGTCTCCTTTTGGTAGCTGCACAGATGGAGAGATGTGTGCAGTACTGCTAGTACCACCGTGCCCTCTCTTCACTGTGCAGGGAGCTTGGCCACCTGATGGTTCTGTAGGGACCGAGCTCCTGGCTATGGGCTCCCCTGGGGTGTCTGTTCCCAAGAAGCTCTACCCCAGGTTCCTGAAGCCAAGCCACCTCGCATTTAGTTGTTTTGGCTTCCTCAGTTTGTTTTCATCCCGGATCCCTGAGGAGAGCTCTGGACTGCTCAGTTAATTGGAAGTGGCTAAAGCTGTGGAAGGCACCTATGGAGGTGGAGGGGGTGGTGTTGGGTTCAGTTTGCGGAGACTGTTGAAAATGTCTTGCTTAGTTTAACAGTCGCTCTCTATTAGGGTGAGATGGTTGTCTGGGTACCTGTGGGAGATTTCTGAGATGTCCCCAGGGACTGAGAGAGTGATGGCAATTATCTTCATCTGTGCCGTGCTTTATTAAATAATGGTGAGGACCATGGGAGCTGGAAAGGAGAGGGAGTAAGTCTGAGCTAAAGTACATGGGAACAAGGCGTTTGTTGGAAAATGAAGGAGTAAAGGGGCATGCTCACATGGCCAGGTATATAGAAGAGTGAATCATTTAAGGGATTGGAGAGGGGAGAATAACAGGCGTGCGGGCTTCGTCTGTAACAGACAGAGGATAACAGCTAGGGAGGCTGGGGTTAAAAGGAAAGAGAAGACGGGGTAGCAGTGGGATGGGACTCAGTCTGGTCCTTTGTGTGAGAAAGACAGAGAGGAAAAGGGCATGATGGAAAAGTGTGTGCGTGTGTGATGTGTGCTTGTGCAACACAAGGGAAGGTGAGAGAAGGGGACATGCATAATGACAAGTCTGTGGTAATTGGCCCTGCTGGGAGGAGGGAAGGGGCTGGAGCAGAGAGAAGACACGTGTGCTGGTTAGGCTGTTCCCAGTCCTGGAGTCCAGGAAGGCTGCAGCATTTAGGTTTATGCTGATGACACATCTCTCCACTTGGGCAAATGGACGGATTCCCTCTCTAAATCACTCCAACGTGATTTTAATAGCAGGCAGAGGTGGCTTTTGGATAATAAATGGGTACTAAACCCTAAAGAGACGCAGGCTGTGTCATACAGAACAGATGGTAAATTAAAAAGAATGGAAGCCCGTGCCTTCGCTTAGCTCTGCTCCCAGCCGAGGAGCTCTCACTCTTGTTATGCTAAGTATTTAGTATTTACACTGCAAGGTTGCTTCCTCCCCTGCCCTGACTTGGAAGATCGCAATTATGTATAATAGCAGCAAGATCACGCTGATTAGAGAGGTGGCAGGAATGGCAAGGCCGAATGATGATGATGATGATAATCATCATTCTTATTAGCGATCATCAATAATTAATAATTGCATTGTTTATTCTTCATCAGTGGCAGTAAAGGCACCCAGACATGCCAAAAGGTTTAAAAATCATCTCGCTTTGTTTTGTTTACTGACAGAGTCTGCCTTTGCATTTGCTTTTTACTTGGGGTTGCCAGGGCCCCGGGTCCCTGTTCACCTTGCAAAGAGTATTTAAGCCAGTGCTTAGCGCCCTTTGGCTTCAAAGAGATGAAAACCTGTGTTAAGGGCTAAGCACATACTTAAACACAAGGCAGAGCAATGACTGAAGTGAGCTTGCCTTTGCAATCACCGGAGCCAGAAGATGTACTAATAAGCAACGACAGCCCAGAAACAAAGCAGCAGTAGAAACCCTCACTGTGGGTGTCATGGGTGCGATGTGTCCTCTGAGGATAATCGTGTGGTTCAGATTTGCCTGTTACCGCCCACTCCCCGCTCCAAGAACAAGACTGACCCCTCAGGTATCCCATGCTGGAGGCAGCGCAAGAAGGTCAGCAGAGACCACCGCCCCTAGCCGAGAAAAGCATCTTGATGGCAGCTGCTCCCTTGGGAGGAGGGCAGCAAGCAAGCTATTGGGCTAGCTTTAGGTTTGACAGAGGTACCGCAGAGACTGTAATGTGATTGTCACAGTGTCAGTGTGAATGAGTGCATATTCATAAGCAAAATGTGTGTCATGGTACTTCTCAGGCTATTTCACGGCCCTGTGAACTGGGATAACTGGGATTGCGTGATAAAATCTAGCAAAGGATCTCAGTAAGAAACCATGGAAATGCATGAGCCCAAGAAATAATTGCTTTAAACACAAAAGCAGCCAGTTAAGGCAACACTGTTATTGCCTCTCTTTCTGATATACATGAGAGGGAGCAAATCCTAAAAGCAGCTGAAGCCATAAAGGCAATCACTTACCAAGGCCATAAAATATTGATCTTCCCCCATCTTACCCCTGTCAGGCTGGCGTATTGGAAGATGTTTGTACCTTTTAAACAGGTATATGATGAAGAAAGAGTGAAGACAGCACTATTAACCTAGAATGTTGCTTGGAAGATCTAAGAAAAAAAACCCTTCACCTTCTGGGACCTAAGTTCTGTTACACGCTTGCTAGTAAGGAGATGTAAAACCATGTACTACTGGCTCTACTGAGCTCTTGGAGGGGGAGGAAAAAGAGGAAGATGAGTGCATTTATGTTTTGATTGTGGTTCCACATAAAAGGCATTGTAGGCCCTAACTTCCCTACTGTTCAGGCTCCTAATTACCAGTAATTTAGGGCAGTATTCTCGAGTTTGCCCGCCTAACGGCAAGTACATAAACCCACATACAGTTAAACTATCAGAGAAGCCTATGAATACTAGGAGAAAGACCTGAAAAAAAGAATAACTTAAGCTTAAAGTCTTTATTTTAAGAAGTATTTTTAATCCATACCTCCCCCCCATCCCCTGGCAATTTATGCACTTCTTTTAAACTCTGGTGATTGTATAATATGTATGTTTTAAAAATGAACTTATGTTCATAAAGCAAAATTTCATTTAATAGCTTGAGGGGGAAAAAACATCCTAATAGGTGAAGGAGTCCCTGATGCTTAAGCCAAGTTATTGTTTTTCTGTTATTAATGATGAAGATTATAGCCACTGGTAGTGACCAAATAAAAAGAGATTTTTGGGGTATTCAGCACCACACACATGTGGAGAGCAGATGTTCCCTTCCCCTATAACCTCATCATCCAAACAGATAAGACATTTGGTGTGTGAAATGGATCCGATGCACACACACACTGCACTGAAGCAGGGCATCCAGGCACACTTGCAGGGAAAACACAAAAAAAACAATCCGAAACTCCAACACCTTGAAAATAAGAACATTGGGGGGTTTTGTGTGGGCTTGTATTGCGAGGAGGTCGATAGCAACTCAACTACACAAAATTAGTTTGATTTGCTGCTGTTTATGTTCATAATTTTCCACAATTTAGATTTACCAGTTTTCATGAAAATAATTAGAGCAAAACCATACTTTCTCACCAAGAAACAATTTCAGTTGTTTTTCTACTAGTAGGAAATAATAGGTTTGACAGTGAAAACAGATTCAAAGAATAGATGAGCTGGCTCCAATGAGGAGAGAGGTCGCAAATATAAAAACCAGAACATAATAAAGACAAAAACTGGAAAACAAAATAGTTATAATCTTCAACTTTAAATTTTCCACAGCACCTGACTAATTTGGCAAGCTGTTCCTACCAGCTCTGACATTTCGTCTTTTAGGAAGGTACCCTTTGGTTATACTGAGGTAGCCAGCAGCTAGCATTTAGCGTCTCAAAAGGGCAGACTAATACAGATGATCCAGTGCAAACTGAAGTACCTCACCAAGGTTTTCAATGCAAATCGAGGACCTCTAAATATTGCCTTGCAGTGGGACAGATGCCTCCATCATTATCTTTGTTTTGGAGATATTAAAGTGACTTTTCTTTACCTTTTGTGTTTCCCCCCAACATATCCCATAAGCCATTAGCAGGGCTGAACAGGGTGAGAACCACAGCATTAGATAAACATGCTTGAATAGAGCCTTTGGAGGCTGGTTCTGCAAGGAGTGACAACTTCCAGCTTTAGCAGTGCACATGTTGCCTGTGAGGTTACACCCCAGGATCTGTTTGTAGAGACAGACTGTCGTGTTGGTGGAGCAAGATGTTAGTCAAAGCCAGGTAGAGCGTCAGAGTCAGATGAGAAGGTTAAAAAGGCAATGCCTTTAATGATTAGAAGTATCTTTGGGTTGTAACAGCACTCAAGCTTTTCTGAACTTTCCTAACATGTTTTTTCCCCTGAGGCCGTTAAAAATGTATCTCTCCTTTTAAGATTATGACAGAGGTGTACAGATAGCTCCGTGAAGAATTTTTTTTTTTTTTTTTAAATTTTCAACTTTCAGTGTCATGTCAAATTTCAGAAAATAAGTGTGGAGAACAGGCTGATGACAGCTTTGTGACAACCACCCCTCTACATCCATGTACCTTTTATCCAGCAAGGAAACAAGACATCCAGTTAAGGAAGATTGAACAAATGAAAATACGTGATTACCTTTTTCCTTCCACTGGCTTCTCAACCACCTACATTTACAATTGGCATAATGACTGGAATTTGTCACCTTTTCTTCGCTTCTCACAGATCTTAATCCCAGACTGTTTTCTTGTCCCCTGCTGTGCATGACCCCATAAACTAGGATGTAGAGTGGAAGGGTTGGGAGCACTGGCAGGTGCAACGCAAGAAGAAAAAGGCCTTTACATGAAGCTGCAGGAGGAAATGGCTGGGGCCCAATCAGGGGGATGAGCACTCACTCATCTGTGCCACAAACCCACCCAAGCCCGTAGAGAGACCCTTGCATTGGGGCGGAGAAGACATGCTGGTCTTGCACTGCAGAGAAATCAATCTTTTGACATTGCTTTGGGGAAAATGTGAGGCAGAATTCAGCTTAACGAGGTCTGGATGTTGTGGGTGAAACTTTGCCTCACAAACTCCTTCTCATCTCCTACCTGTTTCCTGCAGAGCATTGAAACTCAAAACACCAGCTCCATTAAAATAAGGATGAGTGCCTGTTACATTACAAGCAGCCTTGATTAGTGACAATGGTATTTTTCGCATCAGCAACAGCAAGTTCAAGGCGACTGCTGTTCGCGTTAAAGTTAACACAGCTTTGCAGCGGTGTTCAGGAGCATAGAAAGCATGCTGCCATCTGTGCTTAATTACATTTGTATGGGGTCTTGCTCTTCAAGTCATTTTGGAGAGTCCAGTACTATTGATTTCATAAAAGTTACATAAATCTGACTGCCATTGCTGTTATTAAATTTCACTACCCGTTTCACTGTGGGACCTTGAGATATCTCTCTTTCTGGGGGGGGGGGTGTGGTACTGGAATATATGGGGACATTTCTGTGATTTTATTTGAGGTACACCTCAGTGGGCCACTTTTAGGCCTGAGTTAGAGTGACAGCAAAGCAATTTTTTGCACTCTGCTTCTGGTTTGAGGTCTGATGCACACATATGAAAAAAAAAGGAGGTTTTTAGCTGATAAGGTTACGAGCAAAATCTTCAGAAAGCAATTCAGGATCATCAACAAAGCCCTCAAACTAGAGGCAGAGTGCAAAAAGCCCCCAATATTTCTCTTGTTATAAATCTGTACAGGGCCACCGGTTGTGCAAGAACAAACACCGGCGGATGACAATGGAGGTCACACACTGCTCTTGGCACTGAAGTCCAAGACACTGCATCTAACTCACCACTGCTGAACGGATCCGGTGTGACCAGAGGAACATTGAGTGTCTTAAGACAGCCAAGTTTTTCTTTTCAGCCTTCATGAACCAGCCAAAAAAAAAAAAGCTAAATAATACTATATTACTACACACTCCCGTGTCCTCATCCCCTTTGCAGAACACGGTCTCTATCTAATCAGGATAGCAGCCAGCGACTGGGCATGCTGATAGATGAAATAATGGCAGTTGCAAAACCAGTAGGTCCCATCCCTTGCACACTGGTCCCCCTGTGCATACATAAGCCAATCTGCATGTGTCAGCTGCATGTGTAGCAATTCTACGTCATCCTGTGCAGTGCCTGCCGTGGGTGTTGGAATAGCCGCAAAATATATATCACATGATATATCATGTGATAGCTATTACATCATCTGCCTGTGTAGCAATTCTGTATCTCTATGAATGCACAGGGGGACCCGTTCTCCCCATTCCCCATGCCCAGCTTCAGTCCATCACCTCCTCCCTCTCCCTGCTCGTTTTCACTGCATTTTACACTCAGTCCCTGACAGTCCTTTGGGGGAGGCAATGTGAGGTGCAACAAGTTGGTTTCTTGTTGTCCCTTTTCTTTCCTTGCTTTTCTTCCCCTGGTCTTTCTTTCTCACTCATTCCCTGCTCCAGCCTGGGTCATCCATGGGCTGCAGTCCCTTTGGGAGCTGTGGTCAGCTGTGGCTGCAGTCCCTTCAGGGGCATCCCTGCTCCAGCATGGGTCCCTCAGAGGTGCAGCCCCCCTTCCAAAACCTCCCAATACCCTCCAGTATTGAGTCCCTCTCTCCAAGAGGCATTCCCAGTCCCCTTCCACATGCCTCCTCCTGTATCTTCAGGAGGAGAATTCTCACATTACGTTGTGCAAGACTTAGAGTACTCTCCCAAGAGTGGCCAGAACAAGGGTTGCCATGCTGTGGGTGTCAGAGGAGCCACTGCTGGTTTCTGCACAGGGATGCCAGTGAGGAGGAGTCAAAGGCAGACCCCTGACAGATGTGCCCCTGCCCCTAAGGCACATTTTTATCTCTACCTGTGTGCATCCCAGCCTTTCTGCACAGGGGGGTACTCAGAGAGCGGGATCAGAGGGAATTTCCATCTTCCAAAATGCCTCATCCATTTTTTTCCCTGAAATACGCCAAAGATGCCTAGTTTTCTGTACTGGAGACATCTAACAGAAGCACAGGATAGGGAGTCACCATGAGCCAAGGTCTACACCCAGCTCTCTCTCTGGCTTTCTGGATCCAGCATTTCAAAATGTTTTTTTTTCTTTGTAGGCACCTCAGACCATGCCTGTTACGGTGTGCTAAGTCTGGAGGCTGTGCAGAGCAGGGTCTGCCCCTCACTGCACGTGTGACGCCTGGCACAATGGGGACCTGGTCCCTGCCGAAGCCTTGAGGCACAACAGTAACACAAATAATAAATAATAATACCATTAGCGGGAGAACATACATATTTATATGAAAATGTACTGATGCAAAGCACCATTGATTGACAGCAGTGTGCAGCACACACGCAGTGACGGGATTACATTATATCTGTGGCCAGAGCTTTATACACAAAGCGCAGCTCGTAAATTAAAGCAGAGATGATCTCTGCCAATGGCACTGGCGTCCCCACTCATTGCCCTCACAGGGTGTCACACTGATGGCTTCTCAGCAGCACATGGCCCCCGGGCCACCTGGCTTGAGTGAGGGATAATCGGAAGGAGAGTCAGGACAGGAACTTTTCTCTCCTGTGTATCTCACTTCACCATGCAAGGTCTGGGACTTGCCCCTTCATGTGTTGCCCAAATATATATTACAGCTCAGTGGAGAGCAGCCCTTCCTATCCCATCCTTTCTTCTCCTCTCCTCATCTGCTATCCTCAGCCTGGGCAGTGATGCTGTGCTCTGGTCTCAGGGAAAATGCAGCGCAGGGTGTTTCCCCACTCCATCTAGTATTGTGTGCTGGCCTATTCTTCACCCATTTCAATCCTCTTCCACCAGCCAGGTACCCTCCCCTCCTCCCCAGATCAGGGCCAGGGACATGGAAGTTCTGAAGAACACACACCAGCACCTGGCTGTGCTGACAGATCTTCTGTGCCAGTGGTAGCATCTCCCTGAGTCATCAGCATGGAGCATGCTTCAGGCAGCTCCGCATAAACACCGCCTTCAGACAGTGAAGGGAAATATTTTAGCTCACCCACATCCCATAAATGCAACTACAGATCTCTTGATGGCAGCAACAGAACTGTCATCACCCTCGATAAATAGACAGGGTGTCACTTGTTTTTCCCTTATTTCTTACCCACAGTCATCTTCTGTGTAGCATGAGGGTATGTCAGGTAAATCTGTGCCTTTTCCCCCTCTCTGGGAAGTGTGTGTGCATGGTGGGGGAGGCAGTCCACCCGTGCTCAGACATCTCTGTGGCTCTTGTTGGCTTCTAAGGGAAATTCACATAGGCAGGGGAGTGATCAGGTCCCAGATGCTCAAGAGAAAACGGCAGAGTAATTCTCCACTGCTGCTTCCATGTGTTTCAAAAAAGACATTAGAAAAGGGAGAAATGCATAACTGAAAGGTGCTGAATAATTTGAGGAAATGGGGTCACGCCCACCCACCCATTTGTAGAGCTTAGAGATCTGTATAAAGATGCAAATGAATACATCTGTTGTGTCATTAAATGCAACTGCAGCAACCTAGATGAAAGGGAAAGGGAGTGAGGAAGAAGTGCTGACTGGTAATAGCACCACAAAGTTGTCTTCTTTGATGAGGATCTGCCAAGTGCAAAGCCCTAGGCTAGTACTACAGGTCGCGGTTCAGCACCCGTTTATTCTCTCTCTCCTTCCCTGCTGCTTCTCATTGTCTCAGGGCCTGGCATCAACTGGAGTCCCTTGTACACTTACTGTGAAGACTGTGGGGGCCGACGGATGTGGAGCCAGTGGTTTAATTCCCTCTTTCATGTCCCTGTGGAGCCCGGCTACCTAGGATGACATTTTGCAGTGAGAGGGGAGGACAGAGGCACCTGTGCCTCTGAGGGACAGCAGCTGGAAGCACTTCTGCCTCTGGGAAGGGACAGGGAATGAGGTCAAGTTGACAACGTGTGTGCACAGGCTGCCGTGAGTAATTGAATGTGGGAGTGATCCTGACAGCAGCTCTGTCCCTGCCCACTGCCTGGGTGCGAGTCAGCTGTGACGCCAGGGTCTGAAAAGACATTTCAGAAATGTCACGGCTAGAAGGACCTGTTAGCGTGACACCCAGCATCAGGCGGGTGCTGCCACCCAGCCACACCAGCTCAGCAAGGGGAGGGGACAGAGGCTTCCCATACACCCTCCAAAAAACAGAGAGGACTCCCCTGACCACCCCTTTTTCTCCCCACCATTTTCATCTCACATACCAGCAGGAGAGCAGTGGTCCTCCCGCCTCAACTGCTCCAAACTCCCTCCATCCTGATGATGTTCCCTGGCCAAGGACACACCACAGGGACAGATGAGGAGAAGGTTGCTATGTACTGCAGCCCCACTGCTTCTCCTGTGTCTTGTTGTGCTCCTCTGCAGCCAGGCTTTGTACAGCCCTGCCATTGTAATCCCTCTGCTCCTCCTGAGGGACTTCCACAAGATTGCTGCAGTGGGCACAGGCTCTAAGCCCGTTTCTCCTGGCTTGCCGGGGTTGAGTTTTTGTCACCAAGTTCAGATCTGGTTGCATATGCCCACAGACTCCCTCACTGTGGACCTACTTGCCTATTTGCTTTTCATTTTCAGGGCCATCTAACAACCTAATCAAGGAATACCCCAGCTCCAAGAAAATTACTTTTATGTACGTGTGCTTTTTCTTGGGGCAAGTGCAGAGGCAAAAACACAGATCCATATAAAACCAGTAAAAAACTGCAGGCAGCATTCATTCCTGCAGTGTAGGCACTACTCTAGGAAGCCCTTTGCACTTAGTCAGGTTCCTTGCAGGTTCTTCCTGCCTCCTTCCTGCTTGGTCTGGGATCCTGGTGCCTACGAGGGACACAGCAAGTGTAATACTTGTCCTTTCACAATTTTGGATGTTCTTTTTTATTGTCTATACAGAGGCAAACGGATTAAGTATAGAGTGTTCTTTAAGTTCCTGGGTAACTATTTTGAACTTCAATCTTATAGTTAGTACTGGTTGTTTCCATTTCCCCCTTTTTTCTCCCAACACAGTACATGAGCATCCTGATTTTCACACCACCTCTCTTACTGCTCAGTCTTACTGAGTTTTTCTCGCTAGTCATCTTCTCATGTTACTGTGCCATGGAGCCCTCTGATGAACTTTGATGGAATTGAGTGCAGCCTCAGCAAGTTTGAGGATGACACCAAGCTGAGTGGTGTGGTTGACACCCTAGAAGGAAAGATCCCAAGATCCCAAGATCCCAAGAGGGATCTTGACAGGCTGGAGAGATGGGCCCTGGTGAACCTAATGAGGTTCAACACTGCCAAGTATCAGGTGTTGCACCTGGGCCGGAAGAATCCCAGACATAGATACAGACTGGGAGAAGAGCTTCTTGAGAGTAGCCCTGCTGAGAAGGACTTGGGGATTGTGGTGGTTGAGAAACTTAACATGAGCCAGCAGTGTGCTCTTGCAGCTCAGAAGGCCAATGGCATCCTGGGCTCCATCAGAAGAGGGGTGGCCAGCAGGGACAGGGAGGTGATTGTCCCTCTCTACTCTGCCCTCGTGAGGCCCCATCTGGAGTACTGTGTCCAGATCTGGGGGCCCCAATACAAGAAAGATGTAGACCTGTTGGAGAGGATTCAGAGGAGGGCCACAAAGATGATTAGAGGGCTGGAGCACCTCCCCTATGAAGAGAGGATGGGGGAGCTGGGCTTGTTCAGCCTGGAGAAGAGAAGGCTGTGGGGGGACTTCATTGCAGCCTTCCAGTACCTGAAGGGAGCATAAAACAGGAGGGGAATCAACTTTTTAAAAGGGCACACAATGGCAGGACAAGGGGGAATGGATTAAAACTAAAGGAAGGAAGGTTTAAATTAGATATTAGGGGGAAGGTTTTTACAGAGACAGTGGTGAGGTGCTGGAACAGGCTGCCCAGAGAGGTGGTAGATGCCCCATCCCTGGACGTGTTAAAGGCCAGGTTGGATGGGGCCCTGGGCAACCTAGTGTAGATCCAGGCCTGGAGGCTGGTGGCCCTGCCTGTGGCAGGGGGATTGGATCTGTATGATCCTTGGGGTCCTTTCCAACCTAGGCCATTCTATGATTCTGTGATTCTATGATGGAGCTCCCAGTTTTCATTCATACATAAATAAGTATTTATACAAATGTATACATATCTATTGTATGCTGTCTCCAAATAAATTTTACTTCTGACATTTAGGAAGTTAGCCTTTTCAGAGACGTGTGCGTGTGTGTGTGTGTGTGTGTGTGTGTATTATTGCTTGGCACCACACTCCCTGCGCTCATATTCGGTGTAATCCTATCATGACCACTGGTCCCTGTAGCTGCTTCGAGGAGTTGACAGCTCCTGCTGCAACAGGTTTGAATGAGCACCCAGTGAGTATAACCTTTTATTACCTCTATCAGCCAGGTGATCAGCTGGACAGGCATGTGCAAGCCCTTTTATGAGTGTGTGCAGGTGCAAGGACACTAGCAATGGCAAAAGCAATCCTTTTTTTCTATCATTTTTTTAACCTCTTCATGCTGTTAATATCGTCCAAAAGCTTATGCAGGTGCATATGTCTACTTTTCCTGGTGACATTTCTCCGCACTATTATTAACCAGTCATACACTAATCATGCTGTTAAGCATGGATCATTGAATATTTTCTCATGCCAGTTTGCAGTCCAGGAGCTTATCATTCTTTTAAGTTATTTATAATTGTCCTCAATGTTTCTCTCTCTTTATTTATGGCTCCCAGGCTGCTTCCTATCAAGCCTGCACGTATCTGTGCCATGTGTTCTTGAATACATTCAGTGAGTCTGAGTTTTTGTACTTCATACTGATGTCCACATCTGTCTATCTCAGCCTGCACCCCTCATGGACTTGAGACCTACCCTCCAGAGGCAACCGACAGCTTCTAGGCCAGCATTTCATTCTTCTTTGTCCTTCCTAATGACAACAACAGTAGACTTTTACCTCTACCTGAACGGAATGTTTTCACAGGAGAAAATTATCATCAGCATTGGTGATGTTTCCTGTTGACAGCATAAAACCTGTAGCACCTTTTCAAATTGGAAGCCTTCCATAGTAACTGTAATTTGTATTTCCATGCGCTACATAGATTGGCAGAATCACTATTAAATCATTAATTTAGTGCTGTCTGAAAGACCCCAATAGTCACCCTCTGAAAGGTTTTACTAGTAAACATAAGGATCAGCCTCTGCTCTGAAGAATCAAGCAGCTGAGAAAACACAGTGGCATCTTTAATGCAGAGCATCACCCCTACACCTTCACTCACTCTGTTTTTCCTTAAATGTTTGTAACTACACTGTTAAAAATTCTGAGTAATGTGACTAATCCCTGCAGGTTTCGGCAACGACAATAATATCAAATTTCTTCTCATCAATGGGAATTTCCATTTCCAGCCTGCTTGTTTCCCTGATGGCTAGGACTGCTGTATAAGTAATAGGAAAATCTCTCTTCTTCACAACTTTAGCGCAGCAGCTCAATTTGTTTGCCGCATGCTGAGCTTGAGTTCGTATTGCATTTGCCTTCTTAGCACCTTCCCTTTGTGTCATTAGTCAAGCGACCGCCTGGCTGCTCCAGCTTGCTTCTGACAGAACCGAGTAGCTTTGAGATGGAGGCCATTCTGCTCGTACGTGGTTGCATATATATATATAAAAGACTGAAGGCAGCATTATGAAACCTCCAGCAATTCGACTACACGCTGCAGCCACTTATTTTCCACTGACACCAGAACAATCTTTTTTTTCCTACTCACCAGCTGGTGAGAAGTGTCAAGTGACAATGCCAGCAGATCGCAGGAGGAATCACTGCCTTCAAACAGGCTTCATTAGCATGAGGACAACTGCATCAGCCCTGCTGCCTCTGGACCTTGAAGGCACTTACACCTGGATCACCCCTGTCCCTCAGTGCATTCCTCCGTAGTAGCTGGTGGTGGGAGGTGGTAGAAAGGGTGCACATAAACCTCCGAGTAATCAGCATCATCGCAACAGAGGATCTGCCGAATCAGAGATCATCTGGGAATTTCTTCCTCAGCAGTAACACCTTGCGTGCCAAGGAGCCGTACAGCCCGACTAGCACTCCTCCTCCCCCATCGCACTCGCAGCCACTGTGCCGATCTGGTTGTTTGTCATCTGTCGTGTCGACACAGTGCTGGGACAAACCAGCAGCGTGGGAACTTCTGCTGCCTGGTCTGGTTGGCCAAGAAGGCTTCTATTCTTTTTTACTGCAGGGGACCAACGCAGACTGAAATTTGATGACCACAGGGGGGGAAAGAAAAAAAAGTTTTCTGTTGGTAGCCCTGGAATGAAAGTGGGATACCAATTCAATAAAGCCTCAATTTAAGAAAGTACTTCCATATGTAGATATTCCTTGTCTGGCAAATGATATAAATACCTGCTGCCTCCAGCCTGTGTTAAGGTACTCTGAGGTAGTGACTTGAACTGTGTAAAAAAAATGGTTGTAGAGGAAAATGATGACATAAAGCATTTCTCCAGGACTGCCTGGCACTAACAACTTTAATACAGCGAGTTGAACAAAAAACTATGTGGCAGCAGTGACTGTGAAGGAGGACTTTTAACTTGCCTACAATAACTACCTTGCCAGGAGCTCAGGGTTTCAGTCAGTGTGATGAATAGTGAATAGGAGCCACAGGAAGGCCAGTGCGTGGAGGTGGTGTGGAAAGTGGATCTGGATGGGGCAGGATGCAGGACACAGCATCTCTGGCAGCAGTACAGTGATGTGTTGAAGCACAAGTTTAATTCATAAAGATTGCAGAAAAAGACTTGGCTGCACAGGGAAGGATCCGCCAACTCAGGGCTTGGTATGCAGAAGTAATACAGATAAAGGTGTGTGCATGAGTGCTCACTTCCCCCAAGAAATGTACACATGGGTAATGGCTGGGGGTTGCTAGCAAACGGCCCATGACCTCACATGAATCTGTAACAGATTCAAGCTATACTGTAGTGTAAGTGTGAAATACTGTGATGATGGTATGGGTGGGTGTCCTCACACTGCTTATGGCACAGTCATTCTTGTGCACTAGCTGACAGTGACATAAGAAGCAGCAGAGTTGCAGGAAGCAGCGCTTGCAGAGCTGATAGAGGCCTGAATGCAGAAACTCCCTTGCTTTCTGTCTCTGCATCCATCCCAGGCTGACGTTCCAGCGCCTGTAGGTCTCCTCCTGCAATCAGTCTCAGTACTGTTCACCAGACTGAGCCATACTTCCAATTATATTTATAGGCCTATTAGTAAAACTGGTGATCTATTCATAGACAAGCCATGAACACAAGAAGAGAGTCAAACGCAGCCAATAAATTGCCTGCAAGAAGTAAACTGTGCCATCAGCAAAATTTTGTATCTCTGTTGTTCTCCTCTTTCTCTTAGATCGTTAATAAACATATTGAACATCCCTGGTCCTGATGCTGATCCCTGGAGCATCTTGCTATTAACCTCCTTTCATGCAGAGAATTGGACACTTATTCCTTTCCTTTGTTTCTTACCTCTTATCTAGGTTTTAATCCATGTCAGGACTTTGCCTCCCACCCTACGGGTAACAAATTTCTTTAATAGCCTCTTGTGAAAGACTTTATCAAAAGGCTTTTGAAAAGTTTAAATAAATTATATCCTCCACACACCCCTTCTCCTCAGTCCACTATTTCATTAATTCTTCCCCAGAATCCTAATAGGCTAGAGAAGCACAAGTCACACTTACATGAACTGGCAGACATGTTTATCTCTATCACATTAGACTCATCTAGAAGCTTTCTAACTCTATCTTTAATGATTTTTTTCAGTGTTTTCTCCTTGTTCCAGGGTGAGGCGGTCTGTTTTCTAATTGGATCATCTTTAGCTTCTTTGTAAAACACGGTTCCCTCAGTCCCACAAAAAGCTCTGTGAGCCACTGCCTGCTTTGGTTAATAGCTCAACTGCTCTGACCTCCCATTTCTTGGGCATTTGCAGATGCTTATCGTCTACTTGGAAGTTCACATCTTTATGCTCTGTGCCATCTTCTCATCTCTCTGACCCTTCTCTGCCTGAGACTTTTGCAAACATGCAAGTCACTCTCTTCTCTCAATCTTATCCTCACCCCTCCAAAATGAAAAAAGACCAGAGGAAAGAAATTCATTGCTTTCCATATGCCTGAAATGCAGAATCCCACTCTAGCCATGGCTGAAGTGAAGTTGCCTAAGGTTTGAGTTTGGTGAACTGATGTTGGTTCTTCTACCTTTTCAGCTACCAAAACAGTTTGTGCTGTTGGCACCTCAACCCTCCTGTTTGAGCCTTCTGGTTAGCCAGACAGCCCTCACAGGAAGTCACCCCCTTGTACTCAGCTCTGATGAGGCTGCACCTCAAATACTGTGTTCAGTTTTGTGCCCCTCACTACAAGAAATACATCGAGGCCCTGAAGTGTGTCCACAGAAAGGCAATGAAGCTGATAAAGGGTCTGCACCACAAGTCTTATGAGGAGCAGCTGAGGGAACTGTGACTGTTCACTCCAGAGAAGAGGAGGCTCAGGGGAGACCTTATTACTCTCTACAACTACCTGAAAGGAAGTTGTGGTGAGCTGGAGGTCAGCCTCTTCTCACAGATAAATAGCGACAGAACAAGAGGGAATGGCTTCAAGTTGAACCAGGGGAGGTTCAGGTTAGAAATTACGAGAAATTTATTCTCAGAAAGAGTGGCTGGGCATGGAATGAGCTGCCCAGAGAGGTGATGGAGTCAAGTCACCATCCCTTGGGTTGTTCAAGGAAAGGTTGGATGAGGTACTTCAGGACATGGTTTAGTTAGTAATGTAGGTGGTAGGGGGACGGTTGGACTAGATGATCTCAGAGGTCTTTTCCAATGTTAATGATTCTGTGATTCTGTAAAGACAATGTTGATGGACATTGTTGTTGATGGCAGCAACTTTCAACTTTGTATGAGAGAACCAATGGGCAGAGCTTTGTTAGTGCTCAGAATGGCACACAGAATGGCAGAGGAAGAGCTGATTTCCACCAGTGTGACAGTAGTGAACAACTCCAAAGCACCTTTCTGTGTGGTGTGTGTGGGGGATGTTTTGCTTCTCCCTGCACACAGGCAGCTCTCCTGCTATAATGAGGTGTTTTCATTTCCAAAGTGCAAGCTCTTCACCCAGCTCCCAGGCACCAGAAAAACACATGGCCAAGCTGTGGCTGTCACAAGAGAGGAAAATCAGGACTGCAAAATGTCCATTTGGTGTTACAGACACAAAGGTCTCTCTGCTGACCCTCACAGCTGCTGCACACATGCTCAGCAGCAGCTTAGCATACTGCTCTGCAGCGTTAGGCCCAAAGGTTGGCTTATGCAATGAATGACATGTACAGCTCTCTGCTATGGGTGGAGACTGAATTAAAGCCTGGGAGATGCTATAAGTTACAGCAGGCTCTGGATCAGGCCCAGGAAGGAAGAGGACTTGCAAGAATAGCTGAACATCCTGAGCCTGCTTGTGTCTCACCAAACCAGCACCTCTCTGTATTTTTCCACCAGGTGAGTGAGTACCTGGCACCTCCTAGGTGCTGTGTCCCCTACCTCAGCAGGCTGCTCTGCTGCAGGGCTTTCATGCCTGAGCTGCTTTGGACTGGAAGCTGCATGTTCCCCCCCATGCAGATGGACAAGCGCTGCACATCAACTGGTGTGAGGCAATGTGCTTCTATGGGGATCATTGGCTCCTGGTTCTTATCCTTGCTCATTTTGGGTTTATGCAAGTTATCGCTAACAAACTTCTCCCACAACACTAAAATGTGATGCAGTCTGAAAAAAAAAAGCTCATAGGTCTGGAAAGTAGGCAGCATTTGGTCCTCCCTTGGGCTACACATGGCGCTCTAACCACAGAGTCACTAGCACCACTGTGTCATTTTCATCTCCTTCACAGGCAGAAACCATCACTCTAGGCAGAAGCTGGAGCTGCAGAAGAGACTGAGGAGTTCTGCAAGAGCAATCTCCTCATGTTCCCACGCTTATGGAGCTGCAGCACTGTCAGTCTGAGGAGGCTGTTTTACCTGAATGGCTGAAGAAATGTTTTATGTGCCTCGAATGCCTCCCTGGGGTGAGACAGTTGATGGCTCACCATGCTTACGTCCTGCACATTGTTATGAAGGTTGCCTCCACGGGATGGCTTCTGTGCTGTGGGAGGGATGACTCTCAATGCTGAGCTCTTCTTTGTAACCATCTCTTGTCTTCTTACTCAGCAGAATTGCACCATTTTGCTCCCAGGGGGAAGTCAGATGCCCACAGAGTTTGGGCATGGATTTACCATGGTATGATTTGTACAGCAAAGCTCCTTATACCCTCCTTAATCTCCATTTTATATCTCCCCTGCTGCACTTTACAATCTCCTATATTACTATAATTTGGGCTGGATTTCCGTATTGTAGAAAATGCTTCACTAAATGACTATATCTTTCCCTTTATCCACGGTGTTACTTCTCAGCATTACTTCCCACCTGTGAGGAGAATGTATATGCATCATATGGAAGTATGTTATGGCTGTAGTAAATGACCTCATATCATCTGGCTGTTCCCCACTCTCCTATGCACATCAAGTGTAAATTTTCTTTAGAGATAAAACTGCAGCATCTCTTCCTGAAAGCCCAGAGGCCACTCTCAAACCAGCTGAGCTTCTTGTACCTACAGAGATCTCTTTCACACCTTCTAATGAAGCCAGAAAAGGGCCTCCAGGCCTTGGGTGCTTGAGCACATCCATCACCATGTATCAGCTGTCCCATGGGCTCTGTCTGAAGCAGCCAGGGGGGACAGACACCGTGGGCAGTGCTCACAAATTCCCTGGAGGCTGCTCTTTCATTATGATCATGAATCCCCAGGATCCGGGACTCAGAACCTGTGCTGCTCCTGTGTTTTTTAGTGCCTTGAAGTTTCCCATATTTCCTGTTCCACATGAATCATTAGGAAGAGTTATTGACAAACAGAAGCTGTTCAAAGGAGAGCAACTGAAATGATCAAGGGAGTGGAGGAATTGATTTAGAAAGAAAGATTAAAAGGATAAAGTCTGGAGAGATTGGTTAAACAGCAACTACTGTGAGCATGATAACCTACACATACTTTAAAAGTATTTCAGAAACAGGAAAACACTAGTAGCATGATACATGGGGAGACAAGTGGAAACAGGCAGAAATTGAGAGTAACTTGAATTTTCCCTTTGAGATTAGCTTTCAGACAATAGGAAAGGAAATGTTCACTGTCACTACCCTAACCTGATGGCAGCATGTAAGAAACCCAATTTCTCTCAATTTTATAAACTCTAGGATAAAAAGAAAAAAAGAAAATGCAACATAATGTGATAATGTGAAATGTCCAGAGATGGCACAGGGTTGGGAAAGGTATGAAGGCCTCGTAACGAGGAGGCAGCCTTGGGAGAAACTGAGGGCAAAGCAGCCCTCTTTCCAGAGCCCCACATGAGCAAGGGGAGCCCAGCTCACTGAGCAGAGTTTGCAACATACCTCACCAGGAGTCTGCTCTCCCGAGTTTCCAAGTGGAACAGCTTGTGAATGAGACCGAGACTTCTCCTGTCAGGTCCATGTGCACGGGTGAGGTTCCTGCAATCCCCACTCACCATCTGGTCCATAAGCTCTGATGTGCTACAGTCATTTGTTAGTTTTAAACTTGACTACATCGCATGCCAGAGTGTGCAGCTGAGCAAGCCTGACCAGATGCTTATCAAGTGTAAATCGGTGCAAATGTCTATTTATATCAGCTGAGGCTGTGCTCGACTCTATATAATGAACCATGTGTCCATTGTACATTCATTGACTGACAGAGTGGAGGCTAAAGGGACTACTAGATCATCTGTTTTGACCTTCCAAGTATCACAGGCCATTAATTTTCACCCAGTTACCCCTGGATTGACCCAATAATATGCCTTTGACTAAAACACAGTATCTGTTTAGCTAAAAAGTTACTCTTTGGATGAGGTCTGTTGTTGATCTGAAGATATTCAAACATGGCTCATCCTCTCCTTTGGGTGAGAGTTTCTTGCTACAGCTAATCACCTTTGGTCTTTTATAAAAAGCACACGCTTTCCATTTGAACCTGTACTGCTCCATCAGATGTTATCTGCTATTGAGGTCACAGTTTGTGACCTTTTGTGGCTCAAGCCACAAAGTCCAATAATTTGTAATCATTTTTATGCTACCTCAGAGTTTTCCGGCACAAATATCTTGTGGTGTGGGTTGGAAATAGTTTGTTGTGAGAGTCACTCACAGTATTTTACATTCTCCATGAAAGTCATCGTATGTTAAAAGCATGTGTATATTCCTTGACTTGGATGAGATCAACTAATCAGCAACCTGTTAGTCTGATCAATCACAGTTTCCCACTTACCTATTTGAACGCTTCCTTGTGATATCAGTGGCAACAGCAAAGTTCCCAAGGGGTTTATCCTATGGCACGCTTGTCTTTGGGACAGCAGTTCCTCTGTCCACACATTTCCTTGAATTTCTTCTTGTGGTTGTTGTGGGAAATTGTATACCGCCGTGAACAGACTTGTGGTCTGAACCAGCACAGCTGCTCTTATGAGCAAAGCTGCGCTTAGGAAAGGATGAAGGGCAGGTCCTGTTTGACCAACCTGATCTCCTTCTATGATCTAGTGACCCATCTGCTGGATGAGGGAAAGGCTGTTGATGTGGTCTACCTAGACTTCAGCAAAGCCTTTGACACTGTCTCCCACAGTATTCTCCTGCAGAAGCTGGCAGCCCGTGGCTTGGATGGGTACACCCTCGGCTGGGTAAGGAGCTGGCTGGAGGGCCGGGCTCAGAGAGTGGTAGTAAATGGAGTTAAATCCAGCTGGCGACCGGTCACGAGTGGTGTTCCCCAGGGGTCGGTGCTGGGGCCTGTCCTCTTCAATATCTTTATTGATGACCTAGATGAGGGCATTGAGTGCACCCTCAGTAAGTTTGCAGATGACACTAAATTGGCTGGGAGTGTGGATCTGCCTGGGGGTAGCGAGGCCCTACAGAGGGATCTGGACAGGCTGGAGAGCTGGGCTGAAGCCAATGGCATGAGGTTCAACAAGAGCAAATGCCGAGTCCTGCACTTTGGCCACAACAACCCCAGGCAGCGCTATAGGCTTGGGGCGGAGTGGCTGGAGGACTGTGTGGAGGAAATGGACCTGGGGGTACTGATTGATGCACGGCTGAACATGAGCCGACAGTGTGCGCGGGTGGCCAAGAAGGCCAACGGCATCCTGGCTTGCATCAAAAATAGTGTTACTAGTAGGAGCAGGGAGGTAATTGTCCCCCTGTACTCAGCACTTGTGAGGCCGCATCTCGAGTACTGTGTTCAGTTTTGGGCCCCTCACTACAGGAAAGACATTGAGGCTCTGGAACGCGTTCAGAGGAGGGCTACTAAGCTGGTGAGGGGTCTGGAACACAGGCCTTACGAGGAGCGTCTGAGGAAGCTGGGATTGTTCAGCCTGGAGAAGAGGAGGCTTAGGGGAGACCTTATAGCTCTCTATAACTTCCTGAAGGGAGGTTGTAGTGAGCTGGGGGTCGGCCTCTTCTCCCGTGTAGGCAGTGACAGAACTAGAGGGAATGGTAGCAAGCTGCGCCAGGGGAGATTCAGGCTCGACATTAGGAAGCACTACTTCTCAGAAAGGGTAGTCAGGCACTGGAATGCACTGCCCAGGGAGGTGGTGGAGTCACCAACCCTGGGGGTGTTCAAGGAAAGACTGGATGTTGTATTGAGGGATATGGTTTAGTGGGAGCTAGTAGTAATAGGTGAATGGTTGGACTGGATGATCTTCTAGGTCTTTTCCAACCTTGATAATTCTGTGATTCTGTGATTCTGTGAAAGGATGTGGAAGAGGTTGGTTTGCCATCGGTTTTCTCCTTTCAGCTACCAGGGTGTTTGGGGTATAAATGCGAGCCTTCGTTTTCAGTTTCATTCTTCCAGTGGAAATGTTTTCTAATGGAGACAGCGAAAAGACCGGTAATAACACATTGAAAATGCACTTTCTGCAAATAGTATGCAACACTGACTTAAAATTTGCCATGTCTACAAACATCCCTGCCAGTAAACTGATTTGTGATATTGTCCATGGATACACAGCAAAAAACGGGAGTGAACTCAGCAAAAAGGAATTAATTAAAATTCGAAAGAAGATTTGTGGGTCATTCCTCAGGACCTGCTAACAGATTTAAGGCAGCTTGGCAGAGAGCTGATTTGGGGGTATGGTTTCGCAATGCCAGGCAGTGCTGTGCAAAAGTATCTTCACTTGCGTGGCTGAGGGGAGCATGGGAATCACTCCCAGTGCTCACAGGAATCCCCCAGGTGACTTCAGGGCCTGTGACCATAATGCTTCTGACTACAACAACTTTCTTGGGTTTTTTAGGCACTTGCAGAGGCATGCTGTCTAAGAGTGATCCAAGTATTGGAAAATAGAAACAAAAATGACAAGATTTCTGTCTTTTCCCCTCCTCTGCCCTGCAGAGAAAAGAGCTTGATTAGTTTATAGAGTGATTTGTTTATTTAGACTTTCGTGTGTGCTAATGAGTGGGTGTGTGGATGTGTTGTGTGTTGGGTTTTGCACCCATGTGGGTGGCTGCAAAAAGCTCATTGATGGAGGGCTATGTTGGGGAACTTTCTCTAAGGAGAGGGCAGAACTACCAAGATGGTTCTTACTGTTCTTGGGAGTAATCAAATGCAACCCACAGCCCTGGGAAATCCTGCCTCCACCTTACCCTCAGAGTCAACAGTCTGCTTGTTCCTGCATGGCATAGTTATGATGGGGTTATGCAGAAAGGTGAATTTCTCCAGCAACTCAGACAAAACCTATGGCATGCACGGAGTACTGGGGCAGAAACCTTGAAGGTGACTCTGCCTTCACTGGTGGTCAGTACAAACGAGAGCGCGGCAGGGTGATGTTCTCACAGTAATCGGTGTTGCTAGGGAGACCAGAGACTGTGCTTTGTCAACTGGAGCTTTTCCAGGATGCCTGGTTTCTTCACTAGACACTAGCTGCAACAACCAGTCATGAACGCCTGTATCGCTGTGCTGAGACCTGTGTCTGATAGGATAGGACACCATCTTCTGGCAGGTTGCAACTGGAAGTGGGAGTGTTTTAATAATATGGTTATCTGGGAGTTACATAGGAGGAAGGCATCCAAAGGGACTTCAAAGCTACAGGCAGACTTAGCAGTCCGGGGCTGATGCCCTCAGTGGCAGGTGGTGCTATGGAAATACATAAGTGCTTTGAAGTGTTTTGCTTCTTTCTGCAAGCATCCATTTAGCTGCTGCTTTCCTGCTTTCTCCTGTCACAACTCCTTCTTCAAAGGCTCCTTTAACAGAGGTGTAGCGTGCAGCACCTCATACATAACAGAATATACTGTTCCCTGTCTATGGAGGCATTTTCCCAAGAATAGCTCTTCTCACCGTATAGCCCCAAACAGGACCAGAACATGTTTGCACTACCTAGGTGTGCTTAACTAATCAGGAATCAATTTTTCCCTCAATTTAAGCCTTCTCTCAAAATGAGTGCACTTCAATTAAAAAAAAAAAAGGGGGAAAAGAAAAAAAAAAGAGAAAAGGATTTTCCCTGTAGTATTTACTCTCCAAGCAACTAACAGAAAACCTGAAACACATGGACTGCAAAATGAAATTCCATACAAAAACATGGACCTAAGACTGCAAGGGAAGGTTAGTAAAACTCGAGTAAACAAAAATAATCACGTAAAAATATCTTTCCAGAACGATATGCTTCTCTAAAAATACTTCCAAACCCATCAGTCAGTAAAAGCGTAGGAAATTCAAAGTGAGTGTGAAGATACGAGAATCTCTAATAACGGTAAATACAGAATTGCACGGTGAAGCAACCTTAAGTCTGACTTCAGCAATGATTTGAGAAAAATCAGACATTCTGAGACTAACCTTGTCCATCCATTACCCACAGCGTCATCAGATCAATGGCCACAAAACTAGAATGCTTTATTCGCCATCGCTCTGAGGTTGTGCTGACTCTGGCCCTTCTTTACAGCCATGCACTCCCTACAGAAAAACACATATTTCACAAATTCCTCACCAGACAAATAGCACATCAAAACCATCACTCTGTACTTGTCATTCTTCTTCTATTTACCCCAATTAAAAAAAGCACTGCAAAACACAGGGCTAGCAGAAATTAATCTCCTCCACTCCATTCCCTGCCCACACTTGCCAAGCAAAGAAGCCCTCCATCAGAGAAACAGAGCCTGGCTTTTCAGGAAGTGCTAGTCAGGGTGATGGTTCTCACTTCCCCTCACAGTATATGCCGGAAGAGATGCCCACTCAGGTGCCCCCCATTTTTCTGGCCCTGCCTCAGGTCCAGCAGTCCCCCACTGAATGCTGGGCTGGTGCTGTCCTTCACGCTCCCTGCCAGCCTGATGAAATCCCTGCCATGCGCTGCAGTGTGCTCTGCAGACGCTGCCTGAGTTTTGCAGAGCAGAGGATGTTTAAAGAGTGCTCAGGTGCTGCTTTGAAACTTCTTCCTCCTCCTACATTGCTAAGAAGAATACCTGAGTACCAGAACATCAGCATTTTACATATTCTTAGTGTCTGTACCTAACTTTCTGCTACGCACTATTTATGTCAATATTTTTATTGCCCTGTCATAGCTACAGCTGCCCTCTCTCATTTACAGGCACTGCAACAGAGGGGAACAGGGAGGTGGATGGCAACTGGGAACATGGGCTCTGAGGCACCCAGAGGATGCCCTGGGATCAGAGGGATCTGATGTCTCCTTTTAGACTGCTGTGTAGTGGTGTTGCACAGAACGGAGAGATACCTGCTACAAACTTGAGCCAGCTCTGCAGGTGTCAGTGAGAAGCTAGAAGCAGAGAACCAAGTCCAATATCGGACTCGACCAGTAAGATTATGGCTGGGTCCAAAAGACACAAAGCATTATTTCTTGGAGATCTCAAACAAAACAGAGCTGCAGTAACTATTGGTTTAAAGAACCCTAGACCAAAGGAAGGCTGCAACACACCACAAACACAAAAGCGCTAGGCTCTACTTTGCTGTGAACAGCCTTTCATACTAGAAATGCTTTTCTAATATCACTGTTTTTCTGACTGAGTCTGATGATGGCACTGGTTGTTTTCTTCACAGTTCATGGAGAGGACCATCAAAAAATAGTCATCTTTTCCCTCCTCTCTGTCTCCATAACCTTGGTGTGAATTTATAGTCTGTCGTTGCCTTTAGAGATGCCATATGTGCGAGAGAGTGAAAGGGAGTGAGACACTTTGTTTCTGAAAATGATGCTATGCTTAGCACTACTACAGCACTGTGGTCAATGTATATCATTTAAAGTAGCAAGAAGAGGTCTTGGGTGAATGAAGACCTTGTGGCAAGCCCAAGTGACACTTGTCCTTGGAGGCAAAATTAAAAAAATGCGAGCCACCCCCCCACCCTCCGATAATTAATGTAATTTAATCCATTCCAAGAGGAAGAAAGTTCTGAATAGTTTTTTAATTATTTCCCATGGATAAAACTTCTCTGACAGGAAAGATTCAGCAGTACCCAGTGAAGGGCAACTATTTCTAAGGGTAGGAATTCATTGCAAGCTTCTGTTCAGCCTTAGAGTGACATCCTAACCAGGAGATTTATGGAGAAACTACCATCACACCTGATTTTTTTGAGTCCTTTTTCTTTGGTTGACCCTAATGATTTGGTGTCACCTTGTGGATTTTGCTAGTCCTATCTTCTATTGCTCAGAGAATGAAGTCCAAAAGAACCTGCAAACACCTCTGCCTCTGCTTTTGATATTTCCCTGGTTATTAGCTATTGCTGTTATTACTACTATTAAAATAGAAGCTCCTTAAAAGCCCCTGGACTAGAACTCTACTGAGCAAACGCTGAGGAAAAATATAAGTTTCTTGACCTGTAAGGTTTAGTATCTATTTTCTGGCATCATTTGGACAAATGACCCATGGCAAAGTGGCTTAGCCTTCACAGCCACTGAAGCTGGATCAGACCTCCAAGATCCACTGCCTTATGCCTGCAAACCACATTACCACATAAGCAGTGTCTGGCTGTGTGTGCCTCTGCATGTGTGTGTGTGTGTGTGTGTGTGTGTGTGCTGATGATGTGCCTCCTACACCCTCAGCCCCATCAGGTAGAAGCAGTGGTGGCAGTGGCACATGCTGATGGTTAAGGGCCAGGCTGTGTTGGTGCCAAAAGAGGTCTTCAGCCATTAGCCAAACTCACTTGACTCTTACGAAAATGCTGAGGGTCATGTGGAGACATCTGGAAAGCTAAATCTGTGTTGTGATGGAAGGAATTAGGATATGTTGAACATTGCTGGTCCAGGCAGTCAAGCAAGCTGTTTTGACTGTACCCAGGTCCTGAACCAAAGGATACATGCTGCTTCCCGAGGCCCTTTATCCAGAAGCTCTGAAATGATTCAAAGCTGCATTTGTGTGACCACGGGACTCATGACCAAGTCACAGATCCCTGCTGTGTGACACAGCAGATGAGCTCTGACTCTGTACTGTGATGATGCAATTGTTTCTGGGTTAGTTTGTTTCTCTTCTGTGTCCTGCTCATAGTACAGCATACAGGTATGTGTTTAGATGCCTGCAGTGTAGAGTGAAAATGTATGAAAAAATCATAACCAAACCAAAAAAATCATGACATGATGGTAAGTGTCTAATGGAATATGATAGTAGTCAGTGAAGGTAGGAATACTATTTCCTCTCATAATTTCCTGAAATGTTCTTAACCAGCTGCTTGCCCTCCTGGCCAAGAAAGCCAATGGTAACCTGGGGTGCATTTAAGAAGATCACAGCCTGCAGTTCGAGGGAGGTTATCCTCCCCCTCTACTCTGCCCTGGTGAGGCCACATCTGGAGTGCTGTGCCCAGTTCTGGACTCCCCAGTTCAAGATGGGGAACTACTGGAGAGAGTCCAGTGGAGGGCTATGAGGATGATGAGGGGACTGGCACATCTCTTGTATGAGGAAAGGCAGAGAGAGCCGTGTCTGTTTAGTCTGGAGAAGAGAAGGCTGAGGGGGATCTCATCAGTGCTTGTAAATATCTAAAGGGCATATGTCTAGCAGAGATTCTTCTCAATGGTGGCCAGTGGCAGAACAAGGGGCAATGGGCACTAACCGGAACACAGGAAGTTCCAACTGAATACGAGGAAAACCATCTTCACTCTGAGGGTGACAGAGCACTGGCACAGGCTACCCAGAGAGGTGGTAGAGTCTCCTTCTCTGGAGATATTCAAGACCCACATGGATGTTGTACTGTTCAACCTACTCTAGGTGATCCTGCTTTAGCAGGGAAGGTTGGACTAGATGATCTCCAGGTCTGTGAATCAATGTGCTGGCAAAGCTTTACCGTGGAATTACCATTACCAGCTAAATGCAACTTTGAAAGAACATGTTTTTCCAGGAATCTGAATACTGATATAAATGGTCAAGTTACTATGACTCTTCTAAAGAAGAGTCTTGGCAAGTAACTGCAGATCATTTACAGCAATATTATCATCATTATAAATCACGGTATTATTTACTGTAGCAAAACAATTATGGTGTTTCTCCCCAAGGTCTTATGATTTTTGTTCTTCTCTCTCTCTTCTTTTTTTTTTTAATTTAAATAATTTAATTTCTCTCCCACAGAGATGCAAGCCCTCTAAAGAGATTCTAACCTACTAGTTTGAGGCTTACTTTTAGATGCTTTTGATAGAACCCTTAAACATAGTGCCTGGACTGTTTGCTGAAAGGCATTGGGATAAAACACAAAATAACTTAAAAAACAGACAACCTTGCTCATGTGTAAATATGAATATCTTTTGTGGTTTGTACTGTTCTCAGTGCAATAGGAAGCTAGTCCTACTCTACGGCTTTGAGGCGTTATCACAAAGGGTGTAATGCACAAGTGAGTTAAAAATAAGACAAGGTGGGAATGGGGGAAAGAAACCGATACAAGTGAACAGGAGGAGCACAAGTAACAGCAAGATGATTAATTAATTAAAAGCTGCATAAGGAAGCAGATAATTTCTTCTTCCAGACTATTAGAAAATTACATCATCAGTGGTAGTTAATTTTTTGTAGGGTACTCTACTGTGAGGTCATCCTCCCTTCACACTAGCAATCGACCAATGACCTGCATTTAAATACAGAATATATAGAGAGCAAGGCACATAATTCCATCTTAACAGATGTGTATATATGTCCAAGTCAATTTATCTGTCTAAACAATAAAAAACTTAACCAAGTCTGAACCAAATAGACCTGAGAAGGGTTCACTGCCTGTATAAACAGGGTTTGCATCCTTGGCCTCTAGATCAGCAACACCGTAATTCTGTGCAGGATCATAATACTGAGGCTGTGATGCCTATGCAGGTAATATTGGATAGGCCTTTGTGGTAGCTTTGCATATGCCTTTAAGCAAGCAAAACACCTCATTAATTGTAGGTGTGGTAGTACTTCTTTCTACAGTGCTAGAAGCAGCATGATCTCTTTAAACTTGCCAGGAAGGCGTTGAGACTCATCTCCATCAGGTGGCTCTGTCTAGAGGATGGGAACTGTCCTGGTTCTGGCTAGGCCAGAGTCGACCTCCCCAGGCAGCCGGCCCAGGTGAGCTGAGTCAGCCCAGGCTGTTTCCTCACCACCTGGCATCACTCCCCAAAAAAGGGGCTGGTTGGGGAGGGACACAGCTTGGGTGCCTCCAGGGCAGCCTGAGTGTGGCAGGGGCATTAGGTTGGTTCTCCTGTTGTGCAGTACTCTGTAATCCTCCTGTTGGCAAGGTATGCTGTGTTATCACTGGGTGTGAGCATAGTTGGCTGTTATTATTCTCCTTTCACAGTGCTTTTGTCAGTAAGCCGTCCTTATCCCAACTCAATGCTTCCCCTCTGGGAGTGAGTGACTGCCATGTGGTGCTCAGCCACTGGTTAAGGCTGAACCACCACAGGAACAAAGCAACTCGCCTGCCCTAGCAGTAAGTGAGGTTTGCTACATATTGGTGTCTGTAGGAAGGTTTGTGGTGAGGTGCAAGGGTGGGTAGAGGACTAAGCTGGTTAGTGTGCTGCCCTGTGATGTTTAGGGCTAGTGTGGTGTTGGGTTGTGTTAAGGAGGTGGGAAGAACCAGCCAATCTTTCCTGAGCTGCAGTCAGCCACAGAAATGCCAGGGGTCCTGTTTACATCAGCTGTATTGGATATTTTCAGAAATGCTTACAGGCTAGATTCTAAAAATGAGCCAGGGAAGCAAAAGGGAGAGACGCAAACCCCTAGACTTTAGGTGCCAAGCTTGTGGAGTTCAAGTGAGATCTTTCAGCTTGTGGAGTTCAAGTGAGATCTTTCAGCTCTCAGTGCTTCATGTGGAATAAATCAGCTGTTTCAACAGAATAACAACCTACAACTCTGTGTGAGTCTCCCTAGAGAAAGGAGATCACCTCCCAAAGGTAGCATGTGGAGTGGGAAACTCCTTGATGATCTGTGTGAAGAAATTGTGAACTTGGTATGAAAAGTGACAGTTTGTCCCCTTCCCCCTCCCCCCTCGTCCCCTGCTTGCAGGGGTGGTGTGTGTGTGGATGTGTAAGTACAGTAAAAGTTGTGGAGTGCTCAGACCACCAGGTGGTGGGGACAACCCCTATGGAGGTTGGAAGGAAGGTGTTTTTAGTGCATCGCATGCAGTATGTGACTACTGTTACAGCCCTGTGGAAGAGGAATGGGGGGTGGACCCTGCAGACCACTGCTGTAGTCTGAGCTGTGTGTATTGATTGAGGGAGCGGGTTTCTTCCATATATTCATAGAGGCTGGTTTAGCTTGAGCTGGGACTCGGAGACTGTGTCTCTCTTTCTCTGGTTATGATTTATGACTTCAATCCAATTTATGGCCATTTACAAGAATGCTGAACTGGCTGTAAATCAGCAAAGGACCATAAAATACTCATGAGAACTGCTGAAATCCATCTGGGTGAGCTTCCTTCCCTCCCAAGAGCAGCCAGCTGAGGGCAGGAGGATGTAGCCCTCCCATCAAGCCTGCTAGCAGTGACATGGCGTGGGGGTGAGATGTAGTACTCAGCTGGAGGAAAAGGTGAAGGAGGCTTATTCTCTGAGACCGTACAGGAGTCAGGTGAGCCATTGCCTGAGGAACAGAATGGTGATTACAGCAGATCTGCAGGGCTTCCTCAGAAGAGCTTCACCTGAGAGCAGGGCCTAGGTGAAATCTATGGCTTCAGCCATTCAAGGGGAAGCAGTGAGTGAAGTCATCTTCAGTGATCTACAACTATGTTTCAGTGGGTCAGTGTTTTATTGAGTCACTGATTTTTGTGGGCAGTTTGTGGGGACCACAGATATAAACTTCATAGCTATTTTTACTCTTATCAGCTACTCCAACAATGTGTCTTGTGTGGCATTTTGTTTTGGCTGTTAGAATCACAATCCCCAGGGATTTTCTTTACCTGTCCATCTTGCCTGAAGATCTTATCTTGCTCCTCGGCAAGGAGATCAGGTGATGTAAGGAAGCCCTCCAAGTGAGGGGACGGATTGTGCTAAGTTACATGCTTACCCCAACAGCAGGGATACTACAGAGCCACTGGGATGTATCTGTATGTATTCAAGATCTAACTTTGCAGTGCAGATTTCACACATGCTAAAAATGTCTTAATTTCCAGGCAGCAGGTGGGATCTGATGAGTATGTTTGCAAGTCCCTTTCTTCCTTTCTACCCTACTGTAAGTTGATGAGTAGAGTACCAGGCTAGAAGGCACTACAGAAGTCAGCAGTCTTTGGGCTGCTTGTGCTCTCTAGCAGTAATGGGGCTGCAGAATAGGTTTGGTAGAAAAATCACTGAAGGATCCAGAAGTATCCCTCAAACTCTCACTCTGTGAGATGGTGATGTTCAGTCCTGCAATAAACGATCAAAAGCCAGGAACTCTAGCATGCCAGGAGACTAAACACACCCTAGACTACTTTGCTCTGAATCGCAAAGAAAGCTATTGTTAAATCCCCTGCCTCCCTGGTGGGTATACCATGTTCTTGGGTGGAAGGGGAGCTGTGATGATGCTCTGCTTTTCTTTCCTCCTGTGTCTTGGTGAGAAGAGGATTATGCTCACTCGGATGTCTAGGAAATCCAGAGGGAGGGTACAGTCTTGCCCTTCCTGAGTAGTGGGGTTTAAGCCATTGGGTTCACTTACTGAATGTCTAAGAGGTGTCAGTATGGTAGCCAGCTGAGGTTGATTTGCTTTGGTTTCTATAACACTGGAAGACAATGGAAAGGATAAGAGTGCCTAAGATACTCTACTGGCTCAAACATGGAGGAGGAATACAGAAAGCCATTGCAAAGTGTAGTGTGGGTAGTCCTGTGTGTTCATCACCCACACTTCAGGGCTTCCTCACACCTGGGATGAGCATCCCCAGGTTATGGAACCACCTGACACAGGATGCTTGGTAGGAAATGTTAAGAAAGACACTATGTTCATCAAACCCAGTGCTCCGCATGATGCAGTTATACGGGGTAGCTCTGTGATGATTTCCCTCAAATCCTGAGACCTGTGTTTGGACCACAGCTCAGAATAATCCAGTCTTGATTTAAAGAAATCCCTGCAAGAAATCCTCCCCACAAGCCTTGGCACCCTGTCCCAGAAGGTAATTACCCCTGCTGCTAAACATCACTAGTCCAAATCTCCCTAGCTACAGATCTGTGGCTGTCTTGCCCATTGGGCATGTGCCAAAGCAGCTCGGTGCTTCACCTCTGAGCCAGAATTTCCAACCAGGCTGGCTCAGGAAGCTGCTCACCTCTGGGATGCTGCTGCAGTTTGCCAAAAGCAATGAACCCTGGCGAGTGCTGTGTGTCTCTTTTCTTTCTTGTATGCAATGCCTTAGGGAGAGATAAGAGATTGTGCTGTCTACGCACCGCCTGTGACCCTGTAGCACCCTGAGAATGAAGTCCAGGCTCTGCTTTACTTCACAGTCAAAACAACAGCAGAAAATAACTTCCACTGTCTTCGTTTCTGTGAGCTCAGGCTCATGGACAATGATAACAAGAAATTGCTATGGCAGAGTGGTGAGTGAGCGAGCAAGCCTGAAGAATGGCTCCCTTATCCCTCTGGCCAGCACAGGCTTAAAAAAAGCAGTGCTGATTACCTGACTGCTTGGACAGGGCTAAATCCAGGCCAGGAGAAGCCATGCTGAGAGTGAGGGAAGGAAGATAACTTGCAATAAGCTGATGAAAAGCTGGGAGGAACCTATGCCCCCATGCTGAATGGGCTATCCTTTTCCTATCTAATATAGGATGCAGGCCCTGGGCTGGAATGCGCTGTTCTGCGCATCACTCAGCTGCTGCAGATGCAGGACTGCTGGGAAAGGAGAAGCAAATTAGGTCAGCCTGAGCTGTGCACATTCTTTGCTGCTGTGCTCTTGACTGAGGTCCTTCCAGGGTGCCATGTCACCTGAAGCCTAGGTCCCATTTTCTCTGTAGTCTTATGCCTACTTGGCAAATGAGCCGTTGCCTTTTATTATAACTTTACTGAAGGAGAATTCTCTCTTGGGTATTCCTTAGAGACAAGCCAACAATGTCACTGTCCCATGATAAAAACCCCCAGGTTTGCAAGTTTTCCTCACACTGACAGACATTTCACATTAGACAAATTAGATAGACATCATCTTACAGACCTACTGCTCACCACATATACCTTTAATGCTCTGTGGACACTTCAACTTAGAATCAGGATAGCCAAAAGCCTGTGATGTTATGAGTACATGAAACTACTGCTAAAGGTTTGGCTATAATTAAGGGATTACATAGTGTGTGATTCTCTGACAATGGAATATTCTGCCGTGTCTCCCATAGCCTGACGTTTTAATTCATAATCTAAGGAGTCTACAGCTGGTTTGCTCTTTTATTTATTTCAGATTGAGTTGTGTGAATAATGGATTTTTCAATTCGATGGCTGGACAAAAAAAAAAAAAGAAGTATGCCTGAAGGAAAAAAAAGAATGGTGGGTTCCACTGAGCAGAAGCACCTCATTCGATCCAGAACTGAAAGAGATGGAAAAGGTAAGTTTCATTTAATTGGGGGGGAAATGTTAACTCATTTATTGTAAAGGGTTTTTTCTTTCTTTAAGATGGCACTGGTTTAAAAACATAAATAAATCTGATTTTCCTGAGATTTCTTTTCTCCATCTGTCCCCATGCCTCACTCTTTCATCCAGAAGTGTTTGTCAAAACTGACCCAAACTCACTCAGATTCTCACAAGAAGAACTTTTGTTCTGCTCAAATGTTATGCACAGCCTCTCCCAATGGCCTCTGTTTTGTGACATGGCACTTCCAGTGGGTTTTCAGGATTCCACACTTATTTCCTTCTGGTACCAGGACAGCAAATAGCTTCCGCTTGAGTGAAATGCAGTTCCTAACAAGTTCTTCAGTGCTTAACTGTGGTTTCAAAGCCAAGCCTCACATAAAGAAAAAGTTTCTGCAAGCCAAAATGAGGTGCATTGGTATGCTGAAAGCTTCCTTGCTTCAGCTGCTTTACACAGATGTAGCTGATTTGAATGTAGTAAATAACTTGTTGTATAGGAAGGTGTAAACTCCTCTTTCCTCTCATGGAGCTGAGCTGACTGTATAGGACAAAGTTACTTTGGTAAGTGAATGCTCCAAGTCTGATTGTGATGCATACACAGGAAACAGATTTGTTGAATGTGAAGAGGCAAACCTGCCATCTGATAGTAACTGGGCAGGTGGTGATTTGTGATTACTGTTCCTGAGTAGCTGAGAATTATGCACATCCTATTATGTTTGTTAACCCATCTGTCCTGCTTTCCCCCCACGTACTTTTATCTTGTCCTCGTCTTCAAAGCTGTTAGCTCTTTTTGTAAGAGGTTGTTGTTCAGTCTGCACTTGTACAACTAAAATTGCTGAGTTATGCCACCAATGTGTCCCCAGGTATGTCCTGTCTTGATGTATGTCCTTCCTGGCACTGACTGACTGTGAGTAAATATTCTGTCTTTGGAAGAGATGGTGTTGTTGCTTTCATTATACTGATTTAAGGAATTCTGAATCATTGTCCAGATGAAGGCAATTTTGGGGTTGCTCCCTGGGAGCCGAGCTCTGAGATTCGATGGAAATTTCTAAAAAGGAAGTAGGTTTGCATGCTGTTGGTAATTGGTACATAGGTGGAGAGCATTTGTGTGGGGAGCCATTTATTTGGAACATGCTTGGACAGTCAGTTTTACTTCCCCTGGAAGCCAGTCTTCAAGGTCCTGGATTCTGACTATGTTGGGCAATCGTAACAATGCAGTCCAGTCTTTTGTTAGCAATTTCCTACAAGACTAGGGCAGGAACCTGTCTATGGTCATAAGGGCAGTCCTTTATCCCTCACCCTCTGGAAACCTGAGGTGGCCGCTCAAGTCAAGGTGGATATGGAAGCCCAGGAGTGAATAAAGTCAAAGCTTATTCAAAACTAAAGGGTGGAGGGGAACAACATAAGACACAGGAAAACACAAGGCCCGGGATCCAGCCAGAATTAAACAGACCAACTTTGTGCACAGTGTCTGAGCCATTAGTAGCCAGCAGGGAAGAGCTCCTGAGGTCAGTTCAGACCTGGCATGCAGCAGCTCTCAATTGGCTCAGCTGTGTGTCGGTGCAGATGGCAGCAGCTGCTGTTGCAAGGTTTCCCCAGCCCGCTGTTGTTACCTGTTGCCAAATGGAGCAGGATGGGGTGGGGGGAAGAAAGGCAGAAAGTGGTGTGGCTTTTCTAAGCCTCAGCCTTAAGCCAACTTCACCCATTCATGATGCTGAACCTGGGGACTGACATTCAGGGCAGTGCATGCAAATCGTCTGAAATGGGATCGGCTCTTCTCGGTCCTGCTCTTTTGCTTTGATTTCCATGTTAGCTCTCATTTTTCCCTTGCATGTGTCTTCCCTCAGTGTTTGACCTTTCCTCCCCAGTCCCCTGGCCTTTTCTATTCTAAGCTGATAAGAGGGAGCTCAGAGTTGATATGCAGGAATCCCTGGACACAGCTATTTTTTTTCATCAGTAGTTAATTTTCCACTTCTTTTATTTCCTTTGAGATTCAATACATCTACTTTCATGCTTCTGTGATTCAGTTTGTGGAGGAGACAGACAAGGAAATGCTGAATAAATCTCTTGCCTTCTCTCTCAATCCTTTACTCCCATCTTTGCATTGCTCCCTCTCCCTTCCTTCATAGACCACAGTTTTCACATCTCTCTAGGCTGGTCTTCTGTTGTTGTTCATAGGACTCTGGCTTAAGACACTTACAGATGCTGAGAGGGAAGTCAGAGATTGTCATGTTTGGCTGACTAGAAGCCTTTGTGGCTCCAGCCCTCCCAGGCTTGCCTTGTTCTCACCTTAGAAAAACTGCCACATGTCATTCACTGTTCAGAAGCTTCATCAGTCCTGCGCCGTTCCAGTTCCTGAGGAGTATGCAGCACAGGTTAGAGTGTTCACCATAAATATCATGCCTTTCAAGGCTTTCATCTTAATGATAGAAGAAAAAGTTTATTAGAGAGGAAAGGCTGCATGCTGTGGGAATGCATCTCCTCCAGTAGGAGAATAGGAGGAGGGAGATAGGAGTAAAAGGGAGGGGCAGAAGAGGGAGGGAAAATGATCAAAATGCCTCTCCAGCAGCATTAGGCTCAACCCTTTATGTCTAATTTATCTCTTTTTCATATGACCTGAAACCAAGTAAATATAGTTCCCTGGGCTACCATGTCCCTGCTACATTCCCTGTTCTTTTACTCAGTGCGGAGGCAACAGTTTTCCATTAGGAAACAGCCTGCTTAATCTATTATATAGCATAATAAACTGCCATCCTGTTACTGATAGAGGGCTGATAGCTAGCTAGCTGCTGTTTTATACTAGACTCATGTTTGTAGCATCTGACTATGTTAAAATAGCTGAAGTCACAGGCTAACAGTACCTGTCATGTCTGAGGGGAACACGTGTTGATTTCTGAGCAACTGTCTAGTTGTGTGATTTTTAGGAGGCATGTCTGAGGGAGCACATATGGGCAAAGTACTGCCAAATGCATTTCAAACTCGTCTGGGAGAAGTCTGCTTAGCAGCCAGACAGGACTCAGACGCTGCATCCAAATAAAAGCAAGCAAATATCATTCAGATTATTAACAGAGCACAAGAGGATACAGGACTTTCATGCATGCACTGGAAAGATTTTGGATACAGTAGTGCAAATGTTCCTCTCTGTATAATGGAGCCAATGATGAGGAAGTCCACAGGGACAGTACAATATGACAAGGATTAGCATTTGGGCTGTTAAAGGGCTGAAAACATCTCCTATTTCTCTGGTGATCAGCTGGGCTAAGAGGTCAAAATGCAGTTGTTAAAGTGTTTGACTTAATACAAACTTTTTGCTCTTTTAAGACCAAAGAAAGAAATTTGGTCTTACCCACCCACTAAACACTAGTAGGAATATTCACAGCGGTTTCCAGTCTATCATAGTGGGATACTAATAATGAGTATTAAATTATATAGCAATCTCTGATCTCTAGTGTCCATCCTTAACCCTCCCTTTAAAATGGAAGAGAAGACATCCTCCCTGGATGATCTCTCTATAGCAACACAATGATCTTTCCCTGGTCTTGATTCTTTTATGAACGAACTGAACCACAAAGGTGGTTCAGTTATGTGCAGCTGATCTCGTGCACAAAGACCTTGCAGTGTTTCATGCTATGCCAAAGTTTCAGGGAGGTGTCCCATTACCTGATACCATGAGTCATTATTTTCTTGGCTTGACTACTTGAGCTCCTTGTTCATAAAGGGAAAGAGCCTTCAGTGTCGATTGGTGAGCAACCCTGGCAAGTCAGAGGACCATACTGACCCCAAAAGGAATAGCATAAGGTCCAGCAATGAGCTAAGTAGTTGCCTAAGGAGGCCTCAGGAAGAATTAATTCTCCATTGCTTTCTACTGCTGAAAAGTAGATTTATGGCATTTTTATTCTACTATGCAAACGTGACCTCCAGGGAAAGGTGTGTTCTATAAATCCAGAAAAAGATCAGTCAGTGAAAAAAAATGTTTATATGTCTCATAAGGGAGTCTTTGCTATGTGGTAAAGTGTCAGTTATCTTGAGCTGAGGATCTCCTGATGTAAGTTTGAGCCAAGAAACAAGTAATTCACTTTGGGCTCCAAACAGGCCTGGCAGAGTAATGGATTATTTATTGTTGTGACTGGGCCAAAAAGTTAGCGGAAACAGTTGGATTTTAGCCAGAACAGATTTTTTTTTGTAGCAGTAGTGTTGCCAAAGCAAGGCATCTATGCCTTCCCCTTTGGTATCATCTCGGTCAAATCCAAAATGGCTTATTTAATTCCTCTCAGAATGTCAGCTGCATTTTCAGGATAACGGCTGTTAAAAGGCTTTTGTTATGTAGGGCATCAGGCAATTTTTCAGCACCAGAACAGAAAGATCCTCACTTAAGGGAAGTGAGACCTAAATATGTGCTGAGCTTTCCCAAAATTGCATCTGTGTATGTTGGGTGGATTTTAAACCAGATGCAAGCACTGCTATTCCTTTGCTTGGCAGGAGATCAGTCACAACTGATGACCCTAAGATGATTTATGGTTTTGAAACCATCTAATTCTACTAGACAATCTCAGGAGATCTCTTCCAGTCTCAAAGACCCTGTGATCCTGTAAATAAGCTGCTAGTGATAGCAGCTCAAACTGAGTCACCGGTTTGTCATCTTGCAAATGGACCCTTTTCAACCCCAGAGGGAGGGCAGGTCAAAACCTACCTCTGATGGGTTGGTTAAAGTCCAAATAAATGGCTACAAAGCTGGGCCATGCTTTCTGGTTGTCCTGGTGCCTGAGGGTAGGCAAGATTCTGTTTGCAGTGTGGACAGCACCAAAATAAGAGAACAGTTTATAGCTACACTTACTCCTCTAGCAGAGAGAGGATTTGGTAATTTCAGCTACATTAGGCAAGGGTCGGGGATGTATCCAAAGCTTTGGCATGCCTAAAATGCCATCTTACAGTACCAGTAGATTGATCTTGTATCCTTGCACATGCTGCTGCTTGAAGTACAGATGGGAGTCTAAGATTTGTTGATTGTGCTCTAGATTTAAAAAAAAAAAAAATCACAAACAGATTCAAAATTCAGTTGATGAGCTATTCTTCTGTGGCTGAAGTTGTTTGTCCTACAGCATGCTTTCTTAAGCAGCTAACACCACTCACTGAGAACTTTGGCTATCTGCATTTTCCATCCTCTGTTACATTTACTCTGAAGATGAGTTCATCTCATCTCAATGGAAAACAAGTCCCGGAGATGAAAGAAATTCAAAGAATCAACTGCAAGGTTTCACTGACAGTGATGTATAGAAATTGAAAGTAAGGAAGTGTAAGCTGACCAACCCACTTAGGGTGTTAGGATTCTTTAAAAGCATTTAAAGAATTGGATGTATTAGACATGCAGGCTTGCTTAAGGGTGTAGGAGTAACAACGGGATGTTAGGTTGGCTTACAGATGTAAAAATAATAGGATGTAATTTTTATTGCTTAAGTGTGTAGAAGAAGATTTACATAGCATGGTTTAAGGCTGTGAGAGGAACAGGATGAAATCAACTACACAAAAATTGAGGTGGTAGGAAAAATTCCTTTTAACATGTCTTGCAGGATGGTTTTCCAAAGGAAGAAATTATAGCAGCATCAGGCCTATTCTCTCTGAACTAATTCACCAGGGAAGGTACCTTAAGGTCCTCATAGCATCTTGCATGCAGAGGTGGAAATGGGGAAAAAAGATAATTAGTAAGCTTTGATTGTTTTATCTGGTATACATTTTCTACTTCAGTTTCTGACCTTTAAGAGTCTCCTGTGTGTGATGTTTTTTTACCGCATATGGTATGTAGTTATGTGCAATGTTACGGGTGAGAAATCAAGCACACAAAAGCCTAGAAAGTACAAAAAAAAAGAAAGCAAGCGATGATTTCTCTTGCAACATTAACTTAACTGTGTTAGAAAATGTATCAAAGGCCTGTTGACAAATTGGAAAGGGTTCAGATAAGAGCCCACTGGAATGACGCAGAGTTTGGAAATCTGCCTTTGGAACGAAAAACCTAGGAAACTCGATCTATTTAGAGAAGACCGAGAGGGATCATCACCATAGGCCCTGCTTACCTACTTAGGAAGAAGATTTCAGCAATTCTGGCAGAGAAAAGGCTGATGATACCCAGTAGTTGCAGGTGGAATTACACAAAGTGGGGGGAAGGGGCTGGGGAGGGGGGTAGTAAGGCTTTTTTAATGGTGAGGAGGATAACTTTCCATCTGGATGAAATAACTGGAGAAATTCTAATTCTGCCATATATCAGATATTTTTCATATCCAGATTGGCCTGCTCTCCAAAAGAAAGATTCTATCTCAAACACAGACAGGTCAATACAGAAATTTTTAATTGAAGTTCAATGGTTAAAGCTAGGAAATCAGGCAAAATCATAATCTTTCCTTCTGGTCTTGATATATGAATCTGTGCTTTGTACTGCGTATTTGGTATCTCAGGAATGAAAAGGGTAGCTAGAAAACATACTAGTTTTATATTTTGTTCCAGAGCTTTGTGACTGTTTTGTTCTACGGGGTTACAGGGAAACTGCACACAGAAATGTGCTTTTCCCTAGAGTGCTCATTCCAACACACCACCACTCCCAGAACCTGGCACCAGTGTTTTTCTCGATAGAAATGTCTGTATGCAAGGGTGGACATCATCCTTACTGAAACTGGAATCCCAGACACAGCATGGAGGTGTTATGATGTCTGGGAGGCAATGTGCCTCAGATGCAGGGGATGCAGTTTCTATGACATTGGTTGCTGCATCTCTACAGAATAGCTGCTGCAAAGGGCAGGAAGGTAAGATGGTAAGGAAATGGTGTGCTGTGTGAAAGGCAGCACAAGTACACCAGTATTCCTGCCAAGGTGAGCAAAGTCATGCAAGCGGAGCTGGAGGTAAGTTAGGGTACCACAAAGGAAGGATGTAGAATCTGAGTAGTTGAAAAATGATGCTGAAATACATTTTACAAGAAGAAATAGAAAGCTATGTGAATGCGTGGGGAAAAGTAGGAGGCTGTGTTAAAGGAGTCATGTTTTTCCATACAACTTGTCACTGAATTTATTAAAAACAGAGAAGACTCTCATTTGGGTCCTGTATGCTTCGGGGGTCTCCTCCCCTCAGCAGAAAACTTTCCAAATGCAGCTCATACATTAGACCTTCAGAGGGGAGCAGTACTTTGCAAAACGGTCTGCTGGTATTAAGGATCTGACTTTCCAACTTTTACCTCAAGATTCCACCTTTTCTCTTCTTTTGTTCTTTCACTGTGCATAGCTTCATTCTCCCACTTGTATCAGATTATGATGTTGACCTGCAGTAGGAAAGAGTGTGTTTATAGAAAAAGACATCCGGCATCAGAGAGAAACTGAGGAGTCTGGACATGCACATGTGAACAGGAGAAGTGGAAGACCACTTGTGAATGGAAGGCAAATACTTCCAAAGTAAGGGCTGTGATCTTAAAAAATGAGATGAGTGAGATACATGGTCCTTGCAGATTTTCTCAAGGGGTAAATCCTCAGACACAGAGGAAATATGAATTACCTTTCCCTGTTTCAGATGTCTCTTCTGTGTGGTAATAAAATGTTAAAATACAGTTTTCACAGCAGTGGCTTGAGGCACCATGGGGCTTCATGGGAACTGTAGTTTGTGGCATCATTTTTATCCTGCTTGTCATTTTGTCTGCTAATGTCTATCCCATAACTCCAAACACCAGGAGTTGATGTTGCTCTTGGCCTGAAGTCTGATCAGTCCAGCTGTCCTTACCCTGATGGATAAGTCCTGGACCTATTTAAACTAGCTAATGCTTTGGACCTATTATGCATATGCACAGTGATTTGTGGGATTTTTATCATTCTGCATTTTTGTTTTTAAAGCTGAATTCCCTAATTTACTAATAGAAACTAGTACTGTCTGCCATGGTTATCTTTTTTGGCTGTATCTTTCAGCCCCTGGCCCATAAGTTAACCCATAAGGATACAATATATTATCCCAAAGCATCTTCTACTTTCCTTATAAGACCCATCTGCTGCAGAAAGGCAGAATATGCCCAGCAGCAGCAGTTAAACCTAGAGGGATGGTAAGATTCCCTCCCCTCCCTTAGGGAAGAGATGAAAGGCAAATGGTAGGGGCTCAGGGGCAGAGAGGGAAGGCTCTTTTTTTTTTCTGGCACAAAAGGATTGTTGTATAAAAATAAGCTGCCAGGGCAAATGCTGCTGCATCTGGATGATAAGCCACCTTGTCAGAACCAGCTGGGTAGGGTGTCCTGGAAAACAAAGACCTTTCTGGTTTGGTGTGCTGGGAGACAGGGTGATGAAACAGCTGGCAGAGTTAATAACAAGCCCGTGCCATTCCCAACCAGAGCTGTAAGCACTGGAGACAGGTGTGTGTGTGAGAAGTGTAGGTGCTTGTGTAGAGAAAAGAGGGCTGAGAAGAGGCTGGGTAGGACCTGATGGAGTATGGAGTTGAGGGCAGGCAAGCTGAGCTGAATGAAACATGGTGTACTTACGGGGAGGTGAGTGGGTGAGGAGAGGAAGTATGTGGTAAGTCAGGGTTAAACTTTACTGCAAGTGCAGGTGATGTCAGTATAAAGGAAAAATAGAAAATGTTCCCTTAGCTAGGACTAAATATTCTCAGTAAGGTATAGAGCTTCATTCCCTTCCTCCTTCATTACTCATCAGTACCACCTCCACATGACTCTGCTTGGCTCATAGGGCTCCTTTCCCTGTCAGTGAGGAGACAAAGGAGGATCTCCATCTCTCCCTGCCCTTGTACTGCTGTCACCTTCCCTAGCTGGATCTCATTTGAGTGCAGATATAGGATAGACCCTGCAAATGCAAAGACTGCTCAGATACTCGTCCATAGGCTCTCCTGCAGTGTAAAGCTCCCACCTTGGAGGGGAGCAAGGGTTTTGTACCTAGCCTTTCCAATGGGGAAGCAAGACTGGGAAATGCTGAAGGATGAAAAGACACTCTCTGCAGGGCCTGGTCAAAGAGGTAAACATTCAGTCATGTCACTTTTGTTCTTCAGCCATTGCCTGCTGTAGTCCTTCTCTCAGGAGTGTAGCAAGTGACAGATTATTGCTGGCATGATCTGGTACTGGACCATAAGAGTATCCTGTTTCAGAAACCCTTGTTGAGAGAGATGTGTGTTCCTTGAGGTGCATGCTCTAAAATTACTACTGTTGGACCAAATCCTAAAGCTTTTATACAAAACTTTCAGCATCTTGGAATGTTTTGTCTGAATAACAACTGCAGGATTTTGCACATACGTCAGCTTATTCTACAGAAATGACATTGGAGTGCTCAGCCCTGGCTTACTTACATCCCTCCTAGTGCTATGATTTTTAGCCACTATTACAGAGAAGTTGTATCAGAGGCCAGTAAACCTGTGGAGGGGAAGTTTCCATGGGAAAACAGAAGCTGCAGAGAATGGTGATGTATTTTTCCTTCCTTCCAGTGGGCAGGTAATCTATGAGGCAGTCAGGCAAATAGCAACGTGAACATAAATTTGAATGTATTTTTTCTTCTTTACTTTTGACAAGAGTCCTTGTATTTACAGTATCAGATGAGTTTTCTGAATGCAGTTAGGCTGGAAGGAATCTGCAGTGCCTTCTTTAGCTGAATGGATGTGTAGCTTAAGTCCCTGAGTCAGCTGGAGAATTACCAAAGGAAGTGAGACAAGGACTTTGATAGCTCTGTATCCTGCCTTGAACAGAGGACAACACTGACTGTTTCAGCAGAAATTGCAAAGTACAAGAACATGGAATAATCTACCAAACAGACGGTTGCTGCTTGACTGGTGGAAGAGTTATGTGAGTTAAAATGTCATATTCTCTCTAACATGAATGGGGGTGCTCTTACTGGTAAGATCTCACGTCCTTCTAACTCACTTTATCCTCAGCTTTGTCTCAACAGTGAGTTCCACAGATAATACACTGGGGTGCGGGGTTTTTTTCTATCACCTAAAAGTCTTTTTGTAGTTGCAAGCTACTGAGAGTGTCTCAGAACCTGTGGAAGATGAAGGCTGTGATACGCTCCTATGCTATAATTGTATTTCTTGGTGGCTAGCCCTAGAAAAGCTGAGAGGTTGCTGGCTGCTCCCTTAGCTCTAGAGGCTAAGGGCTTAGGGTAAAAAGTTCAGCCTCTGGCAGGTAAGTGTTGCAGCTGCAGCCTACAATAGCTGCGCTGGTGCAAAGGAGAAGTCTGGCAGCTCTCTGTACCGGTTGGAGAGAGAGCACGAGCTGGCAACTGGGGAGGCCCAGTAAAGGAGGAACTTTCATATTATGCTGATTTACTGCAAACTACCAGGATGCAACAGTAAACTCTTCCACTCTCTTCACATTACTCTTATTTATACTTAACATCCAATACTTTGGCTGTCATTCTTTAATCAAGATTTCTTTTAAACCTGTCTGAGTTGCTCGGGGAAAACCCTGGGTAAATATTGTTATTAGTTAAGTAATAAGACACAACAGGGTGTGAAATATTACCCTATAACTCATACCTACTCTATAGCAGTACGTTGAATGGCACAAGGCCAAATGGCTTTGTGTGTTGTTTTTTTAGTTAAATCAAATTAAAAAGACACCAGCAAAGCGTCTGTGACTGTTAAAACATGGCCATGGTGGTAGGGGGGAAGAAGGGAGAAGAGTCATTTAATAAGGTGTGCTGTCAATTGCACACTTTTTAATTTAGTGAATGCTGGAAAGTACTAAGTGGAGAGCCCTGGAGATAGGTGTCCTTCACTTATCTAAAGGACAGATTGGACAGAAGCAGCAGCAGCGTGAGTTCTGCCATCACTGTGGCAGCAGGCTTGCAAGTTCCACCTCTGGCGAGTTAAAAGGGTCCATTTACAAGATCCTATTCAAACTTTTGTCACTCGGTGTGAGCCGCCTTAATAAGGTGCTTCCAGGACAATAAGCTGCCTCGGGGGCATCTGTCACGTTGGAAGACCGATGGAGGCTACCACTTAGGAAAGCCACCAGATAATTTTATTTTTTTGTTTTTACTGATGACTTGAGATTCCAGCCAGTTCCCTGGGACCAAGCTCAAGTCAAATGGTGATGTCTCATCTGTGCTCAGAGGGCAGTGAAAAGGCATCCTTAATGACTAAGGCATGCGTTAACTGCTTTCTAACTTGTTGAACATTAGGAGTCCCATCTACAACCCTCTCTTACTAATTCAGCATTATGTACCACAGCATGCAATCTCAGCTGCTCAGGATGGGTGCTTTGGCTGCAGATACGAACTGGACTCCTCTCTGAGCTCTCGCTTCTGTTTTAGTTTACAATGACCTTTTGATGAGCAAACAGGGTCCTGATCTCTTGCTGTATTTAATAGTCCATTTGCTGGAGGCTGGGGTCTGTGTATGTTTCCAGGAAGGGGTCTCTTGGGTTTGCTGAATTGTATATGGGCTCTTCAGGAATGAACTCCTTGCGCTGCAAGGAAAATGTTAAATTTTCCTACTGTCTTTTTTTGTTTGCTTTGTACAGACAGCTGCTGTCATGTCCCTTACCCAAGGCCCATTAGCTACCCAGCAGCTTCTGATTCAGAGAGTCAGGCTAGAAAAGTAGAGAACTATATGAAAAGATGCTCATTAATCCTTATTTGGTTCCTCCCATAGGCATTTTCCTTACATGCCCAGCATTTCTCACATGCTGGACTGCCTATGCAACAGGAGGCTTCCATTTGCTGTAGTCTTTTAAGATCCAAGCAGTTTATTTGTGGAGCTTGCTGTGCCGCTGCTTCTCTGATGGTGGGGGGAGAACGTAGCCAAGTAAGACTAGAGAAAGGGAGGATCCTTCACTTTCTCTTTCCCTTTCCTCATAGAAAATACTGCCTCTCTGGACAAAAAGACCAGGAAGGCTGACAAAATGCGCTCTCACTGTGATTTGAGGCTGGGACAATTCCCAGAGCAGTGCCACGTTCTTTGCATGTGCTCATATGTGTATGTTGGCTTGCAGTTAGTACTGAGATATATCAATATTCCTGATGACAATAAATACAGCTATTAGGATGAGTTGAGAGCTTATCTTAATTGGGTAACAGATGAGCAGGCGTATGTTGCTGCTGAATCCATCAGCATTAACTGGGCAGAGGTAAGTTTGATCAATACTGACACTTGAGTGCATGGGTAGCCACTGGAAAATATTAATTTACAATCATGACCGGCACCTCTCATTAACCAGAAATGTGTTAACCCTAATTGGTTCAACAGGCCCCTGCTGTACTGCACGGTGCTGCTCACAGTCTTTCGGTGCCTGAGCCAGAGTTTTGTACTGAACGGAACTTGATGGTGCTCAAGCCTGTGCTTTGGGTGGCCAAACTGGCAGCTCTACTGCAGCATCCATCAGGCCAGAAAGGTGTGCAGTGCACACCCACCTGGGTGTACGGCCCATATGGCTGTGAAGAGGTGGGGATCTACATATCTGTCTGCTCCTACCTTATGGCCAACTTGAATAGGAATTAGGAGTGACGCTGATTTATGCCATCTGAAAGTCTGTGCCACAGATCCATAAGCATTCACATGTGTTTACGTCTTTGTGTGTACTTGGGTGCTTGCATGCAGATATGGACTGAGTACACTTGTGAGTAGCATTAGGTTGCCCTCAGAACTGTCAGATATGTAAATTACAGTTTTTCCATTAGGAGCAGTGTTTATATATGTGTGTATGGAATACTTATGAGTGTGTGTGAAACATGTTTTTTGAGTTATAATGCCAGCAATGGCAATTTGTCTCTAGAACAAAATACAGCAATCCATTCAAAGTAGTCTTTCATATGTTCCATAAATATGTGTAGTCTATATACAAATATGAGCTGTGAGCGTTGAAATCATCTTGTAATTAAGGTCCATGCCTGACAGTAGGGAGAAGACTGCTATCCATGTCCACCAAGAAAAGAATGAGAAGTGATGAGCTTAAACTACAGCAGGAAGATCTAGGTTACACATTAGGAATAACTTTATATCAGTATGAATAGCTAAGCATTAAAATAGATTGCCCAAGAAGGGTATTGAATCTCCTTTTTTGAGGTTTTCTTCACAGAAAAAAAAGAACAAAACAAGTTGCATAAATATCTTTTGGGACTAGTTAAAGCCAGAAAAAGGTCTTTGTCTTTTGGAATATTTTCTGTTAATGTTTCTCAGGACTTTAGAGTACAGATATGTCTGTTTCTTCACCTGCACATGGTTGGGTTTCAGTGTTGCTTATGCTCACAGCAACCTCATTTGCTATGAACTTACCTGTAAATTTAGCTGGCATTAATCTCTGTCCTCTGTTTTAATGGCTAAGTTTAAATAATAGCCTTTGCTAGTCACCATAACTTGGCTGCCCTTGTTTTGATATTCTGGGAGGTAAATGAAAGATGCTGGGCAGAAGGAAGCAATTTCCAGGTCAAATGAGTTTCCAGATCAAGAAAGCTTTTTCTCTGCAAAACTTTCTTGTACATGTGACTTCTCAACTATTTAATCTTTTTAATGTTTTCACTCAGTAATGAAGAGTGTTATGAAGCTGTTAGTAAAAGTTTAATCAAAATATAGCAACAGATGAAAACATTCAATCTTGCCCTGCTACCTGGTCCATGCACTAGATGCTTTGCTTCTCGCATGCTTCTGCTGATTGCCCAGTTCCTCCAGAACCCCCAGCATTTTTTTTAGTCTTATTGGCCCTCCCATTAACCCAATGATTTCTCTTTGCCACTCAGATGCTGTAATTAAGTAATTTCCAAAGCATTTGCGTTTAAAAAGATTAAGGGGTTTCTTCTATATGGTGGCACAGAATAGTAAACAGTTTTCTTCTCCCTTGTGTGTATCAAGCTTTATGCCTTTACCTGAAGTAAAAAAGCTGATTTTTTTTCCTTCCCCTGTACCATCAAAGCAGATGCTATGAAGGAGTGCCTAAAACCCAGGAAACATGGAGAGCAACAATCAGTAAAGCAACATATTCCAGTAGCTGATAGTTTGTGTGTATGAATAATTCCAGTGAGGTTGTCTGAAAGATTTATTATTTGGCAAAAAGATTAAATGAAAAGGAACAACTGTTGGCTTGTTTGAATGCTTCCATAGTGAATGAGTATGGCATATGGAGATTGAGAAACAAGGTCAGACTCTTTTATATCTAACTCTTGCTGACCTGCAGCCTGATACTTGACATTTATAATATTTGTCCAATGCTGTTTCTTGGAGCATCTTTTGTAGAAGCTCGATGGGGAATTTTTTGACAGTTTTGTCAGACTTTCAGCTCATTGAAATATGAGAATGAACTGGTTGGTTTTAAATGTAACTTATGTTTGGAAGGAGTTTTTGGTCTCGGCTGGGCATTTTTGATGAAAGAGGCCAGCTGGACCTCAGTACTGAACAGTATGGTGGCCAAGGGTTTAACTAAGGAAGCTGGAAATCACATAAAAGCCCCCATTTTTCCTCTGTTCCCAACAACAGTGGCTTTTCTCAGTTGAAGCTTGCTCTAAGTTTTGCCTGAGTGAGGGATTGCACTGTGTGTGTTAGCTGTCCCCATAGCTGTCAAGTGGGGAGGAAGCTGGTTGTGTGGGCCTGCTGGAGCACTCACTTAGGATGTGGGGTATGGGAAATATGAGGGCAAGAACTAAGACCAGCCCAATCCAGCCAAATGCCTACCAATTTGTTATGCTTGAGTCATTCTTTCTTGTTTTTAAAAAACAACTTTGACAGGTCTTGTTGCTTTTTTTCTTACCCCCAGTGGGCAATGACTCATTGCTGACTGACTCTGAAGCTAAGCAGTCTCACATATGCCTTGCTGGGGAATTTATACAAAGGTGTCTCCCCTGCTTGGCTCTTGCAGCTCTGGAAGTGGAGAGTTCACTGGAATGTGCAAAAGCCATTAAGTCTTCTTGAGAGCATCTGCTCAGCTTCACTCCAACACCCTACTGACCATATCTGGATGCCTTATGCTGTCCAAAGAGGTTTTGGTGGACAGTGTGCCTGAGATCAGTGATGAGAGGCATGGTATAGATGTGATGTAGATAATCTGCAGCTTTCTGCTATAGTTCTCCCAAAATTGCGTTCCTATAGAGGGAAATAACCTGTGACAAGGACCATCCACACTCTTTCAGGGGTACTCCAGAGGTGCTTAAGGGTCTGGGAGTGCTACATTATTTCTTTTTGGTGTGTTGATGGGGCCACTCTCATGATGCCCCACGAGTGCTCTAAGACAAGCTAGGCAGTCAGACAATATGACCTCGGAGGTGTTGTCAGAAAGGACGAAGAAGAATATTTATGCAGACACTGTGGCTTTGTCCAAAGCCTGCCCTGCCTCCAGCTGTATTATATGTGGTGTGGAATGAAAATTTTTTGGCAATCTGTGAAAATAGTATGGAAATAGCATTTTCTGGCTCTTTCTAGCTTGCTGTCCTCTTTTTCAGAGCAACATTTACTTCAGAGATAGTTAAAGCAGATGAGGCATTGGTATTGGGGATAGCGAGAAGGAAAGAGATAAAATCTCATGCAAACAAGTGTTGGCAGTCAATGGAATTGTACTTCCTTTTCCAAGGGCTGGATCTGGCATCATGTCTTACAAGCTTCAAGAGATTTATTGCCGTTTGACTTGATCTCTGACACAAGATTTATGGCCAGGCTGAAACTGCCCAGAAATAGTACTTCTCTCACTTTGTACCAGCACTTGATCTACCCAACAGGGAAATGCCTGCCAAGTCAGGAATGCTTTAATGGTGGACATCCCTTAAGATAAGACAGCCTGATTATCTCTACAGTGGAAGTCCAAGTTTCAAAAGGAGGCCTTGTGTCCACACAGTGAATGGCTCCCTGAAGGGGCTCCAGAGTGGGAGGAGTCCCAGGTTCTTAAAGCCAGATTGATGCATTGCAAAGTTAACACCTTTCTCTCACATGGAAGGGCCATGAGATGGCAGGGCACTTGTGTTTCTGGCTTGTATAATACATTTATTAACAGACCACCTGAAGGTATTTCTGATGGAGACATCAGAGCTGCACTTCCATTGGCCACATGTTGAATTGAAAGCTCTTCTCCAGTGAACACCACTGCTTTTTCCTAATCTTCTTCACAATTCTTCTCTACACAGGCTCAGAACTTTAACTCAGCTGTGATTCTTCCTGTAACCAGCATTTCTGTATTTTGTAGTACTTTTATTAGTGCTAGAATTATGGGCATTTTCTTGATCAGCCCTGAAGTCCTTGTACACATCAGCCTTTCCAAAATAAACAGAGCAGCTGCCTCTGAGTTCCAATTTTCTGTTCAAGGCAAAAATTACCTTAATATGTAATATTAAGAATCTAATGTCACTGATCTCTCTTGTCTCTCCTTGGGGACTTGAGGTGCTTCATTAAAACTGTGTAGTCACAGATACTGTGACCATTTCTCCAAGCCAAGGAGGTAAATCATTCCCTCTAAACCTGACAGGGGTAGGTATGTGCTCTGTGTTTTTGTTTTCTGACTAGTTTAAGTAGCTGTAGGCTGTTGTTTGATGTGAGGGTAGGAGCCAGGCCAGGTGAAGGACAGTGGGAGCAGTTCTTCAACTCACAGTGGTGAATAGAGGCTGTCCGATTTGGATTTTCTGAGCTGCTGTACTCTTAAGTCCGCCTGAGCTGACGGCTGCCTTTCCAGTCACAATGTGGCTTAACTGAGTGGAGTCTTATTTTCTGAGTGCACAATAAAAAGCACAAAGGTTATGACATCTGTTAAATCCCAGGAAGAAGGGAGAGGATGGGGTAGGGGGATAGAGAAAGTTCCAAGGCACACAGTTCATCTTCAGGGTGACAGAGAATAGGGAAGGGATCATAGAGAGCTTCAAAGCAATTTATTTCCTCCTCTTCATCATTACTGATATTTCCAGAGCACACAAACAACAACTGCAACCAATCCAGGCCTGTTGCTTCCCTTTTGTTGTTTTTCTGTTGGCTTCACCACTTCTTTCATCTGCCTCTTGGGTGATTTTTTCCACTATATTATTTTTTGTCACTTTGGATTGCAAGAGACCCCCTGGATGCTATACAAGGTGACAGTTCCTGAGCAGCTAAGAAGAACAGTCAAATAGGATGACAGAAGCACAAAAAAGGAGGGAAGAGAAGCCCTCCAGAGCTGTAATTTTGCTTTCTTTATTTTGCCTGGTTGCAGGGGCAATACAAACAGGAGAAAAATGACAACAGACTGCTCTGCTTCTAATGACATCTAATGGTTTGAATCTGACACTGATGGGGTACTTTGAGAACCCACCATCAATTCTCTCAATTTTTCCTTTCCCTCTGGACTCCAAGCTCAGGACTGAAGAAAAGATGCCACAGCAGGTAGCTGTTGCCCAGGAATGGAACAGCAAATTCTTTGTCTCTACAGTCCCAGAACACTGTCTAACAAGCACAAGAAAAATATGAGGAGAGTTAACATTTCTGCTATATTGAATAACTAGCATAAGGACTCAAGTTTTTTGAGGTTACTTACTCCATGTGACCTCCAGCAAGTCTGTAAACCTGTTGGAGAGATTCCATGTTTTCCAAGGTCAATAAAGAGCTGTCTACATTAAGGAAGTTGGCACTAGTGACCACATTTTCTTAATGTAGAAAGGGACTTGCCGTCCTCAGGAATGAATCTAGCATTTAGATCTTCCTGAAGAGAAAACAATTAATAAAATTAATGTGTAATATACAGACATAGCTTCTTTTCTTCTGTTTTGTGAAGAAACCTTTGAGGATTCAGAAGAAAATAGATTTATTTTTTTACTTTTACAAGACTTGTGGTTCTAACAAATGTTTCACAAATGACATATAATTTTCCCCCAGAAGCATTTTCCTCTGACAAGTGATCTAGTCATGCCAAATTTCAGGAAGAAAAGGTGTTTATTGAGAAATTCAGACACAATTAAAAACTGAGATGTGAATGGAAATTCACTGTTCTACCTTGAATGTTCTGCTTCACCACATGTGCAGATTCTCTATATTACCTACTGGGTACAGAAGTTCTTGCTTGCAGCTTTTGCAGAGATCATAAGGGAGGATTCAGAAATATGAAACATTTAAGATCTGAGGATGCTATTTTTATAGACTTCAGCTTCACTTCTTCCCCAAGATTTACTTTCCAAATGGGAGCTGCAGCCAATTGGACCTGCCAGGAATCTGCTCTCTCTTACAGTAGTGGATGAGAAGTTGCCCTTCCCCTCTACCTGCTTCAAAGCTTATTACTTGACAAGCAGGATTCAGCTCCATATTTAGCCACTTGACAAGCAAGAGTAGGTTTTTGTTAAGTGACTACATTTTTGCTAATCATCTGACTCTCAAATCGCAATGTACTTGCATTCAGACCAGAAGATGATGAAATGTGTTACTACTGTCATTCTCTCGTAGGCAAGGCAGCACTGACAATGAAACAGTTTTCAATAGTAATGATAATTGGAATTTAAGGGTCAAGAGTCTGGTGAGTATTTTTTCAACAGTCCTACAAGTGGTGTAGACTGTGGTGAAAACATGATGAACTAGGAACTACTGTAGTTTCAGGAAAGCTTTCTCATGCACCTCTTGTTCATTTCCCATCTTCCATCTCACTATTAGCTCATCATTGCTTGGAGAATCACAGAATCACAGAATTGTAGGGGTTGGAAGGGACCTTGAGAGATCATCGGGTCCAACCCCCCTGCCAAAGCAGCTCCCCAGCTCATATTGCACAGAGAGGCGTCCAGACGGGTCTTGAATATCTCCAGAGAAGAGTCAATGAAGACATGTTCTTCCAAAAGGATTCTATTTTCAGTTGCATTCAAGTTGTTTGATGTTTCCTTGCTCCTTTTCTCAATAGCAAGAGAGCTAACTGAACACCATACTTCTCAATCTACTAATGACAACAGCTTCAGCTGAAGTTTTCTTTATGTGCTTGCATAGCCAGGCATTATTCTAGGAGGCAGAGTCAATATAAGTCCTGTTCTCCTTAGCTGATCCCTGACTTTGTGCCTCTTGAATCTATCAAGCCTAGCCTGAGTTCCATGATACCTCAGTAAACTTCCTTGCTGTACAGAGCCAGTCATGAGACTGGACTGTTTTCATCTATCTAATCTAGAAAGGCTTTATTTTCTTATGTGGACCCCATATAGTGGTAACCTGAACACATCTAATGCAACTGTGTCACTTCTGTGTTGCTTCCTGTGTGCATATGCAATACATTTTATTCTTTCTGCCTAATGTAGAATTTTCTGAGCCGTCAAACCAGTTAAAGATTTGGTCAATGTGAAATGTAGTCAAACTGTCATGAAATGCTAGTTTGTCCCTCCACTCATAACATTACCACTACCTCTTATGTTCTTAATAATCCCTCTGTTTCTCTAAGTTTGGTGGCTGATGCAAAAGGATAATGAAGAATATCTTTAGTGGAGGTACATAACCTGGTTCCTGTCTGGCTGAGCTCTGCTTGCTTCCTTTGTGACAGCTTTGCAAATAGTGACTGTCAAGACCCAACCTGGACAGCCCAGGGAGCAGCAGCAGGTTTGTAATTCCCTCTGTCTAATTTAAGGTGAAATGACACCGAATAATTGGTTAAGCATTTTATTTATGGTAAAAGCAACCAGAACATAGAAAGCATAATGGTAGGTGGTGTGGCCTCTTATTGAAACATTTATAGAAAGAAAATGAAAGAGGGACAAGAGAGATAGATATCTCTGCCCTCGGATCCTGTGATGGGGGTGACCAATTCTATGGTGATGGGTATGCATGGGCTTATGTCTCTTATGGTCTAGTTCCTGCTTCTCAATTGTGCCAGTCACACCCTTTGAGGACTCACATAGTTCTTGTTCCAGAATGTTCTTGGTGTTTTGTGCAGGTGCAATTTAGGTTGGGTGATCTGGAGGGGTCTTTTGAGTGGCTCTCAGCCCCTTCCTTAAATGAACTCTGTCTGACCTTCAGACTCACATTCTGAGGTAGCAAACTTTTCCTTTGTGGCTTATTAACATTATGTAATTGTTTTCTACCATGTTGTTAGGACATGAACATTAACCCTTTCAGTCTCTATCAGGGACTGAGTACCTTCTTATCTCTGTGACATTAAAGTGTATGTGCTGAAGATTATGTTGATCTAGAATTTAGTTTGTATGCTGGGTAACCACTTCCTCACAGTGCCAGCAAATCAGTAGTATTGATGCTCTGATGTCAACTATACTACTTCATAAAGATAACCAAAAGAAGGTAAACAACTAGGTTTCACTGATAGCAATACCGCAGCATCTGTCTAACAGGGAGAAGATGCACATCCACAGCTTGGCAATAATAATATGTAATTGAAAGTACAAAGCCCTTAGAGGCTACTGTGGTGTTGTATTATATGTAGCTTCATAGGTACTGCCCTATAGGAGGGTACTGACATACAAGGATGGTCTTTGAAAGTTACTTCCAACCCAAGCCATTCTGCACACCAACAAATTTACAAGGCATTAATCTGGTCACAAACTATTTTTTTCAAAAAGTTAAGCAAGAACAGGCTGCATGTCTGACATCTCTTCCCTCACAGGAGGTGGGGGAAATGGCTAGTCTCTTCCAGTTACACTTGCCTTTATGGTGACAGAGAAGCATGAACTGATCTGTGCCATGTCTCCCTATGGCAAGTAGGTAACTTTCTCTTGTGTCACTCTCATAAAGATAGCAGGGAAATGAAAGAGGCTGCAAGCAGCACCATTTTTCTGGCCATTGCAAGAGCACTGTGTGCAGAGTCACCTCGCACGTACTCAGAGAACAGCCAAGCGTGGCCACTCAGACTGGGTGTTCTAAATCATTCTAACCTTTTCCAATGTTTTAAGTTTGCTACTTAAAAGAAAAATCTATTTCTATTTCTGAATTTCTGTCTTTATACTCTGGTGTGCTCTTTGCAGAAGCAGGGAATATACACACAAGCTCTGGGGACAGATTATTTTCTCTAGAATAAAATTAAAAGTACTCCCCACAATTTTCTTGAAACAGGGATGCAAAAATGCTGGCCTTCTGCCTTTGCTATTTTATTCCACTCCCTTTTTCTACAGTGAGGAATGTGCCCTATCTTGTGATTAATCCTCACAATTCCAATGCTAGGCAAAGGTGTTTCCACTTATTTGTTCTTGGCTTGACCGATTCTGGAACTAACTGTTCAGATCGGGTCATCTGTCTAGAAATGCTTTTCTAAACTCTACCTGTGGTAAGTGCTTTATATTCCACGGGATAAGTTTCATATACTCACTTGTGCAAAGGAGAGGATGTGCACACTCTTCAGTGCTTCTGCATGCACAGTTGCCATGGGTGTAGTTGCATACAAGAACATACATGGTATAGATGGTTATCCCTCCTCCAGGCTTGCCCAGGCAGGTTTTTATCCTGGCTTCTGAGATGGCACCAGAGCTGGTTTGTCTTCATCATCCCTGGCAGGTAAATCATATTCACAGTGGTTCAGCTGCACTCATGGCTGACAATAGGGTATATTTTTCATACTGTGGTGAAGGCAGGAGGCCTCCTGCTTCCCTGTAAATTGAATAGTGTGTCTGTTTCAAATGACGAGACAAGCAAATAGACACGGTGATCTGGGGCGTGTGTTAGATGGAGCTGCTGTTCATGCTCAAGGTAGCCTGTGTGATGCTTCTGCCTGCAATGTCTCCCTCTTCTCCCTTCGCTGCCTGAAAGACTTGTGACTCCAAGCCTTGCCTTACATTGTGCTTCTCTTGTGTGATGTTTTGAGGTTTTTCATGCTAAATTAAAAATGAAAATTAATACTTTCTCTATTAGCAAGGGGTAAATATCACTTCTGGGTTTCTCTGGATGTTTTGAAGGCTGGTTATTTCAGGGACAAGGGCAAGCAAACCCTCCCTCCTTTTTTTTTTTTTTTTTTTTTTCTAGGGGGCTGGAGTGACTCAGGATACAGCCCTGTGAGGCCGTATATAGAGTGGCTTGGCACTGAGTTGTGGTTACAGTCATCCCGCAGCCACACAGCATCAGCTTTAACCTCACAGTTGCATCCCTCCTCCCCTGAACAGCAGTTTGGGTTTTGCAGGTCATGTGCCTATCGGGCAGAGATGAGTAAAGGGCTGTGTTTTCCTGGCTTCATCTTCATTTCAGAAAAAATCAGTGAAAAGTAGGTTTTAGTAGCTGTAACCTCACAAACAGGTGAGAAGGTGCCAGAGTCTCATTATCCAAGCAGAGATGATGCAAGGTTCTGAGCTGTGCTTTTGCTTGGTCCCAACAGGTGCTGCATTGCCTCGTGGCATCCTCTCACCTGTGCCCCACCAGCCTTCCCTATACCAAGCTTTTCCATACTGGATAAATCCAGCATGCACACAGCAGGCTCATACAGGGCTGACTGCAACACAAAAGACATGGGGAATTAAGCAAATGGATAAAGGAACGTATGATTTTCCAGGCAAATAATAAGCACAAGAAGAGATTAAATGCTGTTAGTAGAGACATTCCAGGCTACTGTGCCACTCTCAGGCATAAGACACTGGTGTTGGCACATGGGGGTAGCTATGTGAAATCCCGCTTTCGTTGTGAAGGCAGAGTCCAGATTACAGTGGTTCCTTTTGGGGTGTTGAGGAGGTGCTACTGCCACTGTTGTTGACGTCACTTTGTGTGTATGGGGGAGTTTGGGGAAGACTGAGATCCAGCTCTCAGTCAGTAGGGGATGGAGAGATGTGGAGTTAGCTGGTCCTAAGTGGGCCAAGGGCAAGGAGGAAAAGGGGGGGAAGCTGCCCCCTCTCCTCAACATGGGTATGGAGGATAGCTGAGCAACAGAAACCTGTCAAGATAGTAACTAATAACAATTAATAATTTATTGTACATCAAATAGCAATTTTCCTCATGGTTTCCAAAAGCTCTTTACAGACTATATATAGTGACTGCATTACAGTGTGGTATGCACTTTTCAGCAGCCTGGTTTAGGAACAGCCATGCTGCTGAGGCACAGTGGAGCCCATTCAGCCAGAGGAACACTAGCAAAAGATTTGTACCCTCTCAATCCTGCCTGCACATTTCACTGTTTAAATAAAAAATAAATTCAAAAGAGCACACTAGAAAAATCATTTGAGTGGTGAGGAGGCAGAGCATTGTACAGGTGTTATTTCTTCCTGCCTATTAAGACAGGTTGTCCCAATAAATTCAATTGTATAGACCCTGAGAGAAGGAGGATGGGGGTTGGAAGGAAACAAATGTATTTTAGCAAGCCTCTGATAATGACTTAAAATTGCTTTTCCTCATAATTGCGATTTTAAGAGCTGACATTTAGTGATAAGACAAGTGCTAGCTAGCTGCTGATGGCTCATAGAACATGGGGTCTTAAATAGTGACTGTTACACACTAATTCTTGCCTATCCTTGGACCTGTTTAATTCAGAATGGGAGTGATGCTGCCTCTTATGTGACAGTTGGGGGAGGGTGAAGTAGTGGGGGAGGCAAAGGTGAGCTCCCAAAAATTACTAGTCAGCTGGTTAGCACTGTTACTAGTTAGCTGTTAGCTGCCATGCAATACACCCTGTTCCCATTGCATCTGGATCTGCTCATCTCCACCCCAAAATGCTGCTGCTGGGAGAGGACGTGCACAGCAAGCATCCGAAGGGCAGAGCTCGGCACTGCAAGACAGGAGGTGAAGCAGTGTATGCCTCACTGAGAAGACTGCAGGGAGTGTAATGCTAGTAAGAAAGCAATTAAAAGAGCTGAGTAAACAAATGATAAATAATGTAGTAGGAGCTGGTGTAACGAACCTCCTTAGGAAAGCTCTGGCCCATAGGCCAGCCTCAAGTTCTCCAAACCTAAGCAGGAGAAAACCCCACCTAGTACAACCACCCAGGGCATAAAGCCAATTTGGAAGAGCAATTAGAGAAGAAGCGGCTTACTCTGTTGCTCTTCGATCATAAGCTGTTAAATTTAGAGGCGATAGGAAAACCCCAGTGGATTGACTGAGGCCGCTTTTTGTAAGCGAAAGCTTACTTATGTAAATGTGTTTAAGAGGTGCCTTTCAGTGAAACTGTTTGCTACCTTTCCTGCAAAGAGCTAATGGAAAAACTCCTCTCAGGGATGAGGCACCTAGGGCTGCATTCCAGATTTCACCTGTGGATGCCTGAAACTCAGGTGACCTGCTACAACGATTATCTGTCCAGGATATGGCCCTGATTTTCCGGTTGATGGATACAAAACCTGAACTGTTAGGGGACCTCCCATTTCCTGCTTGTTTTAATAGGCCTTGATAGACATGTAATGCTTTGAATGCATTTTGAGTTGTATGTCTTGCCAAAGACAGTTACAACTCTGAGGTTGTGGGGTTTTCTTGGGTTTCCTTCTCCTGCTTATCCTTAGATTTATAATTATAAGGTATTTTCTTTCATGTGAGGGGCCTGATTTTGACATGGAGCCTGCAGTTACCATTAGCAATAAATGATCCCCATGGCTTTGTGCCAAGGGGAGTGAGAATGAACTGCTGTCAGAAAGAGCTGAAAAAAATGGCCTGGCTTCAGAATGTCACCAAAAGTCTTGTTCGGTTTGTGTTTAGGAAGGGGATGAGGAAATGTTTCCCGAGTTTAGTTACTGTGGTTTTTTTCTCAGCACATTCAAACAGGCTTAAAGTATCACATTGAGTGTGGATTGAGATTTCTTGTGCTATGTAGCCAAAATATCCCCAAATTAACGAGGCCTTTTCACTAGCAATGGGTGCTGCCATTTCAGTCACAGTGCTGGTAAGTCTTCTCAGACACTGATATGGCCTAATGTATGAAGATAAAGTTGGGTATCAGTGGGGCTTCTCTGTCTTGCTCTCACTATGTTCTCACTGTCCCTCTTAATCTCGCTGTGGGGCTGAACAATGTTCCTGTGTGAATTTGTTCCTCAGTGGAGACAGCAGGCCTTAGGCTGCGGTCTGCTGTGATGCTTCATGGCACCCTTTTAACTCACCTGTAACCTGCAGGACCCCCATTGACACATCTGCTGTCTGCTTCAGCACCTTCCTAGTGACAGGAGCATCTGTAGTGAGAGGCCCAAAACTGAACACAGTATTTGAGGTGCAGTCTCACCAGAGCTGAGTACAGGGGGAGGATCACCTCCCTGGTCCTGCTGGACACGCTATTCCTGATACAAGGCAGGATGCCATTGGCTGTCTTGGCCACCTGGGCACACTGCTGGCTCATGTCCAAGCATGTGTCAACCAACACCTCCAGATCCTTTTCCTCTGTGCAGCTTTCCAGACACCCTGCCCCAAGCCTGTAGCATTGCCTAAGGTTATTATGGCCAAAGTGCAAGACCTGGCACTTTGCCATGTTGAACTTCATCCCATTGGCCTCTGCCCAACCATCCAACCTGTCCAGGTCCCTCTCAAGGGCCTTCCCATCCTCTGGAAGATTAACACTTCCTCCCAACTTGGTGGTGTTTATAAACTTACTGTGGATATGCACAGTTCCCTCTCCCAAATCACCAATAAAGCTATTAGGGGATGGACCCCAATACCAACCCCTGGGGAACACCATTTGTGACTGGCTGCCATTTGGATTTAACTCCATTCACCACCACTCTCTGGGCCTGGCCATCCAGCCAGTTTTTAGCCCAGCAAAGAGTGTATCTGTCCAAGCCATGTGCCACCAGCTTCTCCAGGAGAATACTGTGGGAGACTGTGTCAAAGGCTCAAGGTAGACTACATCAACAGCCTTTCCCTCATCCACCAGGTGGGTTGGCTGGTCAGGCAATTCCTGAAAGGCAATTGATGTAAAGAAGGTATTGAAAACCCTGGCAAATGGAACTTCAATAGCAAATTCCATTACTGGATTTCCTTTCCCCTTGTGGTGCTTGGCACACCCATTACTGATGGGTACTCTGGAGACTCTACTCCTTGCCTTGGTACCTCTGCTGCCAGTTTCACCCTTGCTCCAGGTCCTAGTTTTGTCTTAGCACCCTGTCCAGATGGTCAGGTTGTCTTCCTCATGCCCCATCTCAGGGATCTGCCTTTCCTCCATGCATCTTGTATAGGGTGTCTGGACTGTTTAAACACTCTGCCTGTTGGGCTCCTCCTTACTGTATTCCTCCTTGTCACCTGGGATCACCTTGTCCTTTGATTTTCTTGTAACAGAGAGAGATCTGACCTAGTCTTCAGCAATCCTGGTGAATTCTTCCTGTTCTCTTCTAGCCCTGCCTGGTATATTTCTTGCCAGTCACCCATGGCTGCTGATGCATGTGCATACTTAGGGGTCAAACAGGCATTTTCTCAGTTGAAGAGTGTCAATTCCTACCTTTTGAGTGTTTGACATTGTGACTTTGAGGACTTTGTTAACAAATGTCTTGCTATCTCTTAAATCAACAAACAGAGAAATGAAAATGTCATGGTGTTGCCACCTGACCGTTTGTTTAGCAGAGCTTTAACTGCTTCACAGACCTCTTCGTCTTCAGTAGTACCAGTCTAACAGCATTGCCAGTGGCTCAGCACTTACAGAATTTGGGAACTTAGCTAGAGGTAACTGTGAACAGAGATCTATGTTTCTCAGGCTCTAGGGTAGTGTTCTCCAGTGAGTGAAGGCTCTTCCAATGTTAGCACCTCCTTAAATAAGACATATTTGTATCTTCTCTACCCTGTTTTTACCCATCAGTCTTTCCCCACCTACTCTTTCTGTGTACCACTGCTAGGCTTTTTACCCCATCAGTCCTTGCCACTGTTGGACTTCTTGTCCAACCCTAGACTCCTTGATGAGCAGGATTAAATCATGATCTCTCTACACCTCATGCTCATCTCCTTGCATTGTACTAATTCTCTTGCTGATTTCCATTTCTCTCTTCTGACTACTTATTCATCTTCTGTTTTCCCTCACTACAGCCTCCAGTCTCACACTCTTCCTCCATGCTGATTCACAGCCCCAGTATCCCCTCACACTCTACATCCACGTGATTCTTCATATGCAACCTGTGGAATTTTATTTCATAGCCTTCTGTCATGGTAAATTTATCTGCATTTCTCTTGGCTGTATCAATGGCACATTTCTGGCATGCAGCACTCTATCTTGCCAAATTTCATGTTCTTGCTCCCTATCTGAGACCACTAGAGATTTTTTAGAAGCAGCAGATTGCAACTTCTCCTCTCTTCCCTGCTGTTTCTCTCAAACAATAGTTAAAATCTTGCAGATTAAATTGAAGATGGACACCCCCCACACCAGCCCCAAAAACACCCCAAAATGCCAACCAATAAACCCAGCATTCACTGCAGATATCCACTCCTACAATTAAAGTCTGGAAAAGTTCTAAGGAACTAAAGAAATGAAATATCAGAGACTACATATACAGGCCTACCTGTAACAATTTTTATACTGTTTTTGGGGGATTTTTTTTTTGAGCACGTGCTCTTTACAAGAGGACATAGTGGGATTGATTCTGTCCTAGAGGTAGCGGATTCCAAACTATTTGATGTCCTTCATGACTGTTGTCCTGACAGCAGAAGTGAGTCTCCCCGAAGTGATGGAGAGGGAGGTGAGATACTGAGGAGAGGGAAAATACAACATTAGGGGAAGGGGGACTCCTGAGTGGAAAGTGTTCGTCTCATTGCTTCTGCCTCATCTTTGCTTTGAATCCCTGATTTTTTTTTTTCTGGACTCACTAGAGAGACTCTTTCTGCCTCCTCCATTCCTCCTGCCACTCCCTGTAAAAGATCTTTTGAGGGGCTGTGACCAGTGCACAAAACCAGCACAGCCACCTCAGCCTCTTTGCATGGACCAGCCCCCTTCTCCTTCATCCCTGTTCCTTGCAGCTATGCTGCCTGCTTTCTCTAAGAGTACATTGCTTTCACGCTGTCCTTTTATACAGCACCAGTCACAGGGCTAGCAGGATGGGCCCCAGAAGATGGTGGTGGCAGGAGGGGAGGGGGAAATGGGGAAGGAGGGAGGAAATGGTGGGGGCCTGAGGAGAGAGGATCATTACCTCTGATCTATTATGAATTCTCCTGGGAGACAGCCAGTAGGCTGGAAAGTGAATGATAGCCAAACCAGATGAAGAATTGTTCTGTGTCCCTGATGTATTTTATCCTCGACAGGGATTTAGGTTTTTTAACTATCAAACTAACTATTTCTCATATATATATTACATAAGCTGTGAAAGATAAAGCACACATAGCATCAATCATATCTCTTGTCAGAATCTCTTTATCTCTTCCTTTTTTTTTTCTTTTCTTTCTTTTACACCTTCCACTCTTTAAATTTGACTCAAAACAAGGGTAATCTTATAGGAAATTGACCAAAATATAATTGAAGGACTATTTCACCACTCCACAATTTGGGTGGGGGGGAGAAGGCCAGGCTGTGGTATTGTTTTGGAGCTGGGTAGTGAAGCAAATGGAGCACTGGTGCACACTTTTTTTCCCCCATTTATATCAGGTGAGAGAGCTCCTTCCACACATAATGGCTTCCAGATTAAAGTCTGGGCTCTTTAGAAGTCCAGGACAGGGAAGGTGGAATACCAGATCTTCAGGGTTACAATAACTGCTAATTCCCCAAGAAACCTTCTTCACCTTTGAGCAGAGGGTTGTTCTTTTTAAATTTTCACATTCACTAGCATATATGACATCTGCACCCATAGGCAGGATAAAATCATGGATCCAATCATTTAGGATAGAAAAGACTCTAAAGATCATCAAGTTCAGGAGGACACACTGCTGTTGTGTGTCCAAGTGGACCTACTAGTTGGACTGAGTGGAGAAAGGGATTTGTGGATGAACACACAGAGAAACTTTTAAAACATCTTGTCTGTTTGAAGTTTCCAGGTCTGTGTTCCTTCTGCCCGTACCAGCCTGACCCAACCTCCAGACAGTGCTGCAGCATTCTGATGTGATGTTGCCTTAGCCTTGATTCTCCCTTGAGGCAGCCCAGTGAAGGAAATGGTCAGAACCCTCTTCATTACTGCTACTATCTTTCTAGTACATAGATTAAATAGGAAAAAACCCCAAACAATAGCAACAAGACTCATTGATAACCTTGTAATCTCTACATGCATTTGCATTTGCTACTTAGTACATGTGCCCATGAGAATGTATGGATATACAGGGTGCACCAGTAGTGTTGTTCCCTCTAACCCTGTGAACCAACTGCACTGTAATTGCAGATTATTTGAGATTCAATATGGCACATCTAATGTGGTAAGAAGGAACAATACAGCCCCATTCAATTTTTGGATCTCAATTTCAGAGATGTTGAGTATCCAGTGTACCATCTAAAATCAGCAAGAGTGATGATGCTCTGAGAACCAGGCAGGCCCTTGTATTTTTTCTTTTCTGATTTCACCTTAAATTAACCAGACATTTTTTTTGTGCTTCTTAACTCAGCCTTTTATTATGTTTGATAGAGTGAAAGAATGTTTTTTTTCCTCCCCTTGTATCTTGCACAATGGAGAACATAATGCTTTTGCTTTGAAGTCTTCGCTGTTATCCTGCCTATAAAGTCAGGCCTCTCTTTTGGTTTCCAGTTTAATTAAATGTGTCTACATTGAACAAGAAATCTGTAATGGAGAGCCCGAAATCGCCTCTTCCTCTTATGGTGGCTCACAACCTTGTACCATTGCATACTAGCTCTCAACAACTTTTTTGCCTCCATCTTCACTGGCGACCTGTCTCCTTGCTGCTCTCAAATTGATGGCCCGCAAAAGGGGGACCAGGAAGACCAAGTCCCTCCTACTGTAAGCGAAGATAAGGAGATAAGGCTCATGACCATCTGAGGAACCTGAATGTACACAAGTCCATAGGATCTGATGAAATGCATCCCAGACTCCTGAAGGAACTGTCCGATGTAGTTGCCAAGCCACTCTCCATGATATGTGAAAAGTCATGGCAGTCAGGTGTAGTCCCTAATGACTGGAAGAGAGGAAACATCACGGCCATTTTTAAAAAGGGTAGGAAGGAGGATGCTGGGAACTACCAACTTATCAACCTCACCTCTGTGCCTGGAAAAATCATGGAACAGATCCTCCTAGAAGCTATGCTGAGGCACAGTGAGGACAGGGAGGTGATTCAAGACAGCCAGCATGGCTTTACTAGGGGCCAGTCCTGCCTGACCAATCTAGTGGGTTTCTACAATGGAGTAACTGCATCAATAGACAAGGAAAGAGCTACGGATATCATCTATCTGGACTTCTGCAAGGCCTTTGACATGGTCCCTCATAACATCCTTCTCTCTAAGTTGGAGAGATATGGATTTGATAGGTGGACTGTTCAGTGGAAAAGGAACTGGCTGGATGGTTGCATCCAGAGGGTGGTGGTCAGTGGCTCCATGTCTAGATGCAGGACAGTGACAAGCAGTTTCCCTCAAGAATCTTTACTGGGTCCGGTGCTGTTTAAGACCTTTATTAATGATATTGACAGTGGGATTGAGTGCACTGTCAGCAAGTTTGCTGATGACACCAAGCTTAATAGTGAGGTTAATGTGCTGGAGGGACAGGATGCCATCCAGAGGGACCTGGACAGTCTGGAGAAGTGGGCACCATGAAGTTCAACAAAGCCAAGTGCAGGGTCTTGCACCTGGGTTGGGACAACCCCTAATATCCGTACAGGTTAGGAGATGATGTGCTAGAAATCAGCCCTGAAGGAAAGGACTTGGAAGTTCTTGTAGATGAAAAGCTGGACATGAGCCATCAATGTGCATCTGCAGCCCAGAAGGCCAACCACATCCTGTGCTGCATGAAAAGTAGTTGTGGCCAGCAGATTGAGAGAGGTGATTCTGCCCCTTTGCTCTAGTGAGACCTCACTTGGAGTACTGTGTCCAGCTTTGGAGCCCTCAATATGAAAAGGACATGGATCTGTTGGAACACATCTGGAGGAGGGCCACAAAAATGATCAAAAGGATGGAGTACCTTTCCTATGAAGACAGGCTAGGAGAGTTGGGCTTGTTCAGCTTGGAGAAGAGAAGGCTCCAGGGGGACCGTGTAGCAGTCTTCCAATATCTGAAAGGAGCCTATAAGAAAGCTGGGGAAGAAATGTTCACAAAGGCATATAGCAATACAACATGGGGTAATGGTTTTAAGCTGAATAAGGGTAGAATTATGTTGGATGTTAGGAAAAAATTCTTTGCTATGAGGGTGGTAGATCATTGGAACAGGTTGCTCAGAGAGGTAGTGGAGGCCCCATCCCTGGAGATTTTCAAGGTCCTGCTTGATGGGGCTCTGAGCCCCATCTGGTAAAGATGTCACTGCTTGCTACAGGGGCATTGGACTTGAGGGTCTTTAAATGTTCCTTCCAACCTAATTCATTCTATGATCTTGTAGCATGCCTAGCCTGTTTTAAGAGCAGGGAAGACAGGGGAAGGATTGTGGTTATTTTCTGGGTTAAGGTCCTTTGCTGTCAGTCTGAAGTGACTGCCAGGTTGGTACAGCAACTCTTTAGTTTCCTATCTACACTAGAAGAACTAGATCGCCTTAACCATTCTTCATTGGAGATGTTTTCTTCAGTCAAATCTTGCAAGTAATAGTTGATCGTACTTGGGTGACTCTGGACTAGATGTTTGAAATGATGTGGGAGATGTAGAAACTGAAGTCTTCTAAATAACAGGATGTTGTGATGATTTTTCTCATCCACTTAGTTTAGAGCAGCCATTTGTGTCTCTAGTATTTCTCAATGGAGTGTTTTTTGTGGCCACTTGCTGGACAGTTTCCAAGTGGCATAAAAAAGCTAATAACCTGAAATTACAGTGGATCTTCAACAGGTTTGTGGTAGAAGCTATTTGGTGTTTAATTCTGAAAGAAATATTAGTCTTAATAGAAAATGTTGGGTTTGTCCTATTCAATGTTTCATTACACATGTGGAGTGGCACAAGAAATTACCTAAGCTCCACTTGGCAGCCATTTTGTGGAGCCTATCTACTTGAATGATGCTTGTCAATAGAGCCACCTCAGAATTAGTTTTAGCCCACAGTTTATCTACCAGCACTGTATGTTCTTAGTTACTTATACTGATTGCTGAACCTTAGTTTTCACCTCCTTTGTAGACAGAAATAGGCCCAATTAGCCATATCCAGGGTTGGACTTTTAGTGCTCAATATTAGGATACCAAAGATGGCTTCCAGCCATTGATTTCATCCCAACCACTTGAAGAAGAGTGTCACATAATCCCTCTTATAGAGCTTGTTGCAACCTTTTGGGAATTGCAACTTGGATCCAATGCATGAGACAGCCTTCATCAATGCTTAGTCTATATGAGCACTGAAAGAAAGTTTTAACATCACTAGAGCAATTACCTTTGCCCTGAGAAACGTGGCTAATTTAAAAGTGACTCTTTACAGCTTTCTGTTGCTAATTGTGCATTTGTTAGGATGCCAAGCTTGGCGTGGACTGAATGCTCTTACTCCTCTTATGTAGGGTAAGCTGTCCTGTGTGTGCCATGGCAAGCAGGAAAGCCAGTCGTCAGTATTATGCCAGCCCATAAATCTGTGATATTATGCCGATAGAGTGCTGAAAAGGACCTTGTCTCCACAATTTTATCTGTTGCTATGAGCTATCTTTCTTTGGAAGTAGGAAGAGAGAAGTCGGTCCGTACTGTTTTATCCATTATGGTCTCATGTGTAAAGGTCTTGCTTTGTTATGCCAGCTTTGGTGCTTCCCACATAGCAACGCCATAGTGAGTTTCCTTGTTGCACAAAGCCTCTTTCATTCATAAACAACAGGCACTTAATTGCTATCAGTCCTTGTAAAAAGGATAGAGGTATCAGTCTCACAAGTGTTGACATCGCAGGTCATTCCTACTGGTAACTTTCATTTAAAATGCACTAGAGTATCTGTCAGTGCTAATATATAGAAGACTCTGCTATATACAATTTGTAAATATTAGATTTGGCAAATACATTGCAGCTTTTTCAAGTGATTGGCTTCTTCAGCTGAGGACATATTCTCCAATGCGCCTGGTCAGCATCAAGCAGCTCCTATTTAGGGTTAAAATTTGAATAGGGATCAGCATCTTCAAAAGAATTACCTGCTTATTTTGAAGCTTAGCTAGATGCCAAGTTCCGCTGAAAGGCTGGCTCACAGTGCCCTTGACTTTGCCTCAGTCCAGTTAGATATGATGTCCAAGGGGAGGAGTTCCTCCATATTCCACACAGTTAGTTACCATATGCCCTTTCAATACTACTCTTACTTTGATAGTGCCCCAGAGTTTCTCTTTTGTCTGTATGCCACTACTGAAAGCCTATGCCTGGTCAGTTTGCATTTGCTTTGGAAGGCCTAAATAAAGGTCTTGAGTGGCAATGGAGGCCTTGGATCTTGTTATAAATTCTGAGGAACTTCTGGGCTAGCTTTCCTGTTAGTATGTGTCTTTACCCCATTTGTCCAGCTCTGTGGTGCATTTTCACCAGAATTCATGTCAACTGCTACAGTATAAAATCTATACAATGAAAACAGTTCCTACCACAGGAGATGGACCCAAGATGATGATCTCTTCAGTTCCTTTGCTGCCCTGTTTGTCATGATTCTTCTACAAGAATTCCTCTTTCAGCTTTATGAAACCTGCCAAGCACTTACTGTATAGCTGGTGATCTTATGTTCATCCTGACCTCTCTGTGGTCCTGATCCCAGCTTGCATGGAATTGCCAATTTCCATAATATTAAGTTTTCTTAACCTCCAAAACAGGGAGCCACATCCAACCTGAAATTTGGGAATGGTCCCCGGACCCTATGAGTTCCCATCCTGTGCCCAGGAATTGTTTAGGAATATGCTACTTGAGCTGGGTCCAAACCAGGCTGGGAATTGCTTTAACAATTGAAAAATGCAGGTTATGAGGTTCAAGTGCCTGGGAATGTTTCCTGACACTGATATTTATTCAATGAATGAATCCATGATGTTCCCATAGTTTTTGATGTTGACCTTGTGTTTATAGGAGCCCTTCGAGCAGAATGAGGTCTCTCTCACAGTGATTTACCTTATTACTCATTAAGCATGGTCACCACTTAATGTATTACACTCAGATTCTCCTTAACAACTTTAGCTGCTATTTTCATTGGCACAGCAATACCAACTGCTTTCTGAAAGGTCAGGGCTTTTTCAGACAACAGTATCATTTGGATGCTTTCCTTATGTAACTGATATACTAGCTGGTCCTTTTAATGAATACTTAAATTTACTCAAAGATCATAAACCTTGGTGAGCATCTTCAGTTTGGGCACATAATGACCAGCATATTCAGTGGGATTTTGATCACAGTTATTAAATCAAAATCGCTCTGTGCTAATGAACAGCTTAGGACTGAGGCTCCCGTAGCATCACCACAGTCTTAGGCAATGCAGTCATGTGCCTTTCACTTGTAATATAATCTGCAATATAACAGAGTTTGTTCTAGTGCAATAACTTTCCCCTCTCCTCTTCATTTTCATTACCTTCTGTCACGTGGGCCGCTGTTGCCATAATGGTAGTTACTGAGAAGACTGTTAATGACAAACAAAAGATGAGGGGGAAAAAAATCCTTATGTCCAAGGCTCATACTTTTGTCTAATGGCTTTGTAGCACACATTTTCTCCATGCCTGACTCAAGAGGTTAAGGCGGAGAAAAATAGCCTTAATCACAGTAGGGGCTGTAGTTGGAAAATGAACTCCATTTATCCGTGAGCTGTCCTATAATGCCCCTATAGAAGAGTGCTACTATGTACTCCAACCTGCACTGTGTGGATCCAAGCAAGTCCAGGAAGTTAAGAAAAGCTTATTTCAGGAAGTACTCTACTGGGGTCCACACCTCTGTTGTGAAGTGTGTAGGAAACTTTTAGGCACTACAAAACTGAAAAGGTTGAAAACTGCTTCCTCATAATTGATAGCAATTACCAAGTAGTCAAGGCCCACAGGCCCAATGGATATTGCCTCTAATCTCATCTTCCTGGATTTGGAGCTAGAATTTAGATTTAGGGCCATCATGATTTTCAATATCTATTGGCCAATTAGTCTAATGAAGAATTTTATTGTTTGTTTTACTGTTGAATCAAAGGACTGGTATCGGTATTCTTTTTTTAATGGGGTAAAAAAGCTTAAAGGCTTTTTCTGATGGGATTTTTATAACCACCATGGAGATGAATGGTCAAGTGCCATGGAACATTATGCTGATCATACGCAGTTTCCAAGGAAACTCAGGATGGAGTTTCTAGAAGTTCTTCATGGAGAACAGCAAACCTTCAGCCTGTCCCTGTGAAAAGAAAAGTCCCAGGTTCATGACTCAGCTGAAGAACTGTGTGCATCACCAAAAGCAGGGACGTGCAGGTAACTAACTACGTTGGGACCATCGCATATTTGGTGCTTTGGGCCAAGCTGTGAAGACCAGACAGATACTTGCCACCTAGACTAGAAATGGTTACATTACTGCCCCTCAGTTCTCTGCAACAGGAATTTGCTGAGTGATGCAGGTCACTTCAGAGGACTGGAGGCTCAGAGGAGACTGCTGCCATCAGTATGGAGGCAGCCAGAGATGATGCTCGGCCTCTGTGGAGGGTGGTACTCAGCAGCACTGTTTGTGGATCCTGGCCAAGAGAATGAAAAGCTGATTTAGCTGTATATTTGACTGCATAGGCTACTGAAGGACAGCATTTAGCATTGTTTAAGGGAAGGCTGGGAAAAGGTTAGGTGGGATGTTTGCTGCTGATGATTTTTTATTGTTTGAATAACAAAAACACACGCGCACACACAGAAGTACTGCTCTAAGCAAAGAAAAATGTAGCATTTTCTCAATTCCTTTCCCTTCCCCCACAAAATTAATGGCTTTACCACTAGCTTCAACCAGAAATCTTTCAATCTGTCCTACAACATATTGGAATAGTTACTGCAGTATACCTTCCCTTAGTGTAGATGCAGCAAAATCAGTGAAAAGATACTGTATATTGTACAGGAACAAGGAGTGAACTGCAGTAGAGTATGATAGGTTTAAACAGGCATTAGCATCTCAATAGAAAGACTGCATATGATCCATGCATAATTTTCTACAAATAGAACTAGTTTAGAGGATAGTTGCTCAAAGGTCAGAGATGCTGGCAGGGTTTTTATTTTTTTAAATACAGCAAACTTCAGTCCAGAGGCCATCTTGTAAAAGGTTGTAATTCTAGTCCCTAAGTTGTAGGTGACCCAGCATCACTGGTGGTAGCTGCTGGACACATGCAATAGAAAGCATATCTTCTTGGGAAGTAATGCAAAAGCCATTTCAGGAATTACGTAAGAGCTGATGGAAAACACTGGAGCTGAGAACCGAATTCTGAAACTTCAAAAGTCACAGTTGCTTCAAAGCAAGGACTCATTTCCCCTTCTCCACTCTACCAAAAACTAGTGTCATTTTTCAGTCAAGATATTTTACAAAAATATTTACTGATGCGAAATATCTTAGTTTAAAAAAAGGCAAAAGCTTTTAGTTATTTTAAATTTTGATTTAAAAAAAAACCAGTGACCATTTTGATAAAAGCAGTAGATGAAAAATGTTAGAGGGAAAATAAATAATGCAAAGATTTTTTTCAAATACTTGTTCTGTTTAAAAAAGAACAAACAAAAAAGCTTTTCGCTGTCCTATTTAAAAATAAACAACCAAACGACCAAACACCCCACCCCCAAATAAACCCCAAAAATTGAACCACAACATAAACCTTCCCTTTAAAGTTCTACTATTCTGAGGTCACAACTGACACAGTTAAAACGTATCATTAAAATCCTGGCCTAATGCCATTTATAGAGCATAGGTATCATATGCTGCTGTGGGAAAAGTTCATGCTTCTTGAGAAAGCTTCTATGCTCTCATTGTATGGTTTCTGGTTAGATTTAAGGTCCATCTGTTCCTGAAATATTTTAGTGCTGCTGTACAAAAGTCCATCTAGATCCCGTTAATAAGATGTGTATCTCAAATCCTGAGCTGCATGCTTTTTTGTTGGTGGAAAGATGCTTCCTGGCCTTGGCTGCTCTCATGCCAGCTGAAAACTAACTGAGGATCCAGGAATATCCCTGAGCTGCAAATGCAAGACACAAGTGACAGGATGTGCTTTATGCATGTCTGTCTCAATCTAGGAGCACAACACCCACCTAATTGGAGCCGTAGCCAGTCAATTAGATACTGGGAAAACGTTCTTCCCTGTGAGAGTGGTGAGGCCCTCTCACACAGGCTGCCCAGAGAATTTGTGGCTGCACCCTCCCTGGCAGTGTTCAAGGCCAGGTTGGATGGGGCTTTGGGCAACCTGGGCTAGTGGAAGGTGTCCCTGCCTATGGCAGGGGGCATGGAACTGCACGATCTTTAAGGTTCCTTCCAACTTGAACCAGCCTGTGATTTGATGAATTCTGGGCATATACAGGCTCTGTTTACTCTGCCGGTTTACTGAAGTGTTGAACTCTCAGGAAGTGACTTATGGTTTATCTCAAATTTATCTCCCTGTTCCTTGTTGTATATGTTTTTGTTTTGTTTCTTCAGACCTGTTTTAATGAGTATGTTTTCTAACTTTGCATCCTTGGAACAGGCCCAACAAACATGTTAAACAGTTTCTCCCTCCCTGTAAAAAGGGATTAGTGCCAAAAAACACTCCTTGAACCTTAAAACAAAAGGGGAAAAAAAAATTCCCCAACAAACAACCACAACAAGCAAACAAACCATAAACACCGTGGTGAGAGCTTTTAGTCGGGGCTCATACTCCAGTTGGTTGCCAGCTCCTTGCATTCTGCTTCATCTTTTCTCTAAACTTTTATAGCCCCTAATCGTCTGTAAAGTATTGCATACCCCTATGGTGCCATATAAATGAAATAACAATGATGCTCTTGAATTAATTGGGTGCGTTTGCATACAGTAGTCTTACAATATTCTTTCCTCTTTATAAGACCCTCGCATGTGAGGCTGCGGGTCCAATTGCCACAGATAATTCAGTGTTAGATTGAAGATGTATATGAGGAATCCAATTTTTTCCCTTATGAGCCCTTTGTGGGGATAATATGTTTTAGTTCATTAAAGGCGTACATTAGGCAATTACTTTATGTTCTCCTCTCTCATTCCTTCCTCCTTTTTACTCCTCAGCTTTACAGGTCTCCTTACAAAATCCCAAATCTTATGGAGGTTTACAGATTCCCATATGCCATCTTTCTACTCCCCCTCCTTCCCTCTACCCCAGCAAAAAAGAAACCTCTCTCCCCATGATATGACACAGGTATTTTTTGCTTTCCACAACGGACTGCAGCACAGCATCCCTATTAGTCAATTTCTGGATAGGACAGGTATTTGCCTATTTGCCTGTTCACTACTGTTGTTCGGCAGAGTTGAAGGCAAAAGTCAAACAAACGAATCAAACATGTTGCAAGCTCTCAGACTGCATTGGGTTCCAACTATTAATTCCTTGTCTTCTAGATGATGAAAGTCAAGTCCTGCCTGACCAGCCTCATCTCCTTCTATGACCAGCCAACCCACCTGGTGGATGAGGGAAAGGCTGTTGACATAGACTACCTTGACCTCAGCAAAGCCTTTGACACAGTATTCTCCTGGCAAAACTGGCAGTCCATGGCTTGCACAGATACACTCTTTGCTGGGCTAAAAACTGGCTGGATGGCCAGGCCCAGAGAGTGGTGGTGAATGGAATTAAATCCAACCGGCAGCCAGTCACAAATGGTGTTCCCCAGGGGTCGGTATTGGGGTCCATCCCCTAATAGCTTTATTGATGATTTGGAAGAGGGAATTGAGCACACCCACAGTAAGTTTATAAACACCACCAAGTTGGAGGGAAGTGTTAATCTTCCAGAGGATGGGAAGGCCCTTGAGAGGGACCTGGACAGGTTGGATTGATAGGCAGAGGCCAATGGGATGAAGTTCAACATGGCAAAGTGCCAGGTCTTGCACTTTGACCATAATAACCTTAGGCAATGCTACAGGCTTCAGGCAGGATCTAAGCTTGGGGCAGGGTGTCCGGAAAGCTGCACAGAGGAAAAGGACCTGGAGATGTTGGCTGACACATGCTTGAATATGAGCCAGCAGTGTGCCCAGGTGGCCAAGAAGACCAATGGCTTCCTGCCTTGTATCAGGAATAGCGTGTCCAGCAGGACCAGGGAGGTGATCATCCCCCTGTACTCAGCTCTGGTGAGACTGCACCTCAAATATGGTGTTCAGTTTTGGGCCCCTCACTACAAGAAAAACATCAAGGCCCTGGAGCATGTCCAAAGAATGGCAGAAAAGCTGGTGAAGGATCTGGAACACAGGTCTTATGAGGAGCATCTGAGGGAACTGGGACTGATCAGTCCAGAGAAGAGTGGGCTCAGGGGAGACCATATTGCTCTCTACAACTACCTGGAAGGAGGTTGTGGTGAGCTGGAGGTCAGTCCCTTCTCACAGATAAGTAGCAATAGAACAAGCAGGAATGGCTGCAAGTTGAAATTAAGAGAATTCTATTCTCAGAAAGAGCGGTTAGGCATTGGAATGGGATGCCCAGGGAGGTGGTGGAGTCACTGTCCCTTGGGGTGTTCAAGGAAAGGTTGGATGAGGTACTTAGGGACATGGTTTAGTAAGTAATATAAGTGGTGGTGGGACAGTTGGACTAGATGTTCTTGGAGGTCTTTTCTAACCTTAATAATTCTATAGTTATATGTGCTATTTGTGGAGGGAAGGTTCTCTTACTTCCACAGAAGTGACTGCAAACTGTGGCATCATTAGTCAGGTGTCCATCTGAAGGAACCTGATGCAGAGAGTAACAGGGAATGGTTAGGAGTATTTTTTTCAAGAACCAGTTCAAACCCTTCATCTAACAAGCCCAATAAAGACACAGAGGCCATTTAGGTACATTGAGCAGTTTTAGATGGAGAGTAGAATAATTCAGCCAACAGCCCTCTGATTTTTCTTTCCTCTGTGGAGAATGAAAGAGTGCTATGTGCAAGCTCAGCAGCTGCAAACTGTCTCAGTTTGCAGGTGAAGGCACCCATTCAGCAAATGTCTAGAAAATTCACTTTGCATCTTTCTGGGCAGATCCTTAGGTACAGTTTCCCATACCAAGAAGCCAATAGCATTCACCCCTTAGCTTTTGGAATCCTGACTTTATAACATGTTTTCATTTGTCCTAGTAAGAAGCTGTAGCTTTTATGCCTCTTGGGAGTCATGACTCCTACAGCAACCAACTATGGATAGGTTCAAAGAGAGCTCAGTGGGATTGAGTGTTTTTCTTTGTACTCCACTATTCCCAGCAACAAATTAATCTATGGCCCAAAGTCCATGCCAACAATGCACAAGTGGTGGCATCCAGAAATCAAGAGTGACAAAGCAGACATGCAGATGCCCTTGCATTGCTCACTGGCACAGGAACTTTATCCTCATTGTGAGGGTTTGACTCCTAAGGAGAGCAGGCATCAATATTGCCTTTGCTGGCTTGCTACCAGCACTCAGATGACATGGGTTTTGCTGCTGACTCTGGCAATAACCATGGGTAAGCTGCTCTATTTCCCTGTACCTAGATATTGGGTTTGGCCATCTATTTCTTTCAGCCTTAGAAAACAAAAAGTTAAAGCAGCCATGGTCCTTGCTGGCACTAAGGCATAATGAAAGCTGAAGAAAAATGGGAGCGATCCCTCTTAACCAGGCTTCTTACAGTTCCCTTATGACACCTAATGATGACTGTGATTAATAGCTTACAAGTGACTTTGACCATCTACAATTAATCAACACATCCCATAGTACAAGATCACTGCTCTCTGGGGTGCAAGGTCATGGACTTTCTTCTGACAGCATTTCTGAATGAGCCTAATCCTGTTCTTGCCACTTGGTTTCACAGAGTTCAGATGAGAGAGGAGTCACCCATAAACCGGGAGGTCTCTGTTACCCAAAGCAAGTGAAACTGACTTCCATGGGGCATCCAGCACCTTGAGAATGCAAGTGTATCAGAGCCACCAGCATGTTAATGCTACAAGTGTGGGCATCAGCTAGCCTCTGTAGAGCTGTGGGACCAGAGGAGACAGAGATTCATTTGAGACAGACAGGGCGTCATGGGGAAACCCCAGATCCCAGTGGCCTGCAGAGGTCACTGGAAAGATGCTGGTGAGGTTTCAGCTCGTAACCCCTAGAAAGAAACCAGAAGAAAGGAAATGTGGGAGTCCTCTCTAAACTCAGAATCCATTTGAAGAACAACCTTGGAGACTCAAGGTAAAACCCGACATAGGAGAGCACTGGGGTTGGTTACTCAGTTCCTTTTCCTTTCCTTTTGTATTTATGACCCGTTTTCTAATTTTTTTTCAATTTCCATTGTACAATTTTCCGTCACCAAGTTCCCTAACTCATCTGCCACTTGTCTGGGCAGCTGTCATCTAAATCTACACCTTCCCTGCCCCTGTCTTCACCAGCCTGACAGCTGAAGCTGCAGCTGCTCTCCTTTCCCTGCCTTCCTGTGCAAGACTATTTTCAGATAACACCCCTGTAAAATGTAAAGGAGAAAGCCACAGAATAAAGTGCTGATGTACTCCTGCCTTTGCCAAGATACCTGTGTGAACACAGAAAAGAACCAAGATGCTCAGTGCAGAGGGCAGAAGAAAGGCTGACTGTATGTTCTTAATACCTCTTTTCTGGCATTATGGGGTGAGTTTCCTTTGACCTGTACCTGGAAGTGTAGCAAAAATGTCATGAGACACACACTAGCCCTTAGTGTAGGGCATTGCATCCCTCATACACTGATGTGGGGCTGCAAAGTCTGCATGTGCCATCTACCCTCTGGAAGGCCAGGGAAACCTTACAGCATCTCCTTGTAACAGAGGAGAACCTCCATTACAATCTCTGTTATATTGGTTACAGTCCTAGTCTGGTTCTCCTCCTTGAAAAACAGCACAAGTTTTCGTTTGCAGAGATACACGGTAACTGTGCAGCTCTATCCTGGAACTGTCTGTGAAGGGTCAGTCTTCCCAGTTCAGACGGGCTCTGTTTGGGAAAATAAAAGCATCTGGGAAAGAGCAAAAGGAGTCTCTAAATCAGTTCCTGATGCAACTCAGAGCAGTCTTTTCTTTTATTTTTAATTCAAGCAAAGTTCAATTGATACTGAAGCAAGGCCCTGCACAATGCAATTCCCAGATCTACTTTTCTGACAAAAGCCTGATAAAGAATGTGCTTATTATTAGTAGAGGGAAACTGGCATTGTGGGAGCAGGAGAGATTCACAAGTTAAACTAAAGCTATGCCTGCACTGCTGTGAAACTGGTCTAGAGACCAAAGACCATGCACCACATTTGCATCCTGGCCCTGTGGCTGCCATTCAGAGAGCCAACTGGATGCCTGCATAAACATGCTTGTTGACCCAGTGACTCACCAATTGTGTTCAGGCAAACAGAGTGCTGGGGACTCTGAAATATGTGTCTGGTCAACACCTGAGCTTGCATTTATAAGCTTACAGTCTGCACCATAGAGAAGTTTGACCTTGGGATATCTTCAGTCTATCCAAACAGAGCCTAGGAGTATTGAATAAATTTGATGGCGAACTATGAATATCTATGCTATGACCTTCTTACAATTGTGACCACTGACAGCTTTGTGGCGACCACAGATACTTTCTGCCTTTAGTAGTATCAAAGAAGCAACTTTCTTCTCATACAGCCCCTAAATATGCCATGTTTCACTTCATTGATTTCTCAAGTGAAGCTGTTGTGGAGGTGGAATCATGCACAGCCAGGTACGTAGTCATTGCTTAGTCTTGCATTTGTCCTGAGATCCATTGGGGATGCAATGCAGCAGTCTCAGTTTCACAAGATACTTGCAAGGCATAACTTCTCCAGGGCACATATTGAAATGAGATTCTGCATTGAGAGGAAAAAGGTGCACAGATTAAATGTGTGTTTATATACTTTTCAATTCTTTACTCACCATGAACATCTTAGTGTTTTTTCAGGTTATTTTCATCAGCATGCTCCATTTTCCCCATTTTAACCAATGAGAAAACAAAGCTTGATTCAAGCTCCCAAGCTCAGTCTAACCAGGGCCATGAAGTTTGTGACAGAGAAAGGACTTGGAATCTACTTTCCAGAATTTGTAGGACCTCATGGGATTTCCACATCAGATCTAATAGAGTTTTCAATGTTTGGGCCCAGCAATAATCCTGTGAAAACAAGTTTTCCAAGTCAGTGGAAGCTGCATGAACCACTGGATTTCCCTCTCTAAGATGCTAACCTCTGAGCTTACCTACAATAGAAACATCTGCTAGTCTAATTAGTTCACAGTGTTTGTTGGCTTTGCTGTTGGTGGGAAAAGCTGTAGCATGGATGTTGCTCTTTTGGCAATAGAATGCTGCTTTTGGTGGAAGACACTGCCTGGAGAATAAATGGAACCACTCTGGGAGAAGCACACCTTAAGGATCTATTTTAGGACTCTTAGTGGACATAAAAGTAGGTGATCTTAGGGAAAGGTATTGCACTATTGTATGCCTCAGTTTCTTTATTTGTAAAATAGTAACACAATGAGCCCTTGGTCTCCAGGTGGACAGAACTGTACAAAACCTGGTTATTTCTGTTGTTCTGGATGCTGCCCCTTGTGTATTATTGTCACAGGCTTTGGCCCATAGAACAATATGTTGCTGGGAAAAGGGGAGGGCAAAGAGAAACACCACAGAACCCTCTGGTTTCGTGTAAAGCGTGTTGTAGAGAAAACCACTATATCCATATTTTGTGGCTGAGGTAACAGGCCCTAGGGGACAGTATCTTGCCCGAGCTACAGTAAAGGTTTGTATTTAATGCAGTTGTCCTCCCTCTTCCCTGTTCTCCTCTCCTACTTCTTATACATGGTCTGCAATTCCATATCATAAATAAGATTTGTGAGCTCTTTGGGGAAATGGACTGTCTCTTTTCCTATACTTGTACAACTTGTACAGGGATATAAATAATAATAGTCATTAATGCTAATAATGTGTTTTTTAAACTCCTGATCATCCTTTGTCTGATAAAATAGCTACAGGAGAGAAATCCTGCTTTGAAAAAGAAGCTACTGGCAGAAACTATTAACATTGCAAAGGTTAGCAGAAGTCAGGCAGTGCCAAACTGTCTCTTCATGTTTTTCATTAAGTGTGAGTCTGCAATTGCATCTCAGTCTTATTTTTTTAAATAGTAGGTGAGCTGGAGGCTCTTCTCCAGCAAGTGTTCTGAGTGTTTGTCTTTCTTAGCACCTGGTATCAGTAGCTTGAAATAATTTCTCCCCATCCTCGTGTAGAGCATCTAGCACAACAGGCTTTGGTCTCAGGGAGGACTCTCCCATGCCTGCGGCACAGCCAATGAACAGCGGCAGGAGAAGGTATATGCATGCTCATAGAGACCAAGTAAGGGAAAGGACTGCCTTAGTGACTTTGCTGGTGAGGGTATCTGGGTCAGAGGCCATTGAGCTTGGTAAGAATCTTTCAACTGCTATTACTGGGCTTTCGAGCAGGTCCTCAACGATGCCTAGGAATGTGTGGAGCCCTGCCCACGCAAAGTGTACTCTCTGCACAGTATGGAAACCCAGGAGTTTTCATGCCACACAAACCATGTAGTATTTTCTAGGAACTATGATTTGGCCAGATGAAGACCAGTTGAATGCAACCATGCTTGCATGTTTTCTACTCCTCCGCGTAACGTGTTCCTCACCACCACAGGCTTGACTTCCCTTCCAAGGTGCAGTGGCATTCTTGCTAGGATGGGCTACAGACATAAACGAGGGCAGATTTGTAGGAGAAGTACTATCAGTTACTTGACAACATACAGTTAAAAGTCTGGATACACTTCTCGTCATGCAAGCCCATATACCCAGAAAGTCTGTTTTGATTTGCTCTTGCAGATATATTCTTTAGTTTAATAAAAGATATTGCCTGTTCTGACAAATCTTGCTTCACATTATTTGCCTTTCAACTCTCTATCCACTCTAATTTCTGCACTGGAACTGTTAGAAAAAAGGCACAAATTGTTTCTTCCACTAATCATAAAACAATCCCCCAGTCTCAAGTATCTTAAAGAACCAAACCCTTGCTTGCTCAAGCTTTCAAAAATATAACCAAAATCATAAGAATCCATCCCTTGATAAGAGATCAGGTCTGAAAAACATCAACCCAGGAGTTTGTAATTTTAGGATGTTGTGAACCACTGCAAAGAGACTCTAGCAATAGGAATGCTCACATGTCCTAAGCTCCTGCTGCTTTGTAGACTGTTAAGTATGGATGTCCCAGCATAAAAGAAAAATCTGTGGCATAAAAAATCTTGCTTCTTTTCTGTATTTCTGTCCGTGAAATGTCTTGCTGTCCACATATACTCAGGTGAGCTCTCATTGCAGACAGTGAGACTGATGTTGTTTGACACCCAAATTTCATTTGGGTGAGAAGTACAGACCCAGCAGTCATTTGTTTGGGACTTTCTTGTGTCAGGCATACAGAAAGGAGTGCAGTCACCCAGGCACAGTGGGCAAATGGCCATGTTTTCCTTTCCTGCATTATTCAAAGGACACGGGCAGGGAAGCCTAGGCATATGGCAGTCCCAGCTCTAAAGTCAACTCACACTATATCTAGTGAAGCCAACAAGCTTCAGCCTACAGGTGGAAAGTACCACCTAGGGAGCACGACACTTGACTTGTTGGGACCATGGGTCAGGAAACCAGGCTGCAGCATGCAGCAGCTTCTCTCCAGAGTACATGGAGGTTAATGGAGGAAAGCACTGGGCCCTCAGCTGTGGCTAAACACCTAAAAAGCAACACTGGGGATAAAAAGCTGCTTCCGGGCTGAGCAAGGTGTGTATCAGGGGAGCTGGGTGCTGTTTCAAGGAAACATCTTTAGTGTAGTGCTGCCTGGAGGAACAAACCCTGAAGGAGAAGGTGAGAAAGTTCTCTGTGGCCAAGAGCTGGTAGAGGTTTAAAGACCACAGTGCTACAAAAACACGGTTTGAAAAGGTGCTCTGTAGTGTTGCGACTCTGCACGGCCAGTTAATGCTGGATGTGGCAAGAGTTTTGCGATGTAAGTGCCTCTTCCTCTGGATTGTGAATACCCTGCTGTTTGTAAGAGCTGATCAGATTTTTATTATTTTTTTTCTCAGCTTGAAAGAGCTGACTCTTTCCCACAGAAAACATGACAACTCAAAAAATTATCTGCCAATTTTTGTTTTGGGTGCTAGCCAAATTTCTTTTTCGTGTTGTTGTTCACACTTGCAGATTTCCAACAAAATCTTGCAAATGTTCAAAGAGCGGAGGCCCTTTCTGCAGAACTTTGTGTGTGTGTGTGTGTGTGTAGTTTCCCCAGAGGCTGGGTTCTGCATGCCTGAGTTTCAGGCTTCCTCAGCATGGCCTGGGCAAGGTTCCCCTTGGAGAAAGATTTGGCACCATGGATACAGCATGGTAGACATGCTGATAACGTCTGCTGTTCCGTTTATTTTATATTCTAATTATGCGAAGATGTCAATGTGTGTGTGTGTATACACTGTGGGCAAATGCTTTATGTGAGATACAATTTATGTGACCCAACTTGTCGAGGATGTGGGTCTGCCATAGCTAATGCTAGGGAAACTCTCAGTGGTTCACACTGTACTGGTTCATGCAACACATTCGTCTCCATGTGTTCTCAGCTCAGTCCCCACTGCGTCATCACATGGTTGTTGAAACTAAATAAGGACTCTTTCCGTCCCTTCCCTCCTTCCACTGCTCTTCGAATGCTGCTATTATCTCGTTAGCTGGCTATTTCTGTGGATTTCTATCTTATGGAATTGCTATAGAGCCACATGTTACCTTCCTCAGTTGCTGGCCTGGCATTTATTTGTTAAAAAAAAGTCGCTTTCAGCTTGGAGCCTTGTAGAATCCCTGGTGGAAAAATCCTTTGCTTGAAGAAGCCTCAAAAAGATACTCTGCAATCTTTGATGGGTTTCACAGCAAGGTTGTAGAGATGAAGAGAGGTGGAATGAGGCAGGGGGGCAGTAGGATGCAAAGAGAAGCTGAGAGAGGGGAAGGGGAAGTGATATAGATTAGGAGTATAAAGTAGCAGAAAGGAAAGGTCAGGTGGGAAGTGTGATTTGAGCAGCGTTGGCTTCTCCTGAATATCAGGCTGAAGGCGACTGAGAAGTATAAATGCTGTTTTCCCAGTCTACGTAATGAAGCCTAATCAGGTGTGAGGCTATTTATCATGGTCTTGATGCACTGTGCATCCCTTTTAGGAGAACTCACACGTCTGGACACTGTGCAGTCCTTGACCTTGGATGGTGGTGGGTTTCACAGAACCACATGACAAATGAGTATTTCTTGCTGAGAGAACATCTCCTTCCACTCCCTTTCCCAAGATCACATGCCACAACACTCTTCTAAATTACCCTAAAACATGCTATTCACCGTAGATACCCTAGTCCCAAAAGACATGCCATGAAACCCACAAATAGAACACTCATTAAAAAAAGTATTAATACACACATCAGAGACAGACTTACAGGACAGGACAGTGAAACAGGAAAAAACCCTCTCCTGCAAAATCTGGCTCTTCTCTCCTGCTCACTTTGCCAGACTCTTCCAGCTTTACATTTCAGGACCACTCATTCTCTTGTGTAAACCCTGCAAAATTTGCTTGGTCAACTGTGTTTTCAATACTACTTCTATTAAAGGAAAAATAAAAAGAAAAAACAAACACACTAAGCCTTTTGCTAATGCAACATGACATTTGCACAGTTAAATAACAGTAATCTGAAAAAATCTGTAATGGAAAAGTTAAAAGTTCCTCCATCAAATTTAACATGTCTGCTTGAGAAGTATTTTATGGTAGGTTCAGTATAAAAACTTGGAAGAGAAAATATTATGTATGTGCTGCACAATCAAGTTAATATTGATATTGTGTGAAGTGACTAAAGCTAAGATGAAACAAATTAAAGTGTGAGTGCTTAAACAGTTAATAGCACAAAGCACATTTATTTATTAAAAAAATGGACAAGCATCCATGCACAGTGCATCTAAATGCATCCACTCAGCCTTAATTAAATACTTTTACTATGCATTAAAAGTAGCTGGCTTTCAATCATTCAGAGCTCTGTCAAAATCCAACTTTTTATTTTTTTAAATGAAGGATTATAGATGTGTTTTTCAATAGCTAATATTTCTATGGTTCATCTGGCTTTTGAATACTAGGGTAAGTGGAAGAACTGCAGTAATGTAAAAAGAAAGGGCTGAAGAACAAAAACTATTGTGTGGTTTGGGTTTTGCTTGATTGGTTTTGTTTTTTGGGTTGGGTTTTTTATGTTTAGGGAGAATTGAGTGTAATTCTTGCTTCTGTTTTTGGCCTTACAAATATGTAGGTAGCTGAGGGATTTGGCCACGTGAAAAGAGGACTCACCTTTGGCTGGAGATCAATCCCAAAGAATTTCAGCCCACAGAATCTGATACTCCTGCTCATATTTAGTAGCCTAATGTCCTGAGTAACCCCGTTGGTATGACTCAGCATGAGCAAGGGAGCCAAAATCCAGCCCTGAATGTTTTGGAAGGTTAGGAGTATGTCAAATAGATTGTAAGAAATAGCTGTTTCTCTTTTCAGTCATACTGGCTTGTCCATGGAAGTGTCAAGATGCTGCTACCTGAGAGAATGCTTCTTTCTTTGCATCTTCTCTCTGGACTTGTAATTACCACTGCCCATTCTAGATGGGAGTGATACTGGGTTCGGCATCATTGTGCACGAATTTCATCCCTATGCAATTTATGGAGCAGAGAACTAATTCTATTATTGTTTCAATGCAATGTCAATTACTCAAGAACTCTAAAGAGGATTGGACACAACAGGCCACAGGATACTCGTATTCAAAGTGTGAGATGGCCATGCAGTTGAGAACTGTAGAGTATGAAATCATCCACAGGATTGTAAGGAGAAATCTGTAGAGAAAGTAGTCTTTGTATGGTTGCATGTATTTGGTTTGTGTTGCAAGATTTTGGTAGTGGGGGGAGGGGTTATAGGTGTGGATTCTATAAGAAACTGCCAGAAACATCTCCTATGTCCAGTAGAGCTGATGCCAGCAGGCTCCAAGACTGACCCACCACTGGCCAAGGCCAAGCACATCAGTGACAATTGTGGAGCCTCTGGGATAACAGAGTTAAGAAGAGGAAAAATAACCCCAACCCTGTGCAACATCAATTGCAGCTGGAGGGAGGGGTGAGAACGTATGAGAGGAACAAGTCTGAAGACCCGCAAGGTCAGTAAAGAAGGAAGATGAGGAGGCTGTCCAGGTGGCAGAGCAGAGATTCCCCTGCAGCCCCTGGAGAAGACCAGCAGAGACAACATGTGATGAACCGACTGCAAATCCCATTCCCCATCCCCCTGTGCTGCCTGGGGGAGGAGGTAAAGAATTCTGGAGTGAAGCCCAGAAAGAAAGGATGAGCGGGGGGAAGGTGTCTTTAACATTTGTTTTTATTTCTCATTATCCTACTGTGAGTTGATTGATAATAGGTTAAACTAACTTCCCCAATTCAAGTCTATTTGTGAAAGAGTAGGAATGGATATAAGGCTGTATAATATATCAGATGTAGATGTTGGGCATTTGAGTAATGGATGATAAAGGTATAGGACAAGTTAAAGGACGGATGCTGAGCACATGGACAGTCATAAGAGTCAGAAATTTATAGTGCTGGTATGGTATTAATTTGCTGACTTAGCTGGTCCCTGAACCTGTGCTGGACCTTAGTGGAGATTCCTGCAACAACAGTCCAAAGTTGTTTCCCACTCCAAGACTACCAACTGATTGTCACCACTTTGTTTTGACACACTAATTTCCAAACACATCTTGAGTGGCAAGTTTATTTTTGCCTGTGTGCTCTTTCTGACCATGCTCTGTTGGTACTGGAGGACAAAAACTCTTTGAAAGGGAAACCATGAAAAATAATCGCATTCCTCCAGTTGACTGGAGCCAGTTGACTTTAACACACCCTAATATATTTAGTTTGATTTTCTTGGGAAATGAAGCCTAGCTGATAGTACATGTGTATCTGTTTGTCCATATGTTCTTCCTCCTAATACTTTTTCAGTGCAACCAATTTAAACTACATTTAAAAAGGGCGGAAGGCTAAAAAGTAACTTTGTTCCAGTGTGTGTCTAAAAAAAAAATGGTGATGAGGCAATGCCCTGCTCCTTCCACAAAGGAAAAAGTATGAATAATATACATGGCACCTGACAGCATCCAGCCAGGCAATGGTGACCACATTCTGTGTTGTGTTGCAGTGTGCATTTTGGTCCACCAGGAAACAAGCGCGTGTTTCTAGGCTGACCACAATGTGCTGTTTCTTTTTCCTACAGGGGATGTCACAGGGGACATGGTGGGGTCTGGCTTTCATTACAGCAGGGTGGGGGCGGATTTTGGAGACAGCAGACAAGAATCCATGGGGAAGCAGGCTCGGTGTATTCTGTCCATAGAACAGCTTGATCTACAGCAGTCTAATAAGAAATACTGCTGGAGTGGCATCATTAGTGACAGGAATCCTACACGCTTTCCCTAGACATGCACATTCACCTACCTCCATGTCCCAGTTCTCCATAGCATGAATTGGAGACTGTTATCCTTTGGTGGTGGCATTCTCATGGGCTGTCATGGTGACCTCAGTGAAAGGAGTACCATGACCTGAAGAGTGGCCACAGAGCTGGGTAGACAGGCCACCTGGGCTGTCACACTGCATCCCTGGGACTGGTCTCTTGAAAGTTACACAGTCACACTGTCTCCATGTCCCCAGCTGTGAAAAGACACCCGTTTGTGAAATGCCTAGAGAGTGACTGATGAAAACCCCTGTGTGAATGTTAAGTAGTACTTCATTACTGCTGTTTCTCTCACCAGAGGCAATGACTTTAGGGGGCAATAGAGCTAAAGGAGCTAATTACTCCTTGGGAAAAAAAAAAAAGTTCATGCTATGTATGGTAGGAGGAACGTGTATTTGAAAAGAGAGGGGTAGTAGGAGAAGCCTTCTGTGAGCAAACAGTGGCTTTGTAAGCTGGATTTCCTACACAGAAGGATTCTTTCTGGTCCCTCTGAAATTGCACAGAAGTCACGGGAGATCCAGCAGAGATTAATGCAGCCTGATGCTTGCTATTTTTCCTGGAGGCCTTGGCAGCTCCGTAATTACAATCAGGGAGTCTGAATCTCCCTCTGGCCCCCGTGTACTGCCCAACAATGACACCAGCATCAGAGAGACCCCTTGCTTCAGAATTTGTCAAGCAGAACTCTGCTGAGAAATCAGACCTGCCCCGCTGCATTTCTTCTCGTGTCAATGAGGAATATCCCTTCACCAAATAATCTCCCCGTGTCCACTGGAGCCTTGGGGAACCCCTGAGCCCAGTGTGGCTCATAGACCCGTGATCCAAGAGATACATTTTCAGAGGCATGAGACAACCATATTTCTATAGCATAACACACACATATATATTTATATATATAAAAATAAAATAAATGAGCTGGCTTGCAACACTAGGTGGCAGAGGTGGGATCTTTTCTGCTCTGAGCGCTGTCCTATAAGGCATTGCTTGTTTAAGTACAGTCGCATTTAGTTGGAGCTGCAGGAGAGAGACAGAGAGATTCTCTGTATTTACAGCCAGCGCAGTCTACGGCGAGCATCTAACCTGGTACCCCCCTTTTCTCCAGCACTTGAAGGGGAGAGTGTGAGGTTATTTGGAAATCTGACCACTGTAGGTCAGCTTTTGCTGCAACTGGATTGTCAGAGCTGGTAAAGGAGAGCCCGGGGGACTGAAGGGAGACACGAATCCCATTTTCTTTGAGAGAAGGGGGGGAAAAAATTATATATATATATATAAATTGAGAGAGAGAGAGAAGCGGAGAGACGGAGAAAAAAGCAGAGGAAGCGGAGCGAGTGAGAGAGAAGCATGAGGACCTACTGGCTGCACAGTATCTGGGTGCTGGGATTCTTCCTGTCCCTCTTCTCCTTGCAAGGTATGTGATAAGTTCTTTCTTGTAACCCCCCCCCCAAACCTCTCTGCTTGAATTGAGGCTGACGGACTGAGGATGGCCTGAAACATGGAGCTGGAAGCTGAAGCTTCCTCTCCCCACCAACCCCCTCCTTCCCCTCCAAACCTTCCCCCCCTCAGGAAATAAGCCAAGGAGAGATTTCTGCTGGTGAATCCTATGGTTAGAGGGCACTGCATGTGACTGACTTTGCTGCTGTATTTATGCTTTTGCAGAGGAGCACTTGGGGGGGGGGGGGGGGACGGGGGGGCCACAGTAAGATTTGCAAAGGCAAAGAGGGGTGGGTGAAGGTGGGTGTCCCCTCCACCCACAGTTGCTGTTTCTCAGCACTTTGGGTCACAAATACTGATGCTTCTTCACCTTCCTGAGATCAGTGTTAAGTTTCTTTCGTGTTTGGTTTTTTTTTTTCCCGTTTTATTTTTATTTTGGTTCTGCCCGGAGAGGGGGAGGTTAGAGGAACCTCTATGCCTCTGGTCTGCCTGCGAAAGCACTATGTCCTTCCCCTCTACCAGGGGAAAAAAAAAAAAAAAGAGTGATGGAGGAAAGACAGGATAAGAAAATTTGTTGGATATGGGGTTTTGTTCAGTGGAGAATTGCCAGCTGGGTTTCTTGCTTTAAGAGCCAAGTGTGAGTATGGAATTTAGTTTGAAGTGATGACAGGCATGCTAGCTGTTTTTGAGATGCTTTCTGTAAACAGGAGTTAAGGGTTAATGCATCCCAAGCTGTATGTATAAATACATGTCACACATGTACATATACTCATAGCCCTCCAAATCGCAGCTTGTACATGATCCACACTTACTTACACACACCAGTGGTCCTACACACACACACACACACACACGCTCATGAATATGGCAGGGAAGATGAATCAACTCACTCCGGCACATACAGTTCTAGCTCCCTAGCACATGCAATTCCTGGAGTGCCAGCCTGCCTCTCTCACGCTCACGTTCTCTCTTCCTCTCCCCCCTCGCGCTCCCCCCCCCGCCTTCAAGCCTTTCCTTGCGCGCTCTCTCTCTCTCTCTCCATCCGGCACTCTACTGTTCATGGTTGCTTGCATATAAAAATCCCTTGCCTGTCCTGCTGCACCACTCTTGTAAGCCTGCACGCATGCATGCATACACACACACACACAGAGTACCTTGAAGTTCTTTATTTACATATGATCACCTATCCGGCCTTCTCTGTGCCTCACGCTCTTGCATTCGCAGTGAGCTGCACCCTAGGAGGGCTATTTCACTCTGACTGTCTTCACCAGGCACGCAGCACTTCTCTTTCACTCTTGTGCATACTGGTGCATGAGTGCCGTGCACAGAGACATGCCCAGTCACAGCATCCTCGCTTCCCCTTTGCTCCTACTTCCACGCACAGTCTTGCATGCACTGGCCTCTTCTATTTTGCACCTACCAAGCAGATCCCCATACAGGCAGGCTCTGTGTCACACACATGCTTCCTGTGGCAGCCTCACGCTTACCTGTCACTATCGCACGCGCTCGCTGCAAAAGCCCTCAGTTTTTGCCACCTTCTCACCTTTACCAAATGCTCCTTTTTATAGAGTCTGGCTGCTCCTGTCTCTGGGCTGAGTACACATGCTTTTCACTGCCACGTATTTTGTTCTCTTAAACTTGCATTCTCTGAACTCTGAATTGCAAACCTAGCCCCAGCACCTTCCAGCTGACTTCCTGGCTGTACACTGGCTGTTTCTGACAGGAGAGGAGGATTTTTCCCAGCACATAGGATGTATGTGGCGTGAGAGGAGAACCAGCACTTGTGAAACATGAGTAGCTACTGTCAGCAATGAAGTTGCAAGGCTTGATGTGAACTCCCCTCTGCTCTGTAGGAATAGGCACGGACCCGTTAAGGAAGATGGGCACTGGCAAATCATACCGACTCTGAACGTTGCGTCTCTCTCTGATGCACGTTTCCCAGCCTGTAGTCGATGGCACTTGCTCCACACAGTGTTTCCAAGTCACAAGCCTTCCCTGAGTTGTGACTACAGCATCCCGATGCACACAAAACCAGGAGCTGGTTTAGTCCCTTCTTACAGCTGTAGCTTGTGCCAGGCTACAGGCATCTACAGGCTTTTACCTTCTGTTTTAGTGAGTTACTATCACCACGGTTATATCTGCCACATATTCTGTTTTTGAAGGCATCAAGGAAGAGCTTTTGAGGGCTGTCTTACCAGGCATCCTCTGAGAAGGCAGAGGCAACACAGTTGTCCTCCCTGGGCTTGGGCTTTGGGGTGGAGGGGGGGGAAGGGTGGGGAGGGGGTGGATTTGAGGGGTGTCTTGTAGACCTGGAGCTGCTTTTTCTACTGCTCCCAAAGTTCAGGTGTGACATAAACCAGACCTGGTCCACTGCTGGATCGAGTTCCATAGCCAGGAGTAATTTCCTTTCTCTGGTCTGGGGGGTGAGAAGATGGGGAAGCAGGAATATTGGGGTGCATGGGAGGAGCAGGGCAGCACAGACAAATCTGGAGGTATTTGAAGGAGTTAAAAGAGGGTGAGAAAGTGTTGTGTCCTTAAACACCCCACCCCCAAAAGAAAAAAAACCAAAAACAAACGGTTATTTCAGATTAATTGCTATTCACTGAAAGCTGTGCTAACAAGCCTTGAATGCCTCTGTAACCCTGCTGAGCACAACTCTGTGGAGCTTTTACCCTAGGAAGCCGCAGTAGTGGCTCTGACAGGCAGTGACCCCAGCCGGACTGATTCCAAGCGCTTTCTGAGTGCATCCGTCCGGAGCCAGCCAGCTGAGCCTGCACCTCTGCAAGCTGCCCAAAACTTATCTGTACCCTGGCTCCCCCTTTTCCTCCCTGCCCGCTTCGGGGGTGTACAGGTGAACGCACAACCAGCTCCTCGGCCTTTCCCTCTTCTCCCAAAGCCACCAAGCGCAGGGGTGAAGGGGAGCGATGCCGGCGCTGCTAAGGCCGAAGAGCAGGCGATGGGGGTGCAGGGGAGGAAGCACAGCTGAGGCTGGCAGGAGCCCCGCGGGCTCTGCAGTGCCAAGTGGCCAACACAAGCTGCCTCCCCCAGCGTCTCTGCCAGGGGACACGCAATGAGCTGCCTGCCCCCCGCCTGCCCGCGCTCAAGGGCTTTGGCACACACACACACACACACAGAGGCTTCGCTTTTTTTCCACTGGGTTAAAGGCTCCGAGGATTTTTTTTTTCAATTCTTGTTTTTTAATTTATTTTTTCTTTTTTCTGTCTCCTCTGTTTTCTTAATTTCATGTTTCAGGATTCTTGTGTTTTCTTGCTGCTGTGCTTCCAGTCCTCGCTCGGAGGCAGGTGGTTCAAAGGTGGGACCGTGGTTCCTCCTCCATGGTGCACTGGCCTTCCTGCCCTGGGGGGGGGCAGAGGAATAAAAGTACCTACATACCCCAGGGCTGCTGGTGGGTGGGATTTTCTAGGGGTGTGCTGCAGCTTCTCCCTCAGATGGATTTGTCTCTTAGCTTGATGTGCCTGGTAGCTTCTGATAAAGATCAGATTCTTGAATCAGTCTCAAAAGCTGAATTTTACTGTTTTTTTTTTCTTTTTCTTTTTTCCTCCCAAGTCAAAAAGTGGGTGTGTGGGGATGGGGAGGAGAAGAAAATTATTTGGGTTTATAAAAAATTGAATTTTAATAATTTAGAAGAATTAGGTGTTGATGTCTTTGCTTTTACGTACTATTACTCTAACTTAGCTGTCAATATGAAAAGTAATTTTGATTTCCCCCTCGAGGATTTTATTTAAAAAAATGAATGCCTTGACAAATTATACATTTTCTCCAGCATTACTTTACATTGAAAATTCTTCTAAACAAACTCTTTCCCTTGGAAAATAACAGCTGTTTCAAATCAGCAATTTCCTAAAAAATCCCAGCTTGTTTTAATGAACCTCCCCTACAGCCCTACCTCATTGGTTAATTGCATAAGATTTTGTGCTTTTTTTAAAAAAAAAGTTATTTAAGATACCTCCAGAGCCAAGTTAGTGAAGTAGATGCCTTGTGAAAGGACATGCAGAACTGGTCTGTGTATTATGGGCAGTGTTTATCTATGATGTATTTTTTTGAGCTGTGCAAGGGTATTCATAAATGGGGAATGAGTCCGATGAAAGAAACCACAGAAGCACTTGGGTGAGTTGGATGTTTTTGGGTTGATATGTAGTACAAATGTTATCAGTAGAGTCTCATGTTTTATAACATTACTGGGCAATGTGAACGTGAAAAATGATGTCTGTTAATGCATGAGGTCTGTGCAATCTATATGGGTGGAAGTGTGTACCCAAGTGTTTCTGTGCTGATAATGTGTAATGGATGGGGAGAACAGAGGGAGGAGCAGGAATGTGTGTGTGTGAGCTGTGACTTTGTGGTGTATGGGTAACAGCATGGGGTAATTGTGATGCAGTTGAACAACATTTAGACATTGCCAACTGGAGAAAAAAAGGTTTTTTTCTTGCTTCCCTGAATATACTTTTCTTCCTATCTGTTTTCAACTTTCTCTGTCAAAGAAGGCAGGAGAAGCTCTCACAGGCTGGACTGTATTGATGAGGTAACGACTCACTCAGCTGCCTTGCATTCCCTTAAATGATGAAGAGGCTCGATACCTAAAACAAAACACTTTTCTTGTAGTTTTAAGATGGAGAAGAGACAGAGAAGGCTTTTTATCTGCAAAGAGGGAGCATTAAAAAGAGATCTCAAGTGTTTCTTCTAGTCCTATCTTAGTACTTGCAGACCATTTGAGTCAATAATTACCACACCAGTAAGGACCCATTTCCCACAGTGGTTATAAATCTCAGTGCTCAGCTACCCTCTCAGAGGGCTTTATTATGATAGGTAGAAATTTGCTTCATCTTTTAGACTCAAAGATCTGTTATCATGCAAGAGTTTTACTAGTCTTGTGACAAATACCCTAGTGCCTATGTTTGTGTGAGCTCCTTTTCAGCCTGTGAGCACCAATGCCTACGCTAGTGGTCTGAGGAGGAGACAAGTTCCTTAAGAAATACTCTTTCCATCTACTTTTTCACCTGCAAGGACTAGATCTCCTTCCAACTAGGGTAAGGAATATGGGGGCTGTCATCCTAGGCTGATGGCTTGGCCTTGCCTTTGTGATGGGGACTGTCCCCATCCCTGAACCAATTTACCTTGTATAAGAACATTTTTTCTTGGGAATGGGTTAAAGCAGGGATCTTAATGTGTGGGTCCAAATGTGATGTAACCCCTGCAGCACCAGCTGGGTGCTTTGTCCAATTACCTAGAGAGGCTGGTGAGGCTGGGCAGATTGGTGAGGTGGTGTTGGTACAGAGGAGCTGTAGCACTTCTTACTGACCTGTATGCTATAAAGTGAAAGCAGGCAGCAAAAGGTGATTAAGACTGAAAGGAAGAGAAGCCCCCTTTTCTGGGCAGATCTGAATCCCAGATGGGGAAAAGGGTGAGCTGAGGTTGTTGACTGACAGAGGTTGTTAAAGGATTGAATAATCTGTGTGTTGTTGGACAAAGGCACCCTGGAAGACTCCAGGGAAAATCTTCTGTGTTTGTCTCTGAGTATGTGCTTTCCCAAAGACTGTCTCCTCTGCATGGAGGGTAGCTGCTGGGAAGATCAGGGTTTTGCTGTCTGCAAACCCTGTAGGAAGCATGAATATTCTCCAGTATCCTCTTTTCCTTAAAGAAGTGTGTGCCATAGGTTTATGTGCTCTTTGGACTCAGTCACCAATGGTTTGACAGCTGATGTGTTCTTCCTGCTGTCATTATTTTCTGGGGTAGACTCAAAAAATATCAAGCACAGACCATCTTGTCCCACTCTGAGGAGTATATAAGGGCAAGATGGAGATTTGTGTGGGTGAGCATGTGAGACACAGCCCTCCCATGGTGGTCGGGGAAGGGCAGAGATCCTTGCAGGCAGCATGGAAAGGAAGAAATGTGAATTTGTGATTCTTACAGAAAGAAGTAGGAAAAAGAGAAATCCAGGCTAGGTTCTGTGCCATACCATTGCACTGTGGTGCTTTGGCTGATGCTGAATATCCTGGAAGCTGAAGTACTTCCCTCTGCAGCAGCCCGGCATTTCCTATAGGGCAGCCCTGCCCTGCTTACCTGTGAGGATGGAGAGGGAATATCGCCACAGCAGCTGCTGCTTTAACTTCTCTGAGCCAAAAGAGTATTCTCCCCAGAGAAGGCTTGCAGGGCCTCACACTGGAGCATCTGGTTGGCCATATCTACTGTCTTAAAGTTTGTAGAAAAAATTCCATGTGACTATGTGCTGTGGGGAAAGGGCCCTTTAAACTCCACCTGCTTATCTGTCACCCACAGGCACAGAATTTTTGGAGTTTGCTGTAGTTGTCAGCTGTAGAGGTACTGGACTCTGAATGGTGTCTCTGGGAGGAGATTGTTTTGGTGGTAATACAAGGATATACATACTGAATTAAGGCATTGGTGTGCTGTGGGTTTTTTGAAGGGGTTTCTTGCCTTTTTTTTTTTTAAAAAAAAAGTTATCAGCAGAAGGTAGGCTTCAGAGGAAGGGTTTTGGCTTAAGTGTGAGCCTAATCTGAGCTGTGGGCTCACAGTCTGGGCTTTTGTCGTTCCTAGCTTATCTAAGTCATCCAAAAGAAACTCCTCTGAAGATGGCTTAATTCTGAAACCCATTCCTTTCTCTAGAGTCTGCCTCTGTGTGACCTCTTGGATGCAGGTTTCTTAATTTCTTTCGAGTCTGGCAGAGTGGTCCCACAAAGAGGGTAGCTATCTCTCTTTCCTGATGATGAGTTCTTGGCAATTGGGAGGGAAAACACGTGGCAGGCAGGTCATGAGCAGTGGGACAAGGGAAGGAGCAAAGAAGGCAAAAAATGGAAGGCAAGGCTGTGGAGTTTCCAACCAGGAAATCAATAGCATATCAGCATAAAGCCACTGGGATATGAGTATCTAAAGTGAGTGTGTAATCACAGCTCACTCCCCTCTGCCCCTTAGCACTTACATTGATAGTGAGTTGCAGGCTGGAACCAATTAATCCTTACAACCTGCTAGGGCAATAACCATGAATATTCTTCTCTATGCCCTCTGGCTACTGCACCTGGGTGGAGCTGAGCTTTGCTTGGCCCTTGGCAGTTGACCCAAAGCGACATCAGGAGTCAGAGCAAGGGTCTTCCTGACTGTGAGCGAGCCTTGCAGCCAGTGCACTGTGTTACCTGACTTCCACTTGGTGGGTGCCGGTGAAGTCGACCGTGTGGATATATACATGAATGTCTGACAGAGGATTTGCCTGCATGAAGGGGGGATTATTTCAAGGGGCGTTTGTGGGGGTTTGGATGTGTGAACATGTTTAGGCTCATGCCATTATGGGTCCATCAGTTTGTATGAGTACCTATTATTTGCCTCATAAAGCTACTTTCTTGTACAATGGGGTCACAACATCTGTTTTTATTTATGCCTATCTCTTTGGTCTGTGCATAAAAGTATGACCAGACACCTTTTAATATCTCTTCTTTGGCTTTTAAGAAGGTGCACATGCAAAACAGAAGGCGATGGTGGAGACATATGTGTGCACACATGTGTTTGCATGTGACAAAATGCCTAAGTTGTGTGGTAAATATGCTTGTGCTGCATTAACAAATTTGGTTTGGAGTTGTGTTTTGTGCAGGGAAGATGTTATGTTCAGTGGGTGAACGCAGCATGATTACCGATAGGGATATCTGTGTAGCTGGGCATGCTTTTGGAGTGGCCATTATTCATACCAGATTTGCATCCTATCTTGACATGGCAAGCGATTGTTGCAGTAAAACAGAGTTGTTACTGTGGCTTGGCTACCCTTCCTCATCTTTCTGTGATAGCCTCAGTGTAAGGTGGCAACTTAGTCCCGCTTCAGTCACCTGGACATGAAACACAGTGTGGAGAGTGGAAAGGACATGTTTGACTCCTGCACTTTTCATGGGAGACTTCCTGGGATTGGAGGAAGAGGATAGAAAGAGGCTTTATACACATGCAAGCTGCACTGCTTAAATTAGACTAACTTATTAAAAAATAATACAACCTGACTGAGCCAACCTTGCTTATGTAGTTATGCTATTGTGTACCATGTGGAAAAGGATTCCTGGGCTGGATGCAACCTGAAACAGTAAACCTGCAAGTCTGCACTTTGGCTGTACCTGCACTAATACACTCTTGCTGGTTTTACTACCTCTACAGCATGGATTCTGCCAAGTTTTGGGGTTAGCTAGCTGACTAAAACCAGGGTATATCTGACTGCAGGCATGCCCCTATGAGATGTTCTGCAATTCTAGATCTTCTGTAGAGGGAAGGAAACCATTTTTTTTTTCCCTGGAAGAGTCTTTGTCCTGTACAGTGTTAGGGCTTTTACTAACAGTAATTTCTCAAATTCAAAGAAAAATCTTAATCATACCAGCTCAAGTGGTGTAACAGCTCCCTCTATTCTAGGCCTGCTGAGAGAAGGGAAGGTAGGAAACATGAGAGCTAAAGTGAGGGTAGAGGAGCTCTACCCTCCATTTCTATCTATCATAGGTGCCTGCTAGTGACTGGTTTGTGTGCTATCGGGCAGTGACAGAGCTGCAATGGTTTGGGCTGCTAATAATAATAATTAATAAATAATAATAATTTAAAAATATCAGGCTGCAGCATGAGTCAAATGAGCTGTGGCATTGGCCCAGAGGGACCTAGAGCTAAGGTCAGTCTCCCTTTTCTTCTGGTTTGCTATGTGCATAAAGGAAAGGGAGAAAATGCCATTCTGGCTGGCCTTGCTCTGCCTGTCCTGATGTAAAGCTTTGTAGCAGCAGACTTTTCTTCAGGCTTCAAGGAACCTCGCAAGACTCCTGCCTGTAGACTCTGCTCATTCTCTGGTCAATCTGAAGAATTTCTGGTCTTTCTCTCTTCTGCTGCATGAAACAACTCAAAACCCCACAAAAAGCGAAAGGAGACAGCCCAAGCTGTCCTTGGTCCTGAAGCGTTGCTTGAGCTGCTGTGAAGGAATGGCAATGTGAAAGGTGCTGTGGAGACAGGAGAGTTCAAGCTCCTGTTTCCTTTACCACATAGCGGGGATTCTTAAGAGTGTCAGCTCTGAGGTTCTTACAGACCTGGGGATGATATGTGAGAAGAGGCTTTGAAGCCATTGCAAGGGAAGTCTTAGGAGGACCTTGGTCTAAGAAGAACTCTTCTTGTAGGACCGGTGCTTTTTCTTGGTGCTACCCCACAGATGTCCTGGGAGCTGGCAGGAACCTTGGAAGGTTTCTTACTAAACACTGCCTGATGTTCACCAGAACAGGGTGAGGGAAACAAAAACATTTTGCAGAATGTTTCTGCCTCACTGAATTGGCATTTTTCTAATAAGGAAAAAAGGTGTTTTGTCAGAAAAAAATCCACTTTGAGTTTCAAGAACCAGTGCTTAAAGTCTTTTCTGTCATGTGTTGTCTTCTGTCATAAGATTACATCACAGTCTCAACCATCATCTAAAACAAAAAAGTTCTGAAAACTGGCCTTCATAAGTGTGATGAAGAACTTGAAAATATAACCTGAGTGCAGCTACTAGCTGATGTCTGTCTTGAGTCTTCAGACAGCTGAAAGAGCATCCTCTGGGATATATCACTCCATTTATTTCCACAGGATGTTAGGTCTGACCTTCTCCTGATAATTCCTCTTTGGGAAAGGGTTTTCAGTACAGCCAGCAAGGACTGTGGCAGTCCTGGATCTCTCAACCAAGGGCTGCATACAGTTTCTCTGGGGGGGAAAATGCTCAGGAAAACAATTGCAGATATACTTGCCCTAATACCTCAAAAGTGAGTGTTTGTTTCTTGGTGAGACTTGCCACTACTTGATAAGACTGGAACCCGTGGAGCATGCATTATGTGGAAGGATTTTAGGTTGTGTTGTGTGCTACATTGGATAATGGGAACACTTGTTCACTTTGGCTTCTGAATGTTCCTAGAAAAACTGGGAATTGGAAGCTGGAGAAAACAGGGGGAGCAAATTCAGAAGACTACTCTTTTTAAAGAGAGTTTTAAAAGCTCTATGGAAGATCTACCCCCCTTTCCTTTGGATTTGGATTACCTTGAAAGAGGCCCAGTTGGTGTCACTGAAGGAACATCCATAATGTGGGACTTGCATCCCATAATGCTGCTGTGTCTGAACCAGAGGGTGAGCATGTGCATGTGTCTGTGTGTGCGTGGCATGTGCAGGGCCTGTGCTGTGATCACCAGAATTACAGTCTAGCCAGATAACGAGCTGTTGTTGTTTACAGCGCTTGGTTCCGGGCACTTCAATTCCAGAAAGATGTAAACAAAATTAGAGGGAATTCAGAGGATTGCAAGGAGAATGATTAAGGGGCTGGAGGGACTGACTTATGAGGAATGCTTGTGAGAGCTAAATATATAGCTGTTTTGGCTAAACGACTGAAGAGGAGCTATGCTAATGATCTAGGCATACTGGGAAGTCGTGAAGAATTGTCTAGTGTGGACTGAGAGCTAGAAGTGTCTCTCATGGTAGAAAACTTGGAGGATGAAAGAAGAAAAAAAATTGTCAGGAGAGAAAAACACTTAATGGAAGACGGAGATTAGGTGGTGATATAGCTTTGTTAAGAATTGTGGCAGAATTGCTGTCATTTGGGATATCTGAAGTTTGGCTGGGCAGAGCCCCGGAGAATAATCCATGCACTACAAGTTTGAAAAGGTCCCTCGAGGCACAGTCTAGATGCCTTAATAGATTTTTATGCTGTCATTAATTTCTGAATCACAGCTAATATTTCCAGTCTGACAAAGAACCATATTCTTTAAAGCATTTTTCTTTCTTGCCTTGTATTTCTGCTGTGATGCAGATACTGGCACAGGACAGGCTCATGAGGGTCTTCTGCTATATTAGAAAATGAAATCCTAGTTACCAACTGATTAACTGATCAACCAGTTGGAGTCCCAGTAACTTTGTCCTATCAGTTGTGCTAGGCTTTGACAGGTTTCCCATTGCCATGTATGATATCTATATATCTTCTGCTCTTTCTTTCTCTCACTTATTTTCAAAATGGTAACTGAACAGTGGACTGGTCCCTCCAGCCCAGAAGCTGATGTAGTTGGGCTTATATAATTTCTGGCATGTCACAAGAGCTAAGTCTTCTGAGGGCCATCTGTGAACTGGAGGGAGGTCAGCCCATGAGGGAGACAGAGGTAGAACAAGATGGTAGGAGATGACCAAGTTGGTCAGTGTTGGCATGAGGGGAATTGGCCACCTTGGTTGCTCTTATCTCTCTTACAACATCTCTCTGAATAGTGAAAGCTAAATGGGTCATGTTAGCTGCTCAGTTTAACACTTTTTTGGGGGGTAGGAGAACAGGCTGAATTGATAGCAAGTTTTGTGTATTTGCTGCACTGGCTGGCACTGTGACCTTCCAGAAGTAAAAGGTATTGCAGCCTGAGTGAAAAAGCCAGGATACATAATGGGAATTATCCAGACTGAAGATTATTTGTGCCATGGATGGAGACCAGAGAGAGTCCATCATAGTTTATTAGCTCAGGTACAGGACTATGCAAATTGCAATCTGTTTCCTGGGCAGAAAGCGAGGAGCACTGTTTTTCATTGCATGCATTCCAGACTGGTAAGTGTTGCTGGATCTTTCCCAGTTTGTGCAGGGCCAGTTTGATGGTCTCAGCAACCCAGCTCAGCAGTGCCAGGGAATAAGGTGTAGAGACAGTTGATTCCAATTGGAAGTCAGTGCATCTTAGCTTCAACTTTGATGCACCTTACCTTGACTTGGCACTAGCCTTGGTATGTGCAAGGTGGCTGTTGGTAATGACATCTTTACCCCATGCTCCCAAGAAGAGTGGGAGAGCTTGTTAGCTCAAATTTAGTGCAACAGGAGTACAGTCAGGCTCTAACTCTGAACTAGGGACAAGGAACACCGTACACTTGAGTTCTCTGCACTGAGCTTATTTCTTAAAGAGGAGATTGTAATGGGAAAAATCAGGAAGTTCTGGAAAGAATGCAAAAATCTCCCTCCCCTCTACCCTTTTGGTAGAGTTAGTTAACTCTGTGCTAGAAGGGGAAAAATGAGATATGTGAGAAATTCAGTAAAAAGAAAGGTAGAGGATTGGAGACCCCAAAGGGGAGAACCAGCATTGGCAGAGAGGAGTTGCTCTTGAATGGTCGGAGATGGAGGAGGTGCTGTTGGATGTGCACGTGAAGGTGGCGAACTGGAAATACAGTGGCCAAGACCAATGACCGGCTGTTCCCTGGCTGTTATTGAGGCAATCTGTGTGCCCTCTAGCGGCCATAACTCACGGAGGGAGCGCGGATTGCTACTGCTGCTACCATTAATCAAAGGCAGTATCTCCTAAAAAAAGCTCGGCTATAAATTTGGAGCCCAAAGGATGAGGGTTCTCAGTCCTGGCTCTCTGCAGAGAGAGGAGTGGGGTGAGAGCGAGATAATTTATCTAGTAATTGTGTTTGTTGCATGCAGCAAATGGATTTGTTACAGCACCTTTTAATCATTGTTCCGTGGGATTTTGCTAATCTCATTCTAACCCCGGCAGAACGTTTGTCGCTTTGCACCCAGCTGTTGAGTCAGAGCGTGATGCTGCTGCCTCCTTTAGATACTGGTGCCATGGCGTAGCAGCAGGAGGCCTTGAAACAGGTTCCCGCAACTGGTTGTACAAGACAGAGCTGTGGGGTTGCTCTGTGGGTTGCATGAACTGTAGCTCTGATAGGAAGAGACCCAGAAAGCTATGAGGAAGAGGGGGGTTGGTGGCAAACTCATGGCTGTATTGCTACGGGACGAATTTTTGAAGGCAAATCTCAGCATTTCAAAGCCAAAATCCCAAATAACCTAGGCATCCGTTCTCTAAAAGTTTCTGGTCTGGGTATCTAACAGCAGCACCATTTAACAGCAATCTTCGTAGGAAGGGAGAGTCTTCTCAGACACAATGTGAAAAATTTTTTTGGTTTACTATCATTTATATACTTGAATGAAGTGGATTGACACTATTTAGTAACTACTTTTGTTCGTAGTCAGACTTGGTGCTGTAAAAATGTAAATACACTGAAACAGCAACTTCTTGGGAAAATGTGGATGTTTAATGAAAACTGGTACAACAAAGGATTTCTCATGGCTAAGGTGGCCTTTCTGAAAGAAGTGGAGCCTGAGTCTATGCCAATGCAACAATAAGGCATCCGGGTCTACGTTTCTGCTCCAAAAAAAGAGCAGGACCTGGAATCTGGTTATCCCACAGCATACCATTGCATGGAGTCCTATCTGCTTTGGAGAGCCACCATTTTTAGCCACCATATATGTTTAGAATTAGTCCTGTGACTTCCAGCATTCGATGTAGGGCTTGCATTAATTGCTGGACAGGAGGTGAGCAAAAAGATCTGCACCCGCCACACAGACACGGGGCTGGGGAATGGGGGGGTGGGGTGGGGAGATGGAGGGGAAAGTTCATGCTGCCAAAGGCACACCAGCTCCCTGTTCCTGTGTTTTGGCTTGCTGCACTGGAGGGCAGGCTGTGGGAGAGCCCCTGTTTGTCACAGCAGGTGGCTGGGAAGTGCTTGTTGGCCCTGTGGGCAGGGTGCAGCGGTAGGACACTGTCCTTGCAGGTATTTCAGAAGGCAATACAGTGGGGGTAGTGCTATGGCTGTAAAAAAAAATAGAGAGAGCTCTAAATCCCTTGGAATATTCAGAGTGAAGCAGCTCTGTTGCATTTGTAAAATCTGCAGCGCAGTGTCAGCCTCCAGTCAGTATGGACAGTTTCTTTTTGGTCCTGATGTTGGCTCACTGGAGCAGCAAGCAAGGAGATGGCTTGGGTCTTTTCCATAGTCCTACATTAAACTCCAAGTATCCCAGTTTATCTGTTTCTTGATGCTGCAACTTTCTGGCCACAACAAGGGACCAGAGATGTTCTTGTAGCAAAGCAGATTATCCCAACAGCTTCTGTGATGTCAACCTCCTGTACCGAGGTCATTCCTAGAAGGTATTACCTAATATATTTGGAAACAATGAATTCTGTATTAAAGTTCTGCTCTGTGGCCTTATTTGTTGTTGTGAAGTAGAAAATTGCCTAACACAATTTCAAGGGTATGGGGTTTTTGGGGTTTTTTTTGCTTTTGCTTTTGGGGGGCTAGTGTTTTGTGGAAAAACAAGGAAGAAAAAGATAGCTGTAAGGGCTATTTGTCTGGTTTAGGTAGACCCAATGTGGAGTCCCTAATCCAATTTCAGGGAGCAGAGGCTTCAGGCTGGATTTATGCTGTCTCTCTCTAGGAGGTTAAAGATATGTCGTTTGATTTAATTGTCCTCTGCAGCCCCTATTCCAACTTGAGGGTAAGAAAATTCTAAACCAGTACATTTCTGTGAAGGGAAGAGAAAGGGGAAATGAGTTGTAATGCACATGTCCTCTGATCAAAGACCATTCAGCCCTACTGAGTGAGGATAACTTTACCTTTCTGGTGATGCTGTGAAATGCAGTTTGGTCCTATCTGGTTTGTTTCTTTTGTGAAGGGTACTCCAAATGGAAGATCTTCAATTCTCCTCATGATGATAGCAATTTTCTTATGGTGTCTGATCTGGGGCTTTAGGGTTGTATCTGGATAGCAAGGCACGTTATTTAGCTTGAAGAAACTGAAACTGGTGATACAAGCACAAGAAGTAAAGCCTCTACCTGAACTCTCAGATTCAATAATGTCTTGCAATACAGGCTGGCAGTTAGAAGAAATGCTTTTTCACATATAAACTTGGGCATCTTTGAGTTGCAAATGACTAAGAGATAATAAAACACACATTGCCACATTCATGTGGACCCTTTTAAAGATAGAACTGCACTTTCAATTAACTCTACCATATATGGCCAAAGTCAAAACTGCATAAAACTTTGATAATTTCACACTTTAAAAATGTATTGAAAAGTCTTATTCGTACATCTTTGCTGAAAATTTCATGAATTGCACATTTCCTGGTGTTAGATGTTCAATAAACTTAAATAATGCAGCAATTTACATCTGGAAGATTTGCTTTAAAACTGAAGACTGGCTACTTCTCTTCTGGATTGAGAATGCTCTTTCTTTTTATGCCTTCAACCATTAGAATGGACACTTTTGTTGTTCTGAAACTGTTAGAGATCTGTACCGACCCTTTAGTAGCAAAACCCTGTCATCAGGAAGATATATTAGCATATAGTTGGACATAAGCCTCCCATTTGTCTGAGCCTGATGTTACATCCTTGTGCATTTTATGGGTATCAGTGTTCAATCTATTGAGAAACTTTCCAGCAAAACTTTCCTATATTTTTAGTGTCTTCTCAGCTAACTGGGGAACTTGAGGGTAGAGGGCTGAGAAAGCCTGAATGAAACCAGTTTGTGAAATCCAGGATGGAAGTTATTAGCACAGAGTACTTCCCATAGAGTCACTGGGCTGCTGGAAACCTCTTACCTTGGGTCTTTAACATCCAGGGAACCTCCTGGATGAAAGTATGGGATGTTCTGTCCACTGATGCAGGAAAGCTCCTGGAGTAGCCTAGTCATCTCAAGCAGCATACTATTTCCATGCCCTATCCTCAATTCGTTAAACACTGGGTTTTGCCTTTATCTGACTGATGTCAGAGAAATAACTTGTGGTGTAAAGAACAACAATGTAAACAAAGCTCTCTAGAGCTTTTCCCTCCTTTTTAGTAATCTAGTTTAAAAGTCTTTCATGGTCACAGTCCTGGTTCTGGCCAGGACAGAGTTACCTTCCCCAAGCAGTCAACACAGGTGAGCTGAGCTGGCCCAGGCTGTTTTCCACACCACCTGACATCATGCTCCCATAAAAGGGGCTGGTTGCAGAGGGGTGGGTCCTCAAAGCTCTGGGGCACTCCAAGCGTGGTTGAGCACGAGCATCTGGCTGGTCACTGCTTTGTGTTATCACCTCATCGAGTTTGTAAAGTGCTCCTGTTATCACTCTGTGTGTGTGTGTGTGTGTGTATTCTGCCACTGGCTCTGTTGCTCCCCTTTCAAGGTGCTTGTCAGCAAACTGTCCTTCCCGACCTGAGGGGCTTTGTTGCTTTCTCCTTCCAAGGGAGGAGTGAGCAAGCAGCTCATGGTGTTCAGCCGCTGCCTAGGGCTGACTCAGGACTGTCACCCAGTCTTTTAATCCTCCTTGTTGTCACTGCAAGCAAGCTTAGGGTATATGGATGAACAGTAAGGAGGAAAAAATGGAGCCTGGGACAGCACTTCTGCAGAGAAATGTCTGTTCTTAAGGTGATCTGCTGACCGTGACCATGATGGTCTATAAGAGGGGAATTTAAAAATTGCATCAAACATCCCAACCATTGCTTATCATTAGGAGGTAGCTGCTTCTTTCTCCTGCAATACTGCTCAGTGGCCTCCATCACCAGTTGCATCTAAAGGTATTAGAAAATATGGTGCATAGTGTACTTTCATCTTAACAAAAATAGGCCAGACCTTGTTCATGCCAGCTGACTATGCACAAACCAAAGGCATCTGAAGTAATGAGCTAGGTTGGTGGCAGAGCAGAACCTGGAGGACCCATTCTCTGTCTAGTCCCCTTGCACTAGTGCTCCTGTACCAAGGGTAGTTTGGGTCTCCTTGGGCACTGAAATGGGCAATGCTGGTGACAGGAAAGGTTGAGGCACAGTTATGAGGCACAGGGAAGTGGTCAGGAGAGGGGGGGCTCCCTGGTGTATGTAATGAGATGTATGGAAGGTCTCTGGGGGAAGGAACAGGGGTGCATTTGACAGCAGTGTGGAAAACAAGAGCTTCTGACGAGCTTTTGAAGCCCTGTTTGCTTAATGGGAGCTCCTGCAAAGGCAGAGGCTGCATACACCATCAAGAGAAGATGGCTTCTCCCAGGGCCTTTGCAGCTGCACCGGGCTATGATAACAGAAATTAACTTCATCTCCTTTGTCTTGCTATCCAAGTGCCCCAGAATAGTAGTTATGAAAACAGTGCTGTTTAATATTGTCTTTGATCGAGCAATCCGACGGGAGCCCTGGGCTTGTTCTGCTCAGCTTTGTTAGTTTCAGACCCTAAGGCAACAAGCCGTTGCCTTCAAAGCCTAGGCAGGGCTGCATTAAGTGTGAGGCGTGCAGCAGAAATCCCAGTTTGTCAATTCAAATGGCACTCACCTAACAGCAATGCCTGCATATTTAAGTCTGCAGCAAAGAAGTGTGGGAAGCAGGGCACACGCAGCTATTCCCTCTGGAAAGACCATGTCTTGGGAGCTGGCAAACAAGGCAATGCCTTCAAAAGGAAACAATGTTGGGTGGATTTTTTCCATTATTATCCAGTATTAATAGGCTGGCTTTCTTGCATTTGCTGCCAGCTGGCCTCTCAGGATGTTTACAGCCAGGTAGACTTCGAAGTGTGTGCTGCAAGAGGACAGCATCACTATAGAAGGAAGTTCTTGTTCATCTCCTTTACCTGCTTACAGTAGAGATGGGAGTCTTTTCCCAAACTGCCACGCAGGTACTGCGTGTACAGCCTGGCCAACACCTCCATTCTAGTCAAACACACGGGAGATCACCAAATCTCGGGCAACCCCGATGGAGGGCCTGCCTAGGGATGCTGCGGTCCAGGTCTCAGGCTGCAGGGAATGCCAGAGCCTGCAGTTGCCTGGGATAAGAGGCAAACACCTAGCCTGTCTGAGGTGTGAGCAGGTCGATGACCTGCTTGCTTTGGTGGTACAACTAAAGGAAGAGGTTGAAAGACTGCGGGTGATCAGGGACTGCGAGCGAGAGATTGACTGGTGGAGTAGCTCCCTGGCGTCCCAAAAGGAAGACAGTCGGGATGACACCTCACACCTGAAGACGGTCCCCCCTCACTGCCCGTGCCAGGTTAATGGGAGTGACCCAAACCCCGAGGAGGCCTGGAAGACAGTCCCGACTCGGCGTCGTAGGCACTCCCCCTGCCTACCTACCCCACCCCCTCAGGTGTCCCTGAGCAACAGGTTTGGGGCCCTGACAGTTGAGGAGGAGGTACCTGAGGAGATGAATGGAGCCCCTCTGCCTCAGAGAAAGCGGAGGCCTAGAGTGAGGCGGTCATCTGCACGCCTTGAGACTGCCTCTGTTAGGCAAGAGAGGAAGGTAGTCGTAGTAGGAGATTCCCTTCTCAGAGGGACAGAAGAGCCAATATGTAGGCCAGACCCTACACGCAGGGAGGTGTGTTGCCTCCCTGGAGCCCGGGTCAGGGATATTACCAGAAGGCTACCAGGCCTGGTAAGATCCACTGACTATTATCCCTTACTGATAGTTCAAGCAGGCAGGGACGCAATCACAAAGTGTAGCCTGCAAGCTGTCAAAAGGGAATTCCGGGACCTGGGGCGCTCTGTTGAGGGGGGGGGAGCCCAAATAATATTCTGCTCTATCCCCACTTGTGGGAGGAGGGGCTCAGAGCAGGACAGGATAACCCACGAGTTGAATGTGTGGTTAAAAGGCTGGTGCCGGTGCAAGAACTTTGGATTCTTTAACCAAGGGATGGTGTACTCTGCTCCTGGCATGAGTACTGCTAATGGGGCTCACCTGTCCTATAAAGGAAAGCGGATCCTCGCCCAGGAGATAGCAGGGCTCATCGATCGTGCTTTAAACTAGTTAGGAAGGGGGAAGGGGATATTAAGGCGGCTGCCAGGGTTAGGCTTCGGGAGACACAACGGGAGTTGACGGTGGGAAGAGGTAAATACCAACAGCACAGTCGTGGACTTGGGGACGTTTTTCCACGTGAGAGTAGGGAAAATTCTGTGGACTGCCCTGAGTACTCCTCCGTGGAGCCACTTTTGCCAGTCCCCTGTCAGAAATCTCACTGTGGGCCGTTGAGGATACCTACATCTGCTTCACCACTGAACTGTCTTTACACAAATGCACGTAGCATGGGGAACAAACAAGAAGAACTAGAGATCTTTGTGCGGTCGCAGGGCCATGATCTCATCGCAATCACAGAGACGTGGTGGGACAACCTGGACGACTGGCACACTGTCATGGATGGCTATGTGCTTTTTAGGAAAGACAGGCTAGGGAAGCGAGGTGGAGGAGTTGCTCTTTATGTGAGAGAGCACCTAGAATGTGTTGAGCTCCACCTGGGGAAGGATGAACCTTCTGTCGAGTGTTTGTGGGTTAAAATCAAGGGGCAAACTGGTATGGGGGACATTGTTGTGGGAGTGTGCTATAGGCCCCCTGATCAAGAGGAGCAGGTAGATAACGCATTCCATAAACAGTTAGAAGTAGCCTCAAGTTCCCGGGCACTGATCCTTATGGGGGACTTCAACTACCCAGATATTTGCTGGGCAAGCAATACGGCCAGTCGTATGCAGTCCAGACAATTTCTGCAGCGTGTTGAAGACAATTTCCTGCTACAGATGGTGCAGGAGCCCACAAGGGGAGGGCGGCTGCTGGACCTTGTTTTCACTAACAAGGATGGACTTGTTAGGGAAGTGAAGGTCGGGGGCAGCTTAGGGCAAAGCGACCATGAAATGGTTCAGTTCATGATCCTGGGTGGAAGAAGCAAGCCAAAAAGTAGGATAGCTACCCTGAATTTTGGTAGAGCTAACTTTGATCTCCTCCGCCACTTAATGGGGGCTATCCCGTGGGCTACGCTGTTTGAAGGAATGGGAGCCTGCGAAAGCTGGCTAGCATTCAAACAGCACTTCTTCCAAGCACAGGAACGATGCATCCCTTTGAGGAGGAAATGGGGAAAGAGAGGCAGAAGACCTGCATGGATGAACAGGGAGCTATTGAGCAAACTCAAAGAGAAGCAGAAGATCTATGAATCTTGGAAAAAGGGTCTGAGCACCTGGGAAGAATACAGGAATGTGGTCAGGGCCTGTAGGGATGCAACTAGGAAGGCTAAAGCCCTCTTGGAAATTAAGCTGGCAAGGGACATAAAGGATAATAAAAAGGGGTTTTTTAGACACGTGAACAGTAAGAGGATGTCCAGGGATAATGTAGGTCCCTTGCTGAATAAGGAGGGTGTCCTGGTTACGGGGGATGCTGAGAAAGTGGAGATATTGAATGCCGCCTTTGCTTCGGTCTTCACTTCAAAGGCCCCCCGGGACCCACAGACACTGGATGAGAGTAGGACTGATTGGGAAATGAAGAATTTCCCTCTGGTTCAAGTAGGGGAGGTCCAGGAGCGGCTCAAAGGGATTAATGCACACAAATCCATGGGCCCAGATGGGTTACATCCACGTGTGCTGAGGGAGCTGGCGGAGGTGATTGCTGAGCCGCTCTCTATCATCTTCGACAGGTCTTGGAGGACAGGAGAAGTGCCTGAAGACTGGAGGATAGCCAATGTCACTCCAGTCTTTAAAAAGGGCAAGAAGGAGGAACCTAGTAACTATAGGCCAGTCAGCCTCACCTCTGCCCCTGGAAAGGTAATGGAACAGCTTGTTCTGGATGCCATCTCCAAGCAATTGGAAGAGAAGAAGGTCATGAGGAGTAGTCAGCATGGATTCACTAAGGGGAAATCGTGCTCGACCAACCTCATAGCCTTCTACGATCTCATGACAGGCTGGGTAGATGGAGGGAGAGCAGTGGATGTCATCTACCTTGACTTCAGCAAGGCCTTTGATACTGTCTCCCATGACATCCTGATAGCAAAGCTGAGAAAGCATGGGATAGATGAGTGGACAGTGAGGTGGGTTGAGAATTGGCTGTCGGACTGAACCCAGAGGGTTGTGATTCGTGGAGTAGAATCTGACTGGAGGCCTGTTACCAGCGGTGTTCCCCAGGGCTCAGTGTTGGGTCCAGTCCTGTTTAATATCTTCATTGACGATCTTGATGAGGGAATAACATCCACCCTCAGCAAGTACGCCGATGATACAAAGCTGGGAGGAGTGGCTGACACGCAGGAGCACTGCGCTGCCATCCAGAGAGACCTGGACAGGCTGGAGAGCTGGGCAGTGAGAAACCAGATGAAGTTCAACAAAAGCAAGTGTAAAGTCTTGCACCTGGGAAGGAACAACTGTTTGTATCAGTACAGGCTGGGGGATGACCTGCTGGAGAAGAGCTCAGTGGAGAAGGACCTGGGGGTCCTGGTAGATGACAGGTTGGCCATGAGCCAGCAGTGTGCCTCGGTGGCCAAGAGAGCCAATGGGATCCTGGGATGCATCAGGAGGAGTGTAGCCAGCAGGTCAAAGGAGGTGATCCTCCCTCTCTACTCTGCCCTGGTCAGGCCCCACCTGGAGTATTGTGTCCAGTTCTGGGCTCCTTGGTATAAAAAGGACAGGGATCTCCTGGAAAGAGTCCAAAGAAGGGCTACGAAGATGATTAAGGGCCTGGAGCATCTCCCCTATGAGGAAAGGCTGAGTAAGCTGGGACTGTTCAGCCTTGAGAAGAGAAGACTAAGGGGGGACCTAATCAAAGTTTATAATTATCTGAAGCAGGGGATGCAGGGGGAATCAGCCAGCCCCTTTTCAGTGGTCTGTGGGGATAGGACAAGGGGCAATGGCTGCAAGTTCGAGCATAGGAAGTTCCGCACCAACATGCGGAAGAACTTTTTCACAGTGAGGGTGACTGAGCACTGGAATAGGCTGCCCAGGGAGGTGGTGGAGTCTCCTTCACTGGAGATATTCAAGACCCGCCTGGACGCCTATCTGAGCAATATGAGCTAGGGAGCCTGCTTTGGCAGGGGGGTTGGACCCGATGATCTCTCGAGGTCCCTTCCAACCCCTACAATTCTGCGATTCTGTGATTCTGTAATGTAGCCAGCAAGAGGCAGCTCAGAGAGATTCATTTGCTACTTCTTCAGCAAAGGATGTGATGATAGTTACTGAAAAAGATCTACTAGTGGTAGTGTATATGGTGTGTCTCATGTAAACCAGAAGGATAGAAATAGCTCATCTGTTTCCAGATGAGTGGTTACCTGAATGCACTATAACTCATATGGACACAAATCCAGGAACTACAGACCAGTCAGCCTCACCTCTGTCCCTGGAAAGATGCAGGAACAGGTCATTCTGGAGGTCATCCTTAAGCATGTGGAGAAGGTGTTTATTGGGGGTGGTCAACATGAATTCATCAAAGGGAAGTCATGCTTGACCAATCTGATAGCCCTCAATGATGGCATGACTGGCTGGGTGGGTGAGGGGAGAGCAGTGGATGTTGTCTACCTTGACTTCAGCAAGGATTTTGACAGTCTCCCATAACATCCTCCCAGGCAAGCTTAGGAAGGGATCTTAGATGAGTGGACAGTGAGATGGCTGAATGGCAGAGCTCAGGGTTGTGATAAGCAGCATAGATTTTAGTTGGAGGCCTAAAGATAGTGGTGTGCCCCAGGGATCAGTACCACATCCAGTGTTGTTCAACATATTCATTGAAGACCTGGATGAAGAAACAGAGTGTACTCTCAGCAAATTTGCTGACAATACAAGACTGGGAGGAGTGTGGCTGCTGCAGCAGAAGGTTGCACTGCCATTCAGTGAAACCTGAACAGGCTAGAGAGTTAGGTGGAATGGAACCCAGTGAAGTTCAAGGCAATTGGAGGTGTCTGGGGAAAGGAACAGGGATGCATTTGACAGAAAGTATAGGGTCCTCCACCTTGGGACCAATAACCCCATGCAGCAGTAAAGGCTAGGGGTTGGGAAGCAGCACTGTAGAGAAGGACTTGGGAGTCCTGGTTGACAACAAGTTCTACATGAGCCAGCAGTGTGCCCTCATGGCCAAGAAGGCCAATGGTAGCCTGTGTGTGTTCAAAGCATAGGCAGCAGGTCAAGGGAGGTTATCCTTCCCCTCTACTTTGCACTGGTGAGGCCACAACTGGAGTGCTGTGTCCAGCTCTGGGCTCCCCAGTTCAAGAAAGAAGGGGAACTACTGGAGAGAGTCCAGTGGAGGCCTATAAGGGACTGGAGCACCTCTCATGAGAAAAGGCTGAGAGAGCTGGGGCTGTTTAGTCTGGAGAAGAGAGGACTGAGAGAGGATCTTATTGACGCTTATAAATATCTGAAGGGCAGGTGTCAAGAGAATGGGGTCAAACTCTTCTCAGTGGTGCCCAGTGACAGGACAAGGGGTAACGGGCACAAGAAGATCCACTTGAATATGAGGAAAAGCTTATTTACTCTGAAGGTGGAAGAGCACTGGCACAGGCTGCCCAGAGACATGGTGGAGGTCCTTTTCTGGAAATACTCAAGACCCCCTGGACACAAACCTGTGCAACCTGCTCTAAGTGATCCTGCTTTAGCAGTGGAGGTAGACTAGATGCTCTCCAGAGGTCCTTTCCAACCCGTGCTGCTCTGCGATTCTGTGACTACTAATCTTTTTGTAGGCAATTCTGAGAGATAGGACTCTGCTGAGCCAAGGACTGGTGCACAGCTTCTGTGCAGTTTCTTTCATCGCCCAATTGCAAGACTCACTCTGCTTTTTTTGCCCTCCCTGTAAAACAGGGATGGGATCAACTTTTGGGTGGTTGTATGGGGTTCATGAAAGTTAAAAATAGGGAAGTGACTCTTATGATATCTTGAAGAGCCATCTTAGCTTACTTGGGACTGGAGACCATGGTGCTTAACTTAAATCTTTAAGTCTGTGTAAATTATGTTGAGGGTCAGTTTGATCATGAAGTGTCCTGGTACCTGCTGTGCTACTTTCCCCTTCCTATGGAAACTGTGGGGTCCCACTGAAATAAAGGGGTACTGTATGTATAATGATAGACATGCAATTTATTATAATAACATTTGGGAAGTTGAAGGATTTCAGAGGCAAGTAAGTTCGTGATAAAATTTCATATGACAAGGATAACACTTGCCATTACTGTAGTCAGGGTAAGATTAAGACAGGTTGCATAAACACTTCAGGTATATGCTCTGAAATCTTACATAAGCCAATTCATGTTCATTTTTCAAGACTGGGTGTTCCTGAGCATTGTCTGAGAGGGAAAATAGAACAAGGACCTTTTTTCTGTCCTAGCAGTGCTTGTATGGAGGAGGTCTTATGTGCAGTGATGTTCAATGCTTCTCTTCAGTCTAGTAGGAAATGAGAGTGACTAACCCTACAGCATGCTCTCCTATATCTTTTAGGAAAGACCAGGAAAAATTCTGGACAGCAGCTGGAGTTCTTCTGAGAGACTCTGTTTCATTGCTTGCCTCTTGAATTTATTGCTGTTTCTTTGATCATCTTCCAATAGAACTTCTATTTTCTTCTCTGTACCACGTAAGGCAGCTCAGTGATGGTGAGAGAACTTCATTGATCAAACAAGCAAGAGGAACATAAATGATGGCAAAAGCTGTGTCAGTTAAAGGTAACTGAGGACTGCAGAGGGAGTTACTTTGCTGTGATGAAATAATTTATTTTCTCTCTCTGAAGCTGCTCAAAAAATGACAGCCACAGTTTTAAAAAGGTCTGAGTGTGAATGACCCAGGGTTTTGCACTAAGAACCAAAATTTTGGGGTCCCTATCTAGTTTAGTCCTTGATAGGAACTAGTCATGTCTCAGCACTTCCATGTTGCTTTCTGTTAAAGGAGCATAAGGATTTTGAAGAATTTTAAGAATAGGTTTCAGATAATCAGATGCTGAAAAAGTACAAAGAACTTCAGATTATGAGTTACAGGAGAAAAGATTCAGCGTGTAATTTCTAGCTTCAGATCTCAGGAAGAGCTGCTGGTTGCAAAGGAGGTGGATAGGGGCGGGGGGTGGGGGGAGGAGGGGAGGGGGGAAGTAGGCTGGAAATTAAAATAAGCCAATATCCAAAACTATATTTTAATTGAATTTTCAATATCTTCACCTTGGATATTATCATACCAGACACTAAACCCATACACATTATTCTGTAACCATATACTATCTACAAAAAAAGCACCAGCTATTAAAATGGGAGAGTATAAAAAGCCCTTTCAGTATGCCTTCAAAATTCTTCAATGCTGTTGCTTATGCAATATTTTCTATTTCCGAAAGCTTAGAAGCCTGGAATTAAGTAAAGCAAAAGCCTTTTTAGGTTGGCAAAGCAATTCCTCCCCACTTGACCAGTGCAAGCTTTTTCAGTACAATGACAGTTAAAACCAGCCCCCTCAAATCCATGCTGTTTAATTACAAAGGAAAGCCACAGTATTTCAGAATGGAAAGATAGGCGTTTGGTAAGATACTGGACTGATCCTCGGGGGACCTGAGCTTAATTCCTGCCTTTGCCACAGGCTTTCTTTAAGTCAGTCCATTAATCAGGATATGCCTTAGCTTACCTGTCTATGCAACGAAAATGAAGACAAAGGAAGTTCCTGCCCCATATTCCCCCATGCATAAAAGATGTTCTTTGTGTGATGGGTCCCAATCTTTTCTCTGCCCTTCTTGCTGCAAAGGTGCCCACCTTCTAGAAGGGAAGCTCAGCTGATGGAGGCTTGCTTTCTTCAAAGTTTTTCCAGGTCCATGGATAAACGTTGCACTATTCTGACTTAGACTGAGGCAAAGTCACTGCAATAAAAACTTGCAGAAGTTAAACCTATTAGATCACGGAATCTATCTTCTAATTATCCTCTCTTGTACCTTGCAGAGCAGAGTGGTAGGCCATGAATAGTTAAGGATGCAGTTGAGTTTTCATTATGGGGCTGATCTTTGTTTCTTGATAGTCATCTCAGATACTACAAAAAACTTGACAGTTTTGGGGATGTCAGCATTTTTTTACTGAGGTTGATCTGGTTGATATTTTTATGACTCTTGTGTGTTGAGTTTTTTTATTTTCTTAAAAAAAGTTTATGCAATTTTAACTGTAAAAGTATCAATGAAATCACAAAGAATCTCTTTTTTCACATCGGTTTTTAGTAACAATATGGAAAAGGGGAGGAAAGAAGAGGCATTTTCTTTTCTTGACTCAAGATCAACAGAGTTGGATTAAAGATGTGTCAACCAGGCTTTAATTTTTAAAATAGAATTCTAAATAATGAGATCAAAATGGTTCTGGTGAGCAACTTCTGGTGTAGGCTTTCATTTAAAAAACAAACAAACAATCAAAACCCAAACAAAAAACCTCTATACCACATTATTCTGTCTCTAACACTGTCTCTATCCCTTTTCCCACATCAAGAGGGGACTTGATCTAATCACAGATCCCTGGAGAGATCTGTTATTGCTGAAAGGCAAAATGTTGCCACCAAATGCTAATTAGAGAAGCTGATTGGACATTGCCACTTTTGTAAATTGGTATTTTTTCAAAGGCTCTCCAGCCCAAGGTCCCTGCTTTGGGCAGGAGGAAAAGTGAGACAGTTACCTCTCTGTTCTAACTTCCTATGACCAGGAAAATGGGAAGAAGGATGGCTACTTCTCCTGTTGTGTTCTTCTGTCATCAAAGAGCATGGCTGGACCCTTCCCCTATGCCTCTCCTCAAACACTTCAAAGCTTTGGCAATGTTGGAGCTGTGGATTGGTTGGGTTTTAAGAGAGCACAAGTTGTGAGGCACTTTTAGACTGAAGCCGTGCAAGGAACAGTGGAGAGAAAGGATGCAGGGAGAACATCATAAGCAAGGCTGGGCCCAGTGGTACCCATTTCTTGACTGGCCAAAACCATGTGCATGGCCTACCAAAAGCATCGGAGTTTATTGCAGCATGCTTTGAAAAGCTTTGTTTTGCTCTATTCCCTCTTCCCTCACCTCTTCCCTTTTTGAGCTTTTGCAAGATGTCTTGGCGAGACAAGGGTTCTTCAAAACCACTCTCGAACAGGGTTGACATTTTCTTGTGTTTGCAATAGCCTGATGAGACAATGTGGGAGTGAGGTTGCACACTTCTCCTGTGTTTTGTAAGAGGAAGGAAAAATCTTCAGTGACAAACTAGCGTTCTTATGTGTTGTGACAAAGACTGGAAGCAATTCTGTTCAGTCACTGAACTCACCTTGACTCATCTCATGCAAATGCCATAATTCAGGAGTTCTTAAACAGCGGTCTGCAATACACAGCCATTGCCTCCAGATCTATATCGTCTGTTGTGCTTTCAGCTAACTGATGGTAAAGGTGGAGGATATCCCTAGGGAAACAAAAGGCAAGCTCTGAATTATCAATGCAATAGTTCTGGGGCTATAGTTTCTTTGCCAAGAACAAGGCTTCTGTATTACTGGTCTAGTGTGTAATTAGTGACTAATGGAACAACAACCCCCAGTATATTAATTGCTATTGTAGCTGTATACAGAGCATTGTTCTCTCTCTGACAGACATATAAATTGTGTGCAACTACATTGTCCCTTCCAGAGTAGCTCTCTCTATGGTTAGGTGTCAATAATGAAAAGCAGCCCTTCCTTGAAGAGAGGTACTGTTATGTTTGAGGGCTTGTTTAGGCAGAAGCACATAGGGAAGTTGATCTGAATTAAGAAACAAGGTGGGTTTCAAGTGGATTATGTAAACTGTATTAAACTGATGTGTGCACACACACTCTTGTTCAGAATTAAGTGGCCTTCATTTGATTTCGTTTAATTTTCCTTTAAAGGGGATTAAACTAAATCGAATTAAAGCCCTTTTATTTCTGGCTGAAAGTGTGAACATTAATTCTCCTGTGATCCATAGCCAAAGTTCAGGATGTTATTTTCCTAAGAAGAGGACAAAGGTTCTCTTGGCATTCCTGGACACTGTGCTGAGCAAATGTGAAAGTTGCCTTAACTATCCATTTTAACATTCTGAAACTCAGTGTGAAGCTCATCCTTTCATACTTTTTTTTCCTTCTGAATCCCCCGTGTAACTAGTGCAGAAGGCTAGTGAAAGCATATTTTTAGACAATATTTTTACTTAATTGGTATAATGTGGGAAGTGTTGTATTTTTTTAAATACTGGAGACTTAACTCTTCCCCACAGTGAAGTGGAAGCCCAGAAAGCATAAGTAATTTCCCCACAGAAACCCATCACAAGCTGCCTATAGAATTGAGCCAGAAATTTGCTGTCATAGGCACCAGTACCTGGCTGCTGTGCAGACCTCTCTGTATGAACCTGTGTGTCCACGTTCTCTTGTTTGGGTCCTCTCATCTTTCTGAGAGGAAACCTTGGTCCTGCAGCTGCAGAAGAAACCTTTTCCTCTTCCCACTCTTATCAAATAAGATAGGACAGCCTATCTGGTGTAACTGCTGTTAGACTATTTCTTGGAAGCCTTACTGAGAACTGATGTTCTCCACTGCTGAAGATCTACTCTTCTGACTTGCTGTCTTAGCTGCTTCCTGGGTAATGGAGGAAAACAGCGAGTATGGGACTCTCCTCTCTGGGCAATGTGGCTGAACTGAGAGAACATGAGCGGAGCAGTTGGAGGGTGGGGAGGAGGAAGCCAAGCCCCAAGATCCCCTTCTTCATGCAGAGAGCTTTTCATGAAGTCACGTCAAAATGAGCAGGCAGGCCGTGATTTGAAATGAAATAAACCTTTGGAGCCCTGGAGTTTTGATGTACTGTTGATAAATGGATTCTGTTCTTATTCATCCCACTCTTGCATGATGAAGAAAGAAACCTTTTCTATGAATTGACCCGTGTTTCTTTCAACTCTACCTTTCTAGACAGAGCTGCGGTGAGCTCCCAATTCCGTGACTAGTTAATCCTGGCCAGGAGTTATGAAAACCATTGGTATTGACAGCCAGGATTGCATTAATGGAGGAGAGCTGTATTCAGCAAATTCAGTGAAGAGTTTCCTTTATACTTCTTGTAACATAGTTCTGCGTTTCCTTAATGTAACACACTACAGTTGTCTAAGTACTTAAATCTGCATGGGCTCTCTTATGTTTATTAGAAATAGCAGAGCCAATTTTTATACGCATCATGAACAGTGTGTCAGAGGCTAATGAGAGCGTGTATTTTCATTTTTTTGCTTTCATGAGAAAGCCAATGTTTTCTCAAACACTAACAGATGCATTTTCAGTTCTTACAATGAAACCTCAGCTTAAAAGGTCCAGGCATTGTTCAGATGCCACTGTCAGCTGGAGGAATGTCACCTCAAATACAAGAGCCACCAAAGTGCGAGTACAAAAGAAAACAACAACTGTGCTGTAACCTCAACAGAGCACCAAGTGTGTGGTTCCATATCTATGGGCTTGAATTTTTTCCCATAATTCTCAGGTGAGGAGGTTTTAGTTCTATGCATGTCTGTTTTTGTGGCATCTCCTGTTTTCCAAGCATTCATTTTGTTGATGGTCTCACTGTTTGGTTTATCATGTGGTTTGGATTGAGTATTTACAGAGCTGAGGAGGGAAAACGCCATTGACTGCTTGACAGCCAAGTGCAACATTAAGCTCTGCTGGTTTTGTGCTCGAGCATCTTCAGTGAACACCTATGGTAAACTGTGCTTGAGAAGTCTTCTTCCATATTAGTACATTTCTACTATTTTCAGACCTAACCTCAGCTGTTATAAAGTTTTGAATTTGCCATTGTGTTGCTCTCTCTGTTGGTGTGCTGCTTTTGTGTTTTGATTTTATGTCTTTGTGGAGGCCATTATTAAAAAGACCCCATCTTGCAGCAAGTGACATCCTCCTACATACTCCATGTAGTACAGAGAAGATGACTGACTTGTTTTAAATCAGATATTGCTATGAGGTGCTGTGATAAAAAATGACTTTTTAGTGAGAACCATTTTATATAGTGATAAGCAAGAGGCCAAACTTCAATGTTTGTTCTCTAGCTATAAAAGCCCTGGAAATATCCCCTGTGATCCTATACTGGTTAATCTCTATCCTAGTCTGGTGCACACAGCAAGTTCTTACTGTTTTAGGTAGACATCTGAGGCACGGGTGCCCTGACTCATAAGGAGGAGGAGGTGCTAATGCAAACACGATGTCAATGGTTGCACAGAGCTTATAGGATATAATTTGCTGCAGTCTGACATACTCATGGAAGTCACCAAGCACGTAGTCTTTTGCTTCCTGTGCTACAGTCCCAGGCTTTTAAACCCTCAGTCCTTCTGCAGGGAAGATCCTGTTATGCAGATTGAATCCTATTGACTAATTCTGTGATTGTCTTTAGAAGAGGCACTCTATTTAGGCAGGGCAGAAGGCATTCTGGTCAGTGAAGGATAGCAGACAAAAGACAAGTGATTAAGGTATACGTGGATAAAAATACAATGAACAAGATTTCATTTTTCTATATCCATTTAGCTTCACTTATGGATATTTAATATTGCTTTAAACTTGGCTTTTTGTGCAACTGGGTTTGTAAGCTACTATTAAGGCATTTAAGTAGCCTTTAGAAACCTGGGCTTTGGCCACTCGGGAGGGAAGAGCCCATCGGTTGTCAATGAGATTTGAACTCTGATGCATCTAAGTAATTTGTGAAAATGAGTCGTCAGTCTGTGAGATGCCTGGGCCATTTTGTGTGTAGTGGGAACTAGCTTGCAGAGACCACTGACATGAAAGCAAGGAACCCAAGTTAAAGGAGAGGAAAATCATGGTAGAACACTGGCTTTCAGTTCTCTGGCTTGACTCTTGGTCTGAACTTTTCTAGAAAACAATCTATTAAAACCTTGTCTATGGCATCTTACCTTCAGGGGAGCTCACTGCTAGGAGTCTTGCTTGCCTGTAGCATCCCTGTGACAAGTGTGGATAGATACAGCAATAAAGCCATAGTGATAGATGGTTATAACTAGTTACAACTAGTAGTGCTTTCCTGGTAATCTTGGATTTCTCTTTGTAAGACAATAATTACAGTTCAGGTAAAACAATAGAACTTAAAATTTGCAAGGGTGGGAGTGTTGTTTTCCATTACTGAGAAGGAAAACCTCATATACTGACCTTTTTGGTACTTGTTAAAGGCCCAAATGGAGGTAATAATTACATATGTTTTTACAGGGCCTTTTCTTCTGCAAGGATCTGATTGTGGTGCTCCCCTTGTCCATCCTTCCCTCCCAGAGAATTTCACATATCTTTCACACCTTATCCTGTGGGTTCTCCCACGTGTAGGATAGGACAATCAAAAAAACCCAAACAACTTGCAAGTTTGCAAGGCCCAAAAAAGTTCTGGAAGGGAACAAGTTTAGTTGGCCTTCTACTGCATGCAAAGGAGTCTTGACACTGCAACTCACTTCACCTGCCTTTTATTCTTGGTCTGTAATGTCTGGAAGCAGTTTAGTCCTAGGAAGTGGCTACTACATGAAGACAAAAGGTAGGTTTTGTACTGTATGTTGCTCATAAATGATTTGTTGCCAACAAAATTGGATATTTGTCATATGATCTTTGATGACTTCTTTCAATTGAAGGCATGAGCCACATGTTATTTGATGTCCAGACTGGGTAAAGATAGCTCCTCTAGAAAGTGTGTCAGGAGCAGCCCCATGAATGGGGGCAATAGCAAGATTGAGAGGGAACAGAAAGGGAGAGCTAGAACGCTTGCTGATCTGAGACCTTTCTCTTTGTAGGTCACACAAGCCTTGCCTGCAGCTTCATTCCTAGAAAAATCAGGCTACTGTAGGATTGATTGGCTGAGGCCAGAGCTCAGATGTAATTTTCTCCTGTCGCATTCCGAAGAGCCCAAAGAAATTGATTTCGTGTGTACGCGTGAAGCTTGCATAGCCCAGCAATGGAGGGTGTGGCTGTGTCCTGCTCTGGCTCATTGAACTTGCATCTGACCCAGGGCTATGGCAAATTAGGGTTTGTCCCTTCACAGTGGAAAGCAGCTCTCACTTACAATACGCTGACTGCATTTATCAGCAGCAGCATGTAATGGAGAGAGAGTCCTCAGAGTCTTCCAAAGGGACTTGATTAGGTGGCAGGGAGAGGCAAACAGCAAACCCAGAACATCATTCTGGTACAGGATTTGCTGATCTGCTTTTTTACCTCTATCCAACAAATATTTGGGTTCTCTCTACCTACATGTTTTCACTAGTAAAACTGTTGGGAAAAAGGTATGCCCTGAGCCCAAGCTGGTTATTTTGGTTTGGTTTGAATCTAGTGGCTCCAAACTGCATTGAATTGATAATGGTAGAAAATGGAAGAAGAGCAGCCACTCTGTTGTACAGACACAGATTTGGAAGTCAGATGGATGTGTCTAAATATGCTACTGCTGGTCAGCTGGGCTGCAGTAAGTCCCCACTTTTAACCCATTCCCTCATTCTCATCTTCCAAAGAGGGAAGGATATTTAGAAAGGAGTCAAAAGGCCCAGCCTCATCTCTTTCATCTACCCCAGGCTTCTTTGAAACCTTGGGTACGTTTCTTTGTGTTTTCCTGACCTCCATCGTTCATCAGAAATGGGAAGATAATAAGCAAGCATTTGTTCCACAAATACTAGTGCTTTTTTTAATATATATTGTGTGATCCTGGTAAATCACAGAATCACAGAATTGTAGGGGTTGGAAGGGACCTCGAGAGATCATCGCATTATATATATTAATAACTGTTAACAGGGGGAAGATCAGTCCTAAGATCAACAGTCCTTTATGTTTTGACTGGCCTGCACACAAGCTGGAAGCGTACTTTCTCTGATCCCTTTGATCAAAACTCTGCTAGGAGCACCAATTGCAGCAAAAACTTTTACAGCCATGCCATCTCTATTATAAGATCACCCAATTTTATCTTGCTGCACCTCTCTCTTTGCAAATTAATGGATCCTTATGTAGCAACTGGCTCTTACTAGGTATATGTACAGCCAGGATACACCTAGTTATATATTTGTGTATCCCCCTCCCCAAAGAGGGATGAGCAAACCTCTACTTCTGGCTGTAATTGGAGTTTGAAGGGTAGTAACCTCCTCTACACCAGTTCTTTTATACTATAGCCTATCCATGGTGGTATTCAAGCACTTATCTTTGTGGCTGTAGTGATAGTGAAATGTGCTACAAGGTTTTGCAGGCCAGGGGATGAGGGGGGGGGGGGGTTATCAATTTAGGGATTTCTTGCTGTTTAGGAGGGTCTCTTTCAGAGTCGCTTCTATTCTTTTATTACTCTTTGATTGGCAAGATGAGTGTGTCAGTGTTATGAGTTTTTCAATTTTTGTTGTAGGAAGACCTTTAATCCAGCCTTCCAGCAGGGAAATCAGTTGAAATTCCCAATGACGTGAGCTCTGTTTGAAGGAAGGCCTTGTAGGACTGGGGCCCAATTATATTACTTGACATTTTACATAGTGGTATCAGAATGCTTGTCTAACAAATGCAAGACAAAGCCTGACCAGAGACAGCTTGCAACCCAATAAAATAATAACATACAGTGGAAGCCAATTACATTACTGTTAAATTGCATAGAGCAAGGATGCACCATCCACACATTCTAGCTCTTGGGGTTTATTTTTGGGGCTTCTTTTCATTGGTTAGTTCTAACCCTAAAGGTCTACTTTCCTTAAGAAAACCAACCCGTTCATGTTTCCAAATGTCTCTTTCAACTTAATTAGATTTGGCATGGGAAGCTTTCAGAGGTAATTGCCATTTGTGGGAAGCTGCATGGGTCAGATGTAGCTTCTGCTACTTCTCTCTCAGGCTAGCATTTAAGTAATAGTATTAATGGTTTGAAATCTGTATTTCAGGCTTGTTCTTCATAGGAATCCCAAGGCTGCTAACAACAGAAAAGAGAGTGGTGGTTGTTGCTGTTCTCGGTGTTTTCTTCATTTGATTTACCATTTTTTCCCCTTCCAACACCATGTTTAGTGATTGTACACTTAAAATGGGAATTTGGGAGAGTGATTGCAGAACTGTGCTCTTTGAAGCAGAGATGCTCATTATGCTCTGTCCACAAATTTGTTCCATTTTTCCAACCTATTTTTAGCATCCCTGCTGCAGTGTTTAGCGAATTTATATTTTGTTATGAAGAATATGGGTGTCTCTAATGGTAATGTCCCTTAATTGCTGTGCTGGATCTCCAAGTGGGTGCATTCATACCTCTACACTTGACAGCTGAATTGCTTCCTGCCAAGTAAGCTCACAGCATGCAAGATGCTCATAGGATGGACCCTCTTTCAACCGCATGCTAGCCAACAGCACCGATGCAAAACAGTACCTAGGCTGCATCCTCCACAGGTAGTTGAAAAAAGAGCAAGCCATTTCCCACTGATGCTGGCAGCATCACATGCCACGGGCCAACCCTGTGTCTTTATTTTGGAGAATACACTTGCTGTTTCCCTAGCCCATGGCATTGCCTACAAAATGCAGTCATTGATCTCTGGCATGGGCAAAGTGAGGGCCTGTGAAGAGCCCCTCAGCCCACAACCCGCCACAGAGCGGGGTGGCACCGCAGTCGGTATCGATCCGTGCCTGAGAAATCGGCGACCGTTGTATTATATAATTATTGATGTAGCTGGAAAATGCCACAGGCGAAGCGCAGCTCGCTATTTGTTATGCTGTATTGTCTCTCCTGTCTGCGTCGGGCCTCTGTGTTTTGCCTCTTGTGTTCCCATTGCATGTTTATTTATACTGTGTGCCTTTAGCTTTCATATTTCTCTTGCGAATCCAACTTGGAAAAACCAGCTCTGGTTTTCATTCGGGAGAAGGAGGGGTGGGCTGCAAAGGAAATGAATTCCTCCAGACGCTCCTGGAGGCCCTAAGCTGAATACAAAAACCTGGGAGAAGGCACAAGTCAGGGAAGAGGGGCTTGGGAAGCAGAAGGTACTTTTTATCTTGACGGGGCCCACAGAGACTCACAATCTTTTGATAAAAATGTAGACTTTGGAAACACCATAAAATATAGTCTCATCCATCACATGTCTGGGACAAATGGGTTGAGACCTAATTTGCAGTAGCAATTAACCCAAGTCCAGCCAAAACCTCCCAAAGCCCTTTGGGATTTGTACATATGCATTCCCAGGAAGGGGTGAGAAGAACAGCCCATCACAAGGACAGGAGCATGGTCTCCAAAGGCCAAGGAGCGGTGGGAGTTGGGTGATGCTACCTCAGCCCTGGGGAGGTATCACATAATGAGCCTTGCTAATGAACTTGACAAAATCATGAGGAGATTGATTGTGGGATGGGTCTGAGATATCTTGGTGAACCTGGGAATAGGAAAGTGGAGACTAGAAGACATTGGCAGAGCCGGGTGAGGGAACCCCCAGCTGGGGTGGGTATGGGGCAAAGAAGTGAATGGCAACTGCAGAGCTGGTGTGGGGAGTCTGCAGCTGGATTAATCTGTGCATGTGAGCACGCACATGTTTTGTGTGGAAGGTTTCCAGGGCAGGACTGAAGGGTAAGACTTTTCCAGGCAGGTGTGAGCTAGGTCTCTAAAGGCAAAGCTAGTGGTGTGCCATGGTGTGTGTGCGAGACCCTTGTGGTATTGGCCCCCTCTGCGCTTGGTGCTTGCACCCACTAGTACTCTTGCTTCTGCTGTAGCAGAAAGTTATTCATCAAAATGTAAAGATAAAAGATTGCAATGTGCAGGATTGAATAGCTGCACAGACTCAAGGCATCTGCAGGGCACAGTCCTGTGCCAGTCAAGGGAAGACAGACCAGCTGAGGATGCTGGGATAATGGAGCATTTTTGTTATGAAGGACCGATTCTTTCCCTGCATGTGTAATGAGTTACTGGTATGTACATGTATGGGACTGCCCTCTCCTGGAGGAAATATGCTCCACTCTCCTCTTCCCTTTTGGCTTCCTCAGCCCGGCGCTGCTTGCTGTGATGGTGGGCGTGCAGTGCATGCCCGGGCACCTGACATGTGCAGGGGGGGCTAAATAAATAAATAGATCTCTTGGGACCCCCATCAAGCCTCTGATTTCACCACCGAGGAAAAGCTTTATGTCATCTCAATATAGGCAAGGTATAGATTGAATAGGCAGTCTCTGGGTATCGTGGCAGGAGCAGTCTTGCCCCAATGCACCATATGCTGGCATTGTTGCATGACTGAGAGCTATGGGATGGCAGCTATTGGTAGCAGTATTCATGCTGTACCTTGAATCGGTGGGAGAAGCTGAGCTCTGGGAGCAGGTCATTGCTGGCATAGGAGTGGTTCCTTCTGCAAAACCAACTGTGTAGGTTCTGATGCTGAGTGATGCATGGTGCCAAGCTTCAGCAGCTCCTCTTGGTTAGCCAGCAGCAAAATATAAGCATCTTGCAGCCTTGTACTGGAAGAAAGTACAAGCTCTCCCTAGCCTGAAAGCAGCAAGCTGGCATAAAGCTAGGCCTAAGCTTCATTTCATGGCCAGAGCCAGCTGATGAAGAAGGGCAGAGGGACAGGCCCCATCTCACCCTGGTGCTTCATAGGTTTCAACTGCTGGAGCTAACTGGGTCGGCAGGCTTCTGCCAAAACTGCTCTGCCTCCAAAGGCGATACAGCCATTGCCTTGAGAGAGCAGTTCAGGCCACAGACCGAAATCCCTCTTTGGCACTTGTGGGTGCTCTCTGAGCACAGAGAAGAACTTAGTTTATTCCCCAACCTGCAGCTGCCATTGGGGTGGTATTTTAAGTCGGTGCTTTTATTGCTGTTCAGAGAGGGCCTATTTCTACTTGACATAGCACCGCAGTGCTCTTCCACCTCCAGCTACAGGATAAAACACGGTGCCACCCCACACCTCCGAGCAGAGTGCTGCTGTAGGGAGGCAGCAAGCAATCAGCAGAGATTCACCGAGGACTGCGCTGCTGTAAAATAGCCTCTCGGCACAAGATACAGGGAGGCGCTTACCAAGGCGACAGGGAAACTATACATTTCTTTTTTCCAATCCATTAATCAAAGTGCCTGCAGTTCCCATTCCGGTGAGGCAGGTGAGACTCTAATAAATATTGAGCAGCAAAACTTGATCCGTATCCAGGCTCTCAGAGCATTTTCATAAATAAGAAGTTGCAAAACAATAAAACAAACCAGTCTGTTTCTCAGCCTCTCCTCTGTGAGCTCCCATTTGTGGATGCGGGGCTGCGCAGCTGGCAAGGCTGGCCGGAACTGGGCTGGGGATGAGGACTGGGATAACTGAGACTGGCCCTCTCTGGGAAGGGGGAGGTTTACCTCCTCCCTCTGCTATTGATGGATCGTGTAGGATGGAGCCTGCAGCTGGATTATTCCCTGACGCTGCAGCTGTGGAAAGCTGTTTTCTCAACACCCACTTTGTACTGGCTTGATCTTATTACTGGTGATGTCCTCGGAGTCGATACAGAGTTGGTTTCACATCTCAACAGAAGGCAAGCAGAGGAAGCCCTTCTCCAGGCCTGATGCTGCAGTCCTTGTTTGCTGCGTAGCTCCATCGATTTATGCAGGAGTATTCAGATAAAGAAGCGCTCTGCTGTTATATTGCTGGTTTATTTTTTTTTCAGGTAAACCTTTCAGCTAATGTGACTTTTATTTTTAATTTTCCCCTGTTTCTTAGCTTTGTTTCATACAGAAGCATGGCTTCTATGAGCACAGTATCTGGCTGTCTTTCAGTGTTCTGTAATTACTGAACATCTTGGCTGTTTTCAGCTAAATTGAAATCTCAAAGACATGTCCTCTTTATAGCTTTTTCATGAAAATGGAAGGAAAGTGACCTTGTTGTTCCTGTAGTTGTATGAACTCAACTGTATGTTTGGACAACAGGGACTTCAGGGTTAGTAGTGTACAGGTAGTAGGAAAAGAGTTGCTCAGAGACTTATTTTCCCCTCACGAATCCCTTCAAAATGCAAACCAACCCTCCCCTAAAAAAACCCCCAACCCAAAACCCCTAAAAAACAAAATCCACCCCAAATAACCCCCACACAACTCACACCAACCTGCTGAAAATCGGGTGTGTCTAATACCAATGCTCACAGAAGAGCTCACTACTACTGATGGGCTGCACTGCATTTCTTGCCAAGATGCCATTTATCACATTGGGCCACTGACTCCCACAGGGCCCATGTTATTCTTTGCATTTTTGACTTCATGATTCATAGGAAAGCAAAGAAAATCCCATAATGCCCACATCCAAAGATGCACTGATGTCTATTGGGGCGGGAAGTCTGGGAACAAGGGGAAGAATGGTCCTTTGACAATCCACTGAGGTTCCTGAAACTTAAGGATTTGATGGTCACTAATATCCCTGTCTGCCAAGCAACAAATCCTTGTTAAGGCAAGGGAGTTGGGGCTCAAGTATTGCAGGGGGCTGGTAATACTGAAACTGAGATGCATTGTTACTTTTTTTTTTTCTTTTTAAAATTGGGCAGGGTGATGCTGAGTTGGCTTTTTCTAAAGTGCTTTGAGACCCCAGGATAAAAACTGCTCTAGGAATCCCAAGTACTATTATTTTTACTACTGCTCTGTTAATAACGTCAGTGGGCATAGTGCTTTCTGCTCCCTTTTAAAACCAGTCTTGATGCTCTCTATTTGTAGTACCATCAGTGTAACAGGTAGGTTTGTGAGCTCTCCTGCACTGGTTCAAATTCACAATCTATTTTCCTTGCAGCCATGTGGTTGGAGATAGACGGTGAGAGGTTTTGGTGGGTTTTTTTGGGTTGGTGGGGTTTTCTTTTTTGTCTTTTTGTGCTGTTGCTTTCATTATGACCAGACACAACAGTTTTGGCAAATCTTTGAGAACCTCCTAGTCTTATAGGCTTCCTAACATGTAAAGAATTAAAGAAGATTTTCTGCAACATGCTGGAAGATTTAACATGTTTTCCTGAACATTTTGAGGTTCACCTATTTTTAATATACCTTCTAGTTCAGTTACCAAGGGACAGATTCAACAAGAGATTTACATGACTCATTTGTTCAGGCCTCTAGATTGTCATTGTTATCAGTGGAATTAAGTGCCTGGTAACACGTCTCTCATTCTAGATGCCTTCCTGTCTTGCAGAGGGTTTGGTATGAGGGAGGATAAATACCTGTGGTAAAGCTGGGACCTGGGTTGAATTACCTGCTTGGTTCTCTCTGCTTTTGCACGTACCAGTAAAGGAGCCAGCCCCCAGTGTTCACTGAAGTGCCACACTCCCACTTGCTTTTGGGTCGCCCGCAGCGATGTACACAATCATGGATTTTCCCCGGTTTTCTCCAGCACAGGCAGCATTTTCATACACTGTGCATTTGTAATAAGCATGTGGTGTTTAAGAACTTCAAGCCTATGCCAAAATTCTCTTCCCTTGGCTTTAAATGTGTGGCCCAAGGGTAACTTCACCCCAGCTGTCAGTGAAGAGGAGCATGCTTCTGTTCCCAGTGACCAAAGTTTTCAGCTAGATCTGAGCTACATCTCCAGCTCATGCTATGTCATGCGAGGTACAGCCAGGGGTAGGGAAGCCCTGATGCTTTCAGCCCCCTTGCATTTTGCTGTGTCAAGAGATGGACTGCGATCAGAGCAACTGTGGTGCCTGTAAAGCAAACTGCTGTCATTCTGGCCACCAGTCCTGCCCCACTACAGGTGTAAGGGAGTAGAGCAGTACAGGCTTTGCTCTGCGGACTTTTGCAGTGAGAAAAGGATAATCAGCAGGTAGAAATAAGGCTTGCATAGTCCTCCTTGCTTCAGCCTGTCCCAGAGGAATGTTTCTTTCTGACATGGAATGGAGAGCAATGCTGCACTGAGAAATTTCAGCAGTCCAGAGAGCCTGGAACATGATTATCCACTGCAGAGTCTGCCTGGGTGGGGTGACCCATGGCTCTGGCACTGGCAATATGCACTGCAGAGTGCTGCTTGCAGAGGAGAGGGGTGCAATATCCCCTCCGAGGTGCTGTGCTTCAGAGGACTTGCAGCATCACACTTTCCTTCCAGAAAATGAAAGAGCAATCTCAGTTGCATTACTAACACCGCTTCCCTCAGCACTCTAGGTTTCCCTCGGTGGTATCCCGTCCAAGTATTGACTAGGGTGAACATTGCTTATCTTGGGAAATCAATGAGATGACAGCCCAAGGTACTGCAGTAAGAAGACAGGCCAGGAGATATGTATCTACCTCTGACTTTTTTCCACCTCAATAAATATATTTCCTTAATCCAATGGCATTGTAACAATATGCAGTAATTACTGTGGCTGCATCCATCTCCTTTGATTTAATCAGACAGATATTATATGTTAAGTATCAATTGATTATTAAAAGCATATTTGCTGATGCTTCCCAATCCACGTAATGACGCATAAACAGTTATTTACTGCACAGCTATTAAAACTCAACAACTTGACTTGCTTTTTACAATCAGTATTTATTTAACATGCAATGACCATCCTGTCCCATTAAAACTAAATGCGTTAACTGTGTTTTGGGCATTTAACTTTAAAGCTTTTCTTACCATAATATCAAGTGATTACAGAGAGTCATTGTCTTAGCAGGCGTTTGACGCTGTGCAAACATATTTCAGAAGTCACATTTTGACAACCTGCCATGATGTTACCCTGGGTCATCATGGAGAAAGCATTATGGTGCCTCTAGTAAAGTAGAACTTTTTGATAATGTAATGGCTTTTGAATTTTAAAATCCCTGTATGGCCTTGTGCCATCTGAGAGGTTGAACACCTTAATTTATGTCCAAATCTCCTGGGACATAGGATACATTGAATGTTCCTAAACCTAGCAGACTCCAGCTGTCCTGTTTGGGGAAAGCAAATCTGCTCTTTACTGCTGGTCTCAGGATGTTTAATGCCATAGGTAGGGTCTTAAGAGGGACAATTCTCTTGATGTTATATTAACCTGTGGAAAAGCTAGACTACTTAAGAAAACTGGGACTAGTTCACAAACGAATTGTCTCCTCTCATCTTACTTTCTTCCTTTCTCGTTGTGCGCTTGGGACCTCCAGCAAATAAGCTCTCAGTATTTCCCTTACTGTTAGGACAGCGAATCCTACAGAGGCCAAAGCGGTTCTCTGTGAGCTTTACAGAACATGGTGGTGTTTGGCTGGGCATAGGTGTTGTGTTGTGCAGGAGTGATGGTTGTTGTGCACGGCTGGTTGTGAAGCAATTGGGATGCTGCTCCATTCAGTTCCTGAAAGTGCCCTCCCTCCTCTCTCTTCGCTCCTAGGCCTGGAACAGCTCAGGATGTGTTTTCTTTCCTTGCTAGAAGATGCTTGAAGACTCCATGGTAGGGCACGCGTTCCATCTGCTTGCCCTTTCTGGAATCTGCAGAGCTTTCTTGCAATTCCCTTACGCTTCAAAGCAAATAAATAAATATTTGCAGAGTTATTAAAGATTTATTAAAAACGCCATATATTTAAACCATCTTGCGAAAAAATAAATGACTGAATATTTATTATTTACATGTTAGGCGTCCTCTACATATTTATTTATTCCTCCTTAATCCAATCCATGTTTTATAAATATTGCAAAACACCCATCAATAATATAACACGTTTTCATTAATCCAGAGGAATAATTAGAAGACATTTAGGATAATATTGCTCTGTACAAATATTGCACAAGCCTGTGAAGAGAAATGTTTTGAACAGCAGCTGTCATCTGTGGAGCCGGGGCACATGTAAGCGGCCCCTCACCATGTCAGGTAGGGGCTGGCAAGCGCCTTGGATTCCTTCTGCCTCCTCCGCTCCCAGGGGCGAGCACTTGCCTTGCAAAGAGATCCTTGGAGTGACAAGCCTACTCCTCTAGGAGGGGACTGCACCGTTTAATCATTTTCTTGTGAAGCACGACTGTCTCCCACTTGGGATCACTCTAGATTTACACTTGGCACGCAGCAGTGCGGCAGAGGCAGGGTAGCTGTCCTCTCAGGTTTCTCAGGTCTACTGGTCAGGGTTAAATTTTGCCCAGGACATAAAACATAATAATCTTTAGGGAACAATCAATTCCTGCTTTCGTAAATTATAACAAGCATCTATTTGTATTAATATATTAATATATTAAGATCAAGAGGAACCATTACCCATAGCTGATCATTCCTTACCATTTCTGTACTGTTGCTTCAGTTTGGAGGAGGTTTTTGTCCCCAGCCACTATTCTTGGGATCACAGTTATTAAAAAAAAAAAAGGAAAATAGAAAGGTTGTACTTTGCTTTGTTCCTTCTCTAGTCCTTTAAAAACTGTGCTCACAAGGCAAAATTAGCAGTCTTATTCCCTATGCTGTATTCATTAAGGCTTTGACCTTCTTAATACTAAATTTTTATTAGAGAGGACTCTCCTGGCTTCTTCACTGTCCTCTAGAACAGAGTGTCTAATGTCAAAAGTGCAAAAATGTTTGAGCCCAAGTTGCATCCAGTCCAACTGCCTGTGACTGACACTTTGAAAGAAGATTTTAGGTGTGTGAAAAATGTTCAGGCCTCCACTTTGAGATCCTACATGTAGTTGAAGGGAGGACCTAATCCTTAGCACATATCAAGCTATGAAGTAAACGAATCTTTGGGGAGCTGTTAATTGTTACGGCTATGTTAGTTGGTTTGGTGTTTAAGTGAATAACCTGTGTATGGCTAGATCTCAGCAATCGCTCTTGTGGAAAGACCAAATGCCGTGACAGCTGTAAGCCCACAGAGGGCAAGATCATCCCTCTTTGCATGTGACTTGCAGTGTTGTGCAAAATCACCTCAGCTATTTCGGGAATAGAATAACCGTGTGCGGGTAGACGTCCCGTCAGATTACTTGCTTAGCTGCCTGGAGTAGCAGAGCACAGTAGCTTGATCAGCACACTGTACTAAAGTGTCCATACTTTTTCTAGAACCTGAGTTAAATCATCCTGCATGGCACGGACATCTTTGCTGCCCAGGGCCTCAGGCGAAGCAGCTCTTGCCTTTAGACCATGCAGACTACAAATCTTAATGAACCCGGTTTGAGCTCCAGCCCTTATACGGAAATACTACTTATTATGTTCCTAAGCCTATGGGAAAACAAACCTTTGAAACTTTCAGTGGCCCTATGCAGGATACAATTTGACTGTTGTTTGACAGGGTGTGGACGGTTGTTGGGTTCACTGGGGTGTCTTCGGACTTAGTTGACTAATGCAGAAAAGAAGACAGACACAAAGATTGGGACTGAAGGAATTGACTGTAACGTTTGGCTAGCATAAGCACCCAGCCTGTCTTTTGCCTGAGGAAAGAGAGTGAGACAGGGAGCATACAGACTTTATGTAAAACCCTAATAGGAATAGGACTTAAGGACATCTTATTCCCATGGCACTGTTAAGCTTATTATTTCACCTCTCTCTCTGTTATCCCCACAGCAGTTTTTCCTACCTCCTTGTTGTTCAGAGCCTTTAGAAGAACACCAACTCTAATTTTCAATCATTATTTGCTATACATTATCTCATGATCCCTGCTGAAGTCAGGGCTGGACTATTTTAGGCATCCTAACTATACAAAGAAGGAGCTAAGGCATAGCAATTTGGCCAATATCACATGTGATGTCTCCAGCAGAGCTAATAGCTGAATCTCAGCCTTGTAAGTATCTCCTGAGTTGCCAGGCAGAACTCCATCTTCCCTTTCCCTTTGATTTCAGCTTTAATAGATTGACAACATTAAATCCTACGCTTCCCTCCAAAACACGACTGCCCAAATGAATAGCCAGAGAAGAAAGAACTAGGTATACATCTTTGTCCTTGCTTTCAAAGTCCATACCCACTGATTGCCATCTAAGCTGCTTGTCAAATCTTTTGCCTGTGTGGCTTGGGAAGTAACATCCAGCTGTCTTGTGTTTTCATGTCATCTCACCTGGTAAGGTGCAGTCCCAGTTGGCCTGGTCTTTCTTACGGTTTCCCCTGAGCATTTGTTATGGCAGATCAGACAGCTGAAAAGGGGGCCATTAACTGGATTGAAGGAGAATCCCGAAGAGTCAGGAGGTTTGTGACGATAAGCTTAAAACCACAATGAACTCTTCTCAAAGGAATGACAGGAAGTTCTGAGCTTGTACAGGAGTAGGTTAGGATTTAGCCTGGCTTAAGTGGGATGGAAGACAAACTGTGCTTGCAGCAGGAGATGAGCAGGGTTTGGAATACAGAATGGGAGATGTTGATCTGAAGCTTGTGAAGGAAATATATTAAACATATAAAAGAGCAGTGGACGAGGGCAACCTCTACACAGGGACCATATAGAGATGGAAAGGGAAAATGTGTGACTTCCTCCAGGGATGAAAGTCCAAAATACAGCTGCCGGTTTGGAATGAGTAAAGACTGTGGATCAGTATCATAGTCCTAAATGGTGCTTAGTGCTCTAATACAGCTCCCAAAAAGGCTTTTGCGCTGAATGTCATCAGTCTTGGGGAGAGGGGACGTGGGGGGTACTCTGTCAGGTGAGAATGTGGTCCAGCAGCATAGTACCTTATCAAGCTGAAAGCCCTTGTGTCCCATTCTCAGACTGGCACGGTAAGAGTAGGAAAAGCAGCAGAACAGGATAGTTTATCCCAGGAAATCATGTCAATCCATCAGCCAGGGCATGGAAAAAACATAGTGCCTATGGATGCTCTCAGAACATCCATCTCTTCTCTTAAGCTTGATCCCACTCAAACCTCTCCATCTTTCTTGTTCCTTACCTCTGGCCATGTTGCATCGGGCTGACTTCTAGCACTCAGTGATGTTTACATTTCAGCCCACCTTGTGGGAGAATTGAGATGGGTGTATTATGAGAGGTATAAGGTTAAGAAAGGAAAGATTTATTATTTTTCTTGTGGGGGTGGTGGTAATAGCTTGCAGCTGTCCAGTGTCTTTCCATGTGCTCTGCATATGGGTAAAATAGTAATTTCAGCAGTAGGAACATGTCAATTTACTTCCCCCTTCCCATCTTCCTGTTCAAAATCGCTGTGCAAAAGAAGGGAGGGCAAACCAGCTGCAGAGAGCCCCTAGCATGGTGGAGGGGTAGGCAGTAAAGTAGGAGAAATTCTGCATAGAAAATGTATCCCAGTGTGAAGCAGAGGAGACTCTGTGGGCAGAGGTACCTCGGCATTAGAAGCTGGAGAGAACACACGTTGGCATATTCAGCGCGTTGGCTTTTTTGGCAAACGCCTGAGCCTGGATTAATAAAATGTTCAGATAAAAATCAGAGTTTTATTAAAGTGTGCTCACACAGCGGCAGCGCCCGGCTGCGCTCCTGGAACGTGAGCTGGAAGCCTGCCAGCCCTGCTCAGGAGTGTTGCTTATCATGCCTGATAAGAAGGTCCTGCTTCGCGAGAGTGTGAAAGAGAGCACAAGCGGACCAGAGGAGGAGGAGGAGGCAGAGAAGCTGGCAGCAGCCTGCCTGCTTCTTGGCCCAAGCTTCGCTTTGAGCCCACTGGCCCATAAGCGTTTGCCCCCTATATAAATCCAGTGCACGTTGGAGGAAAAGCACACAGAGGCTTCCAGGAGAGCAAACAAGGCCAATCGCTCTCGCAGCAGCTCCCCTCCTTCCTCTGCTCCCCCCGCTCTCGCCCCACTCGCCATTCCACAGATAGCTCCCCATCGTATTTTAAACAAGACTTTTTCTTTACTTTGTCTCTTCTGTGTCAGCTCACTCAGTGCCAGATCTCAAAGCTAATTAAAAGGGGTAAGGACCGGGCTTGCAGGGTTGGTTTTTTTTTTTCCTCCTTCAGTAGTGAGCTGTTGGCAGAGTTTCTGAGCTGCCAGGAGTGGGGACTGGGAAAAGCGAGTTGGTACCAGCTAGGGAGTAGGAAGCCAAAAACTACCCTAGCTCCTCTGAGCAGGGAAATGAATAAAGCGCAACTGTAAGTCCTTCAACAGATAACACACAGGCCTGCAAGCACAGCGTGTATCTCAGCCCTTCCTTACATACTTTGCTTAAACTTTGTATAGCACTTAGCTCTTTCAGCCTGTTCCTACTGTTTTGTAGCCACAGAATATGCCTGTGATCTTTGTCTTCTCCACCATGTTGCAGACCTAGACCCTGCGTGAGGAAACATGGCAAGGTCTGCTTTTTACAAATATCGAGCTCCTCCAATTTCCCAGCAAAAATGGGTACAGTGGATCTCAAGGCAATGCAGGGGAATAGCTGGGTGAAGTAAACATTGTGCTTCCTGTATCACCAGTTTACCTCCATGGATTGTACTTGTCCAGTCCTGGAGCAGAAACTGTAACCTGTGACTTGCCAAGTCAGTCACTTAAGCAATGTGTCACTTAAGTTATGACATGTTTTTTTCAGGCAGTGGAGGAGGAAGCTATTGTTGGGTGTTCATGCATTCTGGAGAATTGTAGGTGATGGACGTGATGTTGGTACAAGCATGCTACTCTGTGATAATTTTCCTGGCCAGCTTCCACCATTTATTCTAAATGTGGTGTAGACAAGTCTAGTAGCCTTCAGACATCTCACTTAGACCGTACTTTTTGGTACTGTATTTTCCATTTTTAAAAACACAAAGCGCCATCTAAGCTGCTTGTCAAATCTTTTCCCTGTGTGGCTTTGGAAGTAACAAACCCTTGGTTTGTCTTTAAACTTAAGGCCTGTTGTGCCCCTGATTTCAAAAAGCCTTAAGCTAATAGACTAAAAGTATGAATTAAAGGACTTACTGTCTTTGTTCAATGCCTCCAGCATTGCATTAAGGCCACCTGGTACTAATGAACAATTCCCAACTGTGTTTTCATCCTAGTATTGTGCCTTGAATGTTACCCGCACTGGATTATCTGGGAAGCGGTTCCTTCTGCTTTGCTAATTCAAGTATCTCAGCTAGGGGTAGGGCATGGGGAAGACAGTGTGGAAGGCAGCATGGGCTTTGCCTCATAACAGAAGCTCATCTATGTAACCTTAGCAAGGGCTGCACCCTCTGCAATAAATGATGCTGGCAGTATTCCCCTTCTTATTTGGTACCACTGTAAATTTCCGGGTGAATCATTGGTTTTTCTGCCTCCATCCTCTAGCACTCATGTTGCTGTATGTGTGAGCAGGGGGAGAGCTGTTAACATGCTTGGGATTACTGTGTATCTACACTGCTGCTCAAAGACTCTCCTAAAAGCTGGGCAACTTTCCAGCGCTTCATCTGCCTGCCTGCTGCATCTAGCCCCTTACCTCCTGCTCTCTCCCCTCCGCTGCCCGCCCCCTAAATGCGTTTGTGCTGACGGGCCCATCTTTCCTCATCCACAGACAGGAGATGTGATTAGAGGGAATCTAATTTGTTTGGAGTGCTCTGGCGACGGAAGGAAATTATTCTGCAGCAATATTTGCAAATGCATTCATCATGGAGTCCCTGGCAATCCGTCACCATGAGCTGATGACTTTGTGATCTTCATGAAGGTCTGATTAAAAGTGCTTTCTAATGATCAGCCCAACTTCCCATCCTGCTGCTACTCCTGTTGCTCACCTAGGAAAAAGAAGGAAGGAATTAAAACAGAGGCCAGTCATGTGCTGTCCATCCTTTGTGTCCCCTGAATCCAGGATCTGGTTTCCTCCATTTCCAACAGCCTCATAAAGGACTGGCTTTGTTGTGTTCATTATATTTGAGACTTCTGCCTTGCCCAGGGTGAGGAGCAGATTTGCACAAACCCTGAAGCTCTCTCTGCACTACAAGAATGACCTCTGATATCTTCTCAACTTATCTGTCTTGTAGACAGCAAAATTCTGTGTTCAGACACTTCCTAACACCAGAGCTTGTGTAAAGAAATGCAACAGAAGGGGATCAGGATCCAGCTAAAGGGAGTAACAGTCTAGATGGGGCTTGTGCGGTATAGTAAGCCTTCCCTGGCAGCACAGTGCTGAACATAGCACCGACTTTTACCTTATAATCCCAACCTTCTCAGCCAGCTGTGTTTTGGATCATGGTTACAGAATGGGAGAGAAGCTGGGACATTGCACTGCAAAGACAGATGCCCAAGGCCAGCCAAGGAGAGCAAAGAGAAAAGATCAATTGCACAAGTTGTACCTTGGGCATGTAAGACTTGACAGATTAATATCTGAAAGGTTGATGGATGACATGCCTGTGTAGACCCTACCTCCACTTCCAGAACAAATTGCAAGTATGTACATATTGGTTTATGTTATGTGTAGTGTTTGTTTTGTTTTAACGGAACAAAGTAGGCTTGTTTCTGTGGGGAAGCCTTGTGGCTTCCCAAACAAAGTAGGTAAGAAAACCAGGACATGGTAGAGCTAAAATACTGTAAACTGTGCTTTTAATGTACTGAGTATCACACCCAGCATCTATGAGCTTGGATGTCCACTCAAGGCTATGTCTGTGACCTGAAAAGCTTGGGTATCAAGACTTGTATTTTTGATCTGATAAACCCAAAACAGATGTCCTGTTGTAGTTTTATGACATGTTTTTTTCTCCCAAGCACATATTTGATGAGAAGGTACTCCATTCCTAGGTGTTGCAGTGGGTCCCATGCTGCGGTAGGGCTGCACCATTCTCATGATTCTAATGGCTTTGGTCTAGATTATGGTGCTGGGCCCCTGTTTTCCTTCTACCCCTCTGGTAGCCTCTACTCTAGCAGCAGCAGGTCTGGATTGATCAGATATACAGAAAAACTACTTGCGATGGTGTGCCCTTCCCCAGGCTTGCAAAATACAGCTTTCTACAATTTTGTGATCTGCTTCCCTTTTGCTCTTGTGGGTGCCCTTTGTCTTGGGAGGTCTGGGTGACATTTGCTTACTTCACTCTCTTCCACCATGAGCTGGCACTGTATAACTTCCTCCATCTGGCTCGTGAATGTGACTCAGACTCCCTATTGTACTAACATGTACTAGTGTGTGGTTAGCGTATCAGTGTACTAATAGGCTCTGCTGCCAGACTGATTCAGTGTCACCCATGGCATGCTCCTCTCACTGCTGCTTCTTGTGCAACCCCTGCAGAGTTATCTCTGAAGGCTGATGTCTCTGCTTTACTGCCATACCAATTCAGTTTCATTTAGTCTAGGCACTAAACGTTGTCTGTACTAAAAGATCACCTTACTATGCAGTTGTTTATTTTGTCAGGGATGTAAGAAAAAAACTTTCAGTCCACCACAGGAAAGCGTGTGAATGTTACCCTGCTTAGACAGCCTTTCCTCCCCTGCTTGGAGGTGGGTAGGTCATTTCAAGAGGCCACATTTTTATGCTGTGCTGAGGACTTTTGCCTCATCTGGGATTTTTTTGGCTCTTAGCAGTACAGTGCAACTAAGTATAGCTACCAAGGCCCATTGAGCTCAGCAGATTTAGTGTTGTATGTGAGAACGGGGACTCTATTTGGCCCAATTACTACATACATACCTTGGGCCCAACTAGCTCAGAGTTCCCACTACCAAGGAGCTGTTGATACAAGTAAAAGCAGTTCACCTGGTTATCTTGGGTCATAATGAGTCTATCAGTGTTGTGTAAACCCTGTGCAGGTGAGAAGATCTAGGTAATCTTTTGCAGCAGGATGCCAGTGTGTACAGGCACATGAGATAACCTGCTTTGGCAGGGGGTTTGGACTCGATGATCTTTTGAGGTCCCTTCCAACCCCTACAATTCTGTGATAAGTGTGAAGACCAGTGGATTATTATTTACCCACCTGTCTTGGTTCTGGCTAGGCCAGAGCCAACTCCCCAAGCAGCCAGCCCAGGTGAGCTGAGTCAGCCCGGCTGGTTCCACACCACCTGTCATCACTCCCCCATAAAAGGAGCTAGTTGGGGAGGGGTACTCCTGGGTGTCTCCAGAGCAGTCTGACTATAGCTGGGGCACTGCATTGGTCCTCCTGTTGGTGCAGCATTCTGTGTTATCATCAGGTCAGTAAGGTACTCTATGTTATCACTGGGTGTAAGTGAAATTTGCTGTGGGCAGTTATTGTTCTCTTTTTGTTGTTGTTGTTGGGGTTTTTTTTGTCAGTAAACTGTCCTTATCCCAACCCATGGAGGCTCTCTCTGTTTTCTCGTCCAGGAGTGAGTGAGCAGCATGTGGTGCTCAGCCACTGGTTGTGGCTGAATGCTCACACCACTCCATGTGCCTGGATTCTGTGCAAAGGCAGTGTGTAGCCCCTAGCAGGCATTTTCCATTATGGCTCTGGTACACTTTCTATTCACATCTAGCCTTGAAAAGGTCAAAGACAATTTCTCGAAACACTATGTTTCTTGCCCCCTCTTGAAGTGAAGGCCTGCTTGCCTTGCACCAACACTAGGAGATGGATCTGAAGCAGGAGGGAAGGAGACAGGAGAAGAAACCAAGGCAGGTCCCATATGATGCTTGTCCCACTTAGGGAAGTGGTCTCAGCTAAGCAGTTGATCCATATGCATTTAGGGGTGGAGTTTTGGGGAATGCTTGGGGCAAATTCCAAATGCCTTGATTTCTTAGTTCATGAGGACACTGCTAGAAGTAACACCTTCCACAGAGTACAAAATATTTCATGCTGACGTTAGCAGGAGATATGCTCTCCTCTTGCTTTGAAGAAAGAGCACAAGTACAGACAATGCTATCTTGTACCTGGTGTCCTCTGACTTCTGTGTTTCATTTTCCCCATACGTATAAAGCTATGCTTCTCTTAGGCATGAGAGCCTGGACTCCAGAATTAGATTTCATGCACAACTTTCTCTAATGTTTAATGAAGCTGTCTCTCCTTTCAGCCAGGTTCTGTGTTACTGGCTGGAAGATCATGTTGACTGATGGGAAAGGAATGAGGTTTAGCAAGAAGCTGATGCTAAAGCAGAGAGAAAGAGTTAAGCACTGCAGTAAAGGTGACCGGTAGGAGCTCTAACCTCTCAGTTTGCTAAACTGGCTACCTGTATAAGCAAGAATGAGGTTAAAGATGCGAGTGTCTCTACCTGTGTGGATCTGCAATGGATCCAGTAGCAGCAGCATCCCCACATAACACTTACTGGCTTCTCCCTGTTGCAGACTTGATTTTGCTATTGTAAATGCAACTTTTAATGTCAGAAGTTCTTTTTGGCTTAAAGCAAAGAAATGAAGGTGCAATGTAAATAGCAATGAGGAAAGTTGCCTACTTGCTTGGACCATTAGATGACCTTAATGTTTCCAGGGACACCCTGTTGGGTATTTTCTAATGTTGCACATGCAGTCTTTTAGGTAAGTTGTTATGCAAGACATATCCTTGGGAAAGTTCTTTTAACAGAAGTATTAGTGCTTGATTTACCATGCGTTGCCTCCACAAACCTTCCAGGTAAGGGGAACTTAGGACTGAGATTTTTCTCTGTGGAGATGGATAGAGGGCTGTTGGGTGGTGAATGTGTATCCAGGGCATGGATTTCAGAAGTGTCCTTCAAGATGCAGCACTTCATAAATTTGGGCAGTGGGGTACACTGAAGAAAAGTAGTGAACTGGAAATCCATGCTTGATGAGGACTAATTTTGGTAAGGTGTGAAGCCTGGAGTGACAAAGCAAGCAATGTGGAGAAGCATACGTATCTAAAGTCAAAATTATAGTCTAGCAATAATTCAGCAAACCCTTAGTTTCCACCCACTCAATCCCTTGCTGGCAAATATTTCTAGCCACATTATCATCACTGTGTGGATTTAGTATAAAGCCTAAAGAAGGGTTGTGCAGTGGAGTAAACTTTCCTACCAAGTTTGGTGGTTAGATGCTTCCCTAAATCCTGAAACAGAGAAAGCCTTGGCAGGGACACTAAGGCTGGTGTTGGCCTGGCATCAAAGAATTATGCATTAAGTTTGGGTGTGGATCTTTGCTTTTGATGGAACTTTTGCCTCTTGAATGCAAAATGACATTAGAGCATTGGATTGTAGCACAAAATTTGGTAGCCAGGTCCTCAGGTTTCAGGTGTGGAGGAGGATGCACTCAGACAGGTCTCCCACTGCCTTAAGCATTTCATTTATTTATGAAAGTACAATTTTTCTAGATAGCTGAAAGGACTATCAAAGCTACATGTGTTTGATCATAAATTCTGGAAGGAAAAAAAAGGTGGTTTTTCTCAGGCAGAAAGGGCTGGGACCCAGCTTGTACACAGCTACTGACAGTCCCAATACATTTTCCAGGCTCCCTTGTACCTTGATAAACATGGTGGCTGAATAAAGTGTGGCCAGAAGCAGTGGGTCCTGGGGAGAGACTGCAGCCACTGTTCAGAGCTCTGACACAAAGTGGAGAGGTATTTTCCCAGTTACCCTTCCTGCAGCCCATGTCTGCCCAATTAACTGCAAAGGCAGATGAATTAATTCATATAGGTTGAAGTTTATATGTGCAGAAAGTATTCCTGTAGGGCAAAAGAAATACAGGCATGTTGAAAATGAACTTTTCTGGGAGGGAAAACAACATCACTTCTTCTAGGGGGAGGGAAAAAAAGGTTTTCCAAGGGGAAATTTGAAATAAACATCAAAAATCAACGTTTTGACTGAAAATATTCCATTTCTCTTTCTCAGCTTAAAAAAAAGGAGAAACAAAATGATAGCTTGAGTGGAAATGTCACTTTGTCACGTATGCTTTTATTCCATTCCAAAAAAATAAAAAAGGTAGGAATATGACATTTTAAAGCAAAATAGAAGAAAAAATTGTCACCTTGAATCTGTTCCAAACTTTAGTGGGAAAACTGACAGCTTTTTGACAGAAAAGACTATCTCAAAAGATTTTTCAGTTGAAATTTTGTGAAAGAATATGTTGATTTTTCCCGAAGAGTTCCTGTGCAGATGAGCTTTTCTGCCACTCTCTCACAAGAAAAAAGATGGTATGCACCATGTTACTCTTTTTACTAAAATACTCTATATCCCTACTTAGGTAAGGATGGCCTGCCCCTCCATCCCTGGCACAGGAGGGCAAGGAAGAAAAAGCAAAGAAATCTAAATGTGCTTCTCCTATGTTAAGGAAGGTTTAAGAATTTAGTTCATGAGCAAATTTGTAACTCCTGCTGAAACCCTGTCCAACTTTTCCCTTGGAAAGCAGTATTTTCTTGGTACTATAGTGGTGTGTGAGGAAGGTTTGGTGAAATGCTGTTTCAGGTAGGTTGGAGTACTACATTTTGACTTGCATTTCACAGAACTGCAGATGCATGCTGGCTGGAAGGGACCACTGGAGATCAGTGTGGCCTCCCCTTCAAATATGACTGCTGCTAATGCCAGATCAGGTCGCTGTGGCTTTATGTAGCTGAGTCTTGACAAAGTTTCCTCTTTTGAATAACTACTACACCTTCCCCAGCACCAAAACTTTTCCATATGTCCAGTGTGAATCTTTGCATTTCAAACAAGAAATCTGAGTGGGTCTGAGCAGTAGCAGCAGGAGCTCTCTGCCCTTACCAAAGCAAGGGGCTTCAGCCTCATTGAAGCAAAAGATTGTCACACCTTCTAAACAAAATAGTTTTTTCCCAATGTTTCACAGGAAAGCCTCTCATCTGAGCATGTTTCTTTCCTGGCAAAAATTGTGAACTTGTGAAATTTTTCCTGAAGAGAAGGAAAGGTTTTGACAAGCTCTGACAATATGATGATTTTAGGCATAAGCATAATGGTACATACCAATCAGAAGCTGAAGGAGGACAAATTTGTACTAGAAATGAGGCGGAAGTTAAAAAGGACGATTCCAGCTGGTCTGGCTTGGTTTATGGTAGACAGTCCTTCAGCTGCAGCCTTTCAGTCAAAATTGGGTACCTTTCTAAGAGATGATGTAACGAAAATGACTTTCTCCACCAAGTGCTGAAATTGCTGAGTGAGTTGCTTTCCAGCCCATGTTATCCTGGAGGTTATATTAGCCCAAATGACCCCTTCTAACTTTAGATGTGGTTCCTGTAACAATATCAAAAGGCTTTAAGTGGTGATTGGAGCACTGCAAGTGCATACAGCAGTCCCTGCCCCCAAGGGTCAGCGATTTGGGATTGAATAACAGCTGATTTTGGACCTGTTTCTGTCTGTCAAGTCCTGTGAAAGAAAAGAACCTGAGACAGGGATGGAGTTAAGGGGTAAGGGTGGCTGGACAAAAAGGGGAAAAGGGTGGAAAGGATGTGTTTGAAAGAGAGTAGTGAAGGCAGGGAAGCACAGTGCTGCTTGTGTCTGAGGGAATGGGCGAAGGAGGCAGAAGGGGGGGGACCAAAGGTGAGGGAGGGGGAGGAAAGTGGAGGGTGGTCCCTCAGGGGCTTACATGGGGAGCAATATTTATCAAAGCAAACACCAAAGGCATAGATGAATTGTCCTCCTGACTGTTATTTCTTTAGCTTACTTGTGGCATCTGGGAATTCTTTTTTCCCTTCATACTTCACTCCTTTCCTTTTTTTCTTTCTCTGTTTCAACTTTTCTTTTTCTGCCAGCAAGCTCCAAAAGCCCAAGGTGGTTTAATGCCAGCTTAAGTGCTTTTGATTCATTGTCTGAAGCCAGGTTTGTGAGGGCTGGGGCTGTTTGCTTTGCTGTGGCTGTTTGCTTCCAATGAGCAAGTTCAGCAGCCTGTGGATATTTCTTTTCTAGTTCTGCATAAATGGTTTGTATCTCTGTCCTTGTAAGATGAGAGAGAGGCAAAAAGAGACCCTGGGAAAGTGGACAAAGAGCAAATAAGCAAAAGGAATAGGGGTCAGCAGAGAGACCTGGCAGATGAGCGTGAGAAAGGTTGTGGGTAATGTGTTGGCTCATTCCTGCAACACTTATTTCCACAGCTACTTTGCAGGTCTCAGAAAGCAGAGGATATAAGAACCATACCCAGACGGTGAAGGAAGGAGGATGAAATACTTTCTGGGACCTGGAGTCTGAGCTTCTTACTGTTACATGGGACATTTTGTGTTAACTTGAAAGCATTCCTTAATTTTGCTGTGCTTTAATCCCTGCTCTCGTAACTAAAGTACTAAGATAGAAGGGCACTTCAAAAGGATAACTGCTTCAGGATATGAAGTCCTATGGTATTGCTGCAGGGCTGAGCTAGGTGGACCTTTTTATCTTCAGATATCAACCCTGGTGTCATGAGAGGGAGATGGCTGCCAGATGAAACTTGAGAACCTGCTGCTCTTAGATGATAAAAACACTTTCACCAAGTGGAGGAAGCCTGACCCCAATGGCTAGCTATGGCTGGATAGAGCTTCAAAACAAACCTACTGCTTGTGCTACCAAGTGAAGAGACACAGTGGTGCCCACTTGGGCTGAATGTGAACACAGCTGTTTATCTGAGAACCCACTAAAGCTTTCCAGTAACTCCTGTTACAAAGCTTCTTCTCCTTTCTCTGCAGAAGTCATCTCCAGTCTCCTTTCTGGAACTGCTTCCAAAAATCCTGCCCTGCTCCAAACTCCAGCCTGCTGGAGAGTAATCAAACACACAGTTTCTCACTTGGCCCATCCTGAACTCAACCCCATTTATGAATTAAACCTGGATACTCCATGTTTGTGGCTTCCTCTTCTATTTCATAGAAGAGCAAGTGTCAAAACAGCTTAGTTGATAAGGATTGTGACATCTGCAATAAGAATTATTTTATTTGCGATGTGAGCATTTTGTGTTACTGAAATTAGTCCAAAACATTTGTGAGCAGGCAAGAAAATAAAGTTGGTAATTATTTATCCCCCCCAAGAACCGAAGTCTCGCTGTCTTCTGTTTCTCCTGCCATCTCAGTTGATCTCCTCTCCATGGGTCAAGAGGATATTGCATTTATTCAAGCTTAGGGGTCACAAGCATTCATAGTGAAGTTGCACAAGCCATGCTGTTACAGTATCCAACGAGTACTTAGTGCCAAGTCGGACTGGATACCCCTCTTCTGCAGCTTGTGTTAGGTTTATAGGCATACTCATCTGTATGCGTGCCCAGCAAATAAACACTCCTTAAATCAGGGAACCAGACTGACATATTTGCCTAGGTCATATTGTTTCACTTTGGTAGGGGTGGATTTATCCTTCCTTTTACTACTTGCCCATGAGTAGAAGCTGTTGTATGCAAATCAGAGCATTGTTGCCTTGTAAGACAGTGAAAAACCCGTGTGGGTGCATGTGAAGACTTGTGCTCAATAAGATGTCCAACCTGTAGGTAGGATGCCCCACTGACTGTGAGCAGACAAGGAACTGCTTTGGTCCAGCCAGGCAAGAGCAACGGACACTGTAGAGAATGGGCAGAGCATTCTGTGCTGTCTGTTTTGTGCCAAAAATGGATGAGTGCTTTCTTCGAAAGAGGCCCCGCATACGTGACCTCTCAGGCCAGCAGGATTTGTTGGCTGACAGAAATGTTATGACTCTATTGGAGATGAGCTTATTGCCAGGTAGTTCAATGGTAAAATTTTAATGATGGCTTCAAGGGCACTATCTAGGGATAGCCTGTTATCTTCTTCTTTCTATGTCTTTCATATGATGGCTAAAGCTGGATATTTTTGCTAAAATAGTCTCCGTTTCAGTCCTGCTCATGCTTGCTAACACTGGAGCTCCCGAGCTGTGAGATTATAAAATCTCAGAAACAAAACAAGCTTGTTGAGCCCTCTCAGTGCCATACTGGCAAGCTGAAAGCTTTGCCTATAGCAGAGGCATATGATTATTTTTCAAGAAGGGCTGTAGAAAGAGTGCAGTAATGAAAACTGCTTGTAAGAAGACCTTTCTCATAGCGTAAAGATGCAGGTAATGTGTCCTCAGCTTCTTCCTGGGTCACAGATGAATCAACTAACTTTAAACATTAGGAGAAAGGCCAGTTTGAGGTCTGTGTTAGCATATGGTAGCCAAACACAACCAGAACTAGACCATTTGCCCTGATCGCCAACAGCCTGTAATGTTGAAAGTAAAAGCTACTGTGTAGACGATGTGGGACCAGCAGTCCCTCTCTGATCCTTAGGTAATGATGTGTGTGTTATGTCTCCTCTCCAGCATCTTATTTTGCTACTTGCAGAGCAGGAAAAAAACCCTGCCTACCAATTTTCTTAGTGCAGACAAGGCCTAAGGGACCAAGCATTGTTTGGGAAAGGCTGTTCTCTGTAGAAGCCGTATCGATTCCTGGGGCAGAGGGAAGGGGAAGAGACAAAGCTTTTCCCTCCGAGAGTGAAATGACAATTGCCATTGAGAAATCCAGCAAATCTTGTCAGAAGTCTGAACACAGGGGGCCAATTCATCCATCTCTCGTCTCCACCAAGCCCTGTGCATTGTGTGAGCTTTTAGCTTGCTCTGCCATATGAGAAAAGCCCCTTCCTGGGTTGGGACAATGGGACCCTGGGCAACTGGTACAGAGAGCACCTGATACTGTTAGGAGTGGGAGGTCTGTGGAGAAATCGGAAGATGCAGGAAAAATCAGGGAAGGAGAAGGGACACTGATATATCTCCCTCCAGAGTGGGTGTAGGATGGGGGAGAGGCCCAAAGACAGTGCTCTCATTTTCCGCTTCTCAAGTGCCTCCCCTCTGTAAGATCTACTCCCTTGTCAGGTAAAGCCGAGCAGCCATTGATTGGCAGCCAGATGGAGTAATGAAGGTGGATCAATGTGAATTGGATTTTTTTAACTTTAAATAAAATTTGTATCGGCATGAAGTTAATTAATAGAGAGCTGTCAGAGGGCTCCTTGGCACATCAGTGTGTTAGGAAGCAATGGTACCCTTCGGGGAGGTGGTGGGAGGAGGCTGCAAGAAAAGGGATTCAGCTAGCAGCAAGCTGAAATTGAAAAAGCAGGCCAGTCTTTCTCTTGGCCCCATTTCAACATTTTTTTTTTCATCCTCCTTTCAAGATTGCTTTGCCTTTACTGATGCATCTTCCCTTTTTTTGGCCTTTTGTTGTTGTTTGCCATCTGAAATCTTACATTCCATTCATAATAGAAATGTTGCTCTACCAGCTTTGTGTGATGGCACAGCTGTTTCTGAGGTTGGTTACTTACCCTGCTCACAGGGTCTTCCAGTAGGAGAGATGATGAGGAGAGCTGGACAGCAGCAGTAAGGAGTGCAGTAAGAGAAGGGTGCAGCTGTTATTGGCTATGAGGGATCTTGTGTATCCTACAGCCCCAGGCTTGCTGGTGTACATGGTGTAATGCAAGATCAAAAAAAGATCATCACTGTCCTGGCTGCCTCAGGAGAAGACAGGGCAGGTGGTGGGGTGTGCATTACCTTTCAAAGAGAAACAGCACGTTGGTGACTCACAGCTTTCTCTGTAGCCAGCTGGTGGTAAACTTCAATGTGTACAGGGACATGGGAATAGCCTCAGCATCTCCTGAGAGCTACATAAGGACTTGAGGTCTATGGGGCATTTCTGTTGACCCTCCAAAGGATGCTGCCCTTAAAGGGTCTGCTCCCACATGATTTTTTTTTATTAAACTTGCCCAATGAATAGTAAAATTTGTCCCCTTCTCTGTGAGGTAGGTGGTGACTGGGACCCCCAGGGTTACGTACTCTGTGCTGCAGGCCAGCCTGGTTCCCGCAGGGATGGCTCATTGCATCACTGATCAATGTCTCTCTGATGCTGCCTCTGAGCAGGGACGTGACAGAAAGGGAGAGAAGGGAAACCAGATGCAGTTTCCATGGCAACATCCAAAAAAGAGGGGGAGTGATTGGGGGGTGGGGAGAACTTAAAAAAAAAAAAGAAAAAAAGAGGAGCCTCACCAAGATTTAGGATTTGTCCATCAGGGAATGAGCTTTGACACTGGCTTGTCCAGTGCAGGAGGATGCTGCTTTATTCACTCTGCCTTCTCCTGTGTGAGCAGTAGCTCATGGGAGGCTTTTTCAGAGACTGTTCCAGCCTCAGCACCTCTTTTAGGCAGCAGAGACAGGACCCAGGGCAATGATGTCCTCCAGTGTGCTGCCACTTTGGGGCCTGAGCATCACAGCCAGGATGGAGTAGGGCAAGACCTCCCAGTTACTCCAGTCCCTGCCTCCCTCTGTGAAGAGTTAGGAAATGAGGTGAGAGAGGCAGCTGGGGGAGGTCTCCAGGTTGCTCTGGGCCTGGCCACTTGCAGAGGTGGGCAGATAAGGGTTTAGCGCCTGTTTTGGGGGAATAGGAGAAATCCTAGCTGCTCCTGCGGGCTGTGGAGGAGCTGAGGGTAGCTGTACTCCCAGCCTTTCCCAGCAGGAGGCACAGGGGAAAATGGTATAATGGAGCTGGCTTTGTGAAAGGCTTTCATCTCTTCAGAAATTCTCCTTTCTGTGATTTCCATGTATGCCCACTTATCCCATTATCTGTGTCAGGAGGAAAACAGAATCATCAGCAGTCATGATTTGTATCTCTGAAGATTTTCTTCTCTGTGCTTAAGCAAAATCCCCTCTTAACCACTTCTTGTCCTTGCCTTCATAGGTTAAAGCGTTTTGGTTCATGATTTTTTTTGCTTACATTCTTCCCTTACATTAGAGTTCAATCCTGTTGCTGCCTCTCACGGCTGCTTTTCTTGGGCTCCCAGATATGACCTAAAATGGAGTCCAATAATACGGTATACTTAGACCTGGATCAATAAAGCTTTTAGATGCCTAACTCCTTGCTTTGGTGCTTTACTCCTTCACATCTTCCCTGTGGAGCTGTAAAATTCCCATTTTACAGAGCAGCACACTCAAGTAGGAGTTTGCTGATGCTAGCAGAGGAAGCTGTGAAAGAGCTGCAAATACCATTCAGTGGCTACATCTCTTTTGAGAACCTCAAACTATCTCCTCACGTGCCACAAGGTACTAATCATTACTGCATAAAGATTCTTGCAGGACCTTCTTGTTACCTGGTAGCTGTGACCCTTTCACTGGACCTCACTCTTTCCTGCTCAAGCAGGACCTTCCAAAGAAAGTGCTAAGTTACCTCCAGTAATGTCTTCAAACTAAAAATCTAGACCACACTACTCTCAAGTGTTGTTGGTGGACTTCAAACCTAAGTCAGGTTTTACAGGTCAGCAATGGTCTATAATGGCTGCTGTTGATGATGTCAGATGTCTGCTCTGTCTTTGGGAGTTTGGGCCAGCTGCTTGTTCTTTCAACCTATGGTAGGGTCGGGTCATAGTGTTCACTGTATCGTCAAGCATGTCATGGGTGACCTGAGATATACTGAACTTGTAAAGTTATGGCAGAAAGGTTGGGCTCTTTCATTGATGGTGTTTCAGTGAGGTGCTTGCTTTGAAATGTGCAAGTGAGGAAACAATAAATAAAGAAACTGTATGTAGTAATTACTAGAGATGAATGTATTTGCAAAGATTACGTCAAAATCCAAGGTGCCTGTAAGTCTGTGGTCTCGGGGTCTGTTCCCATTGGAAACAGACTTGATTTATAGAACTGCTGTACTCGAAGACAGCAGCAAAGCACCAGCTTAATATTTACTCTCAATAAACAATACCTTACTCATAAAGTTTTCTTTTTCCTTTTTTTCTTTATTTTTTAAGCCTTTATCTCCTGTTTAGAAGAGATAAGATCTTATCACCTCTTATGTGTGAGTGTTCCTGGTGTTACCTATAGCAGAAGTGGTCTCACTAGAAGTTGTGTCATCCACCTGGGAAAGGGCTGTTCCTGTGGCTGGAGGTGTTGCTTGCTAGATGGTGCTACCATGCAGTTATGTGTTTCTTTTCTAATGAGATCGTTAGGAGAGCAGTGCTTGTCACTGATTAGAAGTTCCTAGAATAGAACTTGCTATTTTCTCCTAATTACATTATATAACAGTGTAATTCACAAGGATAGTAGTTAAGACAAAGTATATGGATTTAGGAGATTGGTTTCTGGTTCTGTTTTTTTTAAGGCACTATCACAACCTTTTTGTATGACATTTGGGTAAGTCGCTTAATATTCTCTGCGGCCGAGATCCTCAAAAAGTAAATAGACACGTAGATCATTAAGTATCTAATTATCTTAGAGGATATGGACTTCTGTTCCCTAGATACCAAACGGGGGGATAACTTCAGAGATGCATGTAAAACCCTTTCAGATACCACAGCAAATATTAGAAAAGCCAGTAAATAGTGTGTATATTATACATCTATTTTACTGGAACTCAATCTGTTGCCATAATACTGATTGTTCATGGAAATTTTAAAGTTCTTTATAGTTCAGAAAGAGGCAGTTCTAAGTTACAATCAAACAATCAGCTTATTGAGTATGAGGGATGCAAAGACTACATAAAATGGGGTGAAAACGCTTGGTTTTTGTTGTTGTAGCTGGAAACTGTTTCCTATCTAAATCTATGTATTTGAAGGACTTGGGTCAGTTCTCTCTTGTAGCTGTTTTTTCTAATGAAGCAGGCTGTGGGAAAAACAGACTGTGAAAGACCCAAAATGTGGAGCAAGTGGATAAAAATGTAAAATATAAGAGAAATAGTATGGGTGGAGAAGCACTGATACAAGAAGTACTTATGTATCAGACATATATACATATTTATACATACAGGGGTTATTTTTAATATATATAAATTGGTGTTATACTTCTCTCTGCTCATGTAATTTTATATATATATAATATGCATTTTATATAAGATATAAAAATAAAATAATATATCATATATATACATATAAAAATGCTGGACACTGTTCTGATACTAGCTGAGGTATTTGTACAATGGAAAACATGCCCAGTTAGTATGATAACATCAAGGTCATTTGTTAATTATATGGCTTTATCAAAAATCTTGTTGAAAGTACTGACTTTCCAATGACATCCAGCTTAATTTATATCCCCTCTTAAGAGGAAATCATAGCAGAGACTCTAATGTCTTTGGTCAAAACTGTATTGCATGTTTAGGATGCAATACTTTTGCAGCAAAAGCTCTTGTAACTTTGAACTTAAAGCAAGCTAGTAGAATGTACCTTCACCTGCTCAAAGCAAACAATAAAGTTAGGACCAATAGTACTAGTAAAAGCAATGCACTAGTGATTAGAAGTATAGGGCTCCAAAGGACCTCTTTGGGTCATCAAATCCAGTCTTCCAGTGTAACTCACAGTCATGTTGTAATCCTTTTCACAAGTTTTGAGACTGGGGGAACAGTGCAATACATTTATAATGATCAACATTCACTGCTGTAAAGGGCTTACTACTTAAACCCCCATGTTGTAAACAGAGGGATGACACCAAGAGAGGCCCAGGGGCAGCAGCGATGATAGGTAGGTCTGCTAGGTTGTAGTAATTGTGAGATGAAATTGCTTGCTAGCAACATTATTCATAACCTACATATTGTATCTCATGTGGCCGGTTTCTGATTACAGGTTTTAGCAAATGAACTAGAAGGACAACACAGTGGCAATGTGATCCGTGGACTTCTATGGACAGACAGGGACCAGTGAAAAATATCTTGGCTTGGTACTGCATTGTGCATTACATTTTACAGAGTAAAATTATGAGACCAGAGTTATATCCTACCTTATAATTCCCAGACTCACTCTGGAGTAGGACGTTAGGATGTTACAGGATTGAATCATAGTTGAACTTTTCTAAGATTTTTTTTTTTTCCCCTTTGCCTACTCTGTCCACTATGGCCTCTTAGCTACCTCAGATGCCAGCTAACAATGCCCTGTCATCAGTGCTGCTCTCACAGTGGTTTTGCCTCAGTGGGAATGGATCAGACCTGTAAGGTGTGTTCAGTGTTTCCAGACTGGATCGTGCCTCAGGATGCCTGTCTTCATGGCCCTCACTAAAGTCTACAGAACCTTGCTGAATACATCTCAGGGAATAATTTAGTCCAGAGGGCCTTGGTTTCTCTTGCTTAAAACCCTGACCCTCAGGACTCTATTGCTATGCTGTACTTTCATTTTCCAAGCTAGCTATTGTTCACTGATGAGCTTGGCTCATCTTGACTGGCCTGACCTACTCTCCCTTCCTTTCAAAGGGTGTTAAATAGTTAAATAAATGGCACTGACACTTCTACCTAACAATTGTTCTTAAGCACTAAATCACTGGCACGTTAATTGAAACTTCCTCTTCCTTCTCTTTTCCTTCCAATCCCCAACAAGGTTTTTGCCTTCATTTGCTTTCATGGGTCTTTTTTTCCCTGCTTCTTCTTTCACTTCAGGCATTCTCAGAGGGCACCTAAAGTTCTTTGGGTATGCAGTTTTGAAATGTGCAATTTGGCAGCAGCATGAGCCTAGGATTGAATTAAATTAACTTGAGGCACTCTGAAATTTTTTTTATTAAATTACTTCTTTCAAAGTTACTACAGAACATTCCACTTATTAATTTTTTTTATTATTAAATGAAAGGAAGAAAGGGGAAAAAAGACATAAAACTCGTGAAAAGTCTAGAGTCAGGACTTGTTTAGTTTTTAGGGTTTTGCTCTTGCAGACTTCTCATGGGTTTATAACAAGTTTCTCCATTTAGAATGGATATGGATACTCATGGATCTCCTCCACTTTTGGCATGTATTTTAATACTATTTTAGCACACTATTTTAATGCTTGTAAGAACATCCACAGCTTATTTGGACATCACTATTGTCTGTTAAGGATCCCTCAAATTAACATGCTTGACTGTCATGGAAATTATATATGCCAGTTAGGCAGGTATTCTTTAAGAACTTGGAGGCACTACCAGATGAGGCAGTCCACAGAAATAGCATAGTCTTTAATGGTCAAAATACACAATCCACAGAATCACAGAACATTAGGAGTTGGAAGGGACCTTGAAAGACCATCTAGTCCACCTCCCCGCTCCCACCCCCTGCCAGAGTAGGATCACCTAGACTAAATCACACAGGATTCCTAGAAAGAGCTAAAGGGGTAGAGTGAAAATGTTGAGGAAGACCATTTTGGTAGGGATGATGGAAGCTGGAGAGGGTCTAGTTACAAAGGTATGTGGAAATAGGACAAGGAGTAACAGCCTTAAGCTGAAGGAGGGGTGATACAGATTAGGTATAACGAAAAAATTCTTCACTATTAGAGTGGTGAGGTGCTGGCACAGGCTGCCCAGTGAAGGTGTTCAAGGCGTGGTTGGATGGGGCTTTGGGCAACCTGGTCTAGTGGAGGGTGTCCCTGCCTATGGCAGGGGTGTTGAAACTAGATGGTCTTCAATGTCCCTTCCAACACAAAACATTTTGATTTGATAATGATAAAAGAGAGCCACTGCCTGCTACAGGAAGTCTGTATTGATCATTAGCACCTGGGTGGTGATGGTAGTGGAGGAAGGTGAGTTTTGGTGGTTGTTTCTTGGGTTGTCCCTTTCCCACTGCTCTGGGTGGTCAAAGGGCATGCATTTTCCAGTGTGTTTTTGTAGCTCACCACTATTCAGCTTGGTTTTGATCTTGGCTCCCCACTGACCTTCAATATTTCTGAAGGCAATTGGCTTGTAGAGCAGTCCTTGTCCTTACCACCTTGTGAGAAAGGCATCCAGATTCTGCATTAGAGTTGCGTTTTAAAGCAAGTGTTTGTCATTATTTTTAATGGTCATCTTGGGGCTGAAGATCTGAGGTCTCTGCTCTGCTGTGATTGTTTTGGAATGTTGTGATGCTTCACTTGTGATGGCACCATCATTCCCAGGGCTTTGCAGAGTTTCTTATCCCAAATATAAATGGTCAGTGTCTTTGCCTTGTGGTCAGAGAGAAGGTAGAAGGTGGATTGGCTTGTATGGTGTTTTCTCTAGAATCTTGTAGCACAGAAATAGAATGTAATGTTATTGAGCTGCAGCAGGGAAAGCATCAGAGAGGCAACAGCTTGCCCTGATTGACACTGTCTCCCACAGTATTCTCCTGCAGAAGCTGGCAGCCCGTGGCTTGGATGGGTACACCCTCGGCTGGGTAAGGAGCTGGCTGGAGGGCCGGGCTCAGAGAGTGGTAGTAAATGGAGTTAAATCCAGCTGGCGACCGGTCACGAGTGGTGTTCCCCAGGGGTCGGTGCTGGGGCCTGTCCTCTTCAATATCTTTATTGATGACCTAGATGAGGGCATTGAGTGCACCCTCAGTAAGTTTGCAGATGACAGTAAATTGGCTGGGAGTGTGGATCTGCCTGGGGGTAGCGAGGCCCTACAGAGGGATCTGGACAGGCTGGAGAGCTGGGCTGAAGCCAATGGCATGAGGTTCAACAAGAGCAAATGCCGAGTCCTGCACTTTGGCCACAACAACCCCAGGCAGCGCTATAGGCTTGGGGCGGAGTGGCTGGAGGACTGTGTGGAGGAAATGGACCTGGGGGTACTGATTGATGCGCGGCTGAACATGAGCCGACAGTGTGCGCGGGTGGCCAAGAAGGCCAACGGCATCCTGGCTTGCATCAAAAATAGTGTTACTAGTAGGAGCAGGGAGGTAATTGTCCCCCTGTACTCAGCACTTGTGAGGCCGCATCTCGAGTACTGTGTTCAGTTTTGGGCCCCTCACTACAGGAAAGACATTGAGGCTCTGGAACGCGTTCAGAGGAGGGCTACTAAGCTGGTGAGGGGTCTGGAACACAGGCCTTACGAGGAGCGTCTGAGGAAGCTGGGATTGTTCAGCCTGGAGAAGAGGAGGCTTAGGGGAGACCTTATAGCTCTCTATAACTTCCTGAAGGGAGGTTGTAGTGAGCTGGGGGTCGGCCTCTTCTCCCGTGTAGGCAGTGACAGAACTAGAGGGAATGGTAGCAAGCTGCGCCAGGGGAGATTCAGGCTCGACATTAGGAAGCACTACTTCTCAGAAAGGGTAGTCAGGCACTGGAATGCACTGCCCAGGGAGGTGGTGGAGTCACCAACCCTGGGGGTGTTCAAGGAAAGACTGGATGTTGTATTGAGGGATATGGTTTAGTGGGAGCTAGTAGTAATAGGTGAATGGTTGGACTGGATGATCTTCTAGGTCTTTTCCAACCTTGATAATTCTGTGATTCTGTGATTGCAAGTCCTTGTCAATCCTTTGAGAAGGTGAGAGGAGGCTAATTCCCCTAGAGCTAGATATGTCTGTTGACAGCAGGGAGGGACAGGATACGCTCACCTTTGGCTTCTCTAGGGCCATAACCAACTGCGAGCTTCCAAGTGGGCAGCAACCTGTGTCTGCACCATTAGCCCTGGGCAAGACTAGCATGATCACAGCATTGGGCACCTTGTACCACCACCCCTCTGCAATGATTCATGCACAGGTGCAGCCCTGTCTGAAGGAGATGGAGCAGACCCCTCTCCTGAATGAGATGGGGACTACCAGTGGAAAACTTTCACAAGGAGATGGCTGGAGCTATCAGGAGCTGCTGAGGGGAAAGGCTGTGCTATAAGCAGCTAAGGAAAGAAAGAAAAGAAAGGTTAGAAATTAGTGCCACCTTTCCTTGTTCTCTCTTGTTCTGTTCCACTCCTTTCAGCTATTTCCTCATCACTGTTTTGGAAGTCAAACTCTATGTCATTGACTTTTGGATAAAAAAATAGTTTTCATCTGCTTAATTTGCTATTCTTACGCATACCCTCCCTCCCCCATTTTGCCATTACCTTCTCTTAAAGTGAACTCCTGAACTAAATAAATATGGGTTGCCAGAAACAGGTGGATTTAGTTTTTGTATCTGCAATCCTATCTATTTGTATCAATACCTGGTATTATTTCTCGTCAAGAGATGCTGCCTTCTGTAGGAGTTACTAAATTGGACAAATGTGACCGTGGTTGTCTTTAAAGAGAAAATAACAAATAACCTTTTTCAGCTCCTGTTTTCCTTGGAAGTAGAAGGACATCTGTGTGAGTGAGAGAGGGAAAGGAGACTGACTGGCTTAAAAACACGTTCCTAGTTTGTTTACTATAATTGATGAGGAACAGTTTGACCTGGAGAATCAATCTTGTGTCTTACTCCTGATAACTCCAAAGGACAGGAGAAATCAGAAATAAGCCACTGAAGCAGATGGAGGAATAAAAAAGGGGCAAGAGTACAGAGGCAAGAGAGGAACAAGCATGCAGTTTGTCCCAGCCCGTTACATTCCTGGAAAGATGCAGCGGTGCAAAAGTACTGGATTTCCAAGAACATAATATGAGAATTGACTACTGGATTTTTTTCAGAAAGCAAATGGGTTTCATTAACCACAACTTATATGTTTTCCCTGTCCTTCTTAATTTTCCCACTTTTTAGTGAAATATTTTTAAGTTGTAAATGTTTCAGCTGTACAGGCTTTTGTTTTCTTATCTGTAGTGAAAAGAAGGAATTCTTGGATGTGTATTTTTTCCAGTACAAATACATTTTCAGTGGTATTATTTTGCTGTATCTTTCCCCTTTTGCCTGCTCAAGTTTTTCAAAACTGCCAGTTCAACAATGAAGATTTTTATAAGGAAGAGAACAATGTGGTCCAAACTCTGCAGATGGTGGAAAAAAGCAATATAATCTTGGTATTGGGGACAGCTCTTGCCTTGGGGATAGCCATCCCCCACAGAACTTTATAACCTTCAGTAAAACCTTCAGACATATTTCCCTCTTGTGCTAAGTGTGGACAGTGAGAATGCTATTGCCAAGCATGGCACCACAATACTCCAGAAGAGAGACCATGCTGCACCTGACCAGTAGCCATCAGGGGGATTTCAGTGCCTATCCCCAATATTGCAGCGACAGGCACGTGGCAGCTTGTGCTGAGGGTGAAATGGGGTGTGTTAGGAGAAAGGCACAAGGTCTTTTATGAGGTAACGGTGACTTTTTCTGTTTTCCAACATATAACATCTAAATAGGCTCCTACTATTTATCAAGTCAAGATACTACTATCAAGTCAAATCAAGATACTACTAAAGTATCACCTTGATTTTTTTTAAAAAAAGACCACATTGTTTTGTTTGACACAACCCCTGTTGTGTTATCTGCATGCACCAGCAAGAGTGTCTTCTGCAAAATTGTATATTGAGATCCTCACCAGCTAAGAAGCAACAGAGCTGCCACTGTATCACATTGCATCTTCCCCCCGCCCCACCCATGACTTCTATATGGGCCATATAAGAAACACTATTTTATTAATGTTTTAGGTGGAGTATTCATTTTTTCCTTGCTGTGTCCATGGGTTCAAACAGACTGCAAAATGTGCAGTGACTGCATCTCTAATGGAGTGTCTGTTAGATCAGAAGGCAGAGTTAGTTTCTTCCAATGAAGTGAAATAGATTTGGGTTGGGACAGAGATTGATTGAGTAGGGGAAGTTGAGAAACACCAGTGGAATATATTTATAAAGGTTTCCAGGGAGCAGTAAAGAACAAAACAAAATCTACTTGAAGTAATATTTTGGAACAAGTCCTAGGAAAAGGCAGGCTCGTGGGCAGAGAGTGCAGGGGAAGCAGTCAAAGACGTATAATGAAACATGCATTTGTTCTGTGTTGAGATTTTTTTACTTTGTCGCTTCAGTATCCCTTCTGGAACATGCTGTGCGGGAATATGCTGTTGCTTTCTGCTAATTAAAACATCTGGTACTACTTTATAGAACTCTGGCCTTTAAAATAGTGGGAAGCAGGGTAATGCATTTAATCTTGAATAGCTTGATTTGTTATCTGGTTTGAGTATAGGAGCCTCTGTCAAGATTACTTGCTGCCCAGGTTGATTCACAAAAAGAGATGGGTGAAAATGTTTCACATGGAAAAAGCTAATCAGGGAGAATGTACAGAAAGCCTGACACTTGGTAAAAAATAAAAAACAAAAAATAATGTAATGTGTTTTTCAGATGCCTTTGGTGGAGCTGAGATTTTGTTACTTCTCGTTAACTTAAGCAACCTTCAGTCTGGTCAATAGAGAGCACGGGCGACCTTCAAAATCATGGTGCTGTAGGATGTGACATCCATGCTTCCTCTGGGATCAGTGTTGCATTAATAATCCAGTGTAGAGTAAGAGGGTGCTGCAGTAGTGCTTTAAGCACAGTAATTTCTGTTAAGAAATAAAGCCAGGTGGGAAGTGGTTCCTTGCAAGTTGGTCCTGAACTTCTGCCTCATCTTAATAATAAGCTGGGCCTGTAGTAAAACCTTCCCCTGAGGAGGTATGCTGTGGTGACAGCAGCTGAGGAACTGAAGGGGCATTTATCTCCATAGTGGCAGCATTTGACTCTTCGTGGTTTCCACAAATCTCCTTTAAAGGCATTGATCGCCCCTGTCGGCACGATTAGTGGGAGCAGTCATGCAGAACATGTTTGTAAAAATGTTTTTTAAAAATTCCTCTTGAACGTACCAAATCTTGTAAGGGATCTAACTACGCTGGGGAAAGGGAAAGGTCAGCTTTAAAGAACAAGGGATGGCTTTCTCTTCCGCTGCTTTATCAGAGCAGAGTTTTGATTTTTATTAAACTAAGGATTTGCATCAGTGACTGCGTCCAGGAGTATTCTGTGTAAAGCTCTGCACACCTGCACAAGGCTGCTAGTGCCTCCTGCCCCCAATCTGTCTTGCAGCCCTCATGGGTCCAGAGCTCCCCTTGACACAGCTCTATCTGTGCCCCCAACTTTTGACGAGCAATGTTCCTCCTACCTCTTCTCTATTCCAGTGCTGGTGTCAGACCCCACCTCGAGCCTGACCTTTTGAGCCTTAAAGCAGGAGGTAGATTTACTTGAAAACTTAAAACGCTTTCTGCCTTGTGCTTGTACGTGTGTTACGAGACACAGCAGGAAAACAGACCTTTTGCCCGGATGGCTAGAGCTAAGTAAAGTTGACCTTAATACAAAACTGTGGCAGATATCCCAAATTTAGTTCACTACAGATGCCCGCTGAATGCCCTACAAGACTGGCTTCCAGCACTGGGGGAAAGAGCTGTGCTCTGATTGTAAGGACCTGCAAGGGATGTCCAAAACACATGATACCATGTGATATCAAAATGCTTTAGCTGGCATCAAGTGAATTGCTATACCCACACGGCAGAGTCCGATGCTGGTCTTAGACCCTGCAAGTGGAAAAAAACCAACAGCAAACCCAAAACCGAGCCACCACCACCAAAACTTCCTGAGGGGACTGACTACCTACAGTACTAACTCTGCTCCTCACTAGTTTACAGATCCACCCAGGATTGCATGCTGTGTTTTTACACACTGAGTATCAAAGGGTCTACAATTTTACAAAGAGCCAGAGCATGGAGAGGTGCTGATGTTTTGTGGCACAGCGTTGCCATGTATGTCCTTATGTTCTTCCCTCATGGCAAATGCCATTAGGTGGCAGTGATAAACTTCACTCCCCCTTTCTGTAAATGGAGGGACAGGAGAGAAGCTCTTGGATAAGGGGAAAGGGTGGTGTAGACAGGTGGTGTGATGGGAGATTAATTATCTGTCTTTAGTGTCACAGGACGTGTTAGTTAGAGCAGAGCCCCCATGGGGCCTGGGGAGATGTTTGCTTTTTTGCAAGCCGTGTCCCTTGTAAATAGCAGCGCTGGCACTGGTTGCTGCCCTGCATAACACAGACTAATTCTGCTTGTTGCTTTCAGGCAGGCCTCTGCTGCTGGGTCATTTGGGCTGCTAAAAAGTTGGTGATGTGTCTGGGCCTGCTGGGGAAACAGCTGTTGGAGATGTGCTGCAAGGCAGAGGACAGTGAGGCGGTGAGACCGCTGCAAACAGGCCACGGGCAGCCACTTGGGGAGGTCTGCGTGGCCCCTCATTGATGTGTGTGTGCTTTCCTCCACTCTCCTTGCCCTTTTTGTCTGCAAAATGGATACTCCTTATTTAATTACATCAAAGATAAATGGAATTCAGGACTTTGCAGGAATATCATGGTTTTCTAGTCCTGTCTCTCAACAGGGTGAACTGGCCCAGCCTAAGTACCATGCTTCTGGGGTTAAACTGCTTCTAATATTTGAGCTAGCTCATTTACTGTTGGTCTGCATGCATCACTACTTGGTGCAGTAGCAAGCTTTATGCTGCATCAAGGCAGAGTTGTTGGTACCCTGCAATGGCTTCTGTCAGAAATTGTGTGTTTATGTGGGAGGAGGGGAAGAGAAATCAGGTTTCTGCTAGCTTATTCCTGCCTTTCTGGCCAGGCACTGCTGCAGTTCTTGCATAGGACTTTCTAAGGACCCCAGGCCCTCTCTGCTCCAAGGAATGCATAGGTTTTATCTTTCCATAGTAACTGTTCTCAGCTACTCTATGTGAGAAGGAAAAACTCCATTAGCCCATGTTTGCTGCTGAAAAATGTGTGATTTTTTTTTTTTTTTTTTTTTTTGGTTATGTACTGATAATCTGTTGCATGTCTTTACAAACTGCCATGCATTTGTCATGTACCAACTGGCCCTCTGGGAATACTTGAAGCTCTAGCTTCTTAGCTGTGGTGGTGTATATAAGATGTTCTAGTTGACATGGCAGACTTCAACTGAAGGAGTTTGTGCATCTAGGGGTTTTTTAATTTAGTCCTAATCTTTGTGTAGGTTGAAACACCTTCCTGCTATGGACATAATTTTTTCTGTGGATGGATCTACCCTAGCACCCGTGGCTTCTCCCATTTTTGTCAATTTGCTTTGACTTTACTCCAGTCCAGTATACCTGGATCAGCTTCCTTACACTCAGTGCTACTAGTGATCTAAATGTGCTCACTGGGATTTGGCTAAAGGCCACAAAACTTACTTCACACAGAGACCACCGCAGAGTGGTCAGATGGTGATGGTAATGATTTTAATGTGCCACCAGAATGCATGGGATTCGAACTCATAACCTAGTGGCAAAAGGTTTTGTAAAGTAATGTCTTTATAGTAATGACTTTTATAGCTCTATCTAAGCCATTCTCCTTTTGCAATGCCGTGAGGCTCAACCAAACCCCTTTTGCAAATCCAAGTCCCAGCCCTTTGATCTCACCACATGAAAAACCCCTCAATGCAGTTTTGGTTTCTGTGAGTTGTGTCCAAGTAGGAGGTTGCACTCCTGCTTTTGAGACCAAGCAGACCTGGAACATATTCCTGCTTGCAGCAGACAGATGTTCACACCATGCCATCCATCCTGAAAAAGGACCCCACCGCATTCTTGTCCATCTGCTTACTCTGCAGACCCAGCCAGTGGCCTTAATCCGCCAAATAATTAGTTTCTGTTTTGGATAATGTTCCTTTCACCTGAGAATTTTAGGCCCAACTATGTTTCTCAAATGCTTTTTGAACTGCTGTTTGTGCCCTTTCCAAGAGAGCAGGCATCCTATAGAGGAACAGAGAAAAGGTTCCAAGGAGGTGCAATCCCGGAGCACAATTTTACGTGTGCTCTGTGCCCGCAGCCAAGGGGAAAGCAAAGGACTGTTAGCTAGAAATCCATGAGAAACAAATACATCCCATGACTGGCAGCGAAAATTCTGCTGCATATCTGCATAGCAGACCTAAAATCGAAGATTTTTTTGAACAAAGCTTTCTGTATCACTCTGCCTTGTTTCCTACTAGCTCAATCTTCTGCAGCTTGTATTTCCATACTACTTTTTCCTCTACTTCTAATCTCTCTTCTTGTTTTCCGTAGTATAACCCCATGCCCATCTGTCTTAAAACCCCACTAAATAAAACTTTGCACTTTATTTTTTCTCTTATTTCTTGCTTTCCTTACCTCCATTCCTCAGACAGGATAAAAGCAATGCTTTCTAGCATGGAGCTCATGGGCAAGTGAATGCAACAAAGTTCTTACTGCCCCTCTAGTTCCTCTCCTTACCTTTGCTCAATATCTAGGTAAACCTCACTAACATGAGTCCTTAGGTGCTGTAGGCTGACAGAGGGGGTCAGTATGAATTGGTGATGCTATATTAGGATCCCTTGCTCAAGTCCTTCCCCTGCAGCTTTCTTCAAGGCTGTCATGTGGCAGAGGCTGGTGGTTTTATCCCCTTATTTTGCACTGGGACAAAGTTTACGCCTCTCTTCCTTAGTCCTGCCTGAACTGAGGTGTTTATCTGAAGACTTTACCTCAACATAATCATTAAAAGGTGGTTTATTTCGAAAGGGTTCAGTATTCATCTTATGCTAGCTAGGCAACATGCTAGTGGCTGGAGAGTTAAGGAGCCCTGGGAGCTCTGCTGGTGTCCAGGAAAATGCTCACGTTTCACATCTTTTCGGGGTGAGATGATGTGGCAAGCGAAGATGTGCTGTTCAGCTATTGCTCAGAGGTGATGCTCCTGCCAGTGGAGGGCCTAGTTCAGTGCCCAGGCTCTCTGTGGAGGCTGCGCTGCATCACGTCTCGCTCTTGCAAAAGCCTTTGTAAGGCCTGGCTCCCACAGGTGGGACCTTAGCATGAAAGGGGCAGGTAATAAAGTTAGAGTGATGAAGTTAGGGTATTCTAATGTTACAACCCCACCTTGTTTCCCACAGGCTGATTCAGAAAAGTGGATGTTTGATACTGAGAAAAGAGAAGAGAGATTTCAGCTTTCTAGCCAATCCCTAAAGGCTTCCACTTTAACCTTGACTCTGTGAGTGCTTTTACAGGCATGGAGACTGTATCAGTTTGGGTCAGTTAGCATCTCTGTCCTCTATATTTTAATGACAGGTAAACTGAGGTGCAGCATGTCTTGCTAATAGCATGTCATTCCATGCATGTCATATCTAGGAACATACCCTATGTCTCCTGAGCCTTGCTTTTTAATCTGACTCAGAGCCAAAACTTTATTAGCGGATTAGGATCTGTGGTCTTTACATCTGATAGATTTGAGCTGAAGGACTTTTGGAGTCCACAGTCCTCTTATGTCTTTGCTCATGCAAACAACACAGTGCAGATTTATTTCCATACAGTGTCCTTGATCTGGGGGCTTATGTGAGGAGAGAAGTGGGGAGAAAAGGATGAGCAGCAAGAGTGGATGAGCACAAAAAGGCAACATGAGAAAAAGGCATTGGAAAGCAAGAGTCAGGAAGAGAGGGTGCTGGGGCAAAAGGCAAGGGGAGAAAGTGAGAGAAAGCAATCTGACAGAAAAGGAAGAGGTTACAGGCCTACAGGCTGGGGTGGCAGGGGCAAAAAGAGGTCAGGAAGGAAAGAACAGTGAGATATTTAATCTCAGAGCAACTGCAGCTCTTTAGCCAGGTGGCTGGTGGGATAACTGGCAGGAAGCTGGCATTTACCTGGATGCTAATTCCTCTCTTCCTGCCAGTCTGGCAGGATGAGTGCCTGCTCTCCCGGTGAGATGAGATCATTTGAATAGCCCCCCTGGCTGCTATTATGAGGAGCAACTGAATGCAGGCTCCAGTGTTGTGGCGTGTGATAAAGCATGGTATCTGGGAGGGGAGGGGGCTGGTGGCAGTGGGAGCGGGGGAGACAGGCTGCTCATTTAGTGCTGCCAAGCTCTGCTTCTGATTAATTATGGAGCAGTTGATAAATAACATTGCGGAGATACGTAAATCAACGGGAACGACACAGGGAGCCGAGCAGGGCTGAGGGACTGGCACCGCTCAGACAGCTCGACTAGGAGGCTTGTTGTTCTTGGCACCGTTGGTGCCACGTTTGGTGGTGGCAGCTGGCGAGGGTGGCAGGCACAGGGGGTGGCAGTGAGAGGCGCGGGAACAGAGAGGCAGGCGTGCTGCTCCGGCCCGCGTCACAGCTTTCCAGGGAACCATCCAAAATACGTAGGTGGTCCCTGCTAATTCCACAAGGAAAAAAAAAAAAAAAGAGCTCTTTGTAGTCTGAGGTGTTCATCTGCCCAGTCCCCATAGAAAAGGGGGAATGCTCTCCTCCCTGCTGCACAGATGAGATATGGGGAGGCCAAGGGTTCAGCAGGGAAGGGTGCTGAAACCAGTTGCTGCCTTCTCTCCCTGCTCCTTCCCAGTTGCAGGCTTGTGATTCAATCCTTGCATTCTTTCTTTCCTCCAGATTGGAAAGGAATCCATTTGTAGGGAGTTATTTGTAGCTCCCTGGGGACACAGCCTTCTACCACGGAACAGGAGGTTGTTTCCTTTGGCTGCTACAGCTCATGCGTGGGTGCCCAGTGGGATGCGCCTGATACATCTTGGGTACCTTTGAATAGAGTTTTTCCTGAGGGACTCATGTCCTTGGTTTGCATGCATTTGGCCATCTCATTGTCGTGTCCTTCACTCTGGTGAAGGGCCTTTGGTGTTGCCTGGTGTTATTCCGGCTTTTCCTTGTCCTTTGTCAGTACATACAAATTAACCTGTGTGAAAGCAGGAGGAGGAGTACAAGCAGCTAACAGTTAGCTCTGGGTCAGTGAGTGCATCTGCAGACATTAGTTCAAACTTGCCCAATGACAGTTTGAGAATTCAGGCCTAAAGGTCAGGATGTGGTAAGCCACCAATACTTACAATGGGGAGCAAATATCTGGGTAGGGTCTGTACACCAATGTTTTATATGTTTGGGTAAAACAAAACAATTTGAGATTAGAGCAGGGCAGAAATCTAGCCCAAGTGTAGCCCAACTCATCCTGACCCTGTGTAAGGAGGAGAAATCCTTTTCAAAAAGTACTGCAAAGTGGCAAATAATGACTTGATATCAAATAGTGTAGTGTCTACCAAGGTCTACCTCTGAGGTGCAAGAAAGCAGCCAGCTGATGGTTTAATGCTAAAATGTAGGTCTATAACTTAATGCAGGTCTTTGGCCTCAAGCAGGGTCATCCTGCATCAAAAGGTTGGCGTGATGAAATAGCATCTTGGAGAGGTAGGTATGGAAAGACTCCTGCCGTTTTCTTCTGCGGTGTAACTCCCTTCACAGCCAGTGTCTGCTTGCCAGAGCTCTACGTGTGAGTGCATGTTTATATGTGGCCTGTATATGTGGGTACGAGCAGTGAAATCCCGGGGTTAGTGAAATACAAAGCCATCCTGGGGTGCACTGCAGTGTAACAGCAGAATCTCAGGGTGCTCAACCAACGAAGAAGCAGGAGCAAAGAAGGTTGCAGTGGCTGAACCCTGTGGCCCTCAGCAGCAAGTGAGGCAGTATTTTTGAATAGTAAAGTAAGCTGGCTCGAAAAGTTTATAAAACATTAAATTACTGTTCCCATAGGGAACTTCAGTTTCATGGTACTGTGAAGGGCAGGAGACACTGCTGGGAAGAAAATACATTTAGTCCTTCTGCATGTGCTCTTGATCTGCTTCAGGAAAGTGTGGACACAGGATGCTAAACATAAGACATCATGAACTGAGAAGCAGCAGCTGCCTTTATTGGGTTTTTTTTTCAGTGCAGATAATTAAGTAGTTGGAAGAGCATCAAAACAAGCAGACATCTTTCAGGAAAAGTAACCGCATGGGACTTCTCAGCTTTTAGGCCTCCACATCTCTTTATTCTACCTATTTTCCTTTTTTCATTGATTGTATCTTTGAGCTATGCCTGGAACATGTGAAAAAGAAACTGACCCTTCAAGTCAGAGGAACCACTTCTACTCTTGGCCCCAAGCTCAGTGATAAAGCTTTTGTAACAAAGCTACATGGTGAAACTTAGAGCCTGGCTGAATTTTATAGCCTGGCTGGAAGTAAAGCACATGGTCAGGACTGTCCAGTGCTCCAGATACTCCTTTCACTCTGCCATAGTGGGGCACATTTGAGCACACATAAAGTTGAGGAATTGTATATTGTAAATCCAGCTCTGGGACTTTGATCTGAATATTTCTAGATTCAATATGATGACAAAGGGGGATGAATCCCCCTCCTCAGGAAAAAAAGTATCTTGTTACTATGTTGCCCCATTAAAATCAACATTAAAAAATCCTCTGTTACTTAGATTTACAGCAACATAATCCCAAATCAGGAGCCTTCAACTTAAAAAGATTTTTCTGTTTATGATTGAGCAGTGTTGCTGAAGGTCTAACAACCCAACTGTGCCAGCTTTGTACGAGTATCTAGAAATGGGGAAAAAAGTCTGTTCAATCTAGTCTGAAAACCCCAGATGAATAAAAGTAAAAGAAATAACTCAGGTAAGGCAAAAGCCACAAGTAATTTAAATCTGTGAAGTGTGTTCTTTCCAATAATCTATTTTAAAGAGCTAATAGCACAGTGCAGAAAAAATGTTATAACAATCTAATGAGGTCCCATTAAGTTTCCCTTCCATTAAGTTCTTTTGGGTCCTATCTAGGCTAGTAAAGTAGGTAATTTAAAACAAAACCTGTTTCTTTAGTCTAAACATGCTCTTGGTTAAGGAGGAGACTTGGGAGTTGATGTAGCCCAGGTTTTGTTACCTGCTCTGTCATTGAAATCTGAGCCTTTCGCTGCTAAACCTCCCTCCTCTGGGCCATCACTTCCCAGGTTGTAACATTCAGGTAATGAGTTTCATTCACCTGACTGGGTAGGGTACAGCATGATTCCCAGGGAGAGCTTGGGATGCTACGAAATCATAAGGGTGTTGCGGGGGGCATGTATCTATGCAGATATGCATTTATGCATACATATGTGTGTCTATATATGTATTTGACCCTCAAAACTGTACACAGGACGCTTGGAGCTTGTGAGGGTTTGTTGCATGGTGGATGTAAACTTACCAGATACCTATTTTTTTTCTTGCTTTCACTGGAGCAAGTGAAAGCAACAGGCCTTGCAGTTTTATTCACCCAGCCATGTTAGTCCTTAGAGCATCCTGAACAGGAGCAGCTTTGACCCATGCAGGCTTTCAGTCAGGGGAGGCTTGTGGTCAGGGGAAAGTGGACAGATGGGGGCTGCTTTCCCATGAGCCTGATTGCCTTCCACTGGTTTTAATTACCAGCCTTTGCAGAGGTTCCTCTGGGAGAAAATTAGCCATCAGCTGCAACAGCAGCAAAGACACCAGTTCACTCAAGAGCTGTCAGCTAACTTTAGCCCCCGTCTTGCTGAGCCATCCTTTATTTAATCAGGGTCGGAGGAGCAACTGTGCCAGGCACTCTACTCTGCAGGTGGGGAATGATTTACTGCCCTGCTATCAGAGAGCTCTTTAATCTTGTCTTTATGAACACTTAGCACCTACAAATCACCTGTTTGGCTTGAAATACATCGCCTCCTTCATGCCTTGGTGCCCTGAAGGGGAGGATGTCAAAGGTACATCTTGTTTACACGACAGGCCACTTTATGAAAGCAGCACTACTGCCTGTGTGGCAAGCCCCACCCCAACCCTCACCTCCTTCTCCCTTGTAGAGTACTCACAGTGCATGGTTTCCTCTGCTGGAGACCCTCTAGAGGGTCCTCAGCCCACTCAACCTGGCTCTTCACATCTTCTGTTCCTTTACCCAGGAAGGTGTGCAGGGCGTTTCATTTCATCTCTGCACCCTTAACACTCTGGGAGTTTCCCTGTTTCAAGCCACGTTCCTCCAGATGCAAAAGGAAGGCAAGAGTAGCTCATGATCCATGCTTGAAATTTCTACAGATGCACTGACATATGCTGGGAGTACAGCACAGCACAGAAGAAGCAGTCTAGGAGGTTTTTGGAGTGCACAGAGGATGCATTCCTGATGCAGCTGGTCAGAGAGCCCACAAGAGGAACTGCCCCGCTAGACCTGCTGTTCGTGAACAGGGAAGGTCTGGTAGGAGATGTGAAGGTTGGGGGCTGCCTTGGACAGAGTGACCATGAAATGATACATTTCTCAATTCATGGTGGAGCTTGGAGGGGGAATAGTAAAACTGCTACCTTGGACTTTCAGAGGGCAGACTTTGATTTGTTCAAGAGACTGGTAGGGGGAGTCCCTTGGCATTCAGTCTTAGCGAACAAAGGGGTACAAGAGGGCTGGTTGCTCTTCAAGAAGGAAGTCTTAAGGGCGCAGGAGCAGGCGGTCCCCCTGAGCCGCAAAATGAGCCAGCGGGGAAGAAGACCAGCGTGGATGAATAGGGAGTTACTCTTGAGGCTCCGTGAGAAAAAGAGAATCTACCGCCTGTGGAAGGAGGGACGGGTAACTGAGAATGAATTCAAGGAAGTTGTCAGGATGTGTAGAGGTGAAATCAGAAAGGCAAAAGCCCAGCTTGAATTTAACCTGGCCGCTGGGGTGAAAAAGAATAATAAACTCTTTTATAAGTACATTAACAGTAAGAGGAGGACAAAGGAGAGAATATCCACTCTTTACTGGATGAGGCTGGGAATGTGATCACTGAGGATAAGGAAAAGGCGGAGGTTCTGAATGCCTTCTTTACGTCTGTCTTTAAAGGTCAAACAGATCCTCAGGGTACCCCTCTCTCTGACCTGGTAGTCTCAGCTGGGGAGCATGCTAACTCCCCTGTGATTCTGGAAGAAACAGTCGGAGACTTCCTACTCCAACTGGACTGCCACAAGTCCATGGGGCCGGATGAGATCCACCCGAGAGTGCTGAGGGAACTGGCAGAGGTGGTAGCCGAGCTGCTTTCCATTATCTATCAGTCCTCCTTGCTGACTGGTGAGGTCCCAGAAGACTGGAGGCTTGCCAATGTGACTCCCATTTACAAGAAAGGTTGTAAGGAGGATCCGGGGAACTACAGGCCTGTTAGCCTGACCTCGGTTCCAGGGAAGGTTATGGAACAGATAGTCTTGAGGGAGATCATGCGGTATGTGCAGGATGGCCGGGGGATCAGGCCTAGCCAGCATGGGTTCATGAAGGGCAGGTCCTGTTTGACCAACCTGATCTCCTTCTATGATCTAGTGACCCATCTGCTGGATGAGGGAAAGGCTGTTGATGTGGTCTACCTAGACTTCAGCAAAGCCTTTGACACTGTCTCCCACAGTATTCTCCTGCAGAAGCTGGCAGCCCGTGGCTTGGATGGGTACACCCTCGGCTGGGTAAGGAGCTGGCTGGAGGGCCGGGCTCAGAGAGTGGTAGTAAATGGAGTTAAATCCAGCTGGCGACCGGTCACGAGTGGTGTTCCCCAGGGGTCGGTGCTGGGGCCTGTCCTCTTCAATATCTTTATTGATGACCTAGATGAGGGCATTGAGTGCACCCTCAGTAAGTTTGCAGATGACAGTAAATTGGCTGGGAGTGTGGATCTGCCTGGGGGTAGCGAGGCCCTACAGAGGGATCTGGACAGGCTGGAGAGCTGGGCTGAAGCCAATGGCATGAGGTTCAACAAGAGCAAATGCCGAGTCCTGCACTTTGGCCACAACAACCCCAGGCAGCGCTATAGGCTTGGGGCGGAGTGGCTGGAGGACTGTGTGGAGGAAATGGACCTGGGGGTACTGATTGATGCGCGGCTGAACATGAGCCGACAGTGTGCGCGGGTGGCCAAGAAGGCCAACGGCATCCTGGCTTGCATCAAAAATAGTGTTACTAGTAGGAGCAGGGAGGTAATTGTCCCCCTGTACTCAGCACTTGTGAGGCCGCATCTCGAGTACTGTGTTCAGTTTTGGGCCCCTCACTACAGGAAAGACATTGAGGCTCTGGAACGCGTTCAGAGGAGGGCTACTAAGCTGGTGAGGGGTCTGGAACACAGGCCTTACGAGGAGCGTCTGAGGAAGCTGGGATTGTTCAGCCTGGAGAAGAGGAGGCTTAGGGGAGACCTTATAGCTCTCTATAACTTCCTGAAGGGAGGTTGTAGTGAGCTGGGGGTCGGCCTCTTCTCCCGTGTAGGCAGTGACAGAACTAGAGGGAATGGTAGCAAGCTGCGCCAGGGGAGATTCAGGCTCGACATTAGGAAGCACTACTTCTCAGAAAGGGTAGTCAGGCACTGGAATGCACTGCCCAGGGAGGTGGTGGAGTCACCAACCCTGGGGGTGTTCAAGGAAAGACTGGATGTTGTATTGAGGGATATGGTTTAGTGGGAGCTAGTAGTAATAGGTGAATGGTTGGACTGGATGATCTTCTAGGTCTTTTCCAACCTTGATAATTCTGTAATTCTGTGAATACCCGGTGGCTTCAAGCTGCTTCCTATTCAGTCCTCCCACTAGGACAGTGCAGCAAGCTTTGGGGGAGAGCAGGATAACCGTGACTGGTAGCCGTGCTGTATGCCAGTTTGGGACAAGAATTAAGGAGTTTAATTGAAGTGAGACGTGTAATTGAAACTGCAGGGGAAACTTTAGGATAGACAGCAATTATACAAATTAGGACGTCATGACACCATAGCTCTGCTTTAAGAAATAAAAGCCCTCTGATTTTAGAAAAGAACAATAACCAAAAAGAAAAACCCCAGGCTCTTAAATTACTAGAGATGAGCAGCATTAGAAATCTTACTGGAAAGGCACATCTCGAGTGGCCTGGAGCCCCTCAGTGCCATGAAGGGGCAAGCTTTGTTATGAGCTCAGAGAACAGATATCTGCTGCTTGATTCAGCAGAACAATTTCCTTGTACATACTTTTGCTAAAGCGCCTTTCTTCCCTGCGAGCAGGCGCTTACTGTCTTGAAAGGAAGAGCTGCCAGTCAAGCTTTCACAGGGAAATGGACTCTGCATGTCAGGGATGTCAGAGACCTAGTGCAAACCTCACCCGGCCTTAAAATGAAGGCGCAGAATCTTTCTTTGGGCTTCTGTGTCCTTTGCTGAATAAGCCACCCGTTAAATCCTCTCATCGGTCTTTGTTTGTGCCAAAGAGAAGATAAGAGCCTGGGATGCCCAAAGGCCTTCCTTCTGCCTCTTTACCTGCATTGCTGAAAAGACTTTAATATAGATACTGGACAATCTCCTCAAGTTTGGATCTTTTTCCTCTACTTCCCAGAATCAGGAATGAAGTTCCTTAAATAGAGACAATCCAGGCTTGAGGTGGGAAACGATAAGTATGGTCACAAGTTATTTTTAGCATGAACAGACCAAATGGAGTTGGGGGAGGAAGGCGTAAAAGTGGAGCTGACAGTATAACGTGAGGCAATGTGCAGGCACTCTGCACTAGAAGGAGATGAAGGATGGCATGTCGGACATCAGCAGGAACAATAAAACATGATAGATTTCTTAACCTCAGCATCAATCCCAGATGAGCTTGTCCAGTTCCTCCTGAAACAACCAGGCTGAGGTAGCCTCAAAAGTTTCTAGCTGTTTCTGGAGCCAGAAGTTTCTACGTAACAGATCTGTCAGGTTTGGAGATGCTCTTCACACAGTACCAGTGCACTGACAGCACAAGTGGAGATGCTACAGTTCAGGCCAGAATCACAGGTTTAGGTTCTTTCTCTGCCAAGAAAGCAGCTAGAGGCTATAATTTCCAAACCTGAAAGGGTCCAAAGTTAGCTGGCAGCACTTATTTGAAGCCTAAACCAAACAATTTGTATTTGTTGAAAAGCCCAGGACATCTTCAACCTCACATTAGCCTTGGGAGAAGCTGATGAGTGTTCCCAGTTTCCGATTAGGTAAGACTTGAAAGATGTCAGACAGATCTGAACTTAGGAAAAAACCCATGCTTTCAAGTGAGGTTTGTTTCATCAATAGAAGAATATGACAAATTCCCTTTTTTACTTCCAGATATTAAATGCATTAACGAAAAACAATTCCTGAGGAACTGTTTAACACAGTGATGAAGACTCTGAGTCAGAGGTGCACCCCGAGACTCAGAGGGCATTTGCGAATGAGGGAAGCTCAGCTGCGTATTCTGTTACGGTCACTGTCAAAGATAGGATAATGACTGTGCTGTTACGTAGTCTGACCCTACACAGCAGCAGTGGTTCCATCTTTATCTAGATCTCTATTTATCTGGAGATGAATAAAAACAGTACTTGACTGTCTAGACTAGCTTCAATAAAAATAACCATAATGGAGCTTAATGGGTATTTTTATTGTGGAAAGTGCAGTTTGTTGTCTGGATCTCTTTGAAAAATGTTCTTCCCATCAGCTTCAGCAGACCTTTCAGAAAGTCCTCACAATGGAAATGTCTCTTCAATATCATTTCACTTCACTAGATAGCCAACCAGCCAGTGCATGCATGGCTGTCTGCTCACTGCAGGCTTTTCTTTAGTTCTGCTCTGAACACTCTGTCTACAAGGTGGCAGAGGACACTTAATTCCATGCCACTCCTCCTTTCCATCTCTCAGAACACTCTTTTCTTGTCTTTTTTCTGATCTCAGAAAGCTACTGTTCTTCTGTGGAGCATCTTCTTGTCCAGCAGTGATTGGAGCATGCATTGGTATTTCAAGCAGTTTTTGTTAGCTGAGAACTAAGGAACATTTCCCACCTGCTTTCAGAAGCTTAGGTTCTTCCTTGTAACATGCATAGGTGCTTCATATCTTTCTTATTGCCACTGTTTCAGTTGGTGTGAATTAAACTATAGTTGAGTTTGAGTAAAACAGTTCTGAAGAAAACTAACCTGTTAGGTGGTAGGGAAGGATTTAGAGTGATGAGAAACTCAAGGAGCAAGAAAGGCTATATGGTGATAACAAATGCTGGTAAAGATTTTGAAGACATTTGCAATTGGCCTACGTGTGCTCACACTGAAGTCAAAAATATGCCGTTGCTGTGTGCTCTCGAATATCCTACTTTTGTAAAACTCTGCATCTCAGGAAAGGAAAGAGAGCATGGATTAAAAAGAGAGGATTTCAAGTGGGCACCAAGGAGCAGAAATGATGACCCAGTGCTGAGAATTAATGTGTGCTGTCACAAGCACATACGTCTTGCTGTTCGCACTTGGCTCCATTTTTAGCGCCACTGCAGTTCTCATTTCCACACAACTGGAGAAGCTGGTCCAAGAAGAGTGTATGCAGTGGTACTCAGTTGTGTTTGTACATAGCATTTTGCTATAAATGGGGACAAGGATCCTTCTTTTGCGGTTGGTAAGTATGGAAAGGTGGTTGACTGCCTATGAAAATGAGCCATAAAAGCTAATACGCGTCTCTGGCCAAACTGCTTGCCCATTAAAGTAACCCACCCACAGCCATATAATGAAATGACTTGATGTTTGCTGTTTTCTTCAAAGCACTGGTCATCCAATAAGGGGACAGTGCAAATACCATGTGACTTCAATGACTAATGACCTACTGCATTAGATGGCACCATAAAAATGATAGGCTTGAAAGCATGTCAAGATTTTGACTAGTCCAGCCATGGCGCTGAGTCAGCCTGCCATGTTGTGAACAGCTCGGGGCCTTGCAGAGAGACTGGGCAAGCAAGACAGAGGGACAGAGAAAAGCTGCTGCGTTTGTGGGGCTCTTCCTTCCTGTGATGTTCTATCTTTATAGTTAAAAAAATAAATGTCTAAAAGCTTGGCAATTTTTTTTTTCTGTTGTCTGTAGGGGGTGGGGAGCCCCTACAACAACTGCAGCAGAAGCAAGCTGTCTTTGTGTGTCATAGGCTGAAATGTGTTCACAGTAGGCTACCTGTGGTTCTTTGAGAAATACGTTGTTATTTGCAAGTAGTGTAAAAAATGAGGACATTAATAGGGTCCTCACTTTTTCTAATGATGATTTTGGCAGGCTCCAATACTGGGCAGTGAGGGTGTTGGGCTGTCTTGCAGTTTTCCAGCTGTCTGTAGGATGTTTTCCCAAGGAAGGCATCAGGGTGAAGCCAGCGGAGGCTGCAAGCAGGGTGGTTGGGAAGTCACTGTACTGATGGAGGAGGAGACATGCTAAGGCAGTCAGTCAGATCAGTATTGAAGGGGGAATATGCTAAGGTGGGAGCACCATTTTCTCATGTAGTTTCTCCAATCCTCTTGAAACTTAAGACTTTCTGAGTTGAGTTTTGCTGACACTATGTTAGGATCTCTGGTTAGCTTGACATCTTGTGACACCTATGTGAGTCTATTGGCCTCCTACTTCCCTGAGTCCATGGTTTGTTTCCAAAGTACAACTCTGCATGCTTCATGGCTCTGCTGAGAGGACTAGAAGGATGCCTTATATAGAAAAGCTGGCTTTTGTTTGTCAAGTCATGTGCATTTGAAAAGATAATGCTAGTTGAGTAGCTTTACAACAGTTGAGATGCTGCTTCGCATACATCATGCCTTGTGGTCACTCCTACCCTGACCCTTTCTGCAGTCACCATTTTGTGATCGGCTCAGCTGTGGGTAACTGCTGAAACATCTCTCAGATGGACTTGCTTTTCTTTTTTCTAGTGAGAAGGAAGCTACAGTGATTGTTTCCTTTCTTCTATAAAATTATGTCCACTTAAAATCATACGCATTCTCTTTGCTTAAAACCGAGAAGTCCTGAGGGGACAAATCAACGGGTGCTAAGTAAATAACATGCAATCAAAACTAGTAAATGAAGCTAAGAGCTGGCAGCAGTGGGGAAAACAGGGAATAGAAAATAAAAGCTGCATCTAAAAAGCAGGTATTGGAGAGGGAAGCACTGTGGAAAGAATAAGAAGCAGAAAAAAGCGTTCAAGCGAGTTATTCATATTATCAGTCGGGATTTCCTGCAAAAATTCTGCCCTTCTATCCAACACCATTTTCCAATGAGCATGCCTGGGTGGTGCAAAGAGAAGGAAGCAGAGAGCATGTGGGGGAACCTGTAAATTCTTTCTCTACTTAAATAACTGCATCTTGCCTTCTGTTCTCTGAGCACAGAGGATATTCTTTACCTGTCTTTTGCTGAAAAAATATTCCAGAAACTCTTTCCTGAGCCTGCTTCCAGAAAGGGCAAGAGTCCAGCAGGTGTCAGCAGAAGGAAGAAAGGACTCCTTTGTCCTTGTTCCCAACAACGCTTGAAATGAACCCTGTGTCACTCCTCCAGCTTGCTGTTTGGAAGCAATGTCAGGTGCTCAAGTCACTTGCTTTAGGAGCTTTCTGGTGTCCTGCTTGGCTTCTTGCCACCAGTACAGATGGGCTCAAGTTTCCTGTAGTCCCATGTCATCTCTGCCATTTCTGTGCAGATGCCATGGGCACTCCAGGGTGTCCCAAATGGCACCAAACACCTACATTTAGGCAAGTGAAGAGAGATTCAGGGAAATGTCCTCTTTGGCAGAGTGTGGCTACAGATGCCCTCACCGAAAGTAGCAAAGCCATCTGTGATGGTGGTTTCACGGGGCTCCTTCCAGGGTATTACTGCTGGTGTGGAGGAAGGAAGGTGGAGAAGGTGTGTTGAGGAGGAGAGAAGGGACAGATGTGGCTGCCAGGTTCTATGGGGTGATTGTGTTGTTTGATAATTGAGTTAATACAGGCTTCCAAGGATTGTGCTAATGCTCACTTAACTCTGCCTGAAAGTCCTCATTCTTCTGCCATGTAACACAGCCAAGCTACCTCAGTGCAAGCTGCTGAGCTGCATCTTCATAGTAGTTGCATGGAGCACAGCTAACAGTGTCATTGTCAAAGCACTCCAGAAAAATTGACACCACATAATGGTCATTACTGAACCAGCCTGTTGCCATGCCAAGGTCCTGCAGCAGTGGCTCGGGAAGAAGGAGGGGCCATTAAAGAAGAGTTTTCCATTAAAGAGATGAGGAAATACAGAGGAAAAAGGAGGTCAGAGCATTAATAGTAATGAAATTAGTTTGTGGCAACAACAGACCTTTACATTCAAGTGTTGAATATTGAAAAGGACAGAGGTGGAGAGCTGTGCTTTACTTGCAGTTGTTTTTTGAAACCATTTTGTCCTATTAGGTCTTCACTGCTGTGTGGATTTGCATTGCCAAGACACGTCTCATAATCACCAGGATCCTTTTTATTTGTGTTTTTTTGGAAAGGAGATGAACAGACCAAACATGCTCTTAAATTCTGAGTTTACAGTGGACGAGTCTGGTCCTGTAGCCCTCTCAATGTCCTTGGCTCCAGCCTTCAATGCTATCTGCTACTGCTACCCTGTGCTGAGCAGCAGAGCTCTGCCAGTGCCTCCCACTGTAGCTCCACAGAGTCTATCCCATGAGCCTCCAAGGAGGCAGTGCTCACCTTACTGTGAAAGGTGGGGCAGGTGAAAGATGGGAACTGGGAGTATTCCCTACCGGCACCGTATCTTCCAGACACATAAATGGGAAATCCATCAGATATCAGATATCTAATCAAGTTTTTTCTTTTCTCTCTCTAAATGGTAAAGCAGGAGTTATTTGATGATGATAGACTTTCTTTTGCTGTGCATTTCAATGAAGAATATTTCACTACTCTTCCTATTCCACATTTATATTCTTCCTAAGGAAGGAAGGGGGGGAGGTTACATTTGCTCATGAAAATCAGGTTTTAAAGTATTTTTTCCATAAGTAAGCAATGAGAATGAAACTTTTCTGAGAAAATGTTGACTTTTAAAAAATAAAGCTTATTACTAAATCAGTATTAGAAAATGTACATTTTCTGCCCTTCCATTTCTGACCTCTTTTTCTGCAAAGAGGGGGTCTTTTCTTCCATCCATCTTCCCCCCCCCTCCCCCGCCCTTTCCCCAGTTAAGCTGCAAGAGCTAGCAATACTTTCTCACTTTCAAAAAGATTTGCAGGCCATCTGCCCTTTCCTTTGGCACAGCCTCAAGGGGACAGCAGTGGAGGTGGGCTGAGGGGGACCGTGCATCTCCTGGAGGGCCATGCCTCCAGCCTCCTTGGTTTTCCATGGGCCTGGGCACAGGAGAGGTCTGAAATGAGCAGCCAAAACAATCCTCCTTTCCTTAAGCCAGAGTCCTTCCCCAGGGCACCGGCGCTCTCAGCTGATCAATTCCCCCTAGGATCCCTTCCCAGCATGAATGCTAATAGGAAGGGTACAGGCAACTGATTTATAATATTCTTGAAAATCTGAATAGATTGCTGTAACGATCAGAATTAATTACTCTTTTCAAGATTTTATGTTTTCAAGCTTCCCTTTTCCTCCTCCTCCATCCCCCCCTCCCCTCCCTGCCAGCCAAGTCGTCCTCTTTTCCCTCTGGAGTCCTTCCACCTTGGCTTACGGCCAGCTCTCTACAATAAAGTCACATGCTAATCAATAACACTTTTATTGAGAGTGACAGACAGGAGCTAACTGCACCAAAACAGTAACAAGCTCGGCCAGTAGTAAATGCGCTCTCCTCAAATCCCAGCCCTTGTCCTTTGCTTGCTGCCTTTTCGGCTTCCCTTCAATATCTATCTTGGCCTTCTACTCCTCCCTTCAGACCTCAAGATGCAGTGGTTCTCTGACGACCCTGCCTAAAGTGATGGTCACCTCCAGTCCTGCTGACAGGAGGCATTTGATCCCCGGGATTTCAAGATCCCTTTAGCCTTGACTGCTTTAGAAAACTGGTGCACAGGGGCATATAATTATTCTTATTTTGGCTGAATGCAAGCCTGTTTCTGGAAGTGAGGCTGAAGCATCGTGGGTAAGAGCAGACATCTGCAGTCTGTCCCAAATTGGGCATATTCCACAGCAATGTGTTCATTTCCCAGAACCCTTCTCTTGTGCTAACCACAGACCCATCTGACACAAAGAGATGGGTCCATGCAGAGTTCTGCACTGATGCGACTACAAACTAGTCTATAACTGCACATGAAAGGAACTGAGACTGCTGTGGGTGGGAGTGAGCTCACTGCTTTGGCCAGGATTGTGCTAGTGCTTCCTCGCTGAGCTTAAATATGACACTCGCTTGTTTCTCTTCTGACTTGGTCCTGAAGCTGCTCATGGGCCAGTTGCTGGTTTGGGGAACAACTGACTTTCCTGCATCTGGAGATGCTCAGGCAGGGCCAAGGAGCAGAGTGCTGAGAAGTAGCATCTGACGTGCCTTTCAAGCACAGCTGACTGTCTAGCTCCTGAGGGCGGGCCCTTTCTGCTCGAGCATGCTGCTGCACTGGCAGTGCTCCTGTTGTTTGCTCCAAGAGTTTGCTCCAAGAGTACCTTAAAGCAGGTCTAAGACAAACATCCTAATGGTTCCCAGGTGGTGAGAAAATAGATGACACCCTAAAAAAACATTGTTGGTCATTGTGATAGCTGCCTTCCTGATCCAGGCAAAGGCTGGCCAGAGCAGAGGATCAGTGTAACAGGACATAGGGGCAGGTGTCAAACCTTCTGATGTATCTGCAAGAACAATGTGTCACCCTCTTCTGTACCACCAACACAGCCCCTTGCTTTTGCCCAGAGATGCAGTCAGCTGCACCTCTGCCTCATCCCTACCACTGTTTCTGCTGGGCAGCGAGAGAGGTCTCACCTTCTGGTGCTAACTGTCCTTGTCCACCTGGGCACTGCGTTGCCAACCCACACCTCAGGACGTGCTCAGCCTGCACCTCTCGCTTTGCTCGCTCACAGGCATTGCTTGCTTTTGCCTCATCCAAAGTGCATGTTGGTCCCCACCTTCCATCACACACCCCCTGTCACAGTCTAGTGCAGGTGTGCCAGTAGGTCTGAAGTGTTAGGCTGGCCTGGTATGATATAAAACCCAAACCAGAGGGAAGGTTAGCAGAGCTGGCTTTGTGTGTTTAGAAAAATGCATACCCCCTCCATACCACCTACTTGCAGTGCGTTTGACCTATCAACAGTCCTGCAAATCCTGGCTCAGGCGTGTTCTGAATTAAGTGGAATTAGCTGAGGGCTTCCAAAGTAAACCTCTAAGGCTGAAAAAGAATCCTAAGAAAAGTAGTAATAATTCTAATTCTTTTCAGTAATTATTTCTTCTGTCAGGAGTATGAAAATCAAATATGTGTGATGTTAAAAAAAATTATTTTTCATTAGAAAGTAGTAATTTCTTTTATGGACTTCTCAAATGTTCTCTATCATTTTCAGAAGAATTGCTCCATTTCTGGCAGGACACTGTCGTATAAAAATTGAAAAAATCCGGTACAAAATTAAAAAACCCCTTAAAACTCAGGACTGATACAGGGATTTTTCAGTTTTATAATGCAGCAGCATACTTGGAAGGGTTGTAATGTACGCAGATAAGGGTCTTTGGCCTTCCAGAGGATGAGCTGAGATCAGTTTTCTGGATCCTTTACTGAGTTGGTAAATCATTTATTGTGATGTTCTGTTGTACAAAACACAGCAATAGAGCTTCATAAAATATAAATAGTACAAAATACTTTGGTTCTATTAACAACCTGTAACTGATGCACTTGAACTCTTTCTCATTTTCCTTTTTAATTGCTCTGTCTTGTAAAGTGAAGCTTGGTTTATGATTGCAAATAAAAATGAATTTGGTGGATCTCATCTTAATTTTATCATCTCAAAACCATAGTTTCACCTTCTGGCTTATATTTTATAGTCTCAGCACAAGGAAGACTGAGGGCAGGAGGGAGAGGAATTTGCAGAGCGAAGTGCTGGGAGAGCTGGGGGTGGTGGGGAAGGGGGGGCTGTGGTGGTGGTGGAGGAGAAGAGAGCACTGGCTGAAGGGTAGTAGGAAAGCCAGCCCCTGGCACAGTGGGGTCTGGGCTGAGGTCAGGACCAAGGTACGCTCTCAGTCACGGAATCATGTGACCAGTCTCACTCAGAGCTCTTCTTGGCTCATGCTAGGGATATTGATCCATGACTTCCATGAATCTCTAAATCCTCTTTCAAATTAAAATAAGTTCATAAATAAGCAGAGGCGGAAATGCAGGAAGCAGTCCATTTCGGATTACTCTGCAGCTCAGGAGCCAAGCAAGCAATCTGTGAGACACTGAAATTAGCCTACTTGAAACAGCAGGACCTAAAGGGGTTGCTCCCAGTGATAGAGGACCTGGCTTTGATAGGTGACTTCCTATAGGAAGGCTTCCTACTCTTACCCGTTGAATTTTTTCTTTGACTTAGATTCAGAAATCCGTTATTCTGAATGTGGTTGCTGGCAGCTCCCCAGATCACTTCTTCCTTTTTAACCTTTTGGCCTCTCCATGATGAGGGGCAAGCCTCAACTCTTCCTTTATTTCTTGAGTATGCTTTGTTGGCTTCAGCCTGGGACATCTCAAGACAGGGAAGTTTGTTTGTTTGTTTGTTTTGTTATGTATTTGGGCTATGGAGTTATAACAAGATGGTGGGGAAGATGGTGACCACTTGATCTTTCAAACCAAGCTTACCATTTATGGAGGTTCCTTTAGAAGGCTTTACTCTGAAGGTCTCCCTCTGAAGTAGTCTTTCGACCTAGGATATGACATCTTCACTGAGCTTCAAATGCAGTCTGGGAGGGATTTTTTCAAAGGTTGTCTATGAGTTTCAACTGGTTTTTTTCCAAAGCACTGGGCAAAGTCAGGGCAAGTAGATCACCCTAGGACAGAAAAATGGAACTAAGGGTAAAATGCGTTTCTTTTCCACTCCCATCTTCCTGCAGTTTACTTGCCAGTGAGTGGAGGATTGGAGCCAAATCATCCTAGCTTCTTCTCAGAGCACTTTCACCATGTTCACCTATTGCTTGTTAGTTGCCCTTGCTGAGTGCTTTAATTCTTAGAGGCATAAGAATATGGCCCTATGGATGAAAGAATAAAATGGTGCTTTCCTGCTGCTCTTACTAGAAGAAAATACAAACAGATGCTCAAGGGAGGGGTGTGCTCCCCTGTTCTTCCATTCCTGAGGCATCCTTTCCCTAAGCAACTGAGTGGACACAGTCTGCCATAAAAAAACTCAAACCAATACCAGCCTGAGTCCAACCAGCGCTTTTGCCTCACAGCAGTGCATATGGGAACAAATTGATGGGAGGGGATATATCATGGCACTGTGGGAATGGGAGGGAGCAGATAAATTACAGCCCAGCATCACAGAGAAGTGCAATTATTGTTGAGCTGCAGCCTGCTGATCCCACTGCTTTATCTCTCCTTTGGCTTTCTGGACTGGAAGAAGAGTACTATGGTGCTCAGTCACCCGTAAGTGTGCTGATACACCATCCAAACCTTAGCTCTTGCCCCGCAAGGGTTGTGCCCCTCTAGTTTTTCAGATGACTGCTCTTCTAACACACTCTTTTCCTCCTATCTGTCTTTCATGAATACTGCTTTCATGTCCTAGGGGGACCTGTGAGCAATGCCCTATTGCCATCTCCCTCAACAAATGGGTGATGGCCAGTCTTGTGAATCACTGAAAGCACTTCGTCATGCAATGTATTAGTCAGATCTCTTGGATTTCAGCATTCTCCCACCAGCTCTTGCATGTGTGTTAGTGTGAAAATCCTTGCCAACATGTCATCCCTTATTGAGCAAAATATTGACAGGTTTGGAGATGGAGAGAGGATGGGAAAGAACATTGTGTTTTTTCTGGAGAATTAAAAGGCCTCCGCTGTCTGCATTCAGTGGCTTGCTTCACCTCGTGCACGCATGCGTGCACAAACACCCCCCCCCCACCCCTACAACCACTTCCTCGCACAGAGCCAGAGCCAGGGAGAGTATATATTTCCTCATCATGGAACAAAATCTTTTTTAGAAAAATAATAAAACTTCATTAGAGTATTAATTCAAGGCTTTTATTTTTTATAGTCCCCTTTTTATCATTTTTATCGCTAGGTTTAAAAGGAGGAGATTCCCTACATTAGGGAGGCAGCGAGCTGTTTTACATGGAGTATCCAAGTGCCATTTACTAGCATCAACTTTGGGATGGAGGCTGGTTGCTTTTGTGCCTGACTTGCTCTTAGAACCGCTTAGTGCCTTGGTGCTGTCTGAGGCCACTGATGTGGTGTGCGTTCGCCCCATGTGTACCTGGTTTGTGGCAAGGAGCTGGAACCAGAGTATTTGTCAGCTCCCACCTGGGTAATGCCTGGTAATTGTTCCTTCTGCACTTCCGATGGCAGAGCCTGACCCTTGGGGCTGTTGTGAGCCAGCATCTCCCCACTCTTCCCTGCGCAGTGACTCTTGTAAGGCAAAAGTTACACATGTCAACATCTACCTAATAACAACATGTGAATTGTGCAGAGTCCTGAGCTCTCTGTGAGGGAGACATGACCTTCATTATAATGATACAGTTGACATTTTCCCTGTGACACTTATTGTAACATCATTGCTTCCTGTTGGCATCTGTGGGCTTATCAGGCAGCTTGTTCAAGCAATCTGGAGTTCTGATGAAACCAGGCAGGAGGGAGGAGGCTGGGATTTGAGGGGGGAAGGAGGGGGGGAAGAGGATTCTTGGAGTATCAGAGCACACAAAACATTTATCAATGCAAGCTAATCTAACCCTCTCCTCTGTGTTCCCATCTCCCTGCCTATGGATTTACCAGTGCCCTGCACTGCAGAACCCAGCCTCCCTACAGCCTGCCACTGGCATTGCTACTACTGGTGGCTGTGGCACACTCAGCAGTAGGAACCCTGGCTTCCTGAGCAGCCAAACCCACCAGAGAAGGCAGTCCACTGGTCCCTGCTTTGCTTTGCAAGCGCCTTGGAAGCAAAGCTGACTCAGATGCCCTGCATCTGTCCTGAGGCCAACGTTAGGGCATGCTGAGTGGTGCTTGTGTTGGCATAATCCAAAATCCCAAATCAAGTGTGCTGACTTGAGTTCCATGAGTCTTTTCTCTTTTTTTTTAACTTTTATTTTCCTATCTGCTTTTTTCCTGCCTTTTAGCAGAAGTCTTAGATTTATCCTCACAGTGAGGAAGTCAATAAAAGATCCCCATAGCAGGGTTTTGGGGCTGGTATCTATGCTGAACTCAACTGCCTGTGGGCCACCCAATGCCAGCCCAAAATGAAGCTTTGCATCTTAAGAGTTCCTGGTTGCCCTTCATGGGGGTTTGGTAAAAAACAGCTTACTGTGCAGAAGAAACCTTTGTATCCTATTATGAATTCCCTGAGCATTCTGGTTTCTTGTTGAAACTCCTGAACTTAAGCCTTGGGTCCAAACCCCGCATCTACATGTAGCGAGGCTACTGTGAAGTCCTGCACTCTTGCTCCTAATCTACAGTCTGTAAACATCAAATGCACCGCTAACTCATTATGACTTAACTGATGCTACAATTTTTGTGTCAGGGCTGATGAGAGGCCTGAAATTAAAATTCACCGCAGTTTCGGTGGGCAAGTAGGCACATGTAACTCCTGCCCCTTCTCTGTTCTCCAATCCACTCCTCTGCATTACTGTCGGGTATGGCTGTTGCCAGGGCAAAGCAAGCCCTGCACACTGTGTTTTACTTGTGACAGCATCCTTGGCTTGTTAGCTGGGAGAAGAGCAGAGTAAAGTGTCTCCTTCATTTTTTGTGGGAGTATAGGATTTGACATACAGGATCAGACTCTGCCTTCCTTAATAGCCAAATATGTGATATTTCAGAGGAAAGCAATAACCTGCCAATGGAAAATATATTTATTGGCACAGCCTGCTGCCAAGGGTTTTGGATGGAGCTGCCTGATGGGCAGGAGGTGGGGTGAGATCTGCTGCAAGAAGGCAGGTTATAGGCTCCGCGTGTCTCGGGGTAACGTTGCAGGCCAGGCACTGCCTTCCCAAGCCCCAGGGAAAGCACTCTGCTTCCTGAGGTGCGAGATCCGTTTACCTCTGTAATTACTGTGGCTCCCACAGCTAGGCATGTCATTAGTGGGCATCATATATTGCAGGTGTAAAACAGGGTTTTGGAGGAGGAAAAAAACCAACCAACCCACAAATCCTTAGCCCCTGTTCACCTGTCTTGATCCCCTCCTGTGGGAGGGAATCTCCTGAGTTGCTAATATGTAGCTTTACAGGCTATGATATTTGCGTGCGGTGGAGGTGATGGGATCTAGCTTTCATTTCATCTGCAGGACAAATAGCTCAGGATTATGAGAGATAAGTAGAGGTAAAACTCCCTGTTATTTTAGCATTAGATGGTACTTTGGGCCTTTTAGCTTCAGTAACACTGTATTCTGCCTCCATGGGAGCGGACACTTTGTTCCCTCACATACAAAGAGCATCCAGAGGTTTTCCCCGTGAATGCCTTTAACGAGGAGAGGAGAGCAGCGTGAGGGAATTCAAGTATAGCACAATAAAGCATTATCCGTTTCAAATACAGCGCTACCACAGCCTCAACATCAGGACAGGGATTTGGGAAATTTTGCACTGTTGACTCTTGCAGAAGTCCTTAGTCCTTCCATATTTAATTTCAAGCTCAGCCACCGTATAGGTAAGTGAGCAAGAAGATGAATTTGCCTCATTCTTTTTTCTTTTTAGCTCTTTTTTCAGAGGGGATGTGAGGAAGGTTTGAAGAAGGTTTTTTTACAATAATGTTGTGATGAAAAGCCAGAAAACACAATCTAAATGTAACCTGATGATTTAAAAACCACCAAAAATCAACAAACAACAACCAAACAAACATAAAACCCCAAACAAAAAAACCCAACCCGACTCCAGGCCCTAACCCCAGACTAGAAAACTCATTTTCATGGTTTTGGTAGGCTAAACTCAGGATTTCCAATTGCTTGAACTGCCAGCACAGGGAAACAAGGACACAGACTATTTGGAAATAAAAGTGCCTTGATTTGGGGGCTGTTTTATACAGTAGAAGTAAGATGTCGCTCGCTTTTCACTGCTTGCTCAAAAGCTCATGGCAAGTGTATTTCTCTCTGCCAGCAGAGGCTGGATGTATCTCTCCTTGCAGGGTGCCAGTACCTGGGCAACTACCTGCACGTTGTACGACAGCCACTTGCCTGCTCATCCGTGCTCAGTCTTAAAGTTGTGACTGCTGTGTCACAGGTTTGCTGCTTCTTAGGATTCATGGAGAGGAGGAGGATGGGTCAGGGTGAGAGAGAGGTTTTTCTCCTCTTCATTAGAGGGCAAGATTAAGCATTATTATTAATTATTCCTGTATTATGGCTGCTGGTGACCTGTAGTATTTCCGAAGTCAGATTGCCAGCAGCACTTAATCAATGCCAGTGCTGGTTCACTGTTATCAGTCTGTAGCCATGCAGATATTTGCTTTATTATAAAGTCAGGGCACCCTGTAATAATCACCTTGCAAAAGTGGGGCATTAGTGTTTTCTAAGTGACAAGCCTGTCTGGAAATGCAATCGAGTCTTTAGCTGTAATGCCACGAGAGTGATAGTGGAGTCATACTTTGGGCAGAAAGTAGCTACAAATTAACTATACAATTGCAAATGGGTAAAGCAATTAAGTGCAACCCATCCTCTAGGCTGCATGAGCCTTAGTGCTTGTCACTGACGGAGACACATCTACCTGTGGAGCTCTCCAGGCTGAATGCCTGTTAAAAACCTGTTCCCCAGAATCCATGGACAGTTCTTCCTAGATAAAGTGGTATCCACATAGCTCTTTCCTGGCTCTTAGAGCAACATTTGAGAGCAGTTCAGGACCCTCCCTCTCGTTACAGAAGAAAAAGTGGCACAGAGAAGCATTCAGATGAAGCAGTGGAGAAATGTCCGAGCTACCATTAAACAAAGGTGGCTTTCCAATCAGGGCCTGGGGCATGGTAACCTGGGCCTTGCACTGTACTGTTGCTTTGGGAGGTGAGCTCATGACTCCTCATGCAGCAGGGATTTCAGCCTGCTTGGACCCAGCTGCGGACCTCCAATGCTGCTGCAGCTGTGCTGTTCCATGTCAGTGTGCAGAGCTCAGAGGAGAAAGACGGAAAAGATGTCGCACATCCCCTTGAACCCTGGGCCAGGGCTTTGAATGCAAAAGCCATCTGTTCTTCCTCCTCTCTCACTAAGAAGTAAGACCATTAGGGAAAGACGCCTCCTCTCAATGTAAGATCCTCTTGCCTGGCTGGTGGTCTTTCCAAACTTTGCCCCCCCCCGCAGCTTGTCCAGGGGATCATTACCTCTGTGGATCAGCTGGCTCGGCATCTGCTTGCAGGACTTGGATGTGGTGCTCTGAGCCTCAGCCATGGCAACACACAGGCCATGCACACATAGAAGCCTGGTCTGCCAGGCTGAAGGACTGTGGCCAGTTGGTTGCATCTACTGTAGCGTCTGGCCACCAGCTGGGAGACATGACACCCAGAATGTTGCTCCGTATGCTAAACGAATTGTGAATGATTACAAAACCTGTTTCTGTAAAGGCTTCTCCTTGATTCTTGGAATAGCTGCGTGTTGTGTCCCTCTCGGAGCTAAAAAAGCTTTAGGAAGATGGTAGGACCTGGCCAGTGATACACAAAGGACAACTTAGTATCAAATTAAGTCTGACCTCTCCATATTAATCTCTCTTCTTTCTTAACAAAACGTAAGAGAGGCTTTATGCTTCTTAGAGTCTACAGTTACTGTGAGGATGGAGCAGCAGCAGCCACTTCATCTCCAGTGAGCAAGTTTGTTCCTGTGGTGCAGGGTTGGGGCCAGGCCTTGGTGTTATCTGGGATATCAGCTGACAAATATTTAGCATTCCCTGTGCTCTGCCATATGTGCGTGTAGGTACGTACAAAAGTAAACCCGCAGAAGATGCAGGAGAGGAGATAAAGGTGTTTCAGAGGACTTGCAGACAGTCATCTGCACATGTCTTTGATGATTCCACCCAGTAATTTCTTGAGGAAGAGCAATAATCAACACACTGCGTCTTTGGGGAGACCTGTACTACTCTGAAACCCCTCTGAGACAGTCAGAGCTAGGATTATGGTTATGTGTGCAAATTTCAGGCACTCATGGTGACAGTGGATAAAGTCTCTGTTCTGATGCTGAGCCGAACAAAGGTTGCAGGAGGGTTTGAGCATGTTGGGAGCTGTAGGTGTGCAGTCCCCAGCTCTCTTCTTGATTCACTAGGCAACCTGGCATGTGTCAGCCTCCCTGCTCAGCATCTCTGCGGAAGTAAGTGTAATAGTATTGATCAATTAAAGATCTCTAAGCTTCACAAGTAAAAATGTCAGAAAGGTGCTAAATATTATGGATCTTTATTTTAAGTTTAGGGTCAGGCTGATTTCTAATGAGGATTCTGTGCCTTTATAAGCTTAAGCCATGTAAAATGTACTCAGTGGCAGCAAAAATGGTCTTTAAAATGCGATCATCATATGGCCCAGATCTGACACTTCTGCATCCCAGTCCACTGCAATGCCAGATCCGGTCCAGGTTTCACGTGCCCATATAGACTTTTGTTGAAATAAAATACATAATGGATCAAGCTGCCATATTAAATTTAGTCGTTCGCTGTCACATCACCTGGTACACAGCCTGCTCCCTAAATCCCATACTAATCCAGTTGTCTGTATCTTCTTTGCTATAAAAGCACATTAGCCTCAAAAGAAGCAGCAGAGCCAGTATTCATAGAAAAAATACCCAACACCCAGTAACGAGAGGGTTAATCTCAAGCTCCAGTCCTAACCTGATAGAGCTTTTATCTGTCCTCACCCCCAACGTGTATACTCTTGATGCTTCACTGGGAAGATGATGATTTGTGATTTGTCTTTATCCTCTCTCACACTCATCTTCTTTCATTTGTTTATGGTAACCCCGATGTGTAGTGTAGTTTTAGCAGTGTCGGTAATGCACCTTTTACCTGGAGTGAGTTTAATAGGATTTGACAGCGACAGGGGATGAGAAAATTCTGTGATTCTATTATTCATCCCATTTCTGCAGCAGTCTGTGTAGATTGTATACTATTAGGAGAAAACATATGTCTTGGAGGTTTCCTTTCTTTCTCTCTCTCTCTCTCCATTGGCATCCATCCTTACAGCTTGCTCTTATCATCAGGCTGTGGGTATCTGTTGTCATTAAAACCCTTTGTAGGAGAAGAGCAGAGAGAGAGGAGTGGGAAGAAGACCGAGGAACCATTCAAATACCAAGCACAGCGAATCTATATCTTGAAGCACAGACCATTGCCCCAAATGTTTACGAGCAACACTGCAAGCAAAACCAGAGTCCCCCTCATTTGTCATTCATGTGACTTGTGAGTTTACTCTGTCAGACACTTGGACCTACGTCTTAAAAGCACAGCAAAGACCTGTTAATGTTTTTACAGCATCTCTCTATGTCCAGGCATGGTTTTCTCCAGTGTCCTCATGTTATCCTTTGCCAGGCTGCTGTTGTGGGTCCTGCATCTTTGGTCTGTTTGAACTATATTCATTTTAGTCTTTTCCTGACCTCGGGTTGCTCCCTGACCATTGGTCTTCTTCCTGATCTCTGGGGCTTCTGCTCACACAGTGCTGGGCATCACTGAAAGAGTTGGGGAGGTGAAGTCTCAGCATGGTGCTGGCCTCTTGGCTCTGATTCCATCATCATTGCAGTGCAGAAATATATAGCTGATCCCTCTAGTTAGGAAAGGTAAAATATCCTTTCTGAAGTCCTTCCCGAAAAGGTTAAGAAATTAATTTTGGATGAACATCCTTACCCTCTGAGCAAGTCTTTGTATTAATGATCTCATGACGGATTGCTCCTTAAACTGGCCCTAGCGCAGGTCAGGACAGAGTGAGAATATTCTCTATTTAATGAGGCAGAGACCAGGGCCTCTAATATTTCATCATTCGTGCTCAAGGGAGGAAGGGAGTTATGAGCTTGGAGAGCTGACGGCAGAAGGGGCCCTCGTGAGCAGCTGTGATGGCAGCTCGCTCACTGCGTGGCTCTCAGCCCCCAAGATCCTACTGCGATACATTTCCAGCTTCCTCCTGGAAAAACTAACCTTTGTCATTAAATTGATCTAAACGGTTGAATTCACTGTTGGCAAAAAATCCAAGGCTAATAACCCTCAGGACAGAAGAGACATCTTTAGCCTGCAGACAGGTGTAGTTTGAAGAGCACGAATGCCAGCGGTACATGGACAACCATAATGTAAGGGGCTGTGTGGAGTATTTCACTTTGTTCCTCCCAGCAGCTTTTGCCTAGGAAGGGTGGGCAACCTGATACTCAGACGCTAGTAAATTAGAAAGCCAACTTGCAGATCCAGTGGTTTACAAGTGTCTTTAATTTATTAATGAGTGGAGGCCATCTCAGTGTGTGTAAATATAGATTTTAAATCAGTTGACATGATGTACATAAACAATCAAACTTGTAGTGTAGTGCTGAGATGCTAATGTTAAATCCACCTCTGACTTGAGTGCTACTTTTCAGTGGCACAGTGTTCCCTGGGAAGCGGTGATATACAACGCTGTGCAAATCACTGGTGCCCTTAAAATGCAGCTCTGAAATATTTACACATCCAAAGTGTGTGTGTAAATTGGGAGTATCGCAACGTTCCCACAGGGTGACAGAGATTTGTAAATTTTGTTTTCTGCGCAGTCCTGCATTTCCCTGCCAGTGGCCGAGAGCCGGGACCCAAGAGCATAAATTCCCCAAATAATTCTTGCAGCGCTTAAGGCGAGTTCAGCTCCCACTCTTGGGTACTAGAAGCAAATCTTTACAAGGTGCCACAGTAAGGATTTGCCCTTCTGAAAGGGACCTGCAGTCTCTTTAAAGTAATGGCCTCTGGAGGCATGCTAACAGCAGTACAGGGCACTCGCGGCTCCATGGTGTTGGTGAGGGCGTCACGTTTGGTGGTAAGGCCAACGAAGGAAATATGCCCCAAAAGAGGCAGACTCCCCATCCTTCCTAACTCACTGGGGCTGACATAGCTGACCTCTGAGAGAGCGTTGGGTGATTTTTCACACCAGGCGGAGTGAGAGCTGCCTCATGAGGCGTTACATCTCATCTGAGGCGTTAGATCTGCGGTGGCTGGGGAGTTTTCCAAGAGCTCTGCCACGTAACCCACCGGCGGGTGATGGGCCTTCCGCAGGCCTGCCGAGGTGCTGCTGCGCTCTGGCGGGGTGGCTCATCGGCGACGTGCACCCCCTCAGCCCCACGGATGCCGCCATCCCGAGAGGCCCTTACCCGCAACTCGCGGTCCCGCCGCTAGATGCCGCTCCGCACTGAGCCGTGCGGCCGAGCGGGGCCGGGCCGGGCCGGGCTAAGCGGGGCCTCGAGCCGGTCCTCAACCTCCGCGCAGCGGTCAGGCTGGGCTAGGCTTGGCTTTTGCCCAGTCTGGCGGCTCTTCACTGTTCCCGATTCCATACGTCATGATGACTTGATGCGCCTTTGTGTCCAGCCGGGGTGCTGTGATGTAGGAAGTCGCCTCATGGCGTAGAGAGGGAAGAAACCCCACCAGCAGGTTGGAAAGAAACTATTTAAGGGCTGTCAGGCATGGCCTGTGAGGAGCAGCTGAGGACTTTGGGCTTGTTGAGCTTGGAGAGAAGGAGGGTGACGGGTGTCCTTGGGGCTCTCTGCAGCTTCCTGAGGAGGGGCAGTGGGGAGGGAGGTGTTGAGCTCTTCTCCCTGGGACCCAGTGGCAGGACACATGGGAATGGATCAAGGCTGCGCCGGGGTCAGGCTGGACACAGGGAAGCATTTCTTTACTGAGAGGGGGGTCAGACCCTGGAACATGCTTCCTGGAGACGTGGTCGATGCCCCAAGACCATCTCTGTTTAAGAGGCTGTTGGACAGTGCCATGGTTTAACTTGGTTGGCCCTGAATTGCTCAGGCAGTTGGACTAGATGGTCATTGTAAGTCCCTTCCAACTGCAATAGTTTATTCTGTTCCAAGGTTAGTAATCAACGTTTTGGGCGAATGATGAGATAAGATCTCTCTACCACTTGTGGTTGTTATTGTATGATATATTTTCTAGGAGAACCTTTGCCTTATTGCCTGATTTTAACCAGCTTCCAATCTGGATAATTACATTCTGCCTAATCTCATACTCTCTCAGCACTTGCAATTCTTCTTCATTTGCTGCCTTAAACTATTGTTGCTTTTAAACAGCTGCTATGTTCCATCACAGAGAGAGCTGCACTTCAGGGAAGGGCAAGTACTTGTCAAATAATATTAATTCAATAATTTATATTGTGTTTTTCCCCATATTTTGTAATAAATTATTCACCTTGTATCATTTCACATTATTCATCTGGTTAACTGAGGTAGCCTAACAATTTTTAAATGTATTTGTAAAAAAAATTTGTTTAATTACTTTTGTCGGGGAGGAGGTGGGGGAGTATCTTTCCCCCTCATTTTTTTTCCCTTCAAAATAAAAGGGTTGACAAATAATCACGGTCCTTAGCTGTCCCACCTATGTGGTCAGTGAAGTGGTTTAGATAGATTGCTGGTGAACAGTTTTGTAAAACAAAACAAAGCAGGAAAGAAAAAAGCAACAAGAGCATAGCTGGCTGAAGCCCATTTTTGATGTTTTGTACACTGTGAAATGAAAGATGTAAGAGCCAGATCTGTTTGTTAGCTGATGGCTGAAACTCTGAGGGCATCAACTTGCACCTGAATTTGACCACAGGCATTGGAGAAAACCCAGCTGAAAACACATGGCAGGGATCTATTTGCTGTATCCCACATTCCTGAGATAATTTATGTGCCTCCAAAATATTAAAGGTTAAATTATGTATCTTTGCATTCACTACAGCATTACCTAAATGGTTGTCTCCAGATTGCTTTAATCTTGGCTGACTTTGCATAAAATAAAGCTCGCCCATAGGATGGTAATATGTGCACAGGTGGGAGGTATGGTATGGATTACATGCAAGTTTTAAATGGTAAGGTGGTTGGTCTCTGCAAAACCACCTAAAACACTTGAGCTGGATCAGCTGGGGATATTGACAAAGACAAGCTTTTCCCCCAACCCTCCAGGCTACAGGACTGCAAACTGAAAGGTTATCAACATGTAAATTGAGATGATCTCAGCTGAAGGCACTTGAGAGATGTGTTAAAATCATATTGAGTCCTACCACTCTATTTGAAGAACTGCTTTTCTGAACCTACCCAAATATTTGTGAATGAGCTTTTTTTCCCCTTTTTTTAATTGCTAATGGTGGCCTTTGATAGCTGCAAGACAGACGCACGCCCTTCCTAGTTCAGCACAGGGCAAGTACTGGTGAAGAGTCTTTAATCCTGATCAGGGAGACATTGAGCTGCACAAAAGTGCACATTGTACACCGAGTTGGTGGTCATCTCCTTCTCAGCAATTTTTCTGGAGGTGAAATGAAGGGTGGTCAGTAATTGTGGGGTGATACTGGACTTGGTGGAAATCTTTGTTTTGACAATTTTGCCATAGGTTCCTCAGGACCACCTCGCTCAGTCTGTTCCCTGGCGCTGTGACAGGAGTGCTTTTCTGCACCGGGATGCTACACATACCAGTATGTTACCTCTGGCTTCCTATTTAGATACTGCAGGCACTAGGACTGCAGAGGTACTGTGACTGTATCCTCAAAGTCTTTATGAAGCATTGATTGGCCAAGAAATGAGAAGCAGCAGGAAGCCACAGCTTTCTGACTTAGGAACATGTAAGTCTTCCACACAGTTCATCTTGTGCTTTGCTGACATGATTTCACTTGCTAATGTTTTTTGCAGAGCATCCTATGTAACAACATAATTAGTGTAAATTACATTTTATTTTTAAATCATCCCCTTTCCTTCCTGATTTTTTTTTCATATCTAAATGTCAACTTTTATGGTAAACAGTGGTGTGCTGCAGAGGCTGAGCAGCAATGCGCTTGTGCAGGTGGAAATCTGCTGAGGGGAGGTTCTGAGACCAAGTTGAATAGGAGCTCAGTGGGTTGAGGTCAGTGTTTCATTCAGGCACTGTGAGTTGTGCTTGGTTTTTGTTTTCTTATTGCAGCCCAAGTCATCCTGCCATATCAGGTATTAAAGGCTTCAAACTCTGAGTGGTACTGGTGAATTGCTAACACATACCCAGATTTTACAGATCAAAGGTAAATGATAATGTTAGAGCACCAAACCTGTTCAAACATGGTACAGTAAAAATCCCCTGTCCTTAATATGGTAGGAATTACTTTCCACACAGTACTTACCTTTCTCTGAAAGATGAAATTCAAAGCAGTCATAGCTCTGGGAAAGGGATGCTATTAACTTTCTTTACCCATTATTTTTCATTTCTGGTCATTCCACTCTGCCTTACTAACTCTAGACGGCATTAAGAATTCTAATACACTTTTCATTTTGCTTTTTCTTGTCATTATGGTAAGCTTTTTGGGAGCAGGCATGGCTTTCTTAGCGAACATATACGCAAGTCTGGCTCCAGGATTTAGTTCTTGAGGCCTAGTTGTCAAAAAGAATAAAATTAAAAAAAAAAAAGAGAAACCAAAAAAACAGAATTAGTTGTTTGCCTGACAAGAAATGGCAGATGCCAGGAATCCCTGGAAAGTGCAGAAATCCTGGTCCAATTTTGCAAAGCTAGGAAGATTCAGTGAAGTTCAGAAATTTAACTGCTTACCTAAATGGTATGTAGCCACAATAAACTTAATGGGTACTATTAGTTGTAACAGAATCTCATCATACTCTGGAACATCCATGAGCTGAGCCATCCAATCACGTTGCAGACTTGCTGTTCACGTTAAACATGGGAAAATTGAGGCGTGTATAATAAGAGGAGATTTGCCAAACGTCACAGACTTGTGCAGCTTAGTCTCACATTTTCTGCCTCTTGTTCATCTGAGCTGTTTAAAGTTTGCTTCTTACTTTTCTCCACGATATTGATCAGGACAGAATGAAAGCATGTTCCCAAAGCTAAGGGAAGTTGAGAAGACAATGAAACACTTGGAAAGATGTAGGCTCCAGAAATTGGATTCTGGGCATGTACTGCCAGGATGGAGGATTTTTATTTAATTTTATAGAAAAATGTTCAGGTTATTTTACACTGAGATGCAAAATCTCATTTGCAGCCAAGCCCCGGAGGGAGTAAAAAGAACTTGGAGAGCTCATAAAGACAAGTGTAATAGGATTAATAAGAAAAAGGCCTAAGACATAAGCCTTCATTGTACACATTTCTTGCTAAATTTTAGTATTGATGAAGGGTGAAATGCCAAGACTTAGCCACATGCTTGTGTCCTTGAGGCAGTAACAGAATATCGGCGCTCACACGGGCTTTTTCTGCCACCATTTTGAGAGCAACCGTGTGGAGACGCTACCTCTTGGGGTAGAGAGTGAAGGGAAAGGGGGAGGAAAGCCAGGTAAGAATGGAGACAGCTCTCTTAGCATGACAAATATTTGTTTATTATTGAATTTTGCCTGTGTCCTGAGTTGTTCTCCACACTCTTCCCCAATCTGGCACCCGAAGGGAAGTCAAAGCCTTAGATCAGAAAGCAGCCTTTCCTTGCCCATGAAGAACATACAGTCCCCTGCTGTGAATGGGCTGCTTCAGTGCTCTGCTTGGGCCTCATCTCTTTACTCATCTCCAATTAACTTATTGGTACCTCTTGCAGCCCCGACATTCATTTGACGAAAAGGACACCGGAGAGAGGAAAGGTGCAGGGAGCAATTTCCATGGCTCTGTAGCAGAGATGAATGCCATTGAGAAGACCTTGAGAGGGCTTGTTCAGGTACCTCCTCCTGCATGAGAGGGGGCAAGGAGCAGCAACAGGCAGCAAAGCCCACTTGCTTGCACTGGAGTTCAAGTGAAACACAAGGTTTTTGCCCTCACATCCCGACCCAGCTCATGTTTCACAGTAACAAGGAAATTAGCTAGAGAGCAGATCTATTTAGAGGGAGCAGACAAAAAGTTGGGGTATGAACAAAGCAGGTCAGTGCCCAGCTTTCCTAGCACTGGGAGAGATGACATACCACTCCCCCATCCTCCTCAACTGTGGTACAAGCTGGTCTGCAGGAAGCTGATCCACTTCTAGTACCTGCACATGGGATGGAGGATATGCTTGGGGGCCTTGTCACAAATGGGATGGATGTCCAGAGATTGGAGTAAGGGTTTAGAATCCATCACCAGACATTAGGTCCAGAGAGACACAAGCAGGTCAAAGATAAGGAATGAGTCCTAAAGAGAAGCAGGTCATTGTCACCTGGTGCCTTCAATGTCTCAGTTATCTTACAGCATCTCCAAGGTATGTGATGAACCTTTGCATCTTTCCAACTGCCACCTGGAAGACCTCTGTGGCTGCACAGGACACCCAAGTGTTACACCAGTCTGTCCTTTGCTCACACAGACTTTTAACAGGAAAAATGAAAAGGAGAAGGAGAGATGGGACCATGCCTGTCATGTTTTCTTGTCTGCTTGCTCTACCCATCTGTCTGCTGCTGCCAGTGCCTGTGTTGAGGGAGAAGGATGACTGCATCATTTCCATAGAGCTTGCTGTTACAGCCCCCTGATTTAGGGTGAAATTTGGTTGTGCTGCTGGGTGTTCAAACGCTTCCCAGGTAGGTGTTACCAAGAACATTTATTAAAATAGACAGATGGGCACTGGGGTGGGAAGCAGCTATTGGAATACTTGAAATCAACCAACTGTGGAAAAAAAAAAAACAACCCAGCTATATTCCTGGAGCCATTAGTACTAGCCTTCCCATTTAGAGCTGTCCTTTTTACCCCTTTTACATGTACACCCCTACAAACAGGCAGCTACTCATGACAATGCCACAACCAGGGTTAAGTTTGTCTTTCGAGGCAATTCAGTTTGGCCAAGATTCGGAGGGGGGGAATCCCAGAATGGCCCCCTGAGCCAAAATTAGTGCATGCAGAATCAAAGTGCAGCTTTGCTTGTAAATAAGCACCCAGGTTTCTCTGGGAGCTTGGCATCTCAAATACAGGCAAGGTCTGGTGTGACCCAGCTCCAGTGCAGTAGGAAGAACACCACCACTAACTGCTGGTAGGTAGGAGGTGAGGTTCCTAATCACTTGTCTAGATGCATTTGCAACTTATTCTGATTCCGTAACAGCTCCTTCTGTCTGCTCGTGTTCCTTTGGCATTGTGATCACTCTCCATTAGCTCTCTCAAGTAGTGGCATGAGATGCCAGGATAGATACTGTCAAAATCAAACATCTTCGTTCTGTTCCTTTTCTTTTTTTCCTCACTTACCACTGGGGAAAAAAAAAAAAAAAGGTGTATGTTTGCCTTTTCAGAGGTATGTATAGAAGAGGGAGTCCAAGGCTATTAAAAAAAACCCCAACTACTAAATAAATACTTAGATATATCAGATTTATACGGAGATCCCTACTCTTAGGTATAAAAATATCTTTGAATCAGTCACTGTCTTGAGATAAACTACCATGGCGTTAGTATTAGCAGGTTGTTTTGCCTCTGTGTTAAATTCTCAGGGGATGAAGGGCAGTCCCCAGTACAGCTACTTTCTTGTAGCTGTGATCTTGGCTGACTCACTTGCTGGTGTATCTTGCAGGACCAGCCTGCAAGAACTGTGAATATTCTGCGAGCTTTTAAGATTCTAAAATTGACCTTGGTCTTACAGTATTTCTGCTTATCTGTCACTAACCCAAGGGGAGTAAGGACAGTGTCAATGGGTGCTCAGGTATGACAGCAATGACTGGGGTGGAATATTTATCTGCTAGCTGGATGCATAGTAAGAGCCTGTTTGCGAAGGCAACAGAGCAAATTTCAAAGACCTTTTTCTTAGTGCCTGTCCTTCATCATACTGAGGTGGATGGCACCATCCCAGAGAAAACCCTAAAGTAGGACACAAGGTTTGTACTGAGGCAGTGGAGACTGGCTCTCCACTGTTTCCCCAGGGGGTTATCTTGATCTGTGCAAAGCCAGTACCAGAACCAGATCCTTCTATCACTTCAAGGGAGTGATGTAATGAACAGAGAATTTTTGTTTCTTTGTCGTTTACCTCTGCTTTGGGCACAGGGGAATGACAGTCCTCGTCTCCAGATGGTGTCAACTGGTATGACCAGCTGGCAGTGGGGCCTGTGAATGCAGAATCAGAAATCCACAGTCCTTTTTTCTTTCTTTCATTTTTTTAAAAATTTTTTATTTACTGTAAAGCTCTTTGAGATCTTTTAAGGGAAGGTGCTATAAACCAGAAACCATTAGTCAAGTGTGTGTAAGTGTACATATTTGCCCTGTTTCTCTGAGTACTGCACAGCGTTCCTTTCCATTGGCTGATTTATAACCCCCAGATTTGCAAGGTCATCTCCATTTGGTTCTGCAGCATTGCATTTTTAAGTGGTGCTACAGCCTCCCCTTTATTGCCAGGAGAAAAATAATACAAACTGAACAGACCTTGACCAAAGGAGTAGCCCAATAAAACTCGAAGTTGCCCATACCAGGCCAGTAACTAGAAAGCAGTTTGCCAAAGCTCAGTGATGTTTTTTGGCCCCTTTCTTTGGGAAGAAGGCTTTCTCTAGCCCTGGTCCTCACGCACCCTGCATGGGCTCAGGTGAGCCAAGGAGGCTCTTCCAGCCGAAGGCATTGCGGTGTTGGCGGTGACGTGTGGGCCCAGACTGCGTGCCGCAGCCCGGCGTTGCGTAGTCAGTGTATTTAACCAGCAGGCTGCTTTCTTCCAGACAGAGGAAGCACTCACAGCTTCATCAGAGGCTGACAGGAGTCCTTCCCTTTTCCTCAGGTCCCGTCTGCAGCATCTTGTGGGTTTCCAGCAATGTCTTTGTAAGCACGGGAGTCTGGAGCAAGACATGTCCTTGCTGTTTAGATGTCCTTTATTGGCTTGTGGGAAGCACGTTCAGGTTCTGAGCAATGTTTGGTGGGGAAATGACGCTTTGCTTTTCCATTGCTCCTGCCTCTTGCAGCGACCCCAGAACATAAGGCCAAGGACACGATTCCTCCAGCTCCCTTGACTGTGAGTCATATTCTTCTGGCCAATGTGTTTCTGCATTTCCATTGTCTCCCAAGGTGACAAGTACTAAAGAAAAGGAACAATAGGGGGAAAAAGGAAAAAAAAAGCCTTTGCTTTTTTTAATCTCACTGTGATACAGAATTAACCAAGCATACAGGAGCATCATAGGAAGCTGATAAGCAAGTGGACTTGGCCTAAACTGAAAAGAATGTGGGACAAGCAACCTATTGTCTGGAATATGATGCAACCTGTGTTCCTTTCAGAAATAAGATCAAACCAAAGTTTGGCTGGTGGAAACTTTCGGAGTCCTGAAAGAAGCCTGGGGCTATGCCCACGCTCCCCAGACTGAAGTCCATCTCTAGCCCTCCTAGATTTTGATGGAAGCATTTTAAATGAAACCACATCCACAACAGTTTGTTGTTAAGCTGCTTGAGGAATGCTAGCACTCTTCCTTGACGTGGGCCTGAGACCAGGGAGGCAAAATGGCCCTCTACCCATTTAGAGCCCTCATGTCTCCACACTGATGTATACTACTTCCATGCTGGCTTTGTCTTTAAGGGCCTCCTCCCTCTCCTCTTTGTGCACACTCCCTAGACAAGGCAAGCACCCTTACACTGTGGGGTGGAAAGCAGTCCTGGATTAAGCAAGCTTGACAATTGCTTCCCTAGAGGATGATGGTGAAGAGAAACGGCAGCTTCTGCTGGGAGTTTCATTCTGCAGTAACTGGTGCTCTGCCACCAGCCTTGACCTCCAGCCAGCTTTACACCTGCCAAAGATCAATCCCTTCATCTGTGTCTACACATGTAGGTCGCTTCACGCCAGTTCCTCTTTCCTCTGGTCCTCTGGGAGACAGAGGGAACAGGTCTGTGTCATCTGGTCTTGCAAATTTTATATGTTCACATTTTCACCTGCCTCACCAGTGTCCTCAGTTCCCTTTGCTCCAAACTCCTGTGCTGCTTCTCACTTTGCTGCTTCTTCCCTGTTGCCCCTCCTCTGCTGTGCCTTCACACAGTGCCCCCCTCCCCCTGCCATCCTCACCTCTTTCCCCTGCAGTCCCCCCTCGCCGGCGTGCAATGTAGTCACTATTGCCTCCAGTTAGTCAATTAAGAGATTATGTTTCATGGCCATGCTAGGTTGTTGCGGTTTCTTTTCCCTACTTAATATTATTTTTCCAGCTCCATCTTGGCACCTACATTTATTTGAAACAAATTGCAGGATAATTTGTTTTTCTAATTTTTGAGACATGAACTCCTGGTTCCAGGGGGGTCGGTGTATCGGGCACCCGGTGCCAGCGAGCTGGGACTGCACACAGAGATTTGTGCTGTGTGAGGAAATACTTCATTAGACTTGTATTCCACGAAGACACTCTTGCTTCTTAACGCCTATGATTTTAATTAAAACCTGGAAAGTGAAGAATCCTCGGGTTGTATTAATGTTTTCATTTCCATTAGGACAGCGGAGTTTATAAACACGAGCTGGGTTTATAAATTAGACCTTGTACAAATATTAAGTGCACAGTGCAGCAAAGGCAGCCGAGAACTGGAGTGGAGCTGGCCCCATCTGTCTCTTTCCTTGGCTTGCTCTTGCTTTCCAGTGTCCTCCTCTTGGCACAGGCTTTTCTGAGTTGTTCAAGGGTTCCCCCTTGGAGACTGAGCTAATGGCTTCTTCCATTTCTTCCTGTGGATGCTCTCCTCACTCAGCAAAGCAGGAAGAGAGGCAGATGTTTCAATCAGGGGCTTGAAAACAACCTGCAAAGGTGACTTTGGGTATGGGGATTTCGTGATGAATAACGCAAAAGGGGAAAGAGATTCTCCTGACCCAGTTCTCACATGTCTGTGCACACAGAGATGCACACAGAGACACTTGGGTCTAAATATGCATCCCACTCCCAGTCATCCACACCCGGAGCATGCTTACGTACCCCTGACGGTGCAGGGGAATGTAACAGAAGCTGCAGTCTCCTCCAGAGATGATGTGACAGCTGCATACAGCTGTGCACTAGCTGCACTGGGTGAGCATGGGCAGGGACTGACTGCCTGGCAGGCACAGCCTGGCACAGACACTGAAGCAGGGGACCATAGACCCCATTCAGCCCAGCTGTACTCAGCCGCGCAAGCCGCACGCAGGCCATCGGTGTGACACTGATGACAACAGCAAGCACTCGTGTGCTGCACCCTGCTCAAGGACAGCAGAAAGGTTTGCACAGGCAGTTGTCACCCACAGTTTTATGCAAGGGAAAGTGAAGCACAGATAGGTGAAGCACTGAGATCCATGCAGCCATCAGTAGCAGAGCTGGGAGAAAAATCTGGATTTCATGTGTAGGGATCCTGAGTTCCTCTTCCCAATCACCACAGGGAAAACTTCCCACTCCTGGCTGTAGTCATGTAACATCCTTGGAAATGACAGTACTTTTTTACTTGGCAGTGTACAGAAGGTCTATGATTGTTTGCATCCCTGGCCTTTTTGCCTGCAGCATCTGAAAACTTCTGGTATCTTGTGGTATCAGGGCTATCTTGTGGTGGCCATAAGTAAGGAGAGCTCAGATCTGCCTACCCTGTATGCAGTGCAGCGTCACGCAGGGATTCTATCTGAGCTAACCAGCTCAGGCAGTGTGTGATGTAGAGGTACCCTCAGCTGCCTACACCCTGTCAGCATGTTCTTTTTGGAGGATGGGTGCACACCTTCCATGCAAACGTTTGGTTTCTCTTGAGTGTGCGGAAGGAAGGAACCTGTGCTAAAAGTACATGGTCCCCCAAGGGATCTGCAGCAGTGAGTCTGAAGGTATTTTGTATGGGGACCTGTGTGCTTGTGTAAGCATCTTTGCTTTGCAGTCTAAACCATGTGAGGGGAGTGGGCCATCCCTTCAGACCTTGCTGACGCTGGCTTAGCACTATAGCTGCTTGACTGTCTGAGCCGGTTTGCAGGGTAGTGCCTGTGATTCACAAACAGCTCTGCTTCCATTGGTGGCTGAGGTGGTACAGGGGTGTGGAAGAAGATAGGAAGAGAGCCCCTGGGCACGCCTTCCTCTCCCCATCTCCCTCATGGCATGCCTGGATGTTTTGACATGAGGGTGATGTTCAGGAGGAAGGAGGGAGGCGTGCTCCTTGTCAGCCTCTGTCTCCTTGAGCCCAGCAGGGCTGTTAGTGAGATATCCTTCCAAGCAGCTTAAATAGAAACGTCTGGTGACAAAATGAAAACAAATGGGGAAGCGGGCAAGACTGGCTGGTGGGGGTTCCCTTCCCCAGTGCTGCCAGCCCCCGAGGGAGAGGAGAGGCTTGCTGACACTTCCAGCCCAGATAATACATCCTAGTCAGTGGAAGGGGTGGTGGCAGGGGAGAAGGAGGAGGGGGTAGCTTCCTGGGCCATTTTTCAGGCTCTTTTGACACTGCTGAGCCCATTAGAAGCCATTCTTCAGGCTGCCTGACAACATGGGCTCTGGCCCTGAGTTGATACTCAGCGGGCTCTGGGCCACTGCATCCCTGCGGAAAAGGGGGACAGCTGAGATCCATCAGTCAGGGTGGTGCCAGGAGCTCCCCACTGGAAATTCCTGGTCGTGCAGCAGCTCCTCTGCTGCCCCTGATTATGTTCAAGGGGATGCCAGCGGTGGTTCAAAAACGCTGACTGCTTTTTTTCTATTTGGAAACTTTTTTGTCTTCTTTAACTTTCCTTCCCTATGTTCCTGCAGGAGGGTGCAGGGCATTTCCTTTACAAAATAAGTCTTTGCATCTCGCTCGACCCCAGTCCTAATTACTACCATGTGGCCCAGTTCCTTTCTGCACCCTTTGGGTCCTCCAACTACGAATTAGCCAGGCAAAAGTCCTGCCCACCTCAGTGCCTGCTTAGGGAGTCGGTATGTCTATGGCATGTCATAACCCCTTGGGCTGAGCGAGCAGAACTGGATGTGGGGGGTGTCTGGGGGTGAGAAACCCCTTTGAGCTCCTTCCAACAGGGCTCTCCAAGGGTTTTCTCACGGGGACTTTGTGTTTTCAGTGAGTGGGTGTACGTGTAGGGGAGGAGGGGATGGGGCTGAATAGAAATGCCGTGGTAACACTGCACGTTAATGGCAACACTTCTCCAAGAAATTTCTCTTGAGAGTTCCTCATTATGCAAACAAGTCTGGCAAATGATAATGCCTCCTGTACTTCCATGGATTAATGTATGTAAATGGAAGAGCTGCTGCTCATTCCCAAAAGCAACATTCAGTTTCCCACGCCTGAGCCAGTGCCCAGGCCAAGGGCAGGTGCCTCTTGGGGGTACACACAGACTGGTTTTCACCCCTCTCTCACCTGTTGGCCCTTGTGTTTTTAAGATCTCTAGGATAAATGTTGCCTTACTTTAAGTGTGCATCTGCACTGAGTACAGGACTGTGGCTCTCTCTGCACTGGGGTCAGCATACGTCACCTGGGTCCTGCCCAGCACAGTATGGTAGTGTCACATGTCCCGGTGATCTGGTGGAGAAACTAGCAGAATATCCTGGGTTTTGGGGATTTGATCCAGGCAATATATTGCCCCATGACATTGCAGGAATGCAAGGGGGTAGATGAGAGTGGTGGCTGACTTCTTAGTTACAGACTTAAATCTGATGTGGAAAAGGAGTCACTTGCTGGAGGGAAGTTTGTTACCATTGTGAAATGACTTCAGTGCATTTTAAGTCGTATTTTTTTTTTTTTTTTTGAGTAAAGTAACCAAGGCAAAAACCCACAGAAAAATCAAGTTGTTTTATGGAGGTTTGTTTTGTTGGGTTTTTTTTAGCAATCTAGGTCAGGTCAATCTGAGTTAGCTGAGCCTGGGGCTGACATCACCAAGTTTATCTTGTGGTAAAACCAAAGTACGCTATCAGTGCGATGTTTTTCCACTTGAGATATCTTCTGACAGTTGCCATGAGGTTAAAAACACCCTTTTTCTTCCTCTCTTTTTCCTTTTGAGAACAGGCTCTCCCTGTGTCTTTCATTTGCTTGAATGCGCATGCATAGCAGCATCCCATCAGGGCTGGACCTGGGCAGCACCCTCAGCAGCAAAGCCGGCTAACACCACCCATGCCTTACCTGACGCTTGGCAAGCAGAAGCCTGGCTTCTTCCAGGCACTCCCACTGCCACCTTCCCTCAGCAACATAATAACTGCAGATTGAGTGGTTTCTGACTGCTAAAACCAGTGCGTGCAGCAGAGAGTATCTGGGCTAAGGATCGTTCACTTGAAACGCAGGTGAACTGCTTTGCCAAGCACCTGGAGATAGCTAAAACCAAAGTAGGTTTGGACTTCTTTAGTGCAATAAACAATTTCCCCACTCCTTCACCCCTCTCTCCCCCTTGCTGTTATCAGGGAAATGGGAGTTCAGAGATTTGAGTCGAGCTTTGACCCACGTAAAAAACATACTCGATTTTATTAGGCTTGATCTTTTAAATTTCTAGTTAGTTCCAAAACCCATGCAGCTAATTTTCTTTTCCTTTATTAGGTTGGGATGGTTGTTATTTTTGCCCTCTTCTCTAGACAGCTCGACTGGGAGAGAAAAAAGCAAAATGCTACATGATGGCGGCTCCCTTCTGACAAGGCAGAGTTAAATCATGGGAGATACAATCTGCATAGCACAGCCTGTAGCAAAGGATGGAGGTGTTTAACTTTCCTCTGGCTTTTCTAAGACAAAAACATCTTAATGCAAAACCAGCCTGAAATTAGGCAGTTTGGGGCATTTCAAGAAAGAGGACTGAAACACTGGATGATAGGAATATTAATTTTTTTTCCCCACCCAGAAGGAAAATGTTATAAAATTTCTGTGAATAATTTTGAAATGTGTTTGTGCTGTGAGGGTTAGATCCAAAATCTGTGTTGTTTTGAATCCAGATGAGAGCTGACTTGTTAGGGAAATACTTTACTGCCATCAAATTTGGTCATCTAAAGCATGCCAAATGGCGTGCTTGCTAAAGGGGGTGGTTGCTCTCAGCTTTAAAGGAAGCACAACCCGGGACATCAATGGGGAGTCCTTTGCAACCTGCTTGCCCCTGACTTGCCATGCCTCAGGAAGAGGGAATAGAGGGCGGCTCATTTAGAGGCTGCGCTGTATATTTTGACCCATGCTGAGAAGAAAAAAAGGATTGCCTTGCATCCCAGAAACCTTGTAGAAATGGATGGTTTACATCCTGATGCAAGTTTCTGTTCTGTTTTGGATAGAACCTCTCTTAACTTGGGAGTGGGGCTGGGAATGATGCTAGATTTGGAACACCCTAACCTGCTTTTTTGCTCATGAGATTGCAAAAGCGATCGGAGATTGCAATTCTTCTCCAGCTCTGAAGAATCTTGTTGATATATGCCCCACATTATGATCATATATAAAGACTGATATGGCATCTTTGAAGGAAAATCAGAGGGGAACATGTTGCTGTGCGTGCTAAAGTAGCAGAAGTGTGAATGTCACGTTGAAACCTTACGTTTTGATACACAGCCGTAACAAAGGGGGTGAGGGGTCTGTCTGCGTAAAAAACACCAGAAAATCTACTGCCTAATGATTTTTGTAAAGAGAATATAAATCAAAATTGGGAAACACGGAAGGCTTTTACACCTACGTGGTGGATTCTGCTGCTATAAAACCCTACCGTACTCTGTCTTCGGAAGTTGACTGGGAAGTAATAGCGCCTTATCAAGGTTTTGCACGCGATAGCCCTAGGGTTTACCTTTGTAGTGCCTTTAGAAGGGAAGAAATAAAGGTCCCGCTAGTACAGAGCAAAGGGTGAAACGGAGAAGTAATAAGATTATACCTAATTGCCTTAGCATCCACTTAACTATTTTACATATGTGTCTTAGAACAAATGTTTGTGGAGTGTCTAGACCGGTGTTTACAAACGTGTTTGCTAACTCCGGCTAATTGGGGAGCAATTAACGTGAGTTAAAATGCTGGGAAGTCTAGACAAAGCCGGAGCGCCTCTTCCTCTCTCTCTGACTTCAACCCGCTAGGGAAATGGAGGAGAGGCTTAGGGAGGCAAACTTCTCCCTGCAAGGCAAGGGGAAAAGCAGAAAAGGAAGGACCAGGAGCCCTCCCAACAGCGTGCTTCACCAAGCAGGCCGTGCTCCATGCTTCCCATGTTAGCTGCGCAGAAAGCACACACCGCTCCAGGAGTGCGGCCTGCTCTGTCACTTGCTCTGCCTGGGCTTTTGCACCCGCTTTGCCTAAGCCCTTCCTCTACAGCCAGGGCCTTCTGCAGGCTCCTCTTGCTTTCCCTAGGCCTGCAAACCTCTGGCAGGGCCTTTCTGCCTGCCACCCCTCTCTGTCCCTTTCTGACTGCAGCCAGTTCTCCTGCAAGCATCAAGCTGATGTCAGGAAACTGCCCTCGCAGTTACCCTCGGATGATGCTCTCCACTGTCCCAAACAACCCAGCCCCTCGGTCCGCCACCCTGCTGATGGTGGCTGTGCTCCTGTCCTGCTTCTGCAGGCTCCGGTGGGGGCCCCGCAGGCCGGGGAGCCGCACGGGGGCCTGACACCGCTGCAGCCCCTCCCCGAGAAGGCCGGCAGAAGGGCTGGGTGGGGGCGCTGGGGTCAGAGCCCGCGGAGGGGGTGGCCGGACCCCGCACGGCCCCTCCCTGGGAAGGAGTTGGGTGGGGGTGCTGAGGGCAGAGCCAGAGGAGGGGGAGGCATTACTGTGGGGCCAGGGCTGTGGCTCCCACCCTCTTCTCTCTCAGCTGTGCTCGGGGCCATCTGGGGCTTCTGCCCGCTGGGGCAGTTGTGACGCCAGCCAGGCGGCTAGCCAATGAAGGCAGGCGTTGAGGTGTCAGCATTGTGACCCCAGTGGCCAAGGCAGGTGGGCAGCTGCGGCTGGCAGAGCCGCACGGCCAGTCCGAAGGGGTGCGCCGAAGGGGACGGCTGCGGGAGGCCGCGCCGGGTGAGCCCTCCCCAACAGAGGTGCTTTCCCTGGCAGCGCCCTGCGCACCTGGAGGTGCTCCTCAGCCTGCCCTCCCAGGGACCTTCAGGAGTGCCGGCCTCCGAGCAGCTGCAACCCGCTCTCCTGGAGTCTGCAGGATGTAGTAGGTACATGGCCAGGTTTTGGAAGGGCTGTCATGCGGTGGGGAAGCACTAGGCCGGAGGGGGATGAGGAATCCCAGCTCACTGCCTTCCGCTCAAACCCGTCATGAACGTTGCCTTTTGAGGAGGTTTCCCAGTGGGAAAATAAAGGGAAATTGCCCACGCTAAGCAACAGCTGCTGCTGTTTTAGCAGCGCTGTGCGTGGCTTTCCCAGTCCTCCTTGGCTCCAGTGGAACAACTTTCTTCTTCGGTGGATGAATACTTCGGGGACTATACCTCAAAAGTAGAGTTTTGGCCAGTATCTGGGCTTTGCCATAGTGGTAGCATGCTTGGTAGACCCCCATAACTGTGATGTTGTATGTGCCCTTGAGGAGCTTTTTAGAGAGGAGTGTCTGCTGAAGGCTCGTGGAGGTGTGTCACAGTTGTGTATGTAATGGTGAGGGGTACACTCACTGTAGGCTCTTGGCTTTCTCTTCCCCAACACCCCCCAATACTTCCTAACCCTCTACATTGCAAAGTGCATCTGTAGGGCTTATTCTTCCATGGCAGGGTGGGAGCTGTTACCCAAACAAAGCTGTGCCTTCCTAGGAGACAGGTACCCAGGGCCTTCCTGTTGGCAGCAGAAGCTCTGTCAAGGGCAGAGCAAGAGGAGACAACTCATGGAATGGATTTACAAGTGTAGACACAAACCTTGCTTGATCGCTTGCTTTCTCTCTCTCTCCCCTGTTGCGCGCACGTGTCTGGAAGTTAAACCCATGAGCTAATTGCAAAGCCACACGGACACGTCTTTATGTATATAAATAATAATAAAACCCCCATTCATTATGTACCCTGGAGTGTCTAACCTGCATTGCATCCAGTAATTCATTTGCCTGGGAATCAATCCAATATTAGAATAGCAAAAATGAAAGGTTGGAAGAGATCTCAGGAGTCCATTTTCTTCCTTGCAGACAGGATCAAAAATACCAATTGCAGACTCATGATCTGCTTCAAATAGTCATACATGTGCAGAATGAGGCCTGACCGGCCTGCCAAATTAATGCTCGTTTTCTCCAAATGTATGTTTATTTTCCCGAAGTTTCCTAGGAAGATTCAGTTGTGAGACAGTGAGAGATTTACGTTTCTGATATCTTACGACAGCACAGGACTGGAAGCTAATAATCATGAAGATTTTCTCATTTAGAGAGGGAGACCAGCAGTCCCCTACTGGGGCATGCAGTATTCACCTCTAGGTCCTGTATTATCATATTCTGATTAAAGCTCCTGTATGCATAAAGATGCTAAAACATTTTGGAAATGTTTTAATGTTCCAACATACTTTATCATTCCAAAACTTTTAAAAAATGTTTTACATGCATTCATGTTGAGTCTTTTCTCCATATGCCCCTTGCAGAATATTTGCTGTGCTTACAAGCTTTTGGAATCACATTAACAAATGTTTTTATCGAGGTCTCTTTGAAGTTAGGGGGGAAACCTCTCAACAGCTTTCACCAAAGATCCTGGGATATTTTTGGTGCAAGACATGAAGTGTGAGATGTTGATAATAAGTGGGAATAATTAGGAAGGCGGAAAAATTAGGATTTTTTTTTCCCCTGCCCTTGGAAGTTGTCCAAGAGAAATCTGCTTATTGCCAGGAGAGCCCAAGGAGTGCCTGTTGCAGGTACAATCATTCTGAAGGCAGTGTCAGCTGTCAGACTGACTGTTGCGATCTAGTAGGAAACATGTCCAGGACTGCACTCTTGTCATGGGTTGCAAGCATCCAGTCTGTTCACCTGTACTGCTTTAGGATGTTCATCGTTTAAAGCAGCCATCAGCTCTAACAGAGGCAGCTTTGAAAACTTAACTGGTTTCCTAGGAAAGAAACATGTTTTATTCCAGTCAAGCGAAAATTTTGCATTCCCTAATGTAAAATTGGAAATGTAGCTCCTAAAACAAGCAGTGCAACTGTACATCGCATCTGTCTGTAGTTTTAGCTGTCACTGATGGAAATTTTTTGGGGCTTTGTACTCAAACCACACCTCGCCTTGCAGAGGTAATCTTCCAGGGCAGAAGTGATACTGTTTCTCTGTGTTCTCTTTCTATATGGATCATCCATACTGAGTTTTGACTAGTAAGGGGTCAGAGCCTTCACATCCCACTGCCCTTCTGAGACACCCATGCTGCTCTGCAGCACAGCTGGAGAAGTCAGTGTGAACTGTTGCCACTCACAATAGGTCTCCCTCCAACCCTGATGGAGCAGCAATATTAAACACCAGCCGAGCAAGGTGGCAGCAAAGTCTTGTGGCTTTTTTCTTGTTTGTTTTCTTTTGTTTTTAAATCAGTTGGAAGCAGCAGTGCTGTCCTTCTCACCATAAGAAGGACATGGAGGTCCTGGAGCGAGTCCAGAGAAGGGCAGCCAGGCTGGTGAAGGGGCTGGAGGGCAAATCCTATGAGGAGCGGCTGAGGGAGCTGGGGCTGTTTAGCCTAGAGAAGAGGAGGCTGAGGGGAGACCTTATCACCACCTACAGCTACCTGAAGGGAGGTTATAGAGAGATAGGCGATGGTCTCTTCAGTCAGGTGACAGGTGATAGGACAAGGGGGAATGGCATGAAGCTGTGCCAGGGCAGGTTTAGATTGGATGTTAGAAAAAATTTTTTTACTGAAAGAGTTGTGAGGGCCTGGAACAGGCTGCCCAGGGAGGGGGTCGAGTCACCTTCCCTGGATGTGTTTAAAAAAAGGGTAGATGAAGTACTTAGGGATATGGTTTAGTTTAGGATGCGAATTGTTGGACTTGATGATCTTAAAGGTCTTTTCCAACCTTATTATTCTGTGATTCTGTGAGGTACCGACAGGCTGACTCCTGTCCTTACCTCTGCTGTCAGAGTGGTTCCAAAGAATGCTTATCAATACGGTGATAGGCGCTTTATATATATAAATATATATTTATAAAAGTTGGGACCTCCCCTGTTCCATAACTGGCTTTCCTGGGTTCAGACATACAAGGGGTTTTTTTCCTTCAGCATTGTTACAGTAGCTGCCCATATTACTTTTAGAAGCCTGTGGAAATGACTTTCAGTTATTGTCTTCTAAAATGCATCAGCCCCGTGTTTGTCCAGATTCTCTTCACTGGGCACATCCTCGTTGAGAGAGAAGTTAATGGCATGGGCACTTTATCAGTCAGTTCTTTCCTTGATGGCTGCTGTATAGTCCCTTGTGTTTGTTACGGTTTCTGTAAGCCCCCATCGGAAGAACCGCTAACAGAACAATGTTTGTCACCATCTCACAAGTGGAGTTGTGATGCATGGCTTCTGCACAGTGCATATATGATTCATCTGGCAGCCTGAGCAATTCAGATTTCCCCATGTTAGCAATTTTAGGAGGGCATTTGGGAAGGGCAGAGGGATTGGATGTAGGTCCATATGCAGGAGAAAATGCTGTTCTGCTGCTAAGTGGAAAGTTATTTTAAAATTTCTTGGAACAAGAAATTTGTTGTTGAAGTATTTACTTCCAAAAACTGTCTCTAAAAGTCTTCTCACTGTATTCCTTGAGTCTAGAAAATGTTTTAATTGTATTTTAGTTTCTAAAAAGTAGAAATATTTGACTCCACATCCTAGGGCTTGAACAGGCAAAGCCAGGGGCCTGAGTGACTGGGAATCCCCGTTATGTTCCAGAGAGCCAGAGGAATTTTGAAGCATCCATGCAGGAATGTCTGACACGTGCTGCTACCTCCACAGGGTCTGAGCACGTCATGCATGGTGCCTTGTAAGACTTCTAGTGGCTGTCATTGCAGGTCCCGTTTTTCAAACATGCTCCCACCCAGCATGAAGAGATCTGTTTTGAAAACCTGGATGCTGGGTTTGTTGCCCAAATGGGATCTTAGCTCTTTGGAAAAAAATCTGTCTCCAGTTGTGAATGCTGCACTCTGAGAAAGGCAGCCAAATGTCTGCACCTGCTCTGGATACCGAGCTTGGCGTAACCCTGTTTCAGAGTAAGCTTTTTGCCTTGCAGAGGGGTTTCCTTTACAGTGCTCCAGGCATCGTGCAAAGGGGGCTGGTGTGCTGGAAATCCTTTCCTTCCCTTTCTGGACCCACTCCCATGCCCCAGCATGGCTTTCTGGTTGCTGTGCTGTATGAAGGTGTTTCCTTTGGCAACTCAGGTGTGAGCCAGGTAGTTTGTGCCCTAGTCTGGTGGTGGGATGTGTATCTTCTCCTCTGGTAATGTTTCCTGCCACACCTTGCTGCTTATCTCTTCTGCGGCAGCCTTGCAAGTGGCATAGAAATCCTTTTGTCGATAGCTAATATGACATGGGGTGAATGAATGGAGGGGAGACTTGTCACATACCCCCAGAAGGGAGGTGTAATCATCCCCCCATACTTTTGCTCACTGATGCTAACAATCTGATCCGAAAGAAAAGCTGGTTCCCTGCCCAAATGCAGCCAAGGAAGTGAGATGCCTCCTTGTTTCTGGGGATGAGAGCTGCGAGCTCCTAAGTGTCTCTGCATCTTCACACTGGGGTCCCTAGGGAAGATATGTACACTATCATTACTGAACCATTCGGTGTGCTGTTGAGCACATGGGACTGTCAAACTTATGAGTTAAATCTACTCATAACCATTGCAAAGCCATTTTGATGCCTATGACAGTTAAAACCTCTTAGGGTGAAATCATTTATTGCAGCCTAACATTTTGCTACAGTGAGAGTAGGTGCTTCTAGTAATCCTTGGAAAAGATCAAATTGAATTGTAAAAGGCGTTTCTCATTGTGGCGATGGCTAAGTGCTTCACCATGTGAGGGTCCAGGGGAGCACTGAGCCTCCATTTGGGTAAGGACACCATCTGGAGACTCCAGGAGAGGAAATCGGCAGAGGTTCAGAAAATCACAGGCAGGGAAGTGGCCTCACAAATGAATGAGTAGCTCTTTTCACTGGGAGGCATGCCTATGTACAGGCAGGCATGCTTGCAGGGATCTAATCTCACAGTTGTTCTGCATGTGGATGCAAAGGCATACAAGGTGAGGCATTTCGCGTTCTCCTGGTGAGAATATTATATATGGGGTGTCACACTTTGAGCTAAGTAGTCCTTCACCCCAAACCTTCATTTTATTTTTCTTGGTGTCATTTCTTGCTCAATTAGATATGTTTGGACTGACCCAAGCTGTTCTTCTCTTCCCTTGGTATTTATACCTTTTATGCGCTGGTGCAGTCATTCATATTCCCACCACAGATCTGTTGGAAAAGGCACAAGTGTCCTTTCAGCGAGTAACATTTTGAGACCTGAATATCTTCATTAGAAAGGTCATGAAAAATGCTCTGGCGTTCAACTCTCATCCTGTGATTTGCCTTCAGAGTCCAGACAGCCTAGGTGCTGCCCAGCTAACTCAGGAAATATGCAAGGACTGGTGCTGGGAATTGGTCCCAATCAGTGGAAGCTCTTGTAACCCCTTGCAGGCAGAAATGAGGATGGGCAGGTACAGTACGAGTGCTTTTGCTTGGAAAGTGTTGGACGGCGTGGTTTCCCTGTGGACAAAATCCCATTTTCTGAGCAGGTCTAATCACAGACCTGCCTGATAACCCAGGTCACTGCCACAGGAGCTTGTGTTTGTCCTGCTGCTCCTTATACTGTAGAGGAATATAGAGTTACAAAGGCCACTATTTCGATATAGGATTTGCGTCGCAAAGCAGCATTCGATTGAGAAGGGAAGTTCTCGTGTTCTTGGAGAAAAAGCCCCTAGCTCAGCAGTTTCCAAACTTTTCTGCTTGATGCCCTTTCGGGGGCAGTGATATTTCCTCCAAGATTTCAGGCTGCTTTGTTGGAGTCAAGACCCCTATTCTGGGATCTGCTGCCTTGGCTCCCTACATTAGTAGGGTCACCCCCAGCGATGCCAAAAAGTAAATCCCTTACCAAGCTGCGTCATAAGCTGGGCTGTTTCATCAGGTAGAAAGAAAAGTTTTAGCCCGTGCCACTGCACAGTTGGAAAGATGTGCTGTGGGGTGGTCACCTGTGCAAAGTGCTGGCAGCACGATATGGTATGGCAGCAGGTGGACCAGTAATCTGGTTTAGTTTTTCCCTCGTATTTCTGTGAGCAATGCTGGTGATGAAAGGATTGTACATGGATTAGCATTTCGGGTGGCTTGGAAGTAACCTGGCAAGAGGAATCTCGTTCATCCTGCTGCCAAAACACCAGCTATATTCAGGTGTTTCCTGACATGTTTATCTAGCCAACTCTGAACCACCTTCCAACGGTGGTGTCTCTGCAACCCAGAGCAATATTTTCTGGTGCTTAAATGTCCTTAACGCTAGATCTCAGAGGTGACATCTAACCTTAGTCTCCCTTTTTGCAATTTAAACCCACATTCCTTGATATATTCACTATGGGGATGCAGAAAAAACCTCTTCTCATTTTTTGTTTCTTTTTTTTATTTCTGAAACCTTTAAAATTTTTGAAAACCATTTCAATGTCTTCTCTTTTGACTTGTCTTCTCTAAAGTAAACAGCCTGAGTGCATTCAGGCTCCCTTAGAAATGCTGCTTTCTCAACTTCTGGTTATTATTATTGCCTTCCTCAGGTCTCTCTGCAGCGGAGCCGCGCTTCCTTTTTGAGGTTTGTTCTCCCAAGGTGGACCGACTGGCTGGTTCCCACCAGTGCTAACTAAAGCAGACGATTAGTGTCTGTGTTTTGTTAATTGCACCCTTGCATACTTAGATGGTATTTGCTTTTTTTTTTACTACCAAGATGTGATTCATGTTGAGCTTTTGGTCTACTCTGGCCTTTCCTACTGTAACCCCCTTTTCTGCTAGGCTGCTAACTGCCTGGTTGTTCAGCCCCATCAATGCAGGCTCAATAACTTGCAGACCCCCATATAGTATTTTATTATTCTTTTTATCACCTCATGTTGTAAATATTATGAGATCATTTTTAATTCCATACCTGTCTTCCATGTGCACTTCTTCTCAGCTTGCTGTCATCTGCAAATTCAATAAACAGACTTTATCCAGGCCATTAATGAAAATATTGAATATCACCAGACTGTGAACAGATCCCTGCAGAAACCCTGCTGCTGTATCCTTGCATTTTGACAGTGAACCATTGGTAACTACTTTCTGAGTACTGTTTTCCAACAGGTTTTGTAGCCATTTTGTGTAGTGCATTCTTCTCAGACCATATTTTTCTGAGCTTGCCTTCAGGAATGTCAGGAGAAAGGGTGTCAGAAAGCTTACTAAGGTCAAGATGTATGACTGAACTGCTTCTCTGCTGTCCACAAGACCTGTTACCCTTCCACTGAAGAAAATTAGATTGGTTTGACATGATTTTCCTTGACAAGTGCATGTTGCCTGTTACTCATCTCCTTGTTATCTTGCCGGTGCTTGAAAGTAGCCCGGTTGTTTGTTCCAGTCAGTTCCTGGGAAACAAAGCTAAGGTCCTTGCTTTATAATCCCCTTATCCTCCTATTTTTCAAGATACATGCCACATTTGGCCATCTTTTTGTTTTTTCCTTCTGTGAAACCAGATTTAGTGCCTTGATTTTCAAGCTGCTTGCAGGTGAAGGTTGAGGCAAAGGTACCAAATCCGGGCGTTTGCACCCAAGTAAGGTGTCGGGAGTCATACGCTCACCCCACACCAGCACTGTGGCCCTGCCTTGCTTCTGGAGAAGGAATATTACAAACCTCTATCTAAAACAGGAGGTCTTGGGAGTTTACCTGCGGCGTAAATAAGATAAATGGTGCGGTTTTGGGTGTATCAGGGCAGTGGATGTACATAGAGAAGCTCTGTACTGGCCAAATCAGAAGTGCTGTAAGCTAGTTAATCTGTGTTTACCCTTCAGCTCTGTGTAGCACTGACCCAAGGAAGGACAAGGAAGAGAATGTGAATAGTGTTTCAGTGCTGCTGTTTGGAGATATAAAGTAGAACAGACAAGTACCTCCCGGTGTGTGTGTGAAGAGCCAACTGTGTCTGTAACTGGCACAAGCCTTTTTGTGTAGTTATTTCTAGGCAAATAGGCTTTGACTGAGCCTTGGGGCTTGTTTTGGAAGATTTAAAAATATCAAGGGAGGTACCTTTCACTTATATACATGGGCAGTCTTAATTTTGCTTAAAAATGGCAAAGACAAGACAATTCAGGGTAGATTAAAGAAGTGGGAAAGCGGAAGACTAATAGAAGAGCTTGGAAACAGAGAAAAGCATGGGAGAGAGGTATTGCGGGGTGAAACGCAGTAAGCAGAGGCAGAGATGCAGGTGAGTGGAGTGGGGAAGAGAAGAAAAAAGGCCAATGGAAGAAACTGAAAAAGCAGAAAGGGAGCAAAGGAAATTGTGCATTGATGGGTTTTGAGGTCTTCAAAAACTTAGTCCAAAGAAAAGAAAGCACAGAGGCTAGTATGGACAGGAGGAATGAGAAAAGATGGGGAGCTAGCAAAGCACCAAAATTACCCAGAAAGTCCCGGCTTAGTGGCAGAGTATGTACATTTCACAGGGTATTTATGGTCTGCAGCTCCAGTGCAAGCAGGGTGCTGCTCAGCATGCAAGCTTGGAATGAGGAGCAAGGTGCAGCTTGCATGGTAAAGGTGACAGTGTCTAGGACATGAGCATAGCCAGCACATGTTCCTTTGGCAGAGCATGAGGAGGAAGACAACCCTTTAGCAGAGGTATTGCTTTTAAATTCCAGCATCATGTGTGCTGTCATCCTCCTAGGCAAGAGCTAGCCAGGGCCTCTGTGGATCAGAATGGTGTTTGAATTGCCCTTGGGTCTGTTTAGAACAGGGAACACGAGCAGAGGCTTGTGTGAAGTCTTGAGCAGAGCACAGCTGGGACTGTTGCACCAAGCTGGAAGGCAGCATGCTCTAAGCACTTAAACGGGGCAGGGGAAAGGCCCTCGCTGGCATTGAGGTGCAGCTGAGTTTATGACGGGGCATAATCGATAGGAACAAGGCTGGATGGCAGATAAAGAGCCTGAGAATGGTTTCTGTTGCAGTATGAAACTGCGGTGCATTGATTCATTACACTTGGGGATTAATCTGCCTTCAGGTACACCTGGCTTTTGAAAGCACTCTATTTACACTTTCTACAACTTGAAATGCAGTTTAGTGAACTAGATTTTTCTCCAAGTGGAGAGATGTCCACCTCTGGAGTTTGTTTCGAAATCTGGAGTTTGAATCAAAATGTAATAAAGGGGCTGTAATCATTAGCAAAGAAAGTGTAACAGGAATTCGTTCTGCCTAAACCATCCCTGCCAGCACAACAGGGAGGACAGTTCAGAGGGGGAAGGGAAGCGGGCATAGGAGGAGGCAAGTGGGATCTTGAGGGGAAAATGGGAAATCTGATGGAGTGAAATAGGATGGAGTTGTGCACTAAAAATAGAAGAGCTAGATGTTATGTCTGAGGGCTTTATCCCAAGGGCTCTTAGTTGTATCTCTACATGAGCAAGTGAAGTAGAGAGGAGTGATAGAAGCCAGGACTTTTTTGGGGGGCGTGGAGGGTGAGGAGAAGTGTTTTCACTTAAGAAAGTGTATGGGCAGGAACAGATTTTGCCTTAGGGGTGGTTTGTCATCAGCAGAGGCAGACACAGCACTATGGAGTCCCACAGTCCTGCAGGTTTTGCTGTTGGAGACAGCCGGGAGCAAGCAGCCTGCTTGAAAGGCAGAAGTAGGGAAGAAGAACTGCACTAGCTGGGTCTTTTCCACTGCTCCTGCACTTCATCCTGATGAGGACCAGCAGGCTGGTCCTGCTGTTGTTGTCAAAACAAATGAAGTGGGTGCCTCACAGTGTAAACAAACATTTCCCTTCAGAGGTGCTGGCGTTATGCAAATGCCACAGAGATGGGAAGCCACTTTTCCAGACCTGCAGGGCTAACACCGTTATCCTGACTCCTAGAAAACACTGCTGCTGGCTCTCAGAGAGAGAATGAAGCTGGTCCTCCAGGTAACTGACAGGCAGTGATGAAGTCTGATAGGAGTCTAGGAGCCTGCATCTAAGCCCGAACCAGAGGATTACCTCTTGCCTTGCCCAGGGAAAGGTTAAGTTGTCTGGTGTGGGCTGTCACGGGCTGATGGTTTGACGTTGCCTGCTTATAGATCCCAGGACTTGGCCAGGCCCCACCACTTTAACTTTCGCTCTCAGTAAATCACAAAATGAAATGGAGTTTTCTTCCAAGTGACAGGTAAAACTTGGCCACTCTCCGTCTGCTGTACCAGTATTGCTTAATTCTGTAATCCCTTTGCCCTCCATTCCTTGGAGCAGCGAGCACATGCTGGGAAGCATTGGAGTGACAAGCGATTTCTCTGTGCCTGACACCTCGGCTGGGAGACTTGATTAAGTGAAAATATCTTTGCATTCATTTTTTTTTTTTTCAGGTGCAGAGAACAAAATGCAGCCAAGGAATCAGCTGGGGTCTGGGAAACATTACAGAGTTTCCCTGCTCTGCTGCCTGCCCTGCCACTCAGGCCTGTGCCCTTGCTGTGTTGCATATGCAGCTGGTTTTACAGGGAGATGAGGATCTGCCCTGCTAATTCCAACTTTATCTGGCAGACTCAGAGGTTTTCTTCCAGGTCCGTTGTCTCTGCAGTGTTCCTTACACTGCAGCCTCCTGCCAGAATTAGAGACTCTGGTAATCCCGTCCACTGGCAAGGTGGGGAGGTGTTTCCTTCCACCCAGCGCTACCAGCTGCCAGCCTGGGGAGCTAGAGCAGCTGGGAGCTTCCCACATCACGAAGGCCATAGATCATTCCCTTTAGCATCTTTCACCCTGCCATGAGTGACATTACTGCAGCTCTGGGGACTGTTATTAGTATTCAGCCTTACACTTTTAAGCAAAACCTGAGAAAGGAATTAATCTGTCAATAGGAATGAATATACTGGACAGTGATTTATGCAGATCCTGTACTCGGAGTGACTGTGTTCGTTTCAACTGCATCTCTCAGGCTCGTTCCCAGAGCCAATACACCAACTTGCATTTAAAGTAACATTACAGCTGGCTGATCATTTGTTCAACACCTAGGTTCATGCAGGCACGGCTATACCCAGGAGTCAGATCTGAGGAGAAATGCATGCGTCTGTCACTTTTTACAAAGCTCAAACAGTCAGAGACACGGCCAGGGCAAAGGGCTCTGATTAGTTACGCAGGGCACATACACGGGACTCTGGCACCCAGCGCATGTAGCAGCCTTAGCATGTGCCTGTAACTGCATGAGCATGGCACCTTATCCCTGGATGCATGCACAGAAGCATACATACGGCTGTGGAGATGTAGTGGTGCATCCGTGGGTGGAGAAGACCGTGCTCTTCCCATGTGGCAAGCGCCACGGGTAAAATTCTGGCATCCAGTGTGTGTGTAGTTAAAAATCTAGCAGAGAACTGTTCATTTCAGTGCACAGAGTCCTGAGAGCACGCATTACAGCGACAGCTTGGTCTGGTTGGAAAAACATCTTTGTGGGTCAGGAGACTTATGCTGCATTTCTCGCTGTCCTCCTTATTTGTTGTGACACTTCATGCAAGCCACTTCACAGATCTGAATCTTTCTCCTGGTCTCTACACTGAGACAATCACAGTGCTACCAATTCTGGGCTTATTTTTTGTTGTGTGTGTCAGTGATAATTTGCACTTTACCAGATGCCTCTGCTTCTGAAAGTAAATTGTTCTCAACCTTTTGTGGTTTTGGTGGCAGAACAGGGCTTGAAAATACAGTTTGCATCCACCCTTGAGGCTCATAGAATGACAAAAAGAAAGGAGAAAATGAACTTTTCTTATTGTTTGAAAATCCTTTCTATTTTCTAGAAAACTGATTAATGGTGTTTGCGTGATTCAAGGTTTGAGGATGTTTACTGGAGTACTGGCAGCGTTCTTCAGCCTTGCCTAGGCAGGATGCTGTGCATGGCTCCAGTGAAAGGTATTAGAGCTTTGCAGGCCGAGGCATTGTAGCAGGAGGCTGTTGTGGGGGTATGCGTACTGTAATGCTCCCAGGTCTACAGTGAAGGCAAACAGCTCTAAACCTATGAACGTGTACGTATGTGGGTAGAGAAAATCACTTAGAAACTGAGAGGTGCCGGCACGAAATGTGTTCAAACAAACCGCCCGTGAATTGAATAGGAATCACAGAGACGAGAGAGAAAAGTACATTGAGACATAGTTGGGCAGTTGCATATGCTTTGAGGTGTGACCAGGGTTGGGAATAGAAGTGAAGCTCTCTAATTAAAAGAGCAACATCTCTCCATCTCCATGTATGTGAGTGTTAATTGCCCCCTCCCCGAGCCAGAGCATCCTCTGCAACGGCTGGAGCAGCACAGTTGAAGCGGCAGCAGTGCTGCCAAGGCTCCTGATTGAGTTCCACCATAGCTGGAGGGGGCGGGGGGTAGTTGACAGGAAAGAAACAAACCAAAAAACAAAACACAGCTCCTGGAGTCACGGTTCATTTCAGTTTTCATTATAAAACATGGATGTGAGGGAAAGGGGGGAAAACTGTAATTGATATGATTTCAAATCTCGGGATGGGTGCAGGGCCTGTGCTTAACATCACTTGCATGCTTGATGTGGACAGTACTGACTGTCCATGGCTGCTGGACCGCTAACACGTGTGCGACCATCCCTCCCACTCCTCCCTCCTCCCTTCCTCTTGCTTTCTCCTACACAGTGCAAGCCCACACGATTGCTACCTGGCATCTTTTCCCACCCACTTTGCAGATGGGAAGAGAGGGGCTCCAGCTATTAACCAGAGTTTCTCATCTCCCAGACTAGCTGTATTCTGCAGCAGGCTTCTCTTAAAATTGTTGAGATTATTGCTGTTGTATATTTTATACATATGCACACACGCATATGTATGTTTTTATATATATATTCTTCAGTCTCCCTCTGCAGCTGAGACGCACTCGGGATTTATCTCTGTAATGAGAAAAGGGAGATAGGGAGAAGTAAGGGCATTTTTCTCTGACTTGGATTGTAAGTCATTTTGATATTCATTGTAAAAGATGCTTTTCAAATATTTAAATGTATGTGTGCTCACATATCAGTTCTTCAGGATGGATTGTATGTGACGTAATCGCTGTTTTATATCTCTTGCACTCTGTGATGTTCTCCCGTATCGGCTCCTTTCGGTAACTTCATCTGGGAGAGATGGGAAGATGTGGAGCTGGAACTGGTGTGACTTCCATAGCCTGTGCTCTGTCATCATCTCCTTTTGCGAGAGGCTAAGGCTGGAGAAGAAATGTGCTCGCCCTTGGTCGGAGCTGTCACCTTTTCCAGCACTACCATTTCTGGGGGCTGGAGTCGGCTTAAAGTACCTGAAGAAAGTGCTCTTATATTCTCACTGGAAAGGCCGAGCTGGGATTTTACTTGATAATTAGCTCAGTGTGCTTGGTAATTAGCTCAAACAAAGGGTGTTTCAGCTGAGGCAGGAGAAGTGTACAAATCTAGAGGTACCAGTGACACCTGTCCAGGTTTACCCTACTGTGAAAACCTTTTCGTGACTTGGGGGGGGGTGGGGTGGAGAAGACAGAGCGGTGGGTACGCATGCTCCATCGTTGCATGGCTGGGGACTGGGGCTGGCCATGCCGTGTGCAAACTCTTCCTCCCCCTTCGTCCTTGGAAGGTCTGCTCCCTGTCAGGTGTGCCATCCCACCATCTGCTCCCAGCACCGAGCAGCTGGTACGATAGCCGCAGACGCTGGCAGGAGCGGCCTTCCAGCCGCGTGAGTGACAGCACGCGCGGCTGCTTCCTTGGCACGGGGAGCAGCGCTTGTAGGTGGGAAGTAGAGGCTTGTAAACCTGCCGGCTCCAAGGCAGGGGGAGCGGCTCTCGGCGGCACTCCAGGGGCGTGGGAATCTGCCTGAGCTCCCACCGACGCCGTCACACCTGCGCGAGCCTGGGATGGCAACAGGCAGGATGCCGGTGCCCAAGTACCGTGGGCGAGGTCCTGAGGCGGTGAGGATGCTCCTTCTTCACCACGTGTCCCTCACTAGAGTGGAGGGGAAAGCGGTCCCAGCTGCGAGTGGCGGGGCAGCCCTGCTCCTCCTCTTGCTGCTGCATCCAGAAGCCATCATGGCTTTGCCTGAGGCACAAGGAAGAGGGGCTGAATCAGCAAGGGAGGGAATCGTTTCCAAATATTGGCTCTCCATAGCCTGCAAGAGAGGAGGAGCAAGTGGATCATGGAGGGGAGCGGTGTAGATGGACAGAGGACAGGTTTGGTGGAAGGGTCCCAGCTGCCTTCTGCATCTGCTTTCGAGACATGGTGCTCTCTTACCAGCAGCACTTGGTTCGGCAGTTCATGGTCTGTCTCTGCTGGAGCCTCCGAGCTTGAATGCCAGAAGAAAACAGTATTGCAGCCTAGCAGAGAGTGGAGAGAAAGGGAAGGAAGAACCATTTTTTTCTCCGGGAACCCTAAATATGGGTCATTATAAAGCATGGTCAAATTTCTTTAAAGAGGAGCTTGCACCAAGAATACTGTGTGAGTGCAGTTCTGTGTCAAGACTCATGATAGCTCGGTTATCTGTCTGATCTTCAAACTTGTCCATAGGGCAATTACTTAAAGCCAGGAGTTTTTCCTGATGTCCCATATCAATATGCTAAATCCAGAACAAGACTGAGAAAGGCCCTTCCAGAGTTTGAGTTCTGACTAGTGTGAAGAAAATAGGTCGTAACTTTCAGATTTTGGTGTTATGTTGAGATCTCTCCATGTCTGGGAACCAAAAATGCAAAAGTTTGGATCCACATTGAATGTCATGTACTGTAGAATTTCATATGTATTTGCTTGTAGAGTTCAGACTTATCCTTAAGGCTTCTGGGAGCTCCTCCCTTAGCTGGAGAGGTGCAACGTGTTCTGTGAACTGTGCATGCTAATCCCTATTTAAGCCTTATGCATTCTGTGAACAAGCAGACTTGGATGATTTACTCTGATTTTATTCCATGGCCAAAAGTAGCCATGGGTTACACTCTTCATCCTGGTATTGGAAAGCTGCTGTTGTTTTTCTGCCTTCCTGTCTCTCAGGGACAGTCACCAGTGAAAGAGGTGTAAACCTCCTACTCTTTGTAAGTAGTTAGTTATCCTACTAAAGAGAGGGGGCAGTGCTCAGAAAAGGTGGGAGTGCTGAGCTTCAAATTCCTGTTGCAGAAGAGGAATTGGAATTTGAGAAGTGTCTATCCTCTGTGAGGAGTCCAGCTGCTCACTTAACTTTTTGTGCCTTTACGTCCAAAACCTTCATTGTGGGAATGCAGCTGTTGAAAGTTCAGGGAAAGCTGATAACAGTGAAAAATTTGGCTTTTTTTGTATGAGTTGGCATGTTCCCACTCAGTGTTTCATCCAGACACTCCCAGGCACTTTTGAGACTTAAATCTCTGCTCTTCCTGCTTTTGAGCTCTTTTCAAAAGCCCCTTTGAAGGTCAAAGCTGGAACCCTGGCCCTCACTAATCCCTCCCAGTTGGTCCTCCTTGCTTCGAGAGCACCTTGCAAATGCAGCTGAAAGGTGTGGAATAAGTTCTTTGCCCTCTTCTCTGCCCTCCGAAGTGGGGGCGTCACTTTGCAGAGCTGAGAGCTGCTCTTGCGCCTCTGCTGTACCGCTGCTCATCAGTGCAGAAGATCTGAAAGGATCAACAAATAGATTAATACCTGGCAGCTGTGGCTGAAACTAGCTACCTCTGAACGGGCAATCATTTATCACTAAATTACTTTCTCTAAGCCAGGTAATTTCTGATCAACATGCACAAAAACAAAGCCACAGCAGTGATGTGATGTTAACCAGAGGCCATTCCTATTCCCTGGGCTGGTGCAGCAATGAATGCAGAGAGAATTGTCACTCGAAAGGTTTATGAAGCTTAATGAAAAGTGACATTGCAGGATGCTGGGGAGGGGAGGGGTCCACGGGGCTAGGTCTAGTTTGTCTGGTAACGAGTGCTACATGTAGAGAGGACGTCTGACTGGAGTAATTGTCACTCGGGAGCGAGTGGTACTGGCAGAGCCGGTGCTGGGGCTGTGTGGGGGAATGCTGGCTGCAGAACGCCGAAAGCTCGTGAACTGTGTGGCAGCCTTGTTATGGAAACAGAGTTAACATAAAAAGAGAGTTTCCCTGAGTTTTTAGTGTGAAAGGGGTGATGAGAGGTGAAGTGTGCCTGAAGCGGAACCACAGCGCGCGGTACGTTTGGAGCCATCGGATGTTCAAAGCTCAGTACAGGGATTCAAATCCAAAAGTTTTGCTGTGGCACGACCTGATGCCGTTCCTGTGTCTCTGGCAGACCAAACTAAGAGCCCAGTCCAAGCCTTGTTGAAATCTGGGGCATTCAGTTCTGACATGATAACTCGTGAAGAGCATTTAATGAATTTTAAATGTGCTGCATGTCTTCAGGGATCTTTAAAATTCAGAGGAGTTAGAAGAGGCTCCTCACCTCATGGAATAGGACCTGGTGTAAAGGAGGAGCAAGGGCATTCCTGTGTGTCAAGGGAAGTCATGGCCAAGTTCTTATAGGGTACTTTGGCTAAAGCCATGCCAAGCGCCTTTGATGAGACACGTTTGTAGTATATCTCTGGCCATGCAAGGTTAATTTTATTGTGCCTCATAGGGATTCTGTAATTGATGTGCACGCATACTTTTAGGCTGTGCATGAGTGTCAATGCAAAGTAAGATGCTCCCCATTAACCTGCTGAGCTTTCCCCCCATCCCTGCACCTCAGGGATTGCTAGCCAAGGCACCCTGGGTATCTCAGACGGATGACTCTTCCCTGGTGCTCCATACCCTTTCCAGTATTTCCCAACTAATACCTGGGAAGAGAGGAGCTTCTAAGATCTGTAAGGTTTGTTTCTTGACAAATGTCCCATTTTCACAGGCAGTTGAACCAAACTGCAGCTTGTGCTCCGTTCAAACATGTCAATAAACATTATTGCAAAGACGTACAAGCAATAATGGGAATGTATAAAACTCACCTTTATTGCTTCTTGCCATGAATTTACACGCTGCTCTAAACAGCTTTTACTCCTCGAGGGGAAAGCCTTGGGATTTTGGCTTTACCAGCATGCTGATTTACCCAGTTCATACCAGAGCTCCTTGCTGCCTTCTCTGCCTCCCCACCACGGGTGCTGGGGATGGGAACACTGCAGCAGAGGTACGGACACGTGTCTCGAGTTGCAGTCGTGCTCAGTTAAAAGCTGAAGAGGTGAAGTTGCTGTTCTCTGGGATAAGCTGCTGTGTATGTTATTGCCCGTCCTTTGCTTGATCACACAATGCCAGGGAGTAAATTACATTCGACAGTGCAGTGGAAGGGAACAGCTCAATTCCCCTCTAGCTGTAGCTTCACGAGTGTGGCAGTTGTATTTCTGCATGTAGGGACGGAGGCTGCTCACTGCGCTCCTGCAATGCCTTCACTGATGCTGGTTAAACTATGATGTGAACAAGGCACAGTCAAGCTCTTCATCAGTGCTTAAACGCTGTTTTTCCCATACCAAGAAGTGCTCAGCAGTACTCTTTCGGTATGAAAGCTTCTTGGAGGACACAGGGGTAAAATTCCTGAGCTACTCCATGGCAGAAGCAGAGTAAGAAGAAACACAGGTGTGTGCAGAAGCTTCCGAAACTGGGTTTCTTGGTGTTTGGGAAGCATGGATCAGGAAAACTAGCAACATACAGAGGCAATATGCAAGCCTGGTGATTGGTGCAGGGGAAGGGGCTGGTGGGTTTGCTACTACTCCAGACTGCCAGCAGCTTTGCTCTGGACTAATAATTCCTTTCCTTCTCCCTGGGGTTCAGTGTCTGCTCCTTGCCTTTTGCTCAGTATAATAACTGCAGCAGGGACTGCAGTTGAGTTTGTATGGAACCAGGCACAACAGCTTCTTGGTGCCACCATGTCTTCTCTATTTCCCTTATCAGACCCACCCCACCCCAGTGTCCCAGCAGATCTGTACTCGTAGCAACACTCAGCACACACACTGTGCTCTCGCTGCTTTATTCTGCTATCCTCTGTCTTCTGCCTGGGGGTGCCAGCTCCCATGCATGGGCAAAGGACTGCTGAGCATTAAAGGTTTGGGACGTGGAGGTTGCATGAAGCAGCTGCCTCTCTCCACCCCCTGTTGCGTGGCTCACCCAGGAGCAGGGATACTCTCTGCTTGCCAGACTCCTGCCCAGCTCTCCCAGCTTTGTGCCAGCAGGCGGGCTGTTAGTTCGGCGCCGGCTGCTGCTTGTGGAGCTGTGGCCATGCTCTGCTGCCCATGGCACTGATGCTCGTGTAGCTCCAGGCTCTACCCGTGCTTCCTGGCTGCGCTGGCAGTGTTTTAATAGCTTTGACTCTCCTTTGGCTGCTGCCCTCCTGCTTTCCCTGGCAGTGTGCTGCCCACCTGGCTGCCTCTGATGCCCGGGTGCCCTCGTGGGCTGGCCTGGCTCTCAGCACAGCCCCTGCCATCCTGTGACCCAGGCCCAAGGCATCACAGGGGTTTAGGCCAAATGATTTCCTGGAATAGGCTCTGAAATCTGGGACCTCTGCCCCCTTCTTCCCAGCCAAGGCCCTGCTGTAGGTTGGAGCAAAAAGGGTGAGCTTTGATGCTGGCCTCAATGTAGCACCCAGGTCTCCTCGACTCATTAATGGTGCCTGGCAAACTTCACGCCCCATCCTTTCTAGTTCATCTCTGTGCCTCCAATGGTGTGCCTGCCTTGCTCCTTTTTTTGTCTTCCTTCCCTCTCCCAAGGGAATGTTTTTTTGGTAGAGAGGAGGGAAGTTCCTCTCAGAGGTCAGCATGAAGTAGTGTCTGTCTGGGCTATAAAGCACAAGGAAGGGCCGAGGAAAAACCCCAGAGCTCACAGGAGGAGATAAGTCTTGTGGTTTTGATCCTGGGGCACGTTGGTTCACACCTAGATACTGAGATTACAGTAATACTTTCATTTTGATTGTCCTTAGGGTGGCAGGGGGAAGGCATGTCAGGCTGAGCTACCCAACATGTTTGCCAGATACTAATCTGGCTAGCCAGGTTGTTCCTTAAATATTCTTGATTATGCTTCTCTGTGGTTCTAGAGGCTCCTGCTTGTTATAGCCTGAGGAGAGATCTCTCCGTTTGACTGCCCTCGCCTCTGCCTGCCCTATGGGGAGGCAGTGCGAGATGATGTTTGGGCTCATGCTCTCTCCTCAGTTTAAGGAGAGGAGTTTTTGGGTATGTGAGAGAAAGCTGCAGCCAGCAGTTCTCCGTGAGGAGAAAAAGCTCAGCCCCCTGGCCCGTTTGCTTTCTGTTGTCCTTCCTGCTTGCTTGAACCCCAGCTTTTGGAGAAGGGACCAGGGCTCACCTGAACTGGCCTCTTGCTGGTGGGTGGGTGCCTGCTGTCACAGCCACAGGAGAAGCAGAGATGAAGTATGTAGGGACAGGAATAGAGGTGGGGAGGGGCTCAGAGGGGATAAGTGGGGGCTCAGAGGGTAGTTGAAGGCTCTTCATGCTGAGGAGGGACTGAAAAGGAACATGGGACTGCACACTGGAGAGTACCTTGGGCAGGGCCTGCAGTAGGGTCCAAATCACCACAGTCCTGCAAATAGAGGGTATTGTTATAGTATTACTATATATTATACTAGCAATAGGTATGGGAGATTAAAATATTCAAAACCAGGCAAGTAACCTCAGGAAGTTTGTTCTTTTGCTGTCTTTTTAAAATTTATTTTTAAACCCAAGGCTATGATTGTACTTGCACAAGCCCAGTAGACTGACTGTGTTCCAGTGGTTCCCAGCATCTTGAGATTCGGGCTGTCTGGACACAGTTTAAAGGTGCTATGAAGTTGCTGCACTGACCCAGTCAATAAGGGTAGAAAGTGTGATCTCCAATTTCATGAGGACAGGCTTTGTTTCAGCTTCTGCCAATCACTTCTTGAGTTTTTACCTAATGGCAAGAAAATCCCTGAGAGTAGGTATGGTGGCTGATGGAGGAAAGGTAATGGTTGAAGAAGATTGCATCAAGTAGATGGAGCTCCTGAAAAACTGTGTAAATGGGTACAAAGTGACTGACTTGACCTTTGCCCTTTGTGGTGGTGAAAGAGATCACAACGGGAAGGCAGGATGAGGCATGAAGCTCCTGTTTTCCTGTCTTCAGAACCTTTGGGCTCTCAAAAAATAAGATAAAAGCCAGTGACAGATGGGAATGGGTTGACACTTCCTTGCTAGCTGAGATCACACTATCCATATAAAAAAGGCTAAGAAAGTTCTCCTCCAAACAAATAGTTTTGCTTTTGTCCCCATCAGTACTGTGGTTTGAGGTTTGGAAGATAGCTAAAAAAAGAGCTGGAATTGTGAGACGTTTTCAAATTTGTGACATGATAGATACCTAGACACATGCCTCTGCCCCTTCCTCTACCTTTTTGATCTGTGTGTGACATGGGGTGGGAGAAATGGGAAGTAATGTTATTTTTTTCTTTAAAAATGGATGTGCAAGTGGTCAGGGTAACGAAATAAGTAACTGCTAGGTTAAGATCTCTCACACTGTCAAAAGCTAGCCAACCCTGCTTTGTTGCAGCTGCTGGCACTGCAGGTCCCTGCTGCACTGGGACTTAGCTTCCAGTGGTTGTGTTAAAAGGTATTTCATTTGGTGTATGTGCAGTGAGAAGTTGTGTAATTAATATACTGTGTACCCCTGGAAATGTTATCTATCTGATAAGACCTAGCACTTACCTGAAGAACAAATTGGTTAGGAGTGGAGGCATGTGCAGAGCTAGACATTGAGGCCAAGGAAGGTATTTGAAGCAAGGTGTGTGCAAACTTGTTGTTAAAGAGAATGGGTTGTGTCAGAAGCATGTTCAGAAGGGAAAAAATGAGGAAGATACCCTGAAAGCAGAGTAGAAGAAAAAGGCAATGAGAGACAAAGACCAAAGATGGAAGCTGAAGTAGAGGAAGAGCTTGATCTGAATAAGAAGAGAACTATATACAGAAGAAAAAAAGCCCAACATCTGAGCACCGAGCTCATGAAAAAGACAGGATCAGTACCTGAAAAGGATCTCAGAGAGATGTAGGAGATAAATTAAACATGGACCCAAAGGGACCAGAATCCCTGAGCAGCTTAGAAAAATGAGTCTGACAAGGAATTCCCAAGCTGTGAGTGGAAGCAGTGCCCAGACTCCAAATTCCCTGCCCCAGAGGCTTGCTACTGCGCCTCTCTGTAAAGCACTCTGCACACCCCTGCTGCTGCCCTACTGATAAAGCAGGCAGGGAGAAGGAAAAAGCAGGGGTGGTGCGGGTAAAGGATGCACACACACAATTCCCCTTTTAAAAGGGGGGATTGTTTTTTGGGGAAGACACCAGTGCCCTGCTATCTGACTGGCTGGGTTCTATTCCTGGCTCTGTGACCCCGTGGAAGTCCTTTCTCTTCTCTGGTGTTAGGAGGTTGTTTTTTTTATTTGTGCTGTAGGCTAATGATAAAAACATGCTCCAAGCACAGGTGAGGAGGTTAAATATTCACAGCCCTCTTCCCTCATCAAGTTGCTGTTAATGCATCATCATCTTTTACAGGTGAGACAGTGACATGTCCCTGCCTGCAGAGCAAAACATGAGCAGAGGTTGCACTCTCAGCTCCTTCCCACTCCCCTCTTGCCATTAGACCTGAGGGTCCCAGCACCCTGATGCTGCCTGGAAGGCAGTGGTGCTGAGGGCGAAAAGGTGTGTAGCCCACCAAGGCTGTCTGCAGGGCCTTCTCACTCAGCTAAAGCTGCTGACAGCTATACTGCTATTTATTTATTTGGCTGCTGAGGACAGAAACAGCGGGAGATAATCATAAGAAAATCATAAAAAAGAGGGAAAACCAGCAGATAATATTCTGCAGAGGGATTTAACGGGGTGAAAAATTGTCTCTTGCCGAACTGTCTATGACACTCAACACTGTCTCTGAGATCTTCAGTCTTCCTCCTCAAGAGAGGCTTAAGGAAAGCGACAGGCAAGGCTCTGAGCCAGTGTCTGGGGGTTTTGAAAATATGACAGGCAGGAGCCTGGGTTTTTCTCATCAGCATCTTTCAGTGGCATGGATGCAATCAGTCATTGCGCCTGTTCCTCTCTGAACAGGACCATCCCCTCCTCCTGACACTATGAGTTGAGGGGAGGATGCTTGGGAAATGCCACACTACTTCCTATACCCTGATCTTTCAACTGAGATGAATTTTTCCCCTGTGCTGAGAAAGCCCGGTCAGATAGCTGGGAAGGCTGCAGGCAGCTCGCTGCTGCTTTCGGAGGGGAGAGGTTTAGAAGGAATCCTGGGCTTCGGCAAGGTGGGACCTGCCTGAACGGACGTGGTGGCTGGGGTTCAATTCAAACTAGGCAGATCCCTCTGGCTGAAGCCATCTTGGGCAGATTCCCTCTGCCCTGATGAAAGTTCCCTCTGGCAGACAGAGGGGACAGGGCTCTTGAGGTGCTGCTGTTGTGCCATTGTTGTGTCATAGTATGACGTGAGCTTTATGGTTTTGTGAGGTGTGAGGTTAGGGTAGGGCAGCATTCTGGGGTGGGCTCAGATTGGAGGGGTCCAGCTCATTCTCTGGGGTTGGCTGTGGAGACTCGGTCACGTGAGGCAGAGGGCTGCCTTTAGAAGAAAGCCAACCCCATAAGTTTCTGCTTTCCAGTACAGGAAACTCGATGCCATCACAAGGTAGTTGGGCTGTCAGACTTGGAAAAGTCTCTGTTTGGTTCTCATTATTTCTAGAGGCTGCAAGTTTGAGTTTGAGGAAGTCACTGAATTTTTTTTCCCTCTTTCAAATGGGCACAGTTGTTCTTCCTTGTCTCCCAGGAAGACTGGTGAGTAGAAATTGACATGCAGGGTGCCCAGGTAGGATATTGCTGAGGTAGGTCTTTTAAATGCCTGGTTAGATTTCCTGAACAACAACCACAGATGGAAAAGCTCTCTGAGCTCCCATCTGACTGCTCCCTCTCCTTACAAAGTTGTTTCCTACATGCTGTTATTCCCTGTGGCTGTCCCAAGCAGTGAGATTTATAGCCTTTGTGGATTTTGCTGGAGTAGGGGTGCAGATCACATATCAGGTTGAGCATTGTGGCTCAGTCCTGAACCAGTTTACTGTCTCTCTTACTGTTTAGTTCTGATCTGTCCATGTTTCTCCAAGGAAACCCCAATGTAAATACAAAGCAGCTGGTGGGCTCTGTAAGGCAGTCAAATCATGAGGGGAAGATGTTCTTCCAGAGTGTATCAGGGGCAACTTCACTGGACAAACCCCAAAGCTGTATTGGAAAGCTGGTAGGGGCTGAATCTAGTTTAAACCCTGCACACAGGCAAACCTCTTTTCTGGGAAGGTGTTGGCATGGCCACCAATGTTTAGCTGGTTTGGTGTGGTTTTATCTGTTCCTCAGCACAGTTCTCTTGCAGTAGGACGGGTGTAGGTGCCAGTTCCTTTGCCTCTGTGTCAAACAGCTGAAGTTTAATTTAAACAAACCTCTGCTTTTGCTACCAGGGGTTAAAGTGCTTAACTGAGGTCTGCACCACTAAGGTACCACTTTAATCAGCAAAGTGCACATGTAACAGCTCTTTAACTATGTAATTCACAGTCATTTGTTGTTAAGGGCTTATTTTGGACTTAGGGATGCAGGGAGATGCAGCAGTACAGCAGCTCCCAGCTTTCTCATGCCCATGAATAAGGAGGGGAAGCAACCTGTTCAGTTTTTGAGGGTTCAGCAAGTACAAACATAGCCTGAAGACACCCCATGATCTTGCCTGAGGTTGGCTTCAGACTCTCAAAGAGCCATCAGGTGCAAGGGCTCTTTCCTCCCATCTAGGACAGGACAGTTCATGCGACTGCAGGCAAAAAGGCTTAGTAGCAGAGGCTGAAAACACCCTTGTGAAAGAGGGTTGAGCGCTGAGGTCCTGATCTGCCCACCATTAGACTTGACCCGTATGCATAGCAGGAAGAATGCGTTTCCAAAATGAGGCCAGTTTAGAATTACCCACTAAAGCACAGTAAGGTCTGTTGACTGTCCATCCTGCCCCAAAATGCTGAGCTATTTGTTATGCATGCTATTCATAGAGATGGAGATGGTTCTCACAGTGATAATTGGTCTGTAAAGAACTAGATAGGATGTAACTGAGAGAAAGCATTTCTTCTCATGCCCATGGTGACTCCCTTCATTTTGGTACCTTTGATCAAGCGATGCAGTGACAAAGCTATTCAGCGAAACGATGTCCTTTCACAGGGATATTTTGCATGTACTGTGCAACATCTCCAAACCCAGTATGTGCCTGCACTCAAACAAGCAATTCTCAGCTTCCTCCCAGACAACTGAGCTGCCTCAAAACAGTTTTGAGGGAAGCACAGAAAAGTCCTTTCTGTTGAAAAGTCCCAAAGTGTTGACCAGCAGGAGGTTCTGCAGCCGATAGACTCTCTTGGCAACGAAAGAGATCATAAATTACCCCAAATGACCGGCATTTCAGAAACATTATTTGTAGTATTAAAAAAGAGAGGGCAGATCAGGACAATAAGATCCCAGGAAGTCCTCAAGGAAACTTTCAGACATGCTGCTGCCAAAGCCCCTCAAAGTTGCCAGTGTGGCCTGTTGTTGCTGGGAAGCCTTGTTCTGGCCACTCTTTGTACCCCAGACATGCTCTGGCATTGCTATTTACAGAGACAAACAGAAAAGGATGGGGGGAAGCAGCGGGGCTTGGGAACACTATTTACATGGAAACAGTGGCATTAGGATCAGGAAGCATAGGGCCATCCTATGGCTGCTTTCCCAATAGCCTTCTCTGACAGTAATTGCCTCTGTTTGGCCATTGTCCTTCAGTGACAGCATCTTAGGTGTGGTAGCAGGATAGATTTGGGGCTACTGAAGTGTGGTCATAGTGTCACTATACTGTTGGCATAGGGGCACGGTAGGTTTCTGTGACGGGGCAAGTGCATCTCCATCTCATTGGAGTGTTCTGGTCCTTCCAGCTGTGCTGAGCCCGTGCTTCTCAAGGGTACCACTGCTCTGTTCACCTGTGTGATGCACCAACACAGGAAAGGCACAGAGAGCTTGCTTGTGGAGCAGTCTCCTTTTCACCTAGGCACCCTTTTATTCCTGTTGCCTGTGTGTTTTCCCACCACTCGCCAGCCTGTTCCTGGTTCTCAGCTGGAGGGAGCCTGTGAGCTCTTTGGGCAGGGCATTTATGTGGTGTGCCTGTTGGCAGCTGGTTGCAAGGTGGGCGTCGGGAACAGCTCAAGACTATGGATCAGCTGCAATAAAAGCAATGGCAGCAAGTGACGGCAGTAATTGGAAGGGCTTATCACTTTCCACTTTGTTTCCATGTGGGAGGGTACATATTGGCTGCCACTGACAGGGCTTCCCTTTTTGATTGTAACCAAATGAAAATGAATACATTTTAATGGGGAATTTTCTTGACCGGGTTAACAATCTCCTACGTGTCTGCTCTCAGCAGCAAACCATCACCCTTCATCTCCATTCCACCCCCAGCATCAGTATGACCCACGTTTTCAGATGGCTGTTGTGAGGGACTGGTTCACAGTCAGTCACTGTCCAAGCAGGCTGAGCATCTCCAGCTCCTGCCATGTCAGGGTTTCAAACTGCCATTTCCATCTCCCAGAACTTAGCATCGGTTCAAGGCACCACGAGGTGTGAGCCACTTCAGAAAACTACATTCATGGTGATTCATCCATGTTTACACAGGGATCCTCTGACAGCGCTGGCAAAAGGAAATACAGATCTCCCCTTTCTCCACTACACGGATTCATTTTTTGCTTATACCATCTGGGGTTTTTTTTTTTATCACAAATGCGTGTATAGCGAGTGTGACAGTCAAGCGGACGAGGATTTCCTCATTAAGGGTTGGAAGGCAGAAAGGAGGCAGGATCCAGCATGCCTGTGGATTGTTAGCACCGTCAAGCCCATTTCAGGATGGAAGAAGAAGAGGTTTGAGTTGGTCAGAGCAAGGCTGTAGCTGGAATCAGAGGCTGCCCTTGATGGCCTGTCACCAGTGACTGATTCTTGCTTTCCCTCACCTGTGTCCCAAACTTCATCTCTCATGGCCAGTGCCTTCCCCTCTCTATATTCCCTTCACACACCAGCACTCAGCCAGCAAGCGGAGAGGCAGAGAGAGAGCGCAAGAGCTGGCAGGGAGTCAATATATTTCAGTGTTTTATTACTACGGAGCTGAAGTAGCATTTAGTTGGTTAGGCTCCGCGCGGAGTGAGCAGTCTAAAGTGACTCAGATATCGGGACCAACGATTAAAGGCACAACAAAAAATCCATGGATTAATTAGCAGGTCAATGGTGGTTGAGTAGTTATTGCTAAATTACAAGGTTTGCACGTAAGAGACAGGATTGATCACTGGTGTCTGCCAGCTCCTCCGGCTGCGTGTTAGAGATGTGGGTCAGTAGGGGTAGATTCCTGCTGATGGGGTGACCGCAAAGGGGGTTGAGAAAGGTAGGGGAGGAGCCACCCAGGGTTTATCACACCCCTTTGGTGCAAAGACATATATTTTTTCTTGTTTAATGGAGGTTCAAAATTAATTGATGGCAGCTGCCAGGCAGCTCTGCTCCTGCTGCAGCTCTGTGAAGCCTTTGGGGGGCTGAAAAAGGGGTAGGAGTAGAGCGGGGGCAAGCCCAGGGAGTGGGATGGCTGACATGGTGGGCATCCATAGAGGTGTCCCTTCTCAGCACCAGGAGAAAAGGTTCAGTCTGAAAGTGTATTGTGTCCAAAGGCAGGGTTTGGAACAAAGACTGAAAAGGCATCAAGATACGCACCCCACATACACAGCCCACATCGTCAAATACTAGAAAATTTTGTAGAAGAGAAGGTGTATATACAGAGACCACTGTTTCCACAGCAGGACACAAAGTATTTGGAGACAGAGACATACAGGCAGCATCTTTTCAGCAAGGAGCATCTTGGGAAACAATCTCTTCCCTTCTGGGGTACAGGAGGGTTTGGGGAAGGGAACTAAGAGAGTCTTTCCCGTCACGGGGCTGAAGGGAAGAACACTATTTGCCCACCATCGCTCTCATTAGCAGCTTTGTGGTGATGACAGCTGGGATTGATCAGAAAGAAGGAATTATCCCTGAGGTCTCCCGTGTAAATGCAAAGCAGCAGTGATAGGTGAGAGAAGGAAGAGAGGAGGAGAGGGATGCAGCCTGATGGATACAGTACTGGGGGACTCCTTGCTCCCTGTGTTGGGAGCTCACCAGATTGCACTAATGTGCATAATAATCAAGCTGTCGGAGCCCTCGCTCCAGCTCCGCTCGGAGGCAGGCAGCGCTGAGGACATTTTATCTTGCTTCCAAATGAGTTTCTATGCCCAGTAAAATGCTGTTTTCATATCAATTAATAATTCAGCTAATAACACAATTAAGGAATCCGCCTTTTGCTGGGAGCCATTTGGAGGAGACGGCAGGGGAGGGGCAGACACAGCACTAGGGAGGCTTCGGGCTGATGCTACGCTGCACTTGTGGGTCGCTGTTCCTGCGCAGAGCTACCCGGTAATTAAATGTGTACGTCAGGGAAGCCAAGAGTTACAGGTCCTGTGTCTATCCGTGTGACAGAGGCACTGTGTATCTGCTGGAGAGTCACTTAACCTCTCCTTGAGCTCAAGTTTTCCTCAGCAAAGCAAGGCTTGCGCTACTTTAGTGGCGTTCTGCAAAGGGAACATATCCCTAGATGTTACGGTGCTGCTGTCGCACAGACCAGGTCTTACTTATGCAAAGATATGTGCCGTGTCTGGGCTTTGCAGAGAGGAAATACCAAGGCTTAGCGGGTCAGCTGGGATTTACCGTCTCCTGTGTACCAGCAGAAATCCTGGTGCATTCAGAGCCAGCTATTTTTATCCCGATTACGAGAGTCTGAGGATGAGGCCCACTCTGTAGATGGTATATTGGTTGAGGGTATGATTATGATTAATTTGAAAGTGATACAATTATACAGGTGCAAATCTCGCTATAAGCAAAGCAATCTCTTTGCGAATGTGCCGTGAATGTATATTAATCTATCTCTTTCTTTCCCCATAGTGTGCAAGCCTGGCTGCATCTCCTCTAGGGAATTCTGTGATGGTAGCTATATTCCATTACAGTTCAAATAATGCAGCCCGTGGTGGTAGGCAAAGCTAGCGTGGGATGTTTAAGTGCCTCTCTGTGCTATCCAGGACTGGTAGAACTGAGGAGGAGTAAATGCAACACACTGTTTCCAAATGTGGAATGGCTGATCTGACCTTGCTCAAAACTGAGCTGGAGGGAGGCTGGCCCCCTCTCAGCACCTGACCCTTGGTATAGTCATTTCTGCTCCTTCTCTGGAAATTCGAGTTACCTCTGAGAGGCAGGTTAACCCTTGAGAATAAATAAGCAATCTTTATTTAGTTATTTATTGCTTGCAAAGTTTGAGCCCTGGCTGATTGATTGCTGGTCCTGGCTCTGAACCTGTAAGTAGCAAGTCCTAGCCACGCTCCGAGCGAGAATGAAACTGGCTTCAGACCTGCTTAGCTTCCTCTCATCCTGTCTAAGAACCCCCCTTTGATGTCCTCCCTCTGGCTTACTGAGGTAGTAGCTTTTTGTGAGACGGTCACATCTTTTTTTTATGTCTGTGTCATATTGCGCATGAAGGTGCTGTGTCTTCATGAAAATCTTGAAATGCAGGGATGGCAGGAACCTTGAGGTCATCTGTTCCCTCCTTCCACCCCTTCGCAGAGCCTGCTTTACCTAAACCAACATTATCAAGGCCTTTTGTTGCAGCCATAGTTCAGATAATACATGACAGAACCATGAGGCACAGTGACCCAATCTATCCTTCCGTTATCAAGGAGATCCTTTCCTTTCTTGCTGCAGTTTCAGTAGATTTCAAGACCTCCTGCGCCCTGCTGTTCACAGTCAGAATAATTTGTGCCCTTCTGTGTGGTTAATGTTGTTGTGGAGCCTCTTTCTCTTTTTTTTTTTCCTTTTTTTTTTTGGTAATAGAACAAGATGTTGATGAAAACACCTGCTCAGTTTTGCTTTTCTTAATGAATAATCTGTATAACATTAAATAGCACCACAGACCAATTACAGCAGGGGAGATAGTGGCCATGTGCTAAGATACCTATCATAGATCACTCCTGTTCCTGAATATGTCAGGAATCTCCTAATGAGGTGCTGGGATGTGGGAATCGCCTGGGAAATAATGATAAGCAGCATCTGTGCATTTCACAGAAATCCACTAACCATGTTTTTTTTTTTTCCTCTCTCTCTTTTTATCTTCCTTTCTAGGTAAGTGAAACTTTGGTTTTCCTATGCAAAAAGTACTGTTTTACTGGACCTTGATGCACTCTGTGTTCGCTGTGTTCCTCGGGTCAAAGTCCCCAGCAAGGAGTGCCTGGTCTCAGATGGCGATGGCTCTCCTGTTTGTAAGTCCCTGCTAGAAAGACTCTTTGGAAAGACAGCGGCTGTGTGATCCAGTGATTGGGTTGATGATTAACCTGCATTGCTTGATACCCTGTCAGTAAGTCATTACCTGTATCGGAGTGCTCAGAGCATACATATGCGTATCGTTGTCCTGGGCTGATGGAATGTCATCTGTGATCAAAAGCTTGTATAATCTTCTTTTGTTACCTTTCCCCTTCCCTAGACTGGTTTATAATGAGATTATTGAGCACCACCACTGCATCTGCTCCTTAGCTTGGGTGCTAAGGAGGCCACGCCAGTCCTGGACAGGCGCTTATGAAGGTTCTGTCTTGTGGCGCATGCAGTGCCCCCCGGTACAGCCACAGTGCGGTTGTGTGGGAGCAGCAGGCTTGAGTGTGTTCGTATCTGTCTGCCACGCCAATTCCCCTTCCAGACACCACGTCCTTCTGGTGCGTGACCTGAGTCTGACAAAGTATTTTTGAAAGTATTTTTTTATTGCTCTTATTTCCTCTTGGCACTGAAGTCTTGATGGCCACATTTGAAATTAAGATTTATATCTGTATGGACTTAGCATACAGTGGGGCTGTAGTTCATCCTTCCACTTTTCAAGCACCTTACAGTTGCATCTGTACTATATAACTTGTTATGTACTGAGCCCATACGGCTGCTCAGGGAATAGCTTTGGGTTTGTGTGTTTGGCTTCCAGGATCATAGAAATACTGTATGAATGAGAGTTTCTCCTCCTCTTTAAATCCACAGCCATTATGTGGTAGACCACATAACGCTGGTCTGGGAGACCAGCAAACAACATGCTTGGAAATCAAAGCATGAGTGAACAAGAGACTTTGGTGTGTAGATGTAAGTTCTAGTTGTACAGAAACAGCAAACAGACTTCATGAATTAGTCTAATTCTTTTTACTTTTTTCAGTAGAAGACAGTATCAAATACCTGATATTAACATACATTTGTAGGGTGTGTGCGTGTGTGCTCCTGCTTACACTTCAGTGTTGTGGTCCTGGTTATTTAGAGAAGTTCTCCAGATTACCTGCACTATTAGTGGGTTTAGCTGAGGAAAGAATATCCGCTATTGATTCTGGGTATGTCTATAACAGGAGGTTGGCATTCCTGGTGGGGTATTCCTGGTGGGGTATTCCTGCTGTGTCTGCAGTGGAATTGTGTTGGGTAACTGAGGGTCTGTTCCAGAGCAAGGAAATAAATGGGAAAACACTCCTCTGTGCAGGCCAGCTGGGGTTTGAGAAGCTGTGTGGGGACTGAGTTGAGTTTGAGATACAGATTTGAACCACTCAGAGGGAGCACAGGAGGGAGCAAATAGGACTCCCTTTTTGGATGGTCGTGAAGTTTTACATTTTGAATCCACCACTTCTGTAGCTTTAGTACAGCTGTTTTCTACTGCAAAGATGGGGTTTGTCACTGTTGTGGTATCTGGGGCAGATACTGCCTGAGCAACAGATCGTGAGGCTTGTGCTGATTCCCTATGTCCTACAGGCTACATGGGCAGAGGAGGCTGTCTTTCCATAACACTTGTGTTACTGGCCTGTGTGTGCCAAGTTTTGGGACATGTTTCTGTATTGAGAATTTTCACCTGGCCACCTCATCTGAAGCAGTCATCTGTAAGGCTCCTTGTGGTCTTGGCTAGTCCCTCTGGATTGTATTTACTGCAAAGAACATTATTACTGGTATAAAGCTTAAATTTCCCTCTGATGAGCTTCAGGATGGCACATCGCAAGAACAAATGTGAGAAATGAAAAGCGGATAGTGTAGTACTTTAGCTGAGCTCAGTAGGGTTTTTCAGCCCAGAAGCTGACAGACCAAAACCTAGCATCCCCACCTCCCTGGCACTGTAATGTATTCAGGTCCCTGTTGCACACTGTAGGCATGACAGACGATTCCAGGCCAGAGACACCCTGTGCAGCGACATTGCTGAAAAGCTGTGTAATTAGCTCAGCAGCCACAAAGCCGGAGAGAATCAACTTCTGCCTGTATCCAGATGCAGAGCTCACTGAAGAAATTCTTTTGAATTTGTTGCAGCCGAGTCCTACTGCATAACCAAGGCTTTAACATCACAGTTGGGGATAACAATTTCTGCTTCACTTCTGGACTGAAAAAAAAAAAAAAAAAAGAAACTCATGTTTGTCCACAGCTGGAAGAGCCAGAACAAGGTTTGGCAGGCTCTTGACACATGGGCCCTTGGAACCCTCTGCATCTTCGCTCTGCACCTCTTCCCCGAGTCCATCATGCGTTTGCTCGGTAGCCAGAGCAGCCCAGACCACTCTCTTCCTGCCCTCCCAGCTGTACCAGCCCACTTGTCTGCAGGTCAGCACTGCTGAGCACATCCAAGACCTTTCTGTAGGAAATACCCCTCTCTGCACTCTCTTGCTGTGTCGCTTTTTAGCCAGAGGAGTCCTCTCTTCTGACTCATAGCACAGTCTCACAAACTTTTGCTGTCTCATCCTAGATGTGATATGCATAGGGGCAGTGATAAGTGATGGGAGAGAAAGGCTATGATAGGGTTGGGAACATCTTGGGTCAGAAACTACTTTAATTACTGTTTGGGGTTTTTTTTTCATATCCATTTTTCTTTTCCTTCATAGCTCCTGCTGCCCTTGCATATAACAAGTCCATTAGTCCAAAAAGACAAAAACATCATAAGGTTTTAAAAACATAAATAGATGTGGGATTCCTTTTATTTAGTATCCTGTTCTCCAAAATCTTGGTGGTTAGAAATTTATCGGAAAGGCTTAACTTAGTTTCTTTCTTAGCCACAGGACTCAAAGAGCTGGCACTTTTAGGAAAACCATAAAGCTGTGGTGAAATTAAATAAATCAGTCAAGCTGCCATTTGTTCAAGCAGCATCCTTTTATGGACACTGGGGAGTAAGGAAGAAGTCTTTGCCCGAACAGGATTACAAAAGAAATTGTCATATCATTTATGGCAGCCTCCTTATCATTATCATTAGAGCTAATGCCATCATCATTTTCCCCAGTGAAAGCAGGGCCTCTGGGGTCTCTCTGCTTCCTGACAGTGGAGACACCAGTGTGCATATTAATATGCAGCTCTCCTTATGCTAATGGCAGCTATTTGTAACATTAATATTTTCTTCCACCATAAAAAAATAACAACAATAATAATAATGCTTTGTCTTGAGGATTTGAGCTCTAATGTGCTTTGTAGGAAGGGAAAGAGAAAAGCCTCCGACCTAATTTTTGTATCCTTGAGAGGAAGACCAAATTTGCAGATGGCAGAGGTGCTGAAAATGCTTGCCCACCTCACAGGCAATGTGAAGGTCAGCAGGGAAGTCTGGTCTGCCTCATGCACAAAGTGAGTGGCAGCATCGTTCACTGCATGTGCTCCAAATCGCAGCTGGAAGACCCTCTTTGGACTGCATCAGCAGAAGGGCTGTGCTCCTCACAGACAGCCCTCTCTCCTGGTCTGGCCCTGCTGAATACCACACAGGTGCTTGCTCTGGGAGATGGAGCAGCCACCTGTGTCTGCGTATGTCTTGGTGGAATGTTGAGTGCTCCCCAGATGGTTTCAAGACCAGTCTCTCTGTCCTTGTAGTTAGCAAGCCTAAAAGTGTGCCTCTGGGCACACCCTCTGTGCCTGGATGCCCTGCTGCGCCGTGGCATTAGGTATGGATCCAGGAGTACGTGGCTTCCCTCTGCTCTGAAGAGCAGATCTGTGAAGAGCAGCATTAGAGGTCTCGTTACTACCCTGTCTGCACAGCAGGCCGTCATTGTTGGTTTTGTTCTGGTACCGTCCCACGCAGAAGGAAGGGTTCAGCTCCAAGGCCGTTTCACTGTCATTTAGCATAGTCGCCGTCGCCGGGAGTTACAGTGGCCGCCGCCGTGAGGTGCTGCTACGTGAGGTGCTGCACAGGTACAGGTCAGGAAGGCTGGAGTTTTCTCAAAGGGCCTGCAGCTTTCTAAGCTCCTCAAGCTTTTGGATTTGGATTTGGATTGCTTAGAGAACCTGTTTTATTTCCAAGCTCTGGTGTTTCTTGTGGCCTTTGCCCAAACATTCAAATGGATGCAGACAGGGAATACAGAGTGCAGAAGGCAGAGAGGAAAACAAAAATAGGAGCTGAAACCTTGTCAGGCTTGCTCCCCCGGCTCTAAGGCGTCAAGTGGGCTGTTTGCAGGCCAGCTACTGAACAGCACATTGTTAATGTTTGGTTGTTTGATGCAAGTAACTGAAGAAATAAAAGAAGTTAAGTATTTTTGCAGGATGGGGGAGTCAGAACCTTTACAACTGCCTGTAATTAGTTACTCTGGGAGCATATGATGATATTTAATAGGCCCCTCAGTGATAATTTTAGTAGCCTTTCCTGATGCCTGACAAATACTGAACATGGCATACTTAATGTTATTTTAATTAAAAAGTCTTTAAAGAAAATGTCAGTGATGTTCCAGCAGCCTGAGGTTTATTTGGGAGTAAGGGGGAAACTGTTGTTGTCAGAAGGCACACAAGGAGATGCATTTTTTCGGTGTGGAACTGTATGAATTGGATGAGGACCTCTCTTTTCTTACATCACGTTAATTTTCAAGTGTCTGAAGCTCCTCTTCATTGTAGTGCAATGCTTTATTTCTGCATTAAGTGCTTACAGTGTTATTTACTATTTTACTTTTTGACTTGAGGGGAGAAAGGGAGGGAGAGATCACACCATCTGTTGAATCCACATATTGCAAGATTTGGTGAAAGGAGAAGAAAACTACAAGAAAAAGAAGCAAAACACAAAAAGCCCCAAAATTACTTCCTTTTCAGATCTGGTGTTCAGAGATGTCCCTTCACAGTATTGAGTGTCTGGCTGCCCCAGAACATGAGGCTGACTTCCAAATTGCCATGTACCTCAGAAATTACCAACACTGTCCTTCCCAACATGCACCCTGTAGGAACAGTTCCCAAATACTTGTACTTGTTATTACTTGCCTCTAGGTTCAAGACATTTGGGTCAAGCCAAAGGTTACAATTTCACACTTTTCAATATAATTTCCCCATGGATTAATAATTCTCTTTTTTTTTTAAAGAAAGCTGAAATTCTCTTGAAGGCTCATGGGAGCTGAACCCTTAAGCAAGTATCACAAATTGAATGATTTGTCCAAATCATGCCATTTACAAATATTTTCAAAACAACAAAATTGTACTTAAAGCTTAACATAAACTAAAAATTATGCCCTTTTAAAATACCCTGGTGCAAATAATGCTAAGTTTAACACTGCCTCTAAGTATCGTACTCTGGTGTTTTCAGTTCTGCTGAATCACAGCTTGTGCTGCACAAAAACCTGTGAAATGAGCCTTACAGGAGGTGGAACATGGCTTTGACTTTAATTCCTAGCACATTAATTTGGGACCTATAACACTGAGCCCATCTGAGCTTCATTGTTCTTAGTAAGGAAAGAACTTTACCTCTGCTAGTGGAGTTGAATCCCAAGAGTAAACAAAGAGGGTAACTAGAGAAGACTTGGCTGAGGTGTCCAACAGTCTTTCAGGAACAATTAGTTGAAGGGGTTGGTGGCAACATAGGAAGCATGGGTTTCATGGGGTACTTCTGCAAAAAGAAGGTGGTTTCACCGTTTCTTTGAAAAGATGGTTGTGCAGTAAAACCTACTGTTTAGCGTCTTTCGGTAAATTCACTATCGCTGCATCGCTCCTGTTGAGCACAGTTGCTCCTGTTTTAAACTTTATGGTCTAAGAAGTAAAGTCATCTCCCAAGATTCGCAATCTTATAGTTCCCCTTTAGATAAAGGTTGATTGTGGCTCTTGTAGAAACATGGCC